>JBAJHX010000067.1:8313916-8443711 GCA_037176925.1 Amniataba percoides
CCAGTAAAAAAAAAATATATATATATATATATATATATATATATATACACACACACACACACACACACACACATATATATATATCAAAAATATATATATAATGCTGTTTTGATATATATATATATATAGAGAGAGAGATAGTTAGGTAGATATAGATAGATAGATAGATTTTGCCCCTTATCTTTTGAGTTCTTACAGGTTTCCATCAGCTCCAAAGCTTGTTCTGTTTCTGTACTAATTAACCAGCAGTTGATTCCAACAATCAGACACCCAAAAGAGGGGTGAAACTAAGAAAATACATGAAGGTCTCAGAAGGCAGAGAAGTTTTTAGGCTACAAAGGTATCTTGGTATCTGCATATATGTCAACTCATAAATGAAAAGAGACCGAAGAAGACATGTCTTCAAACAGTTATGTACTTTGGCCACCAGAGAGTAGTAACTGAGTGTCGGTGTGCAGGTAACCTTTTTTGTTAAAGATTTTAGAGAGCCTTAAGGGGTTTCACTAACATGAAACAACTGTAGTTAAATTGTTGTCTTCTATATGTTGTTTAGATAGTTTTAGTTATGATCAGCTTAGAAAAACAAAAAATATTCATGGTCATTTGTGACTTGTCTCTAAGTTGACCTGTATTTCCACACAGTCAGTTTAGTTTTTTTCTGATATCTTCCAAAGATTGATCTAATACTAAAACCATATCAGTTGTATTTGGTTCTGGTAGTTTGTTTCAACATGCTTGACACTGTAAACATAACCATTAATCTGCCATGTAGAGATGTAATACGCATTTAAGAAATACACCAGGTTCACCAAGACCCTTCCCACTGACTCACAGAAGAGGCTGAACAGAAATGAGTCAACCCTCCAGTAACTAAAAATGTTGATTAAGAAGTCAGAAACAAAAGATCATATCAGGAATAAGCTCTGAGTTGCAAATAATAATTGTCAGAGTGACACTGTGTAAAATATCAAGTGTTCTTTGAACATGATATGCTGTTAGCGAAGGCCCGTTATAGGCTTGTTTGGAGGAGCTTTTTTTTTTTTCCTTTTCAGGACCGAGGGTCTCGTTTGCTGTGCAGATTTTAAATCCCCCCGAGGTCAGTTGTGATATGTAATACAGGGCTATACACGGACAATATAAATAAAACAGTGTTTAGACTCATTCTGAATGAACAGTACAGGTGTCCAGCAGGTATACATAATTATGTGTAACAGCCACAATAAGAGTCTCTCTAATTGTTTGCTTCATGGCCTAGGACAAGCTCAGCAAAGGATTACACCTGCAGAGTAACACCCAGGTTATTGTTAGTATGTCTTTGAGGTAACTAATTGATTAATTAATTAATTGATTAATTGATTGACTGGGCCTATAGTTGTGAGAACTGGCAGACTTCAACATAGGGATGGTTTTCACTGGATGTGAACTGATTTAATGACTGAATAATTGCATATAAAAAGTTGTGCACAGAGCAGACATGGTGGAATAATATTGTTTCAGTGCAGTTCTCGTGTAAGTGAGCTGTGTGTTGTTTCACTCATTACTTTAATCATTAAACTAATTAACAACTTGTCTCTCGGTTCCTGTGCTGATGAGGAGCTGGTGAAATCGGACATCTGATTGGCTCAGCGCATTTCAAAATGAGAGTCCCGCGGACGGATATCGTGTTGCGATAGGTTTCCTTTTCTTCTTCTCCAGCCGTCCGCCACTTCCGGTTACATGACGACGACGACGGCGTTGGTACAAAAAAAGAAGAAGAGAGAAGGAAAACAGGAAAATACATTTCTTGTGTGAGAACAGCAGGAACTTACTGCAAATTATCAGATATACGCAGACGCGGCAGCAGAGTGGTAGAGGTCGAGTCGGCCCCGGAGGATAACATCCAAGCGGCGGAGCAACACATTTTGTAGTTTATTGTTCTTCGCCTTCCTCCTCCGGCTAAGCTATTTCTGTGTTGCCCTACCTAGCTAACGCTAGCTAACGCTGGATGCCAACACTGTGTGTGTGAGTGTGACTGTGTGTGTCGACTAAGCACGGGGAGGAAACGGCGCCGTTAATCCGGTCTGTTTGCTGCTGGACTCCCGGTAACCTCTCGTAGCTCGGTGACATTAACGGGGCGAGGATGGCGACGTCTGCTCTGTACGCCTGCACCAAGTGTAACCAGCGGTACCCCTTTGAGGAGCTGTCGCAGGGCCAGCAGCTGTGCAAGGTACCTGTGTGTGTGTGCGTGTGTGTGTGTGTGTACAAACAAACAACAACAGCCACGAGCTTTGTTGTTGTTGTTGTGTGATGGCGAGCACCAAGTTAGACAGGCTCAGGTTATGTAACGAGCTTTTGTTGACGCCGTGTTTCACGCCGCCCTGCTGCTTATTAAAAAGTAATAACACGTCCTCAGCCTGTGTTAAATTTACCTTTTTTCAAGTTAAGAATAAAAAGTGACGAGACTCAGTTGAGAGAATTGGACTTTTTGAAGCTGACATGAAGATGCACAGTGTCAACTTGTTGCTCTGAAGGAGCCTCAGATGCTGAGATGCAGCAGCTGAGGGACAGACAGGAGAGAGATCCTTTTCACAGCTTTTCAATTACTTCACTGTCAGTCTGCGCTAATTTTTATTTGATTTTACTGGGTGAAATTAGTGATTTTACTCGTTAAACATCCTTATAGCACTTCATGTCCCATCTCATAATCAGAGAGCTTTTCTTTTTGCACACAATAGTTAAAGCCCAAGGTCAACCATTGCCACTGTTTCAGTTTTTCAGTTTTAGAGACAACCAGCTGAAGTCAAAGCTGTCCAGCTGTCGTTCTGGTTAATATAGAGCTCATTTTGTCCCACACTGCCCAGCCAAGCTGTAATAATGTGTGTTTGGTTGGCTGAACAAAAGCAGTTACAATACATGCCCGTCTTTATTTCTTGTATACACCCTGTCAGGTGTGCGTATGTTCCACAGTTGTTGTAGCCAAGAAGTGTTGCGCAATAAACATCTGAGATACCCAGGAACTCATGAGGCAGTCATGTTCATGATTGCCCAATTCCTCGTCAACAGATGCTCATTAAAATTTTTTTTTGTTTTGTCACCATAGGAGTGTCGTATCGCACATCCCATAGTGAAGTGCACATACTGCAGATCTGAGTTTCAGCAGGAAAGGTGAGATATGAGTGCAAAATGGTGCTTTGTTCTATTATAGCTTTTATTTATGGTAATATACTGAACTTATTTGCAACTATTTATCATTTGTGTTGAATCTAAGATGTTTTTTTTTTCTGTAATTCCAGTAAAACCAATACAATCTGCAAGAAATGTGCCCAGAACGTCAAACAATTTGGAACAGTTAGTTCTCCTTTTTTCTCCTAATGCACCATTAACTCTAAGATAAAAGACACCTCATGTGTAAATACTATTTTAACATTGTGTTTTGTCTGTCTTTACAGCCCAAACCCTGCCAGTACTGTAACATCATTGCAGCTTTTATCGGGACAAAGTGTCAGCGCTGTACTAACTCAGAGAAGAAATATGGACCTCCACAGACCTGTGAGCAGTGCAAACAGCAGTGCGCCTTTGACCGTAAAGAGGAGGGCAGGAGAAAGGTATAAATCCTAGACCCGTGAAGCATTATTTGACAGAGAAAACATAATAACGAATATTACGAACCACTGTCTCCTCCCTGTCTTACAGGTGGATGGGAAGCTGCTTTGCTGGCTTTGTACCCTGTCCTACCGTCGAGTCCTACAGAAGACCAAGGAGCAGAGGAAGGGCTTCGGCTCCTCCAACTCCTCATCTCTGAATGAGAAAGACCACCACTCCAGACCTCACCACCACCATCATCATCACCAACACAGACACAGCAGCTCCCATCACAAGTACGTCCTCTGTTGTGTCACTTCTCCCCCTCGCAGTTACAGTCTTGTGACGCTCAGCCAGACTGTTGATTTTTAACACAAGATTAGGGGAAATAGTGGTGTCTGTTTTCATGCCATTTTAATGGTAATGAAAAGCAGAAAAACATATCCAGTCAATTCACAGCTCATGTGTCTTTCGCAGACTAAGCGGGAGCCTGAGTCCTGAGCAGGAGCAGGGACTGTGGAAGCAGAGGTAAAAGTCTACTGCCCATTTGAAGCGCCAGCTACACATAAGAAAATGTTTTGATTTAGCTTTTAGGCCCAGATTATATAATGCTGTTTTGATTTTCTTTGCAGCCATAAATCGTCTTCAATCCAGAAGGAGACTCCAAAGAAGAAACCAAAACTGGAGATGAAGCCATCCAACGGTGACAGGTATGACCAATGTTGTAATTGTTTTTAAAAACCACCAGATTCATTCTCGAAGTGGTAGACTTCCCATCTCTGCCTCGACCTCACACTCTCGCCTCTCTCCCATCAGTAGTTCGATCACCCAGTCGATGGATTCTGGAGGAACAGACAATTTCATTCTCATCAGCCAACTTAAAGAGGAGGTGATGTCACTGAAGAGACTTCTGCAGCAAAGGGATCAAACCATTCTCGAGAAGGACCGAAAGGTATGTTGCCATGCTTGTCTGAGCTCCCGCACTAATGAGTCAAAGCTGCATCACCGTTAGTTGCTCTTATATATCTGTAATTATTATTGAACCCTTCAGCTTACAGAGCTCAAAGCAGACTTTCAGTACCAGGAGTCCAACATGAGGGTGAAGATGAACCAAATGGAGAAGTCGCACAAAGAGTCTATGGAGCAACAGCAGGTAGGACACCACATACACACAAGTGACACGTCACAGAAAACACTTATGTGTCACAGAGGCCAAATGTTCTGCAGGTTGCAGTGAGGTTTGATAATAAAAACCAAGTAGGAAGAATATCAAGTAACATCTAAATTTCCATTCCTGGATGAACTTTTATTTATATTTGAAGCTATATTGCATTTTCATTGTTTGTAATTTGCAAATATTGTTAGTGGAATTCAAAAGCAACGGCAGTGCGTTTGACAGAACAGTGCACACCAACAGATCTATACTCAGAAATGTTGTCCAACTATTAACATCACCATTGTTTTCTGTATAGCAAGTCCATCTGCATATTGCATCCACAGCATTTTAGTTTGTCACAATATATTACAGAGGGGCTGTGTTTGAGAAATGCTGCATGGTGGTGCCTATTTCTGATGTTTTTTTTCTCCCCATATATGTCCACATGATCTCAGATTTATATATTTCTACAATACAGTGTGTATCACTATGGGGAAATAATTTCTTAAAATGTTCATCTGTTTCTAGTCTTCTGTCATATATGTGCCAGTGTGAAACATGAATGATTCACCTGTTGCGTAATTTGGACTCTGTTGTTATGGATACAAAGAGTGCGTCATTTGAGTCATTTCCTTTCCCAAGTTTTTATTATATTTTTTTTTCAAGTGTGACTCTTTGACTGAAGTACCAAAGAAATTTTAGTAGTAGTTTGTAGCATTACATGAATAACCATAAGGGATGAAAAGAAATACTATTAATAATATTTTATCTAATATTTTCTGCAATTAGACTGCAACAGTCAAGATGTCTGGTAGATTTTAAGTGAGCATTCTGATGTCACAAATGCTTCTACTGTGGTGTTAAAAAGTTCAGAATATGCATGTAATTGCTACCATCATTTTGTTTCCACAGTCCAAGAACAGGGAGCTGATGAAACAAGTGGCTGCCCTCTCTAAAGGAAAAAAGTTTGACCGGACAGGAAGTTCACTGCTGCTGCCCTAACAATAGGTCAGGCAGCGGGTAACAACACAGAGCGGCTTCATTGTTGTAACACTGTGAGAGTCTCCCTCCTGTGTTTCCTCATTGCCATCAACATCGATTACTTTTTAATTGGTAAAGGCCATGTTGTACATGGAAATTACTTGTTGAATCAAAGAAACCTTTTTCTGTAAATGTCAACATATTTTAGATATTTTATGGCGACTTTTCCACTGGATCATAGGATGTGACATCAGATGAAGTGGAGGATGGAGCCCTCGTTTTCAACACTGCCGGCCAAAACAAAAAGCATGGTGTGCATATGTGGATTCTGTCGACTCAATGTATCCACTTAATTTTTATGGATGTCATGCAATTTATTTATTCAACTGTATTTCTTAGCTTTTTTATTTCCTCACAACATACTAAGAACATCCCACATTTTGGGGTTTTCTTCAATAGCAATTAGTTATATTTTTCTAAATTGATGCGATTTGTGGAGGACAAGTTCTCCTTAACGGAGACCCTGCGCAACTTTACAATGTATGCAAACATGGGAAGGGTGACCACTGAGCTGCTGCTCGACAGTAGAGAACTCTCTCAGTACAATTCATGAATCAACCAATGAACACTTTGACAGGTTGTGTGATAGAGAGACTCAGCTGCCCTCTTTCTCACTGTGTGACAGCTGTAGTGCTTTGCTGTTTCTCTTTAGTGGAACGATTGTAATACTGCATGATTTTACTGCCAGACACCGGTTGGCATTGTGGTCAGACTTCTTTCCCCCATCCTCCCCTTTTAATTAGTTTTTTAAGAATCACTTGTAAATGTATTACTGGGGTCAGCCATTGTATTTAAACTATTGCTTGTATCTGTTTTAGTGAGTACAGTATGTGTATGGTAAGGCCAGTTGAAATTAACATGTCTGTAGAAGATGCTTTTTAAATGAACACACCTATCACCTTGCATTATTGGGCTGGTTTCATACTGTGGCGTCCAGGATCACTTTTGTACTTTTTTCCAAACCAAGTGTTTTAAAACTATTAAAACTGGCTAAACTGTTAATGTATGTTTGTTTTTATTGTCCGGACAGGTGTTTAACCTAAACTTAAGTTTCAGATGTTCGGGTCCTCTGATAGTTATTGTATAAAATGTAGTAAAAGGATGTTAAAACACATGGTGCTTTCATTGCAGTTTTCACCACAAAGGATTGCCACTACTTACTGTACTTTACATTTGTGTAAATTTACAATACATCCTGTCACATGCTTGCTTGGAGAGTGCACTTTGGACACATACTGTGCATGACTAGTAAAGGTCTGGTCATCTTTCCAACGTGCCCAATACATTCACTGTTACAATCAATTGATATATTGTTACTGAAGGGGCACATTCTTCAGTTTTCGAAATATACATACAAAATAAACACACCATAGTATAATTATTATTTGTTTCTCTGTAGTTAATAGTTACTTTTCACAAGAATAAAAGTACAATCCTTTGATTGATTGGAGTGATGGAGTGAAGTTTATATGTTCTGTGTGTGTGCCTGAATGATACACTGCTGTGGCTTTGAGATAAGAAAAGCTGCAACAACCACAGACACACTCTCCGAGAAATCTCCAAATCTCAAGTGAAAGTGTATCAAAGTTTGAACTACAAAAACAACCAAAAACAGCAGTGTTGCTTTGCAGCACTTTGCAAAAGAATTACATTAATTTAATGTAATCAAACTGTGACACTCCAGCATCCATAATAGAAGTCCTGCCACACAAAAATGTGGTGAGAAAGATCCAGTATTAAGAATAATAAGTCCAGTCTGAATGTGGTAATCAGACACTGAGGAGCGAGGGAACTTCCTGAAACCTTCAAACCAGAAAATACACTGCCCAGAAGAAAGGAGGAGCAGTAGGGAAACAGAACACTTTAAACATTTGGTGCGATGGTTACGAATGATTTACCAAAATGTCATCCATTATCATTTATATTGGTTAAGAAATGCAGCGCCGCTCTGTTATTCATACTTACAATAGCAAATAATACTGTCTTGGTAACAAAGAATCGCTTTTCTTTGTGATGATCACGGCTGTTTTCAATGTTACAGGGTGTACCTGAACGCATCATCCTTTCCATCCGGGTCACTCGGACTCTTCACTAGCTAATAGCTTAGCTAAAGATGCAGTGACCGATACACAAACAAAAACAAAAGCTGAGCCTGGCTGTGTAAAGGTCGCATTAAAGATATCTGTGTGTTTTTTTTCTTTCAATTTCACAAAGCTGATACATGCACAGTAATATGTCCACATAGAGTTCAGTTAACTTATTACTTGCATTAGCTAACTTAGCTACCAAAGTGAAGTGCTAACGAGCTGGACTTCTCTTTAGCTCTCAGCAGACACAGAAAGCTGCTTTAAATCAACCTGGCTGACTAAATCTGAGGTAAAATCCAGAAAGGTAGGTGCCAGCTGCGTGTAATGTGTCTGGTATTTTGTTTTCACCTTATATTTACCGAGTCCGTTTATACATCAATACAACACAGTTAGCTTCATAGCAGCACATAAAACACAATCAGGATTTTCTTTAACAAAGCGTCAGTGTATTCTTGTTTGCACATTTTGTTATTTGAGGAAAATGGAAACACAATATGTGACTGAAATGGTAACAGGCTGTAAGGTTAGTAAATAATTATGGCTTCAATGTTGGCTACTGCTGAAAACTGTGTTGGTGCAGGTATAAACAACATGGTGCAAAAAGACACCGCTAAAGTTGTCAGTGGAAAGAAATACATCTGAATTTCAGCAGCATCCATTGGTAAAGTTAAGAAACTGAAGCGATATCTTACTGGCTAGTTTTGGTGTTTGATCCTGTGAGGACTCGGGAAATCTAACTGGACACCACCTGCTGTAAAACAAGAGCATGATATGCTTTAAAAAAATAAGATTGAAAAATTTATGTAGCAACTGACACACAGACACATAGCAAATGTAATAACTTGAAGGCATTCAGTATGGATGCGTTATTCAGACAGGGTCACAGTGATGTCTCTCACTATTGCTGCAAGTCACCCATGTTTACCCTAAACTTTTTTTTCCATTTAGGATGTCGGACTCCGACAGTGATGAGGACCAAGATCGCCCTTTTTCTCTAACTGGCTTCCTCTTTGGAAACATCAATGAAGATGGCCAGCTGGAGGGTGACAGTGTTCTGGACAATGTGGGTGTTTTAAAGATGCCTTTCTGCTGTAGCGCAGTCATGCATAGTATTGTGTCTCAGATTTATTGTGGGATTGTATACAATGTACTTATCACTGCTCACCTTTCTTCTCTGTTTTTGCCACTTCCTCTTACCCCAGGAGTCAAAAAAGCATTTGGCTGGTTTGGGTACTCTTGGTCTGGGCACTCTTATTACAGAGATCACTGCCAACGAGGATGATGAACAAGAGGAGAACAGAGACTCTGGCACTGTGGATGCAGAAGGTATGGTCAAATTTACAAAGAAACCTTCTGTTAATCTAGCCAGGAACAGTGTGGAGCGAAGTTTTCAATATTTCCTTTATTCCAGGTTGGGTGAAAAGTACAGATGATGCTGTAGATTATTCTGACATCAGTGAGGTTGCTGAGGATGAGACAAAGAAGTACCGTCAGGCCATGGGGACGTTACAGCCCAGCAGGAAAACAGGTGATCAACTTACAGCTCCTGGGAGTTAAATCTGTGTTTGATTGCACTTAGACTAAAATATAGAAATATACATGCAAGAGGATGGATGTCTGCTTTTTAGGAACATCTTTATTTTGTTTAACAACAGTTTTCATCTGTTTAACTTTTCTTAATTTTAATGCAAAAATTTTAAACTCTTAGATGATGAGGACGACTATGATGCCGACTGCGAGGATATCGATTCTAAGCTGATGCCTCCTCCACCACCACCAAGTCTTCCTACATCTGCTAAGAAAGAGGAAACCTCCACTCAGAGCACTAATGGTACATGTCTGCTCATATTTAATACATGTTTACAAATTATGTCAAGCACGTCATCTTCCCCAGAGGTCTGTCAGGAAGTGAATTTGTTAAGGATGCTACATTAGGGTGGATGTTATTGCCACAGGTTTAGATTGCCTCTGAGAAACAGATACTACATGTGATCATACATCAAAATCAGTTGCAATTCAGGTTAAGTTCAATTATCTTAGATGACAAATGTTCAGAAATAAAGTTTGATGTGTCACTGTCACTCCTCACAGTTGGGGAAGAGGGTGATGGCATCATCCTGCCCTCCATCATTGCACCATCCTCTACGGCTGATAAGGTTGATTTCAGCAGCTCCTCGGACTCAGAGTCAGAAACTGACCGACCCTGCCAGGGCTTGGGGTCTGGAGGCCCCCCTGATAGGCTCAACCTCCCGCTTGCTGGTATCATGCAGAAAGATGCTGCCAAAGCTCTGCCAGGTGTCACAGAACTCTTTCCAGAGTTCAGGCCTGGAAAGGTAAAGCGTCTTTACAACCACTGAACTGAGCTGAAGTGTACCTTTGAAGATGTTATTATAGTTTTTTTTATCATCAATCATTTTTCTAAAATGCACTGACATCCACTCTCTCTGTTGTATTACAAGGTTCTTAGGTTCCTACGGCTTTTTGGTCCTGGAAAGAACATGCCTTCAGTTTGGAGGAGTGCCCGCAGGAAGAAGAAGCGGAAGCATCGAGACCCTCAGCCTGGGACACCTCCTCCAGAGGGAGAAACCACAGAGCCAAGCCAGGAGAAGAAGTCTGGATGGATTTATGAATACACAGCCCCACCACCCCCAGAGCAGTGTCTGTCTGATGATGAGGTATATCTCCCAGTGTTACAGGATATCATAGGATTTGGCAACATACCATCTATTCTAACATGTTTTTTTCTGTACTCTTTAGATAACAATGATGGCTCCAGTAGAGTCCAAGTTCTCCCAAGCTTGTGGTGATGGGGACAAGGAAGCAGAGTCTCGACCTAAAGTGGCAGAATGGAGATATGGTCCAGCCCAGCTCTGGTACGACATGCTGGGAGTCTCTGAGGATGGAAGCAATTTCAACTATGGCTTCAAGCTAAAAGAAGTAGACTCCAGTGAGCAGCAGAAGCAGGACACACCTAACGAAATAACAGTGACTGCGCATGAGGTATGCAAACATGAACATCTGTGGCTGTAACACAAAAAATACACTGATAGCATTACTGATATTGTATCAAATATGTCTCTAGTTTCTGAGGCAAGACAGTGACAACAATGATGAAGATAATGAAGATGGTACTAAGGACAGACAAGCCCTTGAGAATGAGCTCTTCCTAATGGTCACTCAACTGCAATGGGAGGACGATATTATCTGGAACGGGGAGGAAGTAAAACACAAGGGCACCAAGACTCAGCGAGCTAGCCTGGCGGGATGGCTGCCGTCTAGCATGACACGCAACGCCAATGCTTATAATGCACAGCAGGGTAAGAAACCAGGAAAAAATACATAGATAAATCTTGCAGATCTGTTTTTTGCAATGCAACAGCATACCATACCCAGGTGGTGTTGACAAAACTTGACAGACATCGTTGTGGTGACATGAATTACATTTTGATATTGGTATTATACTTATGGTAATTGATATCAGAACTGCATGCTGTAATATTTAATGTGTGTGAAAGAAATATAATAGGCAAATGTTTAATGTTACAGGTCTGACGCGAAGTAATTCCCAGTTGGTGCCTCCTACACCTCCACCTATGCCCAAAGCTTCTTCAATCTCCGGCTCTAAGCGGGAAAAAAACAGCCATGACAATCAAGGTTTACTTTTAACTCACAATACAAATAACAGATTAAATTTTTGTCTCAGGGCAACTTTTCATTATCTGTGGTGTTTGGTTGTTTTTGTTCCTCTGCAGCCTCTCAAGAAGAAGACTCCCCTTGGTTCTCTATTTTCCCCATTGATAATGAGGAGCTGGTGTACGGACGCTGGGAAGATAACATAATCTGGGATGACCAGGAGATGGACCACATGCTCATGCCACCTGTTCTTACACTGGATCCTAATGATGAAAATATCATCCTAGGTATATTCTGTTTAGTGTTAGTGTTTAATGAAGTGTTGTCACTGCACTTGGGTAGATAGTGTTCTTTAGGTAAACAGCATATTGGGGCAATGTTTCACTAAAAATGGAAAAGTTCAGTGCTGTGAACTTGCACTCACGTTTAAATCTGTAATGTTTTATTTCTAGTTTGCTTATTGTGACAAAGTGTTGTCTCTTGTAGAAATTCCTAATGAAAAGGAGGAGATGACTTCTCACTCCCCATCAAAAGAGAACAAGAAGGAAACGGCAATCAAGAAAAGCCGCATCCTGCTGGGGAAGACTGGTGTGATAAAAGATGAGCCACAGCAGGTAGGCTACCTCATCAGTGCAGGAGAACACAAGTTTGATTATTTTAAATAGCAGATTACACAGTCTGCTTCCTCAGTGGAGTTATGGATCATTTGAAACAGAAGATTGTAAAATATGTCTCCATGAGAAAAGATCAAAGCTGCATAATGGAGGAGCAGATAGAGAATATTTGCATCTGAGGATACAAAATTATTATTATTTTATGTGAGCAGAAGATTTATGACTGAGAATGGTATTCTAACAAATCAGGTCAAACATAGAAAAGGTTTGGATGACATTATGTTTAATGAGAAATGTTGTTTCTCTCAACTCAGAACATGTCCCAGCCTGAAGTGAAGGACCCGTGGAACCTCTCCAATGATGAGTTCTACTATCCTAAACAGCAGGGCCTGAGGGGGACCTTTGGTGGCAACATCATTCAGGTGAGCAGCAACCCTCAAAAACAAAGTGGACAGGACACGATTATAATAGAGATGCTTTGAATTGTGATATATGCTGTAAATATAGTCACACACCTTACAGATAACGTAGAGGAATAATAGAGTACAGAGAAATATGAATTATAATTTTGACTGACTACACTTTGTGTGTTTAATAGCACTCAATCCCGGCGCTGGAGCTGAGGCAGCCATTCTTCCCCACTCACATGGGGCCCATGAAGCTGCGCCAGTTTCATCGTCCGACTCTGAAGAAGTACTCGTTTGGAGCTTTGGCTCAGCCAGGTCCCCACGCTGTACAGCCGCTTCTCAAGCACATTAAGAAGAAGGCCAAGGTACTGATACTACATGAACATTAACACAAGCATTTGTCACATTATTGGAGCACTGAGTTCTAGTTAATATTTTCCCGTGTAGATGAGAGAACAGGAGAGGCAGGCATCAGGAGGAGGAGACATGTTCTTCATGCGAACACCACAAGATTTGACGGGCAAAGACGGAGATCTGATCCTGGCAGAGTACAGTGAAGAATACCCCCCTCTCATTATGCAAGTTGGCATGGCCACCAAGATCAAGAACTACTACAAAAGGGTTAGTTCGGTCTTTGTTTGTCGCTCATGAATTTTCATTTGAATCATCAACTACATGAAACAGGAGACACCATATTTTCACTTATATGCTGAATGGAGTTGTTAAAATACATTACTGTATTCTTCAGAAACCTGGAAAGGATCCTGGAGCACCCGACTGTAAATATGGGGAGACAGTGTACTGCCACACATCACCTTTCCTGGGTTCTCTGCATCCTGGACAGCTGCTCCAGGTCAGCACCGTCACAGTCAAAAGTTCAGTTTTCAGATTAGGTAAATGTAATCTGAATGTAATAGTCTGTTATCATGATATGTCTTTTTTTCTCTTAGGCATTTGAAAACAACCTTTTCCGTGCCCCAATTTACGTGCACAAGATGCCAGAGACTGATTTCTTGGTTCTGCGAACGCGACATGGCTACTACATTAGAGAGCTTGTGGACATTATTGTAGTTGGACAGGAGTGTCCCTTGTTTGAGGTTCCAGGGCCCAACTCCAAACGAGCAAATACTCACATCAGAGACTTCCTACAGGTAGGTTTATTTGGTGGACCTCTCCTTTAAACCTCTGCTGTTCTTATCGCAAATGCTCATCTGTCACATCTGTATTTTGTAGGTGTTCATTTACCGCTTGTTCTGGAAGAGCAAGGATCGTCCCCGGAGGATCCGCATGGAGGACATCAAGAAGGCGTTTCCCTCACACTCAGAGAGCAGCATCAGGAAGCGACTAAAACTCTGTGCCGACTTCAAGCGTACAGGTATAGACAGTGCTCGCTCATTAACCCTAAAGTAAATCCACCATTCAGTGATCATTGTCGGTTGTTGGACTAACCTAACCCAGCTGTGTTACATCAGGGCAGTGTTGAGGTTATAAAGAGACACTGTGCTGTTTGAAGCTGCATGAGCTCAGCAGTGTGTGTGCCTTGAATTGACAGACAGGAATCTGTGCAGGGAAAGAGCTTTTTACTCCTACTATGGATTTTACCCCAGAGGTAAGAAGTATTATAAGGACACAGGGTACAGTTGTTCAGTATTTACATCTACATCATGGTTTTCTCTGAGTTTTTTTCTAACGATCATACACCTTGTGATGGGAACTCCAACAAGGATAATATTGTGTTTTGTTTTCCTTATAATACTACACTCTGTGATAAAGAGAAAAAAAAAGTCTATCAGCATCCTGTCTTCATTGCAGGGATGGACTCTAACTGGTGGGTGCTGAAGCCCGACTTCAGGTTGCCAACAGAGGAGGAGATCAGGGCTATGGTGTCTCCAGAGCAGTGCTGTGCGTACTATAGCATGTTGGTGGCGGAGCAAAGACTCAAGGTAAAGCTAAATCAGTTCAGACTGCAAAATCAAGAGTGAGCATTGTAGCACAGCTTCACTCCTTTTTCTTGCCTCTTTAGGATGCTGGATACGGTGAGAAATCCTTCTTTGCACCAGAGGAGGAGAATGAAGAGGACTTCCAAATGAAGATTGATGATGAGGTATTGATCCAAGTGCTCCCTCTTAATGAAGTTAAGTGCTCCAGACGTTACACCATACTGATCCCGTCTCACACATCCTAGGTGCGGACAGCTCCTTGGAACACAACCAGAGCCTTCATTTCTGCCATGAAGGGGAAATGCCTGTTGGAGGTCACAGGCGTGGCTGATCCTACGGGCTGTGGAGAGGGTTTCTCTTACGTCAAAGTGCCTAACAAGCCCACTCAACAGAAGGTCTGACCATCTAAAGCAAATGTCTGACAGCCCCCATTCTGCCTTGTGTAAATGTAGAGGGTGAAAACTGATCCTGTGTGCTTTTTTCAGGATGACAAAGAGCCACAGCCTGCCAAGAAAACGGTGACTGGGACGGACGCTGACTTGAGGAGACTCTCATTGAAGAATGCCAAGCAGCTGCTACGCAAGTTTGGTGTTCCGGAGGAAGAGGTAAGGCTGTGATGATATGCAAAAGACTGACCCCTTTTCTTCACGCCAACTAAAAAACACATAAAACCTAATCTTTTCCTTAAATTGATTGTGCTTTTGTATATGTGTTAGATCAAGAAGCTCTCGCGCTGGGAGGTGATTGACGTGGTGAGAACGATGTCCACAGAGCAAGCGCGTTCAGGCGAGGGACCCATGAGCAAGTTTGCCAGAGGCTCTCGTTTCTCTGTAGCTGAACACCAAGAACGTTACAAGGAAGAGTGCCAGAGGATCTTTGACCTTCAGAACAAGTAAGACTTAAAGTTTTCAGAACTATTTATGTTGTCTATCTGTTGTCTGTCTTAACACGTTCTGAGTCGTTTTCCTTGTTGCGCCCCCACTACAGAGTGTTAGAGTCGACAGAGGTGCTCTCCACGGACACAGACAGCAGCTCAGCAGAGGACAGCGACTTTGAGGAGATGGGGAAGAACATTGAGAACATGCTGCAGAACAAGAAGACCAGCTCACAGCTTTCCCGTGAGCGAGAGGAACAGGAGAGGAAGGAGCTGCAGAGGATGCTGATGGGAGAGGAGAGCGACAACAAGGGACGCAAGGAGCGACGCAAAGGCTTATGTGAGTCTGTGTTTTTGAAAGTCAGAGTTCCACCAAGGAGATATCTCCCTAAACTAATCTTTCTCTTACTGTGACCTTTCTCCCCCTACAGCCAGCTCCTTATCCACCAGCTCCCACAAGGACGATGACACGTCCTCGGTCACCAGCCTAAACTCCTCAGCCACTGGACGGCGACTCAAGATCTATCGCACCTTCAGGGATGAAGACGGCAAGGAATATGTCCGCTGCGAGACAGTGCGCAAGGCTGCAGTCATCGATGCCTACACAAGAATCCGAACCACCAAGGATGATGAATTCATGTGAGTCTCTTACTAATCAAATATAAGCATTTCACAATGGATCTTTGATATTTGGATGTAATCCACTGGACTGTTTTATAACCATATATGTGTAGCTTAGTCATGTATAGTTGTTAAAATTAGTGCTTCTTTATATGTGAGAAATATGCTTTAAAATCTTGCTTGTTAATATCATAGCATCTAAAAGTGAGAGAGGAACGAAGCTCATTGAAGTAAATGCTGGAGAGCTTATGGACCACTTAATGAGGTCCATGTCATTGTCACAACTGAACTAACAGCCCACGCTGTGTGTTTTTGTGGCTGCAGACGAAAGTTTGCCCTCTTTGATGAGCAGCACAGAGAAGAGATGAGGAAGGAGCGCCGGCGTATCCAGGAGCAGCTGAGGAGGCTGAAGAGAAACCAAGAAAAGGACAAGATCAAGGGACCTCCAGAGAAGAAGGCCAAGAAGGTCAAAGAGAGGCCCGACCTCAAGGTAAAAGTAAGCTTGCCGATTCAGTACTATATTTCTATCTTCCTTCACCAGCTCTTTGGTGCCCAGTGAAAAGCTAGTGTGGATTTTTTGTAGATTTGTAGTGTAGATCTTTCAGCATTATTATCATACAACACAGGCAGATTCTTGGTCATGTTCCTTAATGTGTGCCTCTTTTCGCTAGCTGAAGTGCGGCGCATGTGGAGCCATTGGACACATGAGGACCAACAAATTCTGCCCACTGTACTATCAAACCAATGCCCCGCCTTCTAATCCGGTTGCCATGACAGAGGAGCAGGAAGAGGAGCTGGAAAAGACCGTCATACACAACGACAATGAGGAACTGATCAAGGTGGAAGGCACCAAGATCGTGCTGGGCAAACAGCTCATTGAGAGGTAGTGGATCCTCATTGTTTCTCCTCCTTTAGCATTTAAAGGAATTTTATCATGGACACTAAAAATAGTTTCATTTAGAAACTGTGCTACCATTTTCTGGACAGAGAGAATTAGATACATTTTTAATAAAGATGGTCTGTGACCATGCTCTGCAGTTTTTAATAACTTTCTTCTCCTACAGTGCTGACGAAGTGCGCAGAAAGTCTTTAGTGCTCAAATTCCCCAAGCAGCAGCTCCCACCAAAGAAGAAGAGACGTGTTGGCAGTGCTGTGCACTGCGACTATCTCAATGTAAGTAATGTTTTACAGCTTGTTCAAACACATTTCGAACTGATGGTCGCTTTAGCTGGTCGCTTTTTCCTTTAATATTCACAGAAACCACACAAGGCCATCCACCGTAGACGCACTGACCCCATGGTGACCTTGTCTTCTGTGCTAGAGAGCATCATCAATGACATGCGGGATCATCCCAACGTAAGATCACATAGCACACACACACACACACACACACACACACCAGAACAGCATTTCTTTTGTCCCATTCACCTCTTTTAACTGTTCCGCTGTCTCATCTTTGCATCTTCCTTGTCTATTTAGACTTATCCTTTCCACACACCAGTCAACGCGAAAGTTGTGAAGGACTACTACAAGATCATTACGCGGCCCATGGACCTGCAGACACTGAGGGAGAACGTGCGAAAGCGCATGTACCCATCCAGGGAGGAGTTCCGTGAAGCAGTCGAGCTTATTGTCAAAAACAGCGCCACCTATAATGGTAAATTTATTAGGAACATATTACTTGAAAACGGTTGAAATGTAATTTAAACCCACATTTAAGTATTAAGGAGGGTCTCTGCTTTTGTTCCTCCAGGTGCAAAACATCCAATAACGCAGGTAGCACAGTCCATGCTGGACCTGTGTGATACAAAACTGAAAGAGGTCAGTGTTCATGTGAATCTTTTGTTTCACATCTTTCTGCCCTTCAGTTTGTTTCTACATTAATCATTAAACCTGTGTGTTTGTGTGTGTGTGTGTGTGTGTGTGTGTGTGTGCGCGCAGAAGGAGGACAGGTTAGTGAGGCTGGAGAAAGCCATCAACCCCTTGCTAGATGATGACGATCAGGTTGCCTTCTCCTTCATCCTGGATAACATTGTCACCCAGAAAATGATGGTGGTTCCTGATGTGAGTCACCTGTTCTCACCATTTTTCTTACCTTGCAGCTGATCAGTTGACATGCAGAATAATTTACTGATCTGTCTCATTTTTTTATTTCGTCCCCTCAACGCAGTCATGGCCATTTCACCATCCTGTCAACAAAAAGTTTGTGACCGATTATTATAAGGTGATCATAAACCCCATGGATCTTGAGAGCATCCGCAAGGTGAGAAACTAATACACTCATCTGATATTTTTAATCTCAGCAGTAAAATGAACTCACAGAAAATGCCCCTCTTTGTGTTTCATGGTTTAACAGAACATCTCTAAGCACAAATACCAGAACCGAGATGCCTTCCTCTCAGATGTCAGTCTCATCCACGCCAACAGTATCAAGTACAATGGTAAATATGACATCACTGTTATTGTGACCTCTGACTTCAGTCCCTTTTAGAAAAGTGTAGTTCAGTAATGATGTTTTTTGTGTGTTTTTCACAGGCCCAGACAGTCCTTACACCAAGACAGCCCTGGACATTGTCAGTGTGTGCAAGCAAACCTTGTCAGAGGTATGTCGAGTCTTTTATGTGGCAGAGGGTCAGGTTCATTTTATTGATTGAATATTTCTGCAGCAATTCAAGAAACTATTGATGAAATTGAACAATATTGAACAAATTGGTGATATGTCTAACACCTAAGAAGTAATTATTCCTCTTGTCTTTCACACCCCCATTATTTTTTTAAAACAGTTAGATACATCTATGCAATATTATTATTGAGTAGAACTATATGTAACAGAGGGTTGTATTTGAAACATCTTTTATGAACTTGTAGCAGAAGTAGATTTGATTCAAACAACAATCACCTGTTTTTGTGCCTTCAGTATGATGAGCACTTGACCCAGTTGGAGAAGGACATCTCTACTGCTAAAGAAGCAGCTCTAGATGCAGCAGACCTGGAGTGTCTGGACCCGATGACGCCTGGTCCATACACACCGCAGGTAGGACAGCAGCCAGAGCCCAGCTTTTACATGAAGTGGCTCTTAGCTGCACTGGCAATAGACTTGAGGCTTTCAGCTGTGTATAACATGCCACTCCAGGGGCAGGCTAAACCTTTCTATGTGCCGTAGTCTCCTCACCACACCTTGTAGCACTCCCTGCCCTTTGTATTTCTTCACTCGTTCTGTGCACTAACTCTCCTTTCCAGACTTTCACTTTTCATCTCTGCAATCTAGTTTCTTCACTGTAGTTTCTCCTTTCTCCCACCCTGTTTTTCTCCTGCGCTCCCGCCTCTTGTCCTGTCTCTCCATTTGTGTGTGCCGCCTCTGTCTGGTGTCGGCCAGCCTGCTGATCTGTTTGACAGCGGGGCTTCAGGGAGTCTGCCCAGAGAGACCAGCAGCCTTTTCTCTGAGGGACCTCTAGTGGTTACTCCAGAGAAGAGAGGGGGGCAGGTATGGAGAGAGACAGAAATCAGGCTTGCAATCACATGCCACCTCTCCTCAAACTATCCTCAGAGCACCCAGCTTCATTGCAGGCTGTTTCTCATATGACGACATTACAGATAAATCGTAGAATGAGAGCTCTTCATTTCCAAGTATTCTCAGGCTTTGATCGTTTTGCCCCCTCAGGGTCGCCACAGCAGAAGACCTGGAGAGGAGGAGTCAGATGTGGACATTGAAGGCTTTGAGGAGGAAGATGATGGCAAACCTAAGACTCCTGCTCCTGTAAGCAAGACGGATTTATTGCAACATTGTCGTAGATATAAAGTCTACAGCGCTGAAAACAAAAGTATAATGTTTGATAGCCTGGATCTGCTGAAATTGGGCTGCTCTTATGATCAAAGAAAGTAAGACTTTCTCACACAGCTTTAAGAGATACAGTTACTTTATTTCAACACCTTCATCAGTTCAGTTCAGTTGTGTCAGGCACAAAGTACCAAAACCCCTTTTGTAGTATGTAATTAAAATGTGTTGCTTAATTCTTAGTCATTCATCTATGACTAATTAGTCTCTCCTGTTTTTTTAGGCAGAGGACGCAGACGGAGATCTTGAGGACGAGGATGATGACGACGAGATGTTGCTGCCACCTCGCAGGGGGATCCACGACCAAGAGGACGAGGAGGAGGAGGAAGAGGAGGATGGAAGGTCGAGCCGCCCGGCCCAGGCCAGCGTCCTTTATCAGGACCTGCTCATGTCCGACGGAGAGGATGATGCCAGCGAAGAAGAAGGCGACAACCCGTTCTCCTGTAAGTCCACCTGCACTGCTGAAGCAGTTACCCCTGTTCTAAATAATAAAGAAGTAGAGACAGAAAAACACTGGGGGGTGTAAAGAAGAATCCTTGAATTTTAAGTATAAGATAAGTAAAAAAAATTATGTCAGACTAGCCTTTTCTGCTGTGTGACATTAGTCCCAACTTATATTTAATATTTCCCCGTCCAGCCATACACCTTTCGGAAAGCGGTAGCGACTCTGACAGAGAGGTTGATGTGCGACCTGCACCTCCGCGGAGAGCTCAAGAGACGGCCCGCATGGGCATGGAGCAGGACGAGAGCATGATGTCATATGAAGGGGACGTGCCTGATGAACCTCACATGGAAGACAGCAATGTCAGGTACAAGTGGAAAAATGTGCATTTAGGTTTCATATCAACCACAAAGAAAATATCACAGACTTCCTTCTAGAGTACATTGTCCTTCTCACTGCAGTTTTGGTTGATGTTACATTCTGTAACAAAAGTCTTAAAGTTGTTGTCTGCATCATGAACTTTAAACTTTCCTGTGTGACGTCCTTCTCTTTGGTCCAGCTATGGCAGCTATGAGGACATGGAGAGTCGGAGTCAGATGCAGCCTTCCAGCATGGGAAACGGAGAAGATTACGGCATCAGTGAAGAGGAGGAGGAAGATGAAGAAGATGAAGCACGAAGGAGAGGCCCAGCCGTGCTCTCCCAGGTTCAGCTGAGTGAGGACGAGGAGAGCGAAGAGTTCAGATCTATTGGAGGAGACAGCGACATGGATTCTGACAATTAGTAACTTTTTTTATATGCCAAATCAAGAAAACATTGTTTATAATGCCAGTTTTAAAATGGAGAAGAGAGTTAGATCTTTCAGGAAAATGTACATTGTTCTTATTTTGTAAATGATGGCCCAGCACATTGTAAATTTCATTTTGCTTTTTATATGATGAGTGAAACATGTTGTGAACCATGATATATCTTAACATTCAAGTGTGTGTTCAGTTTTTTTTTTTTGTACCGTTCTAACTCATTTATGTCCTGTGCTCACAAATAGTTTAAAAACTCTGTTGTTTCTACCCAGCAAGCTAATTAAACAATAGAATAAACATACTGAAGTTGAGCAAAAAACTGAGGAAGTGGTGTAACTCTTTGTTCAAGATTTGGCTCCATGCTGTTCAGTTTTCATATTGACATGTTAAACAACTGTTTCCTCCTTAGCTGAGCTTCTATTCAGGAAGGAATCAGGAAAGGCATTTACAGTAACCATCCTCTTCCTTTTAAAAAGTATTCTAGACTTCCTTTGGTCCTTACTTTGAAATGAAAAGACACACACACAACTACAGACTACACAGTCAGTTTATTTACAGATAAAAGCAACCAGTAACATGCTTTGTGTTCAGGTAACAAACCACAACACTCATAATATGAACAACAACAAACCAAAAGTTTGAGGTAAAACATGACTGTGGTGTATGGTCTCTGGTTAGAGGCGATATCGTGCTCACCCAGGCTTGAAAAAAGGTGGTCTTTACTATTGATCAGTACTGATAAATTATCATCATAGTTTTTCAGAACCCAAGGTGACGTCTTCAAAATGCCTTTTTCAGCCTGACCAACAGCCCAAAACAGATTTACAATAATTAAATGATTCATTTGTTGAGTCATCAGTAATATTAGTAATTACAAATGTGCCTTTCTTAATAGATCAAACCGCTTGTTTAGCTTGTGCTCATGGTTTCATCACTGTCTACAGCTAATTGTAAACAGTTTTTCAGAGTGTAGGATCATTAGTTTTATTAACAAGCGTAAAGAATGACACTTCAGTAGATATTTTCTTCTCTAGAATTTACTGTAGTGATACATTTTATGGCAGCAGAGGATTCCAAAAGTTTTCTGAACAAACTACATTTGAGTAATTTTGTGATATGAGACTTATCAAGCCAACTTCAAAAAAGAAATGACTTTGTGACATGTATCATCTGAAGTAGTAGAACCCACCACTTGACCGTGATAAACATTTGTACTGTGACGTCATTCCTTAAACGTTTAATTTGTTCTATGTGTAGAGTGTGTTAATGTGTGAGCGTGTTAAACCCACTGACACACAAAAAGCACACAGAGATCAAACAGAGCTGAGGAGAAACTGACGGTGTGTGATGGATTTGCTCAAGTCTTTGCAAATTAAAGAGGCTGAAAGCCACAGCAGTGTAAACACAGCTTTGGGCATCAGGTTGCGATGCAAACGATGCGAGAAATGTATCAGCATGAGAAAACATCCAACAGAGCTGCACAGTCAGTATACACCTAATAGCTTTTTACCTTAGTAGGTCACAATTAGAGTGTTCAAATTGCTCTGTGAGTATTCAAGTAGTTTTTAATAAAAGCAAACAAAAAAAACTCATCAGAATAATGTAGCCACCATCAAAGCACTGAATGACACTGAATAGGTTTTAGGAACACATTACATCATAACCACACTGCTTCTTGTTAACAATCACTTCCTTTTATGCAGAAGTCACCTATTATGCTATCTTACATGGCATACTGCACGCTTCCTGTTGCAACAACTCTACCTATGCTGCAATCTGCTGCACTGACTAAGTTTGTCTGCACTTCCGCATTGAAATTTACATTGAAATACATATTGAAATATATAATCACTTCTATGAAACACTGAATAGGTACACTCACATTGTACTAAACCTCTGCCCAAGGACACTGTGTTCAGTGTTAAGTATTAGTTGAGTTATGCAGCATGCTCACACAACTACTGCAAAACAGATCGCTACTTATTTTTCACTTTCATTATTACAGGGCTATCTCAGATGAGTACAACAGGCAAAGGTCCCCAGATATTTCTGCCTTCTTATGACTTTCCTTTTTTTTACAACAATATACATTTAGGTTTTTGTTCAAACAACCCAGTACTCTGGCTTTTCTGCACAGAACATCTTAATGCAATATAAGATCCAGTCCTGGCAGGTGGTGCTTCCAACAGGGCTCAGATCCCAGCCAGTGTGGTGGAAACACACACATCCAGTATGATGGAAACAAGACACAGCACATACATTACCTTCCCAGAGTAACATGCGAGTCTATAAATGATTTCATCCCCTCACGGTCTAAAGATATGACATGACTCTCTGTATATATTAGTTCTCCCCTATCATATTATTGTTCTGTTATCAAGGATTCACTGGCGACACTTTTCACCTTCGAGTGGATGGCACACTTCTGCCCCAAGCCGCGGTGGAGGACCTCTCAGGTGAGGCAAAAACACGTCCATGAACTGGCAGGAATCCCTTTGGGGGGTGGGGGATCCTGCAGGGGCTGACAGACTGAGACCTCTGCAGTCTCTTCAAGGCCGCAGTCCGGACTGAGGAGTCTCTCCCCGAGTGTGACGAGCTGTTGGAGTTCACTGTTGCTGCAGAGAGCGATGGAGACCAGCAGCCCGACCCCACACTGACAGACGATGCACCTGAGAAAACAAGTACTTTTAGTTTGGTCTTTTTAAAATTGCTAAAATGAGGCTGTGTGTCTCTGTTTTAGTGGAAGCCAAGCTCTCATGTGACAGTATGTATGATACGGTAAACAGATGGGACACACGATATAATGTTAAAAATAAGGGTGCATGGCCATGTAAGCAAAATCAATCCAAACCTGGTGGTGGATAAGTGATTTGTGAGTCGGCAGGATGGCTGTCGTCGATCTCCAAACTTCGGCTGTTCCTGACAGCCTGGAGGGAGCGAAGGCTGGTCCGCAAAGGCGACCTGGTGCTGCCTGGTGATGCTGCTGCAAAACACATCAGGGTCACATTTAGTTCACACAGGGAGAATCTAGGGTGTCTCACAAAAATGTTTCAACATGTTTTTCTGGATAGTTATCTGCAACAAAGCACTACAGTTTGTAAACGTATGTATTAACTAGACACTTTTTCATTTAATAAACTGTACTAAAGAACAGAAAGTTGCCTCTCCTTTGCACAGTCACACAAGAAAATGAATCATCGTGAATCATCAGACCTAATGAGGCCTCTGATAGTACAGCAGGGTGTTAATGAAAAAGGAACATAGACTGTCTGTGGCAGAACAACTCATATGCAGATCAGCAGAGAAACTGTGTATCTCTGTGTACCTTGATTCTGAGCGAGTTTAAGCAGCTTGAACTGGGTGACCTGCTGGTGAAGCCTGGACAGTTTTGGACTTTGGCAGCTGTGCTTAGCTCCTGATGTTGGTGACTGTCCAGGTGAAGAGCTCAGCGAAGAAAGACCAGACTGCCAACAAGAAGAACGTGACACTTCAGCTTTATTTCTTGGAGTGAAATCATCAATATTTTCAATAGGCGTGTTTAAATAAATGGAAACATCACCGGTGAGTCAGTGCCTCTCCTGGGTGTGGCTGGCATGGAAACGTAGTCCTCTCTTAAACCTGACAAATATAGACAAACGTTATCACAATCCACAGTCTGGACCTCGACCATCGTAAACATTCCTGTATACTCACTAGCTTCCTGTATACGAGCCATAATGTGGACGTCTGTGATGTCCTGCAGTCTGTAGCCTGCAGTGATGGAGTCCTCAGTGTTATCTGTGCAGAGTCATAAATACAGAACATTTGCTGCTAAGATATATTATAAAATATATATTTGGATAAATATACAGTTGGCTATGTAAAGAATTTGCCTTTAAAAATGAGATTTTTTTCAACATGTTGATTTGTGATTTTGTTTTATTGATAGATGGTGAAGATTTGTAAGCTCTGAGTATTATATTACCTGAACTGTCAGAGGCATTGTATGCTGTGCCAGCAGATGTTTTGTCCAGAGAGGAGCCTACAGAGACATTAGCACTATGATGGAAAGCTGTGGGATATCTGTAGGAGTGACTGCTCAATCCTACAAAACAGAAATTTGGCATAAGGTGATGATGACCAAAAGAAAAAGCAGTTTTAATAAAAAAAAAACAAAAAACATTTGCAGGACAAAATGAGTGAGTGATTCTGTGCTGCCTGCTCACTTTGATCCAGCCTGTTTATCAGAACACGACATGCTGCCTCCACCTGAGGACTGGGGTTATCCAGGACGTGTCGGCACCATCCGAGAGCGGTATCAGTTTTCTCCTTTGGCCCCTTCCTCTTTGGAGACTCATACAACCTGTTAGGAATAACAGACTACATCAACTTAGAGCATATTGACTGCTGCTAAAATGTAAAGAACAGACCTATTCAGAAGAGTTTTTGTGTCAAATACCAGCAAGATTCAGAGGTTAGGTCTTCTCAACACTTTAACATGTATTTTAAAGTGTGTGGTGACTCGATCAACAGATCAAATCGGCCTTTTTTTTCTCAGAATTATCATTGTACCACCGTCACTTAAGTCAGATCAGACCACAAGTCTGTCAAAGTTCAGATGGCACCTACCAGCTCTCTTCATCCTTCACATCGTCCTCTACATCGAGGAGCTCCACCGAGTCCAGAGCAGACTTTTCATCCTGTGACTCTTCACAGTCCCACAGATCTTTTTGACACTTATAGTTGTACAGCATCCCGTCCATGGAGTGGTAAGGTAAGGGAGAATTACACCCTGACTTCAAACTGTCTAGTCTTATTCTAGCATCCATGGCAAACGACCGACTGTCACATCTCTCGACCCCTGGTTGCTCAGCGTCCGTCCAGATGCTGCAGCAGTGTGGATCCGAGCTGCTTTTCAACTCACTGCAGAGAAGATGATGGTTTGCGCTCTTGTCAAAGTCCACCGGTGGCTGATGGTGAAAATATTGTCTCCAGTCGCTTGTGAATTGGTCCTGGAATTCCATGTTGTCAGTGAAACCCTTAAAACCTTCTCACCTCTTCAAGCGCTCACCCAGTTTGTGTCCACCTCACCCCTCCATCATAAGGCGTTTCGCTGACAAACCAGAACCTGATGTGATTCTTTAAAGTTCCTCTTTTTTTTATGTTGCTCTGCTCAAACAAAAAAGCAACCGTGCAGCTTCACGATACCATCTATTGACCCACATTTGTTGAGTAGGGCTGTTAAGTATAGACACTCAACAGATTGGATGGATTTAGAGGAGCATCATGAGCTTATGTGGATTAAAGTGACCGTGAGTTGCAACTAAGAAAGAAAAAAGAGCCACTCGACACTTCCCTGAAGACTTGCAGGGGACAACGCCTACAGGCTTGTCATGAAACATTTTTCTGCTTCTTTGAATGCTTTTGAATGTACCTGACTCACCCATCACATGCGAGGGGGTCGTACCGAGAGATGTGGTCAGATCCTGCTCTCTGCCACACAGACAGGCAGACTGACAAAAGATGTACAGCTTTTCTTACAGCCAAGAAAAACCTCAAAGTCTCCTCCTTTCACACCCAAACCACAGAGATCAAATGTTAAGCTTTGTTTATTTTAACATCAACTGTCAGATACAACAGGCCAGGCTGAAAACCACTGAATAATTTCAGTTATGTTGTGAAGCCACTGAGTTTGCTGTGTTTTAGGTCATGAGTATGCCAGGGAATATTTGATTATTTGATTGTCTGGGCTCACAAAATATACCAAGAGGCAAGAAAATGAGCACTAGGGTTTTTACTGTGAGGCAGCTGAACAATTATTTATTATTTCATTTATGTCCAAACAAAGTCTGGTCTGTTATACATAGATGTACATATGTCTATTTCTTTTTAGCTCTTCACAACAGGTTCAATCAAACAGTCTAACAGGATGTGTGCTGTTGTCTAAACTTTATCTGATAAAATGTATACATAAACAAAAATGTTAAAAGCAGATAGAAAGCCATAAAGAAAATGCTGGTTTCCAATTTAAAGTCACAGTAATGAGAAAATATATACAAAAAAAGGTTCCTGTAAGTCATTATAATGATAAATCATAGAAATGAGTCAGTATCTCACAGTACTGACCCCAAAGTACCACAAACCAATGCTTCTCATTATTTTGATATACTAATATATTTCTTTTATTAATTATATTGCAATAGTGGGCCATTATTTTGGGAAACTTTTTTATTATTATCATTATTTTGAGATGTTATGTTCTCGCTTGGAGAAAGCTTCTCATTATGACTTCTTATGGCATCTTTTTTTTTCATCACATTGTTAGAAATGGGCTTCCGTCCATCTCACACACACACACACACACATACTGTAATCTTGACAAGATAACGTGATCTCAAACTTTGTTTTAGTCAAAAAGTGTTTCTAGTATGAATGAACACCGCCCCAATGTGACCGTGTCCTTCCTGTTCATGACCTCATTCTTTATCTCCATGGCAACAGTGTTGATGTTCCTGCCGGTGGTTCAGTTTTCATATATGAAAAATAACTTGCGTCGACGCACGTTTGAGACAAAAAAACACATGTCCATTCTCGCAAACAATCAATAAATTATTATTTTATCTTACTTTGACCAAAAAAGGCAGTTGGGTTATGTTAAATATATCAACATTTCCACTCCGGGCTTGCTCGCCGTGACTCACCCCTCCCAAAAAAAAAAAAAACATCAAGTCGAGCCTGCCCTTTTCTCCCTGCAAACAAAGCAGGTGAGGAGCAGGAGGAGGTGTCTTCTCCTCCTCCTGCTGCTCGTCACCTCGCCGCCCACCGGCCCGTTTCCTCCTCGTCATCGCTGGTGTCTCCCGGCGGAGTCACAGCCGGCCGGACTGCGACCAGCACCCAAACTTTCCTCCCTCCCTGATTTATGAAACAAAACACAACAATGCGGATTAAAGTCGCGAGGCAGTGAAGCGCCACCTGTGCCGAGGAGGGACGGTGGGTGGAGAAATGCAGGACGACGGCGGCAAAGCGGCGTCCGGGAGCCCCGAGCGGGAGCAGGTAGGTTTGCTGTCGCCTCTGCGTGCTCCGACGCTCGAGACGGGCCCTGAAAGCGTCGCGGCGCATCGTTACGTCCTCATATTCTGAACTCTTATGGCACCTTACGGGCTGCGCGGAGGAGTCCAGGTGAGGCGGTCTAACCTGTCCGCCCGCATTGCTCCCTCCAGCAGCGCAGCAGAGATAAAGCTCAGCCGGCAGATGCGAGCCTGCACACTGTTCTCACGTTTTTGTTTTTTTTCCCCCACCACCACATCGTTTAGTCACTCTGCTGCTCTCACTCACTCGCTCAGCCTGATCGAATAAAGGCTGGCGTCGAAATGATCTGAGTGGTGTGTAAAGTGTGTGGTATTGTTTAGGTATTTGGTCGTTAAGTGTACACACATATAAAAGTGTGTTGCATTTGAACTAGTTTGCTCATTTCTTTCTCATCTATACCTGAATTCAAAGTGCTTCCAGAAGTTATGGAAAGTAAGTGGGATTATTGATGCAGGTTTTTAGAGCTGACACGATCAGGTGGTGAATGTATTTGTCCAGAAAAACGAAAGAAATCAACAAGACTTTATATAATGTTGTTTGTTGCAGGCATATAGATATAAAATGTGACCTGGCTCCAGGCTCTTCTCAGTTGTGTGAACTGAAACTGTTTTAAAAGAGATGTAAAATATGAGAATTAATCTCAATGGCGTACTTTTCAAGTTAAAGACAATCACAAATATATTTCAGTTATTAATCTATTAGTCCACAAAAGAATTGAGAAACAAATCAGTGGCTGAAAATGATTGTTCATGAGGTTTAAGATGTTTACTTGTATTTTATTAATCATCTTTTGTCAAATGATGATGGTGAGTAAATTGCTGCTGTGCTCTTATTGATGCTGTGTTGAGTCCTCTTAGGTTGGCACTGCAACTGGATTGACATATTCCCTTTCCAACACGTTACACTGTGAACTCAAAATTTGAGCCCGATTTTAACGACAACATGGTTATTGTGTTTGTGCCTCTGGGTTAACAGAGGACTATTAATCTTTTGAACACACAATAACGACGGCACGTAAAGCAGAAGCGCTGCTGTTATCTTGATCAGACTTCCTCCGTGTGACCTGGCATGAGAAAACAGTTCCTCTCGTGTGCAGAGATAGATGGTCTGCAGGAAGGAAGTCCATTTGGTGGTTTTAACATCTCACGAGTGAGTTAGTTCATCACACAGGACGAACCTCACACCGGTCTCGTTTACTGTCAGATAAAAGATCACCTGCTCTACCTTTACACTCAGTAACACTTGAACAATAACAAATGATTTTAACTCTCATTGAACTATTATCTGTTGTCAAGAAGAAGCAAAGGGGTTTCCAGATTTCATTTGAAATCTATATTACTGCATTCCTCTGCTCTTGCCTCTTATTTCATCATCTCAAAAACTGTATTGTGTTTTCCTCAGAATTCAGCTCACTTGAACGGACACACTGTCACCCAAAATGGCCACAACCCAACAGCTACGCCCGCCCCGCAGACGCAGTTTGAGACCAGCTCCTCGAGTCCTGCGCCCACGCCAACCCCGATTATCCCGAGGGAGCAGTGGGGAGGGAAGCACGAATTCCTGCTCTCCTGCATAGGATACTGCGTGGGACTGGGGAACGTGTGGCGGTTCCCGTACCTTTGTTACCGCAATGGAGGAGGTGAGAGGCCAGCGAGCGTGTTCACTGCCTTCTGAAGTCTCAAATGCTTTAAATGCCTGGGTGTATGTACGTCTGTAATGATTTGTTACACCCATGTGGGCACGAGGCACTCTTTACCCTGCCCTTGGGTGTGTGCTCTCCTCCTAATCGTGCTGGCTTATTTTGCACGCTCAGTCCGGAGCTCTCCACTGCTTGCCTTTGGTACTGAGCACACAAAGCATGAGCTAATCGTGTAAGCAAAGACAGTGTTTTCCTTGACTACACACCAGACTTGAGGTCTGCCTGTCTAACCCAGCCTTTATCCACTATGCATCCTCATCTGAGATCAGACATGTTGGGGCTTGACTATAAACAGAATAACCTCGGCCTGTGAAGCTGCCACCTCGACAGAGGCTGTATAAGTTAACCTGCCTGTACAGGTCCTCTACGTATGCTTGTATAAAACACGTCAGTGCGCTGGATGTTTACCTCAGCGTATTTTTAATCCTCACAGGCGTGTTTCTCATCCCCTACTTCATAATGCTCTTCTTTACGGGTGTTCCGCTCTTCCTCATGGAGCTGAGTTTAGGCCAGTACGGAGCCGCTGGCCCCATCACTGTGTGGAAATGCTGCCCTCTGCTCAAAGGTAATGACCTCCTTTTCATCCCAGTAATGACACACTTACATGCACAGCAAACTTTCAGAGATACACATGTCAGCATGGTTACTCGAAGTGGGCTGATTGTTAATTCTCATTAGCTGGATGGTGTTAAATAGTATTAAAATGATCAGATCGCAGCTCTTTATGAAGTCTCCAGGAATCTTGACTATCCAGTTTGACCGTACGTGATATATTGCGTAAGTGGGATCTCAGGTCAACATCTAGATGCCTGCGTCACCAGTTAGTAAGCATTATGGCACAGGGAAATAAGTGTCTGATTTGCGTCACTTTGCCACCACACTGCTACGTATTTGTCAAGTGGCCAATGTGTAAAATTCCTGCATGTCCTTCTTTTAAAAACTTAGCTGCTAAATATAGACACCTGATTAAGAAACCTGCAGGAGCTGTCTTTGAACCACAAATAGAGCCGGACAGTGAGGGTAGATGTTATTTTAAACTGGGTTTTTAAACAGGCTGACAGAAGAGAGTCTTAAGATTAAGTAGCTATAATGGTATGGTTAAAGGTGGTCCACAAATTTGATCTTGTTTCGGCAAGTCCAACTACCACTTTATACAACAGAGTGACCTGCATATTAAAATCATCCAACTGATGTGTGTGTGTTTCTGAGATACTTAAGGCTGTGTCTTCTCTCGTAGGCATCGGCATTGGGATGCTGTGTGTGTCCACGCTGGTGTGCCTCTACTATAACGTCATCATAGCGTGGACGTTTTACTACCTGGGCAGCTCATTTCAGAGCCCTCTGCCCTGGTCCTGTGACGCTGTGGCCAACGCAGGCCTGTGCGGAAACAGCACCGCCGGCAATAGCTCCACTGGCAATGTCCTCAGCCCCACGGAGATTTTCTGGAAGTAAGTGTGTCTTTGCACAATCGTTCACCTCTCATGCAAAAAATTATCAAGCATGCTTTAGAAATATATACTTGTGTTCAGATACTTTGTTTTTCTTCAACAAACACAAAGGTTCAAACTGTTTAAACTGTGACCTTTTCAGCTGACATGACTGAGAACTGTGCGACAACAGCTTTTAAATGTTGCCTGGAAATATAATACAATATACTGTATCACATCTATGCAAAACATGAGAAGGGAAATTTATATTTGATCTATATTTAATGTACATTTTTATGATATTTTATGCAGGACATTAACATTTGAAAGGCATTATGAGACTGTACTGCAAGATTGTCAGTGTTGTGAACACTTGTTATGGTCAGTCGCAAAACCCTGCTGACAGCTTACCATCTGACTTGAGTAAAAGTAAATGTTATAAGATACAGCAAACAAACCAAAGGGCTCAAATAGAGGCAAGTTACAGCGTCTCCGTCAAGCTGTTTGTTGACCTTATCACCAGAACTGTCTCTCACAAAACACTCAAAAACACTGAGAGAGGCCATTTCTCTATTGAACTCCTCTCCTCAGGTAATCCTTACATCCCCAGAGTTCACCCTCTAGCACTTTCACTTGCTACTGTCCACACAGTTAATAAAACTTTATTACTATTCATGCAAATGATGGATATTTTAAAGTATTATGATCATATGGGTAATTGGTTATGACTGATAATTCATTTTGGATGACATTATGCTTTAAATTATACTTCTGGAGGCTCAGAAACTTTTATAATGCACTTGTTACTAAAACATTGACCATTGTACAAAGCTGCAAACACTTTCAGTAATCACTATGGTTGCATTTGTCTGTGACAGGAAAAAGCTAGGGTAGCATAGTCATAGCCTAACTGCATCTGGACTCATGTGGTTTTTGCACGTAACGTTTATATGTGACATAATGAGGTGGGTTTGTTGTGGAAAGTGAGAGATAACCAACAGCACGGTGCAGAACAGAGCAGTTTGTTATTCGTATTATAATGAAAAATTATGTAATTTTTTTTACTGATCACATTTCCCGGCCCCGGGGCATCGAGCATCCTTATTGTTGGACCCCGTGCTGTGACCTGTAGTAATGTAAAATAATGAAAATATCAATATTGAACATTCACACAGTAGGATTTTTTTCTTTAGACAGTCGCTTACAAATCCAGCCCAACAGCTGTGCCCTGTTTTCATTGTCAGCAGCAGGTGTGGCTTTTTTACATGTTTGTATTTTACTTGTGTGTCCCATAGTGAGCGCGTGCTGGGTGTAGTGCACAGCGAGGGCCTTCATGACCCGGGCCCTGTCCGGTGGCCCCTGGCTCTGTGCCTCCTGGCCGCCTGGATCGTCATCTTCCTGTGCATGCTCAAGGGCATCCGCAGCTCTGGCAAGGTGAGCGGACACAATGTTGTTATTGTCAGCTCCCACAAAATACACACACACAGTCCTGCCCTCTGCCGTCGTGTTGGCCTAACGCCTGTCTTCGCTGTCTCGTGTCCTCAGGTGGTTTATGTAACGGCCACCTTCCCGTACTTTGTGCTCATTGTGTTGATCATCAGAGGTGCTACACTGGAGGGCTCTCTGCAGGGTGTTGCTTTCTACCTCACGCCAGACTGGAGCAGATTAGCTAATGCACAGGTATGTCTGATGCCGGAGCGATGAGGCGGAAGAGTGTTGTTGCTGCTTTAAAAACGAACGTAGAGATTTCCATTTTGTTTAAAGCATGTTTTACACATTGCAGGTGTGGAACGACGCTGCCTCGCAGATCTTCTATTCCTTAGGCATTGGAGTCGGAGGGCTGCTTTCTATGGCCTCTTACAATAAGTTTGACAACAACGTGATCAGGTGGGTCCGCGCTCTGCTGCTCCATGTGCTCCGTTGTTGCAGTCTGAGCAGGTTTCAATTCTTAACTGTGGTTTCTGTTGATTTCAGGGACACCTTGATCATCACCACAGGAAACTGCAGCACCAGCTTCTTTGCCGGGTTTGCTATATTCTCAATCCTGGGTCACATGGCATGGAAGAAGGGAGTGCCTGTTGCAGAGGTTGCAGACACAGGTAATGACTCTGCTCATTCTGTTCATTAATCCTGTGGATCTGCTTGAACCCAGACACATGAACTAACTGTGCGAATGAATTCAACAAAATCAAAATCTTAAGTTATGCATAGTCTGTTAAGAGCTTAATCTCTGTGTATTATTTTTTTTCCCTTCAGGTCCTGGGTTGGCCTTCGTTGCTTACCCAGAAGCCCTCGCTCTGCTGCCAGGCTCTGTGTTCTGGTCCATTATGTTCTTCCTCATGCTCTTCATGCTGGGGATTGATACACTGGTAAGGTCGCATGCTGCACAAAGATATGAGCAGGAAATAAATACGAAAGAATCCGGGTCCAAATGTTTGATGCCTCCTGCTCTGCCGCTTCACAGTTTGGCAACATGGAGGGCATCACCACGGCTGTGCTGGACGAGTTCCCGCAGCTCAGAAGGAACACGCTGCACAAATCCTTGTTCCTGGGTGCTCTGTGTTTCGGCTTCTACCTGATGGGTCTCCTCCTGGTGACTGATGTGAGTGTGTTTTTGTTTGTTTGTTTTTAATCCAACAACTGAGGTCCTTCCCTGCAAAATGCATCTTCTCTGTGATAAGGCTCACATTTCCCCTGCTGTCTGTGTCTTCATAGGGTGGGATTTACTGGTTCACTCTCATTGACTCCTTCAGCACTAGTTTTGGCCTCATCATCATCACCCTCTTCATGTGCATTGGCATCTCCTTCTTCTATGGTAGCCCTGTCTCACACTCCTAACCCCCCCTAACACCACATCATTCCTCCATATGAGTTTCAGTCATCCAGGACACCTGATGTTTAGAGAGTTTATATTAAGCAGTTTTTTATTATACATATTCACCATTTTGTTGTTGATCCTGTTGTTCCAGTTATGTCTTGGTTATTTAATAATATGCATCTCTTAATGAACTTTTCTGTTAGGAGTCAACCAGTTCTGTCAAGACATTGTTGACATGATTCACCCCTGCCCTCAGTGGTGCAGCAAAGTGTTGCTTTACTTTAAAGCATGCTGGGTTTTCTGCACTCCGTTTCTCCTGTTGGTGAGTAAAGACATCAGTATTAATGCAGATATTTGTTGTTATTAGGCACAGGTATGATGAGACAAAAGTATTTGTTATTCATATAAGAAACTTTTCTCAAACACGAATATGCTGAAGTTGAAAGGTGTCATTTTTTTCAAAGAGCTTTCGATAAAAATGAACAACTCCTGCTTCTCTTCATTCAGAGCTAAAAAATAAGGAAAATATTAACATTTTAATTAATTCATTTGGACAAAGAATTGTGACTATGTCCTTCAAAAAATGACCTTCACCACCAGCTAAAAATGCTATGTCTGAGCTAAAGCTCATATTATATCCTCACAGTATTGCTGATTTGTATGAAGTTGCACAATCCATGCTACGTCATACCCTCTATTATTTCTGCTGCTCATCACCTGAAGCAGAAGTACCCGTTACAGTGTGACTGCTTGATACAGAAATAGACATTTGATGCCACTTTTTTATTGTAATGTATTGTTGCCTAATCTGATGAGGGATGAGACACAGTGCGGGTAAAATGTCCCATTACATGACTGAGGAGTTTACTGGTAACTGATGGAGATCAAAAGCATGATAACTCAATTATCGACTGTCACAGACGTCCTTCCTAGAAAACTAAAATAGCATCACTGTTTTGTTTTGAAATGTAATAATCTGTGCTGTGAAAAATGCAGTTGTGAATAATTCAAGAGGAGAAACTGATACTCAATCTGAGTTCCCCCCTGTAGGCATTTCTCTGCCGGCCTTCTCAGTCACTCTTCTTCCGTCTCCATTGTGTTTTTTTGTTTGGATGAAACGCCCCTCTGCTAATGCTGTGCCTTTCCCTTCCTGGCTATAGTTCATCCTGACCTATATCTTCATCGAGATGTACAACACCTCCCTCCACTACGGGTCCTATGTGTATCCGAGGTGGGGGAAAGCGTTGGGTGTGTGCATAGGAACGACCTGCTGTCTGCAGATTCTCATCTGGGCCGTTGTGGCCATGAGCAAGGAAACTGGAACACTGAAGGACGTAAGTATCGCAGCTACGTCTCTGTGAGGTCCGGTTTCACCTGTGCTACACTTCACAGCACAGCAGATCGTCACTGCTGTACCTGTTAATATAAAATACAACACTGCTAAATGAAATGCTTTATGACCATCTCTTGCTTCTTTTTTTTTTTCTTTGCAGCGTTTCCGGCAATCAATCCGACCTCTGAATTCCTGGAGGGTGAATAACTCGAACAGCGCTGCAGTGGGGGAGCGCGTGGAGGCTGAGAGAGTGGAGGGTCCGTTCACTGTCACGCTCACAGACATGGACTTCACCGCGATGACATGGGAGATGGGAAGTGAAGCGTGACAGCACAGGGAGCAGCAATGAACGCACAGTAATGAGCAAACTACACTGTCAAGAGACAGAGGGATTTATTATTCTGTTATTTGCCCCAGCTTGGCTCTGGCGGCAGTGTCTGAACAGACCATGTCCTGCAGAGCAGTGTGAATTCATTCTTTTATTTATACTGTTGTATGTTTGAATTGTATTTTTTTAAAAACTTCTTTTTTTTTTTTTTTTTTTACGTTGTGTATATTATAAGGTTACAGCTGTAAAGATTGGATCAACCTTATCTTTGATAGTAGGAACTTGCCAGGATTTTTGGATAAGTTATTTATTATCATAGTTGCGTAGTGTAATGATTTTTTTTACCGGAGGCGGTCAACAGCGGCTGAGCAACCAGATTTGTTCATGAGATACAAAAATGAAGGACAAAAAAGTGCAGCAGCTCGACGGTTATCTTTAACAACCACTGATGGGCTTTGAGAGGCAACAACAACCTGTCAAACTAAACGGTACTAGTGACTTAGCCACATAGAGTCAGGAACTCATCCAATCCATCTTATAAAAGTAATGTTTGCTAAAATTGTAGCTAGAATAAGGAAATATATCATTTTTTAAAATGCCAAATAGATGATTAAGTACTGTTTGTATGATAGTCGCACTCTAATGTCTTGTCTTATCATTTCCTGCAAAAACAATCACTTCACCCATGAAAACTTTGCTGCTACATCAATATTCTTACATTTATAACTATGTCCTATACTGTACTATTGTAAACAGGCTTTGACACAGCACTCAGATGCTTCTATCTTTCCTTTTATTTTTTAGTGGCCGGAGTCAGTGGGTTTCTACATGCAGGTTTTTATGTTTACTTGAACTTGGCTCTGACAGTCCTTCATAGTATATTCCCTGTCTCTGCTATCGATTAGCAGAAATCCCTCCTCAAGTCATTGTATATTAAAAGTTGAATGTATTATGTGAAGAGACATTTGCTGGTTAAACGTATTACCCAGTTGAGGACATGATTATTGTCATGGTATCAATCCTGCCAGCATTCCTTACAGCTTTTTTAGGGCACACATTTTACTCTCATGGATGTCAAAATCAGTCGTTTAAATGTTATTTATTGGCAAATTGGCCATACTGCTTAATTTATAAATGTTTATATGACAATAAGGTCAGTGTATTTTTACCAGACCCTTTGCTACATAAACCCAATAATATTAAATCTGGGATGTAAGAGAGAGAATATTATGGAGAATTATAAAAAGGGATGATCACATGTTTAAATGTCTTGAAATGGCTCACTGAAATACAGATAGAGATAAATAACATTTAATAACTATATAACTATACACAATGTTTAAAGATTAACTTTGCTATAAATTCCCCAGTTGTCCCATCAGTTTATTCAGAAACTGCTTTCAAGGGCACATTTGCTCCCAGTTGTGTTCTGTTGCAAATGTCTTCAATGTCTGTATGTTTAAATCCTTTTTTAAAAAAGCATTGTATGTCATGTCAGGAAACCCTACTTTTAAATGATTGTTTTGCTTTTTTACACCTTGTTGCCATTCTCTTGTATATTGCTGTGAATAATGATTAAATACCCTCATGGTCTTCATCTTTACTGTATACTTTAACTGTTGATCCCTGTTGTTGGACACGTGCTTCTCAAGCAGCAGTTTGTCAAATGTACCACAAGAGGGCAGTGTTTGCACAACGACGAGGGAGCAGCCACACTGAATCCATGTTCGCTTCCTTCAACTTCACATTTACTTTCTTGATTATATGAAAGATGGTATTTTAGTGATTACGCGCAACTTATTATTGCGTATAAACTGTCATTGTCTATTTCAGTGCGCAATAACATATAACAATCAATCAAAAGTAAACTGAGTGAAATTGTTTGCAGCCTCTACGTCAGTGAAAGAACAATGTAATGATGTTAAAGTGGGTGTAATGATGAGCCGACTCTCCTCAGCACTGGGCGGCAGATTAACCCTTTGTGATTCGTCTGGATGGCGGGATAAATGCTAATGAGCGGATGTTGCGTAGACACTTTCCCGCGTTTTCAGCTCGGGAGTTTGGGTTAGTTCGTTTGCGCCGCGTCACGTGACCCCGGCTCTCTCACGCTGCTTTGTGGTCACCACAGCGGAGCGGTGTCGGTAAATGTGAGGCCACAGACCGGTCAGCTCATGCCAGAGTCGACGCCAAAGACTTTAAAGAGAGACAAACGAGCGGGGGAAAAGTGAGTAAAGGTGAGTAAACACGGGGTTGTGACCACGGCACCGCCGCCGCGCAGTCTGGTGATACAAATCGAGCACTCCGGCACGGTTTCAGGAAGTCGAGCAGCATTTTTTTGTTGTATTGTTGCCACGGGCTTTAAACTCAGCAGACTCAGAGCGGTTGCCCTCAAAACACTGTCATATATATCTCTATTTTTTTTACTTTTATTATTATTATATTTGGTTGCTAGGTAACCGGACGTTAAGATGCCACCCAAGAAGAGAAACTCTGGGACGACACAGAGCAAAGAGGTGAAGCCCGGAGCTGAAAGTGTCTCTCCAGAGAAGAAGGAGAGCCCAGAGCTGTCTGTTAAAAAGTAAGAGAGCTCATGTTGTGCGCACCAACACTTCACCAGTTAGCTGGTTACTGCGTGAAATGTGTTTTCAGCTCGGTTGTGTCCGTGTTGTTGTGCCCAGCCGGCTGCTGACTTAGCTGCTTAGCTGCTTCACACAAGAGTCAGGCCTGTTAAAAGACACCTGTGAGTTTTAACACTCCACACAAGTGACCACAGGGTGTTACTGCTCACTAACAAATGTGATGTGACACAGCTGCAACACACAGGCTGCAGAGGCAGTGAAGTCCTGCACCAGCTGGATGTTGTCATGTGTGTTTCTTTGTTTGTTTGTTTATTTGCCCTCCATCATTTTGGGTTTTATGGTCTCCTTCCTGCAGACACAGAGACAAGGATGCAGAGTTTGTGAGCCTGTGCAAGAGCCTTCATGTGACAGACCTGGTGTGTGACCGTGCCTGGACCCTGTGGAAAGAGTCCGTGGATGAAGTGGTCGTATGTATTTATTAAATGTCTATGTGGTTGTATGACAGTGGAGCTGCAATGTTGTGATCCTTGTTAGATAATCTACTAAAGTGAAGAAAAAGACACACTTGCTCACTTGCTGTTTGTACTTTTGGATCTGAATTATTCGGCCACAATGGTGGCCAGACTTTAGCTATCACAATGAACATACCCTCCCATCCAAACCTCACATTTGCCAAAGGTGTGCAAATCAGACTTTATCCTCTTATGGTAATTGTGGAATTGGCAGAACATGAATCAGCCTCCTTGTTAGTTTTCCATTAAATAGTCGCCTTTTCACCCCTGCTGAATGGAGGGCAGACGAGGTCACAGCACATAATGAGCAGAAGGATGTGTCATCACGCCATCACACGTCTTATGTGATAAATATTATTTTTAAGACTGAACATACATTTAAGACAAACTATTGTTGTCTTTGTTAGTTAGAACTGTATGTATGTTGCTCTTGTTGTGTTGTTGTAGTTCTGCACTGCTCAGTAATATCAGGCTATTTCTTTCTTTATTTTTTTTTAATGAAGAATGAAGCTTATCTATGGCACAGAGTCCAATAAGCTGCTGTATTTTCTAGGAAATTTGAGAGTTTGTTATAAGACTTGCAGGTATTGTTTTGATTAAATTAATGTGATACACAGCATGATATTGGTTTTTTTTGTGGTTAAAAAAAGACTGCACTTCTGGAGTGCCTTTCTAATCTTCTAACCACTAAAGGCACTTCAAACCACATGATGTTCACCCCATTCACACATTTATACCCTGATGGCAGAGGCATCTGTGCAAGGTGTCACAAGGATGTTAGTGTGAAAAATTAAAGAAAAAGAAATGACTTGTTGTTATATCTGTGAGGTTAAAACATGACTCTCTTTTTGTTTCAGGACAGTCAGAAAAGGCTGTGGGCGGCTTGTCTGTTTGTGTCAGCGACAGACATGGATGTCGCCTGTTTCACTTTAACTCAGGTTCTGAAAGCAGCCAGTCTGAAGTGAGTACTCTCCTTAGAGCGCCTTCGCAATCCACATGATAACATCTGTAATTTTATTAGACTTTCTGTTGAAGGATGACACACAGCTGCTCTCAGCACCGTGGTCCAAACACAAACTGTGATGGAAATGAGGCAATACTGAAGATTTTCTTTTTGGTGTGAAACCTTTTTGTGGATTTGCACATTGATGGTTCAGCCAGCAGTGCTCCTCAACACAGAGCATCTAAAAGAAGAAGAAGACTTTTTGCAACATACAGCTGATATAAAGATTTTTCTGCCTCACGTTTTATCGTTCAGGTTTATCCAATTTATTGTATCTCTCACACAAATTCATCCTATTTTTTATTTTGGTAGTGTGAAACAGTTCTTGGCACTGGTGAGGAAGTTGGATGTGAACTTGGACACTATAAGCACCAAGGTGAATTCAGCAATGACGCGACTGGAGAAGAAGTATGACGTGACGCTTGCTCTCTACCAGAGGTTTGAAAAGTGAGTGAAAACATTGCTATAGTACAAGCACTTGATAGTTGTAGACTATAAACAAAACTGTAATTGATAATACCCAACTCAAATGATTTTTTTTGTTTCAGAACATGCAAGAACATCTTTGCTGTGGTTTCTAATGAAAAGTAAGTTGGAAGCTTTAAAGTTATATGAGGCACATCACGTTCTTTTTTTGGTATTTTTTTGTATGTTTGTGATAGATGTGACGCAGGTGCACGATTAATCGTTCAGTGTCTCTTTTCCAAGGGAGAGGGAGACAATGCGAAGCTGCTGGACAATGTTTCTTTTGGCCAAAGGTAGGTTTTGCCTTTTTAACACATTAACAACAACAAAAGCAAGTAGGATCAAGCTGTTAACACACTTGGTGGAATAGTTTTCATGTTGCCCTATCTTCTTGCATCCATCCTTCCTTCCGCGTGCGTGCTCAGCTGCAGAGCTCAAATGAATTGGAAAATGTTTGTCTTCACGGTTACTGAAGTGTCGTTTCCAGTCCGCAGCAATATTGTTTTGATGTTTTGGTGATGCTTCTCATGTGTTGCACTTCTGCTGCCTGCAGGAAGGGTCTTGCAGATGGAGGATGACCTGGTCATATCATTCCAGTTGCTGCTCTGCACGCTGGAGTTATGCATCAAGCGCTGCCCTCCTGAACTTCTGCAGCCTCTTTACAGTAAGATCCAATGTCATCCAGTGATTTCAACTTATTTGCTTAAAAGCCTAAGCATAGAACAGTATAGTTCTGTCGTAGTGTAATAGCCAGTCCTGTATTAAAGGCTGGAAAAATGGAAAACTGAATCACAACTTTTGATATTCTTTCATTAAAGTATGTATTATTTATGGCTCCCAGAGATTTTCTAACCCTTATTTATTTTTTTCTCTCAGAATCGGCTATTAGCAAAGTTCAGAGCCCTCCGACACGAACATCTCGGCGCAACCAGAGCAAAGTCAAGTCTCGACCTCCAGAGCCAGAGGTGGATTTGCAGCTTCTCAAAACCTTGTGCAAAGAGAACGAATGCAATGCAGAAGAGGTCTGTGCTCTCCACTCATCTGTTTTTTGTAAAAAGATGTTATTTTACAAACGCAGCTCTGTTCACTCTGCTCTGTGTGTAGCCGGGTTCATTTGCCCTCTAACTGTATTTGCAGGTGAAGAATGTTTACCAGACCAGCTTCTCAGCTTTCCTGGATTCACTGGATCTTTCAAGGTCTCCAGATTTTCCTCAGGTAAAGTGGACAGTGGACAAATGGCCTGCTTCAATGTTTGGCTTCACTGCCTGTTCCTCGCTTACTGTTTCCATTCGTCGTCTCTTCCTGCGTGCCGTTGCCATTGTTGAACATCTGAGTGTGTGACAGCTGTTGGTTGTTCTCTTAGCTGTTCGTACGTGTTTGTTTTCACATGCATGGTGTCAGGAGAATGTGTACTCAAGCAGGGGATCCTTTTTAGTATGTCAGGGCCGTATATTGCAGAGGCAGGCATGAAAATGGTGGCGACAGGATGCTACTGTTTGCTGACACATCCACACTGCTCTGAAGATGGAAACTGGACATATTTATTTTACTGTTACATTACCCCAGTAACGGACAGGTGGTGCGCGGTATTTGTGGTGTCTTGTATAAACAATGTGTTTCCTGGGTAAACTGGAGAAAACATTAAATGTTGAATGAGATTTTGATCCAGATTATTTCATAGATGTGTTTTTGCCTGTTGTGCTTATCTGGTTGCTGACAAGTTGGAGCTTTTCCGTATTTCAGAGATGTTTATTTGTGCTTTGTTGCATTTAGATCTGATCAGATGCAGACAGCCTGAGGCAAGGTTTATACCACAGATATGTCCTGGAAATGTAATGAGGGCATCAGATTATGTTTCGTAAATTGGCCGATGTCCACAGTGACATCGAGAGTGTAGTTACATCTATGAAAGAAATTCTGATGAAAGCCAAGTTATTGTTGTTTTATGTTTGTGTAAGGACACTGCTACAGTCAGGCTGTTGAGAAATCTTTGCAGTTGTTAAGTTGCTTACTGTCTGATATGTTTGCACTTTTCAGTGTCTTTGACTGCATATCTAGTTTCAGATTAAGATTTTTCTTCTAAAACATGTATTCGTGCTTCATGAAATGTGATGCATTGTTATTAGGAGGACTCGTTGGCCTCCCTACAGAAATTATTCTCATACAGTTGATCAAGGCTGTGACTGCTTATAATTTTTTCCTCCTCAGATGTCATGCTGCTAACAAACTGCTCAGCAATACAGTAACACAATAAAAATAACAATAACTATTAATAATAATTTCGACTAAAAATATATAGAACTCTTAACTCTGTACTGAATCTTTTACACACTGCCTTGTTTTTGACTGTCTTTCCTGTTACTAGTGAAAAATTGACACGTTTATGATGTTTCATACTTTATTTATGGAGACACTTGACTATGAGTAACCTCGATGTTTAATTTTCAGGTGAATGATCTCAACCAACAATATGAAGAGCACTACCTCAAGAGTAGAGACATCGATGGACGGCTGTTTTTTGACGGAGATGAAACTGTTCTGGTGCCTAAAGTTGAGATGTAATGTCTTTTTTTTCCCTCCTCTTTTCAGTGTTTTGATGTTGATGCTCGCTGATCTGTTAAGAGAATTTAAAGAAAAGTGTTTAATAATCTCCTCCTGCATTCAGATCACAGGTGGAGAGAACGCCAAAGAAGACCCTTCCAGATGATGATGCTGTACTCATCCCCCCCCAGACTCCAATCAGGTGAGGAGATGGCCATCACTCAATGTTGTTATAGTTGTTTAGTGTGAGGAGAAAGACCAAGTGCTCCTGTTTGCTGTCAGCAGAGCTTTTTTTGTTGCCTGATCAGCTGCCAACTGGTGCTTCTGTGAGACACTGAAATGAATGTTGATAGTTGTTTAAGCACTGGAAAAGCTGTAGACAGTTTTGAAAGTGAAAGAAAGAAAGTGTCAATTTTTAAGCTGTCTTTGTATACGTCAGTTGTTACAATTAAACAGATATGAATAGTTTTAATGTGCTTTGATTTGCAAAATATCAAAATTTAACTGATATCTATAGAGATATGATAAAAAATAAGTTAGTATTTATTAGATGTGTATGTGTATCCACAAATGTAAAATCAAACACTGCATTTCTTGTGCTGTTTGTAGATTATTGGACATATTTGATTGAGTTTCGGTCTGTCCTTCAGCTACGTCTGACTTCTGTGTTTTCTCATCAGAGCGGCTATGAGCTCCATTCAGCAGCTGAGGGGGGATCTCACTTCCAGCGGGGACCAGCCATCCACTAACCTAGCTATATATTTCAAGGTGGGTTCATTGGAGTGTTCCCACTGACAAAATGTCCCATGAAACTGCGTCATGCTGCTGCAATGAGTAAATTTGTCCTTTTTTTCGTTTTTCCTGTGATCAGAATTGCACTGTGGACCCAACGCAGGATGTGCTGAAACGTTTGGAGACACTTGGACAGACGTTCAGCCAAAGGTTTGGTCAGGCAGTCGGCCCACACTGTGTAGTACTTGGCAAACAGGTATGAACTTACTCAAGAGGACAAAATGGAACAGTGGCAAACATTGATATGCTCAAATTATTTCATTTACTTACATGAATGTCTTTGGTGTTTCAGAGATTCACCCTCGGAGTCAGACTGTATTACAAAGTCATGGAGGCAATGCTGAAATCGGTACTTGAATTGTTCAATCTTTATTTTGTATCATAATTATATGATAATTAAGTATGCCTATTTTTTTGTTTATTTATAGCATCATGGTTATTCATATGTGGAGATTCTCAAATATGTCTACAGAAATGTATAATACTGCATTATAAATATTATCTAACAGATTGTCTGACATAACAAATAGTTTCTCCTCTCATTTATCTCATATTTTTTGTTTTGTAGGAAGAGAAGCGACTGTCTGTGCAAAATTTCAGGTAAGTGTTCGGATTTAATTGACTAAATGCAGAATCATGAAACTAATCCCTTGTTATGATTGTATCTACATGTGCATGCTTGTTCTTTGGTGTCTTAGTTGGAAGTGGAGCGTTGTTTGCCACGAGCTGATTCACATCATTTCCATTTCAGTAAACTCCTCAATGACTCCACATTCCACACATCACTTTTGGCCTGTGCTTTGGAGGTGGTCATGGCGACGTATGGAGGTGTGTCCTATAATATCCTTGCAAGTTGATAAGCAATGCAGTCACTTACAAAATCTGAAAGTTATCAAGAATCCAGGTGAATGTCTTTTAGGTGTGATACAAGTTTTAATTTTAATGTGCTTCTCACAATTAGAGAGCAGTTTTAAGTCTGGAGGATACAACCATGGCGGCGGTGGTGAGGTAGCTGAAACAAACGTGTGCTTCCCTTGGATACTGGATGTGGTCGAGCTTGCCGCCTTTGACTTTTACAAAGTCATCGAGAGCTTCATCAAAGCCGACCCCACTCTGAACAAAGATATCGTCAAACATCTGGAGACCTGCGAGAACCTCATCATGGAGAGGATTGCGTGGAGGACGGTAGGTGTTCCAGTAATAATGTCACAGCATTTCAGTAAAATTCATGCATCAACATTAACTCACAGTGACACTGTAAATATATATACATTTTTAAAAATACTCTATTTATTGGCCCATGAGAAGAAAACATTTTAAATGTATTATTCATTACTACAGTTCAAATATAACATATATTAGATAAGAACAACATATAAACTACTCCATAATGTTTGAACAGCATTTTTGTAAAATGAGGCAGGTTCCCACATAAACACTGAAGTTGTTGACAAAATACACCAACCAAAATAACTAAGCTGACCAAGTACTTCTTAGCACAGCACCAAACTAACCAGAGGTGAACACAGAAAAAACAGTTTGACATTTGACATCGCAATTCATGTAAAAAATACATCATGCTTCTAGTCCACTTTAACATTCAAAAAAGGAACACAGTACGGAGTAATGGGATCAATAATGTGGATTGAAAAAGTCCTGGTGAGTCGTGTAAATTGATTTAATGAAGTGGTCTATTGCTCTTCGGATAAAGTGAAAGTCTCTTTCAGTAGTTGTGTGATGATCTGTGTTACTGGCTGCCACTGCCTCCACCACCGGGCGCCTCCTTGTGCACCAGGTTTCTGGAGAAATAGTAGATGAGTGGGTTGAGGCAGCAGTTGGAACTTGCTAATGATAGCACCACCGGGTGCACAGCCTTGGTCGCCGTGACCAGCCCACAATGACGCAACAAGCCCACATGTGTCAGGGTGTATCCCAGGAGGTTGATGTGATAAGGGACAAAGCACAGCAGGAAGACTGCCAGCACCAAGTAAATAACCGTGAGCGTGTGGCGGCGGCTGCGGCGCTGGCTGCGGGAGCGGTGTCTTGGTTGACGAAGCACGCTCAGCACTCTGCAGTAGCTGTAGAGAAGTATCACAGTGGGCAGCAGAAATGACCCCAGGACTAAGCCTAAAGCTGCCAGGATGATGGTACGGTGGCGTTGCGAGGAGGGGTCCAGCAGGCAGGGCTGGTGTTGGCGAGCGGCTGCAGAGCGCAGCAGTGGCAAACTCACGCTGAGTCCCAGCACCAGGCACCAGATCCCCCCACTCACCAGCTGTGCGACACGCAGCCTCCGGAGTGTTGACGCCAGCGGGTGCACTACAGCAAAGTAACGGTCCACAGCAATGCACACCAGGAAGAAGATGCCCCCGTACAGGCTGATGTATTTGAGGGTGAAAGTGAGGTGGCAGTAGGCCGCACCAGGAGTCCAACTGGAGGGGTCTCCTGACTGGGAGGACAAGGCTCTGGCCTTTTGGTGGTAGTAGTAGATTCTCAGGGGTAGGGAGATCACAAAAAACAAGTCAGCAGCTGACAGGCTGGCCATGTAAATGGCAGTGCTGTTCATGGTGCAGGGAGACAGACACAGTCTGCGCAGAGCCAGGCCGTTGGTGACCAAGCCCAGTAGGAAGATGATGCTGTATGACACTTGATAGAAAGTGAAGCGGTAGCTGGTGTCCACAGTGCAGTTTGACAGAGGGAACGGCCGGGCTGGCACATCGGTCATATTCCACAGCTCCATTTTGCTAAATTATTTGCTGCTCCAACACTTAAAATCACTGTGAACAGGTGCGAGGAAGGAACATGTTCAGTGGCCTCTGCTGGTTAAACCTGCAGCAAATTAAAATGTTATTAACTCAAGATGTCTGCTGTTTTTATGGAATGTAAATTTGTAGAGACAACATGAGTACACTGCTGAGGCTAATATAGCTGAATTAAGACGACAGTCTGATGAATACTGTCAATTAAGATTTAACTGCAGCTTCCTGCTCTCATAAAACTTGCAAACATTTGGTTTCATTACATGAGCAATGGGGGGGGAGGAACCCTGCACAGCGTAATACTATTGACCTGCAGTAAATACACATTTAATTACACATATAAAGTTCATCTTTCCTTTAGCATCTGTTAGTGCATCTGAAGTGTTAATTTAAAAGTCTAAAAGTCAAGTTTTAGTTTGTGATATTCAAATCAAATCAAATATATTTCTCTCTGTATTGGGGGTTCTAATTTTAAGCTCTCTTTACTAATGAATAATTCCTGTGTTTTGTATGTCTCATCATTATTTTTGAGATGTTTCCCTGTCATTTTACACCAGTTTGCTTTTTGTGATCAATTCATCAGGAAGTTATGTTGTTAAACAATTCCATGTACTCCAATCACAAAATGACCAGTGAGTTGAACCAATATTACTGACTCTTCACCTCCCACTATTATCTTAAGGCTAATAATACCACATTTGTTTGCCTTGAAATCTTCTGTTCAACAGTACAACTGTGAAATTATTTCGAATTCAAGCTCACTGAATATCAATATACTGTCTTCCAGTCAACTTTCAGTTCAACATTTTTTAAATTCTATTAAAAAAATAATTTAATAAAACATATTTTTCCCCCCCATTTTCTAATTTAATATCCAATCTTTGTGATTTATTTTCCTTCTGTCATATAATTATGAGTGTTGTTTGCTTTGGCAGCAAGTCCTATATAATAATAATTCAGTCCTAACCAATACCAATAAATAAGTTTGTAAGTGCTGATCTTGAAATTTACATGCAAAGCACGTAGTAGTTTTATGACCATTAATCTCAACACTTTGCGTCTATTCTCTTGCCTCATACATACAACAAATATTTGTCCTTGTATTTGTTTTCAGATAGTCTTTGCTGACCTCCCTCATTTAAATTGTTCAACCAAACCATGATGAGTTTTCAGTTAATGCAATGACACATCTCAGTCTTTTAAGCACAATTAGTAGAACTGAGGACAATATAAAATTTGATCACTCACCATAATCTGCATCTCATCGACGCTGTGAGAAAGTTATTTTTCCAGTCAGCTTGTGTTCAGCAGGATAACCTTTTGAGATGCGGTAAAGGTGCTGCTCAACAGTTCACACCCACTGTCACAGTCTCTCTCTCCTCCTACACACACTACGGTTTCTTCTGACTACATAGTTTTAAGCTCATTTTGTCAAAAATATTAAGTACTGATCACAAAGTTGGCTCAATGACAGACTCATTTTTTTCACTAAATTAAATTTTGTCATCAGCCTTACAAGGACAGATCTGTTTCATTGCCTTCGCAGTGGAAGTCATGGTTATGGCTGTTTGTTAAAAACGTATACGAGTGAGTTAATCATTAACTGTATTTGTCAGCCAGCTGATAACAGAATAACAATAATCTACTGAAAGAAGGTGCAGTAATGAGATAACCAAGTACCTCAGGACCAACGGTTTCAGTCGGTCTAGATCTCAGTCAGTGGGTATAAGGGAAAATATATTTTGATCTGTCTTAATTTGTCAGAAGTGAAGTAAAAACCTTCAGGAAAATTGTATTACACATCACATGGACTGTTAAGTTTAATTCACATTCAAATTATTGTTATTAAAGAACAACATATTTTTGCTGGATGGACAGGGCCATCTGCATTTTGAATGCCTTTTTGTACTTGGTAGTAATGAAAGGAGTCCAAGCATTTACAAAATAAGGCTTAAAAAACTTGTAACTGTTCTGTTCGTCTGAAGGATGCCAGTTTAAGTTATTTTCTGTCTCCGCATTGCAGCATCCACCACAGTGCTCTATTTTGTAAACTTCTCCTTCCAGGGGCATGTTGTCGCTCGTCTGCTTTAGTTTCACAATCCTTCCTGTCGGTGCCGTAGTGGCGACGAGTCTCCCCTTGTCAGCGTAGACCTTCGGGCTGATGCTCTCAAACGGAATGTAATAGCGTTCAGTCTTGCCGCGCTCAGTCTTGACAAAGCAGAGCAAATATTTCACATGCGTTTAAGCCACATTCCAGTTAAACTGTGACGGCTGTTTTCAGGTTACTTATTTAAAGAAAACAGACAACTAGCCAATGTAATTTAGTTCGTTTTTCAGCATCTCAAAATTTTTTTACAGAAATGACCCCTTTTTTAGAAGGCCATCAGCAGACAGGTGCAGTGTTGGTTGGTACGGCGCAGCTGTCAAACTCATTCATGTCACTGGTCTACCATAGCACCTGGAGTTGTGTTTTAAGTCACCGTATGACTAATTTGTCTAGACAAATAATTTGATGTCACCCGAAAAGAGTGGCATATGAACAACTGATAATTTCACAATACCACACCCCATCGAAAAAGCAATGAATTTCAAACTTGAAAGCCTTTTAAAAATGAATATTGCTTTTATTAGCTTCCAGTATAAGACGTAAAAACTGTTATAGAACATGCTGCTCTATAAAGTGCTTAAAAGCTGTAGTGAGGCCACAACTCCTTTGAAACAGTACAGTACATAAAACAGAGTTGTAATACTGGTTCAGAATAGCCAAAACAGAATTTTCCTAAAGGAGAATCTGCTCTGGGAAATAAGACCACAATTATAATGTCTTATGTGCAAAAGCTGAAACTTATTTGCAGCACCATGCTCATGACTATGGCTTATACATATGTCCTTTCCTCTAATTTTTTTCCTAATAGAATGAAGAGTTGTGTGCCTGATATTTATACTACAGCACACGTTTCCTCTGACTTGTTTTGCTCTCTTATTGACTGTACACGGATCAGTCCCAGTCTAGAGTCTCTGTGTTCAGGAGACTCCTTAGTAACCTTTGTGTTTATCTGGTGTTATGATCCTTTAAGCCAATGAGCTGCCACCTACGTCATCAGATTCAAATAAAGTTTCACTAGCCTTGCTCACTGAATTATCAGTCACAGCCAACAATGGAGTTGTCATTAGACTGCAGACTCGTCAGACGTTTTGTCTCTCGCGGTCCTCAGGTGTGGGCTTTTGGGTGTTGTTTTTGGGCTGTTTTGCACGCTGTCCTGTAGTCTGTCCAGTAGCTTGACACCATTGTGCCACACTGTGGACTTGCGTTTGATGGAGCTCTGAATGGTCTCTGAAGTGAAGTAATAAATCACTGGATCAAAACAGCAGTTGGTCACCGCTATGCACAGAGCAATGGGGTAAATGGTTCTGACCACGTCCTCTGCAGAGCACCCCTTTAAGACATTGGAGCGGACCAGGGAGTAGAATATGAGATTGACATTGTAGGGAATGAAGCAGCAGCAGAAAATGAGCAGGTGCACAATGATCATCCTCAAGACTTTTGCCTTGTTGAGGTTCCCTCCACGGCTGATGGTTTGGGGTCTCCTCAGCGTCCGTAGCACCATGACCGAGCAGAAGACGTTGATCATCAGTGGCAGGATGAAGCCCACAGTCACAATGAACACCACCACTTTGGACAGCTCAGACTTCCACTGTTTCCTGGAGTAATTTTCAAAGCAGTAGTTTTTGGAAGAGTTGACATTTTTGGGTGACGTGGTGTCCAAAAGGAACCCTGTGGGTATACTTCCGGAAAGGACCATCACCCACACAGTACAGCAGGCCAGTTTGGCATTCCTCTTAGTGCGGATAGTTTGAGACCGGAACGGGTACACAATGGCCAGGAATCGGTCAACACTGATGCAGGTAAGGAAGAGGATGCTGCCGTACATGTTGGTGTAGAACAAAGCCACAGAGATCTTGCACAGCACGCTTCCAAACAACCACTCGTGTTTAATGAAGTAAACAATCCGAAAAGGCAGGCTGAGGACAAATAGAGAGTCTGAAACGACAAGGTTTATCATGTACGTTGTGGTCTCGTTACGCAGCTTCAGCGCACAGCCAAAGATGTAAATAGCCACCATGTTGAGGAGCAGTCCAACCACAAACACCAGGCTGAAAACTGAGCTGTACAGAGGATACTTGAAGTCATCACTCTTGCTGCAGTTCATGTTATTTTGAATGGCTCCCTGCATATTCATGTTGGAGGTTTGCAGTGTGCGATTATACAACGTTTGTTATGCAGTTATGTTTAGACTAGTCTGTAAAGTTTGGAACATATACCGGTGCCAAGATTAATTTTCTTCTGCTTCCTATACTTGTCAGTCACAAAAGTCCAAGGTCAGTGTTTTAATCCAACCACGTGCAACAGGCAGGGAAAATGTATTCTTCATCTGAGTTGGAAAAACAGTCCTGAATATACTGAAGAATGCTCTGCTTTATGAAATACTGAAGACGTATACAGCAACAACGAAATACCTGTATTAGTATCCAAAGTCCTTTACATCAGTTCTCCGTTTGTCAGAGCTGTCATGCACGTCCAGTAATCCTTATTCACGTGAAGTTTTTAGCCTTTTCCAGTTGTCTTGTCACAGCTGAGCGAGTCATGTGAGTCTCCCGTCAGCTCTGCACACAGTCGAGCTGTTCTTCCCCTCTCTGGTTTTCTTGTCTGTTCCCGCAGCAGCCCAGAGGGTGCATGGTAATCTTTACATTTACGCTCCAGAGGTTTGACTCTGCTCTTTCCTGGTTGTAAATCACAAACCTGGTAGCAGACTGAGAGTCAAAGGCTCCAACACAAAGAAGTCACTGGACTGTTGACGTAGAGGGAGGAGCCTTCACTGGGACTAAAGTCCTCCTACCCGCTGCTCTGGACTTATCTGAATTTTGTAATAACGAGACCCCATGAAAAACAGGTGTGGTACATGATTGTGTAATTTAATTTTAAAAGACAACCTTGAATTAGTGTTTGTCTTCTTTTCTTCCGTAAGTGTGTTGTATATTAACCCTCCAAAGCATCAAGTAATTTTGTGAAATCAGCTGCCATTTGATTATCTCACTGTTGATACAGTACATGGCAGTTTTATCTTGTTTTCTTTGTATGACTATGATGGTCATATTATCAGTTACCTGATTATTTCATCCGAATAAGCAGGTAACTTTATAGAGTCAGACTGAAACATGAAATCTATGGTACATAATGAACACTATGAACACAATGACCACAAGACTTCAAAGTAATGAATGGACTTTATTTAACAGTATTCAGTGACTTACAATGAACACTAAGTATGCTTTTGAAATGTGTCAGTAGGCATGCATGAGAGGAAGAATGCATCCGTGACAAGCCTGTGCCTGCAGTCAGTGTTTAAAAAAAAAAGGATTAAGCCCCACCCACTTCCTTATCTGTTCAAATGGGTGAGAATGGGTTTTTCGTTGTGTGTGGTGTGTGTGAACGCTGGTCTGCATGTCTTTTAATCTTGACTTAAATGTTGTTTGAAAAATCCCAAAATTTGTGTGTCTGGGTAACAGTTTTATATGTCAGTACTTGCAGAGAATGTTTGTTTTGGGTTTGTTTTTTGTTTTTTTAATCAGTTTTTGTATCAGATCTCAGTTTAAAGGGACTTGCATGGCTGAAATCAGATAAAATACTAGAGAAAGTCAGTATAGAAAGTCAGCTTAAAATGATGTATTATAATATATTTCAAATGAAATTTGGTATATAATGTATAATTATGAGTATTTTGCTGATCACACTGATACTTAATATTGCACTTTTTGTTCTGGGTTAAACTAAACAAATCTGCTCTTTATGAAGTTATTCAGATAATTTTCGCAATTTTATAAAGGACTTTGTAATAATAATAAATGAAACTAATGTTATAACTATCTGTCATCGCAAAGAGGTTTGGGTTGGTAGCTTGGGTGTCGCAAATGTGTTATCCGCATCACTAGATCAATGTCAATCGAGGCAGATCATTCGGTTTTGTTTGTTTTTGCTTTGACAGAGTTGTGAAAACAACTATGTCATATCAACTTTCCCTTTGTCCCTTTTTAAAAAAAAATTGAACTCTACTAGTTCTCAACGCGATTTGCCTGCGTTGTAATAAATCATGTAAGGGCTCTTTTAAAACCTGTAAATCATCATGTTTGTGTCTTCACAGGGCTCTCCGCTGTTTGAGCTGCTGAAACAGGAGCAGGAGGGCGGAGCAGCAGAGCAGGTGGAGACCCCCGCCAGTTTCAACCAACCACTGCAGCACAACCACACGGCGGCAGACCTGTGAGTCCACCACCCTGCTAATAGTGTCTCTTGTGTTTCAGCCGCTGGTATGCAGCAGCTAGGAAACTCAAAGAGACCTTAAAACAGTTTAAGGTGTTGTGGAAGAACTGAGTCATGCTTAGAGCTTAGAGCTTTGTCATAGTTAAGCATCATGGTTGAAAAGACCTATAATAACTCCACGCCTTATACTCACCATGAGTCTTTTTCTAAATCTCTAATTCTCTATAATTTGTAGTTTATATAAAATTGACTTTTTTAATTATTTTTTTTTTCTTTGGATTGATGGTGTAACTGATGGAGCTCATTGGGTGTCTCCATTATTCCTACAGATATCTGTCCCCCATGCGTCCGGGCCTTCGAGTGTTGCCCCCAGAATCCCCGGCCACACCCAGCTCACAAGCTTCCTCTCAGCTTCCGGCACAGTCTGCCAGCCAGACTCCACGGCTCCCGAAGTCCCACTCTCTCAGCCTCTTTTATAAGAAATGTAATGTGGCGCTCAAGCTCTCACGCTTAGTTATTTTCATTTCTGCTCTACACAAAACACACAAAACTTTCTTTGGGCAGTTTCTGAACAGTAATAAGGAGGGGATGAACAAAATCATGCCACAGCCAGCTCAAGTTTGTAACGTTACCAGTCACAATTGTCAGTGATGGATTTCCAAATCGACTTTATATAATTTGTAAAAAAAAAAAACTCGATATGATTACACTATTCACTAGTCACTACACTGTGATATGTCTGAAGACAAAATCACCACGTGATTACTAATATTTGTTTTGGTCAGAACACTGATCTTTGCAGTGTCCTCTCCCCGTAGTGTACCGCCTGGCCTACACAAGGCTGAAGATGCTCTGCTCCTACCTGCTGTCCTCCCACCCTGAGCTGGAGCCCATCATATGGACCCTTTTCCAGCACACACTACAGCACGAGCACGAGCTGATGAGAGACCGTCACCTCGACCAGGTGAGCTGACAAAACGCCGCTTTCCATCTCGCTCTTAGTCTTTCTCATGGCTTCGGTCTTTTGCTCTCTCGTTCACTCTGCATCTCTTTCCTCATGTTTTCTTCAATTTCTTTTGCAGTTGATGATGTCAGCCATGTACGCCATATGCAAAGTGAAGAGTGTCGATCTGCGCTTCAAGACCATTGTCACGGCATACAAAAACATGCCTAACACCAACCAGGAGGTATCACCTTTTAAATGTGTCTGTCACCCTTGAGGTTTTGTTGCTATTTAATCTCACAGTGTTGCATTTCCTTGAAATTTCCGCCTCTTTTTCACGCTATGTTCTGCAGACGTTTAAGCATGTGCTGATCGCAGAGGGCCACTATGACTCCATCATTGTGTTCTACAATCAAGTGTTCATGCAGAGGTTGAAAACCAACATTCTGCAGTATGCATCTACTAGGGTGAGCCCCCACCCAGGAAGGATCTACAGCTTGATTTTGACGCATTCACAATCAGATGTCTCCCTGTACTGCGCCCTCTCATTGTTGCTGTTTTTTGTTTCTGCAGCCGCCCACCCTCTCTCCAATCCCACAAATACCACGCAGTCCCTACAAGTTCCCCAATTCGCCTCTGCGTGTGCCTGGGAGCAACAACGTGTACATCTCCCCTCTGAAAAGCACACGCATGTCCCCAGGTATCATGACTCCTCGCTCCAGGTGAGTTGTGCATATTCACTTTCCACACAGACAGCTTAATTGATCCTTTAAATAGTTTTTGCCCAATTTTTCTCACTTTTGTTTTTCTTTTTTTTTTCAGAATGCTGGTATCAATCGGTGAATCTTTTGGGGTACGAGCTTTTATCTGCTTCGGCGCATGTTGGAGGATAATCTCAACCGAACAAGTGTGATGGCAGCGCTCACTCCTTTTTTTTCTCCTTTTTTTTGTGTTTATCTGCAGCTGTCCAATCGGTTCCAGAAGATCAACCAGATGGTCAACAGCAGCGATCGATCCTACAAGAGGACTCTGGATCTCGGCTCCACTCCAAAGCCTCTGAAGAGGTTAAGATTTGACGTGGATGGGCAAGATGAAGCTGACGGCAGGTCGGTCTCAAGTGGTGTTGCGGTAGCATGCTAGCACCCAGATTTATAAACTGGAAGCATGTGATTTTGACCAGCTGAAAATAAAGCAAATGATTGTGAAAGAAATTAAAGGCATCTTATCACAGATACAGTCAAATAATTTATATACATCTCTGTAAAGTTTCCCCATACAATGTCAACCATGTAACTGTAGATTCCAATTAAACTCACTTTATATATTTTAATTGACAGCAAATCTGGAGGAGATTCTACGCTGATACAAAAGCTCACAGAGATGAGTAAGTGTGAACAGTTTCATTTTTGCCTTTTGATAATCCAAAATCATCTTTATCGTTTGTTCCCACTGTCAATCACATCTTGTGGATGAATTTTCCTCGTAACATGTTGATTGTTTTTGTTCAAGTAGGCTCCACCCGGAGTCGCATGCAGGAGCAGAAGATGAAGGAGGACGCAGAATCAAGGAAGGAGTAACTCTAAAACCTACTGAACTGGCCTGCACTGTTTGTCACAACTTGAACGCTACTTTTTGTTCACACACAAGGCGAAACCTGAGTTTCTTTGTACATTTAGAATTGGATTTTAGTTTGTATTTAACTTTGTCTTGAGAAGTAATATGTGAATATAGAGGACTTTCTCCTCTTCATTTTGATGCTTTAACTGAGTGTTTTAACTGAATAATGATGACATCATTTCATTTGGTTTTAAAAGGAGTGTTAATTTGTTGGTGTTTATGAGGAACCACTGTTTTCACTTTCATAAATATTCTCATGAGAGACATGAGTGTTGAGGTACATTGCTGGTTTTCTTGTTGTTAAATAATTGCCATCGTCTTACACCCATCGGGTCCCTTGTTAAATCATGATAGCTCTCCTCAAAAAGGAATAAATCACTACTCTCACTATGCTTTCCACGCAGCAGTTTTCTTTTAAAATCATTTGCTCATATTTTACTTATCAGATGCATCCCTCTGGGAAATTTAGTTTGTGCCCTAAAGTTGAATGCTATAAAACGATCAAACATAACCTGAAGGAAACTCCGACATCATTTGCACTCAACTAAACTCATGTAGTTAGGTACAGGTTAATGCTTCACTTCAGTGTAATATATATATATATATATATATATATATATATATATATAGTTTTATAGCAACTGTTTTATTTCTCTGCTGTAAAAAAAATCTACATCAGGTGTAAACACAACTTAATGTGTTTCAACTAAAGGAATATTTCTCATTTTTGTCTTCACATTTGCTGCACAGAAGTTGTTCAATTGGAATTCAAGGATTCTAGGAAAGAGGTACAAATGCCACATACAGTGAGAGAATATGTGGACTTGCTCTTATAATGTCAACTACCAGATTTAAAGAAAAATAAATAAAAATGTGTTTATATTGTACTTCACTGAAGTAGTTAATTGAAAGTTTAATAATTTTTTTTCAAAAATAAGATTGTGTTTTTGTACTTTTGCATAGGTTTAACTACATGCAGGCATTTTCTTTGCAAATCAGTTTCAGTGACTTGCTTGCCCTTGCAGCCAAGAGAAGGAAAAAATTAGTTCTTCTTTCTCACGAGTTACATACCACATTTGCCACTTCCGTTTTCCATAAGCATGTCATGGCCCCAATGATCGTAAAGACAACTCTAGGAACCACAACTTCAATACATTGTCCCACATAAATGACAGTTTAGGCCATCACCACTTTGCATTTAAAGCCACTGTTGTTTTGTTTTGTTTTTTAATTCCTGGATATTCTAGCTGTCATTAAAACTGATAGAAGTCTGACTTTGACATAAAATAGATTTTGGAATTGTTATGGGCATAAGTCATGTTTAATAACTACTGTTGCAGTTGCAATAAAGAGCTTTAAGTCTAAAATGGACCTTTTCCTCCCTCTGCTGTACAAAGTTATGCTCACAAGAATCAGTATGTAGTTAGCTCTCACAGCTGCAGAAGATTACAGATGAGTTAAATGACTAAAAGATGTACCTGCATTGGTGATTGAATTGAATTGACTATTGAGTGACATGGTTAACCATTGAATGACTAAAAAAAAGATATTTTTCTGTGGAATATGTGTTTTTCTCTGTTGTGAATGTATCCTTTTATCCCCTTGGTCTGAAACAGTTAACAGACACAACTAAAGAACATGTTTTACCAGAACTGGAAACTGATTATGACACAGTATTTATTGTACAATAAATTCAAAGTGTGGGGGATAGACAGGGAATTATTCAGCAAACCAATCAGCACTCATACAGTCTATAGCTTGAGGCGGTGTTCAGATCCTTTACTTGAGAAAATGAAGCAATATCACACTATAAAAATACTCCAGGACAAGTAGAAGTCCTGCAGTGAAAACGTTACAAGTGAAAGAAACAACTTGAAGTTTTAAAAGTAAGACTTAAAGAAATGTTCCTCTGCATTGAATCAACATACACCATAATGTATTACATCATTAGATTAATACTAGTTATGCATTCATTTAAAGGATTTTACTGTTGGAATTGGGTGAACTAGGGCTCCTATAATCTATTATGTGCTGGACTGCAACAACATTATTTCATTATTCATTGTTTCATTCTGAATTAATGTGCTGATTATTTTCTCCATTCATCAATAAATGTTTTGGTTTGTTAGTTATCTGAAAACAGTAATGTTACAAGTACCCCAAAGTGACACCTTCGCAATAAACAACCAAGAGTTTGAAATTCAAAAATGTTCTAATAAGTTTGAACAGTTCAAATAATTAAATTAAATACCTAATTAAACCAAAAGGAGAAGCTGTATTACATGTATGACACTATAACCATGAAATGCTTGGTGTTATTGCCTCAGTGGTGACTAAACAGTTCCCAAAGTAGCGGGCATTTCATCTGAATTGGTACGTGTTGTATGTTTTGCATATTTAAATCTTAATCTGTAAAGTACTTGTTTCTAAAGCTGTTGCATAACTGGTTGAATAAAAAGAACAAAGTGGCATGAGAGGAAAATACCCAAAGTTACAACTACCAACTATTAAGTACTGCAATTAAATAAATGCACATAATAACTTTACACTACTGCATACAGTATCTGACTGATTCTGTGCTGATAAAAAGCTCATAAACAATCAGAAAAGCTTTTGGAAACCATATATCTATCATATATCATATATAGCTAAATGGACTTCTGTTAAAAGAACTGAATGAAAAGACAGTAGTGAAAATAATCTGTGCATCTTTTACTTGGAGCTCCTTGTTTTTCCCACTGCTGTGAACTCCATCCAGCTCCTCTGGGGGAGACGATGACAGCTGCTGCCTGTTCAGTAACAGCTACCTTAATTGTGCCATGGCACTGTTTCCAATGGGGACCCCAGAGTAGATTCCTGTTTGAACAGAGAAACAGTTTGGTTCGGGCCCAGCAGAGCATGAAACACTTTGAACCGGTTACGTTTTAATTGGCCTGGCCCCATGGGGGATTGAAGTGTATTATTGAGTTTGTGGGTGCTGATTCCGTGCAGTCAGCCGGTAGCACATGATCGCAGGACGCCAAAGCGCTCAGTTCTCCTCCTATTGAAGCTGCTTGTGCAAACTACTGATATCTCTCCTTCATCTCTGAAGCTTAAAATAGCTGGCAGAAAAAATATATTTTTTATGTCTCCAGAGGATGTGATTGTGTTTTCATTTTAGGACCGCTGCTCAAGATTTGTGTTTTTCATCTGGAATGGAAAACCTCACGGTAAGCACAGTTTTATTCACACATGCTTTTGTAGAATTTATCATTCAATAGACCAGAGTTTAAAAAAAGAAAATCTAAAGCTGATGTGTTCCAGCTTTAATTTGTAAAACACTTCTATATCATTAGTGAGTTGTGTCTTCTTCCTTGATGACATTAAATGTGTCTCCAATTATGCAGTCAGTTATAGAATGTGTCATGCTTTTTATTTTAATCTCTTACTCTCAAGGCTTTGATTTCCTGTCATGGAATTTAATTTGGAGTTACTTCAACACCCTAATTTCTCTTATTTATATCAGAAAAATGTATGAATGGACATCTGTGTCTGCTACTAACTGTCCTGCCCTGTCCTTCAGCCGGAACAATGGCGCGAGATCATGAACAAAAAGATGCGCTTTCCTCCGGAGCTCATCAGTGCCATCCAGGAGGGAAAAACAGCGCTGCTCTGTGGACTGCTGAAGACCGGAGATGGCATCGTCCGCCAGCTGGATGAGTCTGAAGACCGTCAGTGGAGAGAGGCCCTCAACCTGTCTATCCGCTTGGGCAATGAGGACGCCATGGACACCCTCCTGCAGGGGGTCAAGTTTGACTTCCGGCAGATTCACGAGGCCCTGCTGGTTGCTGTGGACACCAACCAGCCTGCAGTGGTGAAGCGCCTGCTGGACCGCCTGGACCAAGAGAAAGGCAACAAGATGGACGTGCGCTCCTTCTCTCAGGCCATCTTTGATCACTCTATTGACAACTCCCAGTTCGCCCCTGGTGTGACTCCTCTGACTTTGGCCTGCCAGAAAGACCTCTATGAAATAGTCACCATGCTCACACAGAAAGGTCACGTCATCCCGTGGCCTCATTCGATTTCCTGTGCCTGTCTGGAGTGTCGTAACGGCCGGCAGTACGACCTCCTGAAGTTCTCCTTGTCTCGCATCAACACCTACCGTGGCATCGCCAGTCGTGCCTACCTGTCCATCACCTCGGAGGATGCCATGCTCAGAGCGTTCAGTCTCAGCAGAGAGCTCCGCAAGCTCTCGCAAAAAGAGCCCGAGTTCAAGGTCTGATGATCTGTCGATATCAACGCATGTGGTTCATGTTGGCTGTCTGTGTTGTTGCCTGACTCTGCTGTGGTGCCTCTCTCCTGCAGCCTCAGTATCTAGCCCTGGAGCAGCTTTGTCAGGATTTTGCCGTTGAGTTGCTGGGCATGTGTCGCAACCAGAGTGAGGTGACAACCATCCTGAACAGCTGCGGGGACGAGAGCCAGGACTCCATGGATGAGCAGGCTTTTGAGGAGGGAATACCCAACCTGTCACGCCTGCGGCTCGCCGTCAATTACAACCAGAAGCAGGTAGCTAGACAGTAACTACTATCAGACAGAGAGGCATGAAAGATGATATATATTTGATCCATGATGTGCCTCTCCCTGTCTGTGTGTTTTCCACAGTTTGTGGCCCATCCAATCTGCCAGCAAGTGCTGTCATCTATCTGGTGCGGGCACCTGGCAGGCTGGAGGGGCAGCAAGACGGCCTGGAAGCTGTTTGTCTCGGTGGGGATCTTTCTCACCATGCCCATCCTCTGCCTCGTCTACTGGATCGCACCCAAGTCAAAGGTCTGACAGAGCATGAGGGACATTCAGTTAAGAGAATATGATGAACACACATTCATCATACGCCCTGACATGACGTCATCGTCTTTTGTGTGTCCACCAGGTGGGAAAGATACTAAAGATCCCTGTGATCAAGTTTCTCCTCCATTCAGCCTCCTATCTGTGGTTTCTCATCACGTTACTTGGAGAATCGATAACGATGGAGTTGTATCGAGACGTATTTGCCTCCCGACAGCAGAACATCCTGCACAGCTCCTTCCACATGGTGTGGGTGGTCGGTGGGTTCACTCTCTTGTCTAACCCCTCTCTCGCTTTCATGGCCCTGGTCAAAACCCAGTTTTAATGGTTAAACCTTGCTGTCTCGTGCAGGGTTCTTCTGGTATGAGTGTAAGGAAGTGTGGATCGAAGGACTTCGGAGCTACTTCCTGGACTGGTGGAACTGTTTGGACATGATGGTGCTCAGCATGTACCTAGCGTCCTTTGCTTTACGTGTGCTCATCATGCTCAAAGGTTACTTCCTCTGCAGTGATTACAGCGGTGCAGAGTGTGTGTACTTCACTCAGACTGGTGAGAAAATATAATTTGTCCAAGGTGATTCTCAGAGCTCGTAAGAGTTTTTCGACTCTAAAGTGGTGTGTTTTGGTTGTGTAAAACCACCCTGCAGTGCGTGAGGACTGGCGTCAGGAGGATCCCCAGCTCATCGCAGAGGTGCTGTTTGCAGTGACCAGCATGCTGAGCTTCACGCGGCTGGCGTACATCCTGCCAGCCCACGAATCTCTGGGAACTCTGCAGATCTCCATAGGGAAAATGATTGATGACATGATGAGGTAACACCTTTTGAATTTTGCAATACCTTTGCATCTTTTTGCATTGATCGTTGCCTGAGACAGAACTGAGAGCACATGAGACAGCTGATGAGTGTGTTTTCTTTTCTCTTTTAGATTTATGTTCATATTGATGATCATTGGAACGGCCTTCCTCTGTGGCATCAACAATGTCTATGTTCCTTATGTCATCTCTCCACATCTTGGCAAGTAAGTATGTGAATCTTATGTGAGTATGTACGTGATAATAAAACTAGCTGGTTTAAATTCACAAATGCATTCCAGTTCTCTGGGACAGTTTGGCCCCAAGGTATCAGTCTTGCAAAACCAGTTCAAATCTGTGTCAACTCTGTGGAGCTACACGTATGAGTTCACATACACAGAATGGGTACAGATGCACACAATTTTTTAAAGGGACTTTGGCAAATTAACTTAACATATATATCAGCATATAGTATGCACACTGCTTTGAAAACAGACTCCTCATGATAACTCTCTCCATGGCAGGTTCAATGAGACGTTCCACTTCTTATTCTGGACTATGTTCGGCGTGGTCAACCAGGATTATGTGGACATGCCACAGTTCGTGCTGGCAGAGTTTGTGGGAAGGATACTGTACGGCATCTTCACGCTCGTCATTGTCATCGTCCTGCTCAACATGCTTATTGCTATGATCACCAACTCCTTCCAGAAGATTGAGGTAATGAGGCAGTTTTCATGTCACACCTGCAGTAAAAGTAGAAACTGAAGGCTAGTGCTGACATGTCAGTGTCTTTACTCCAGGACGATGCAGACGTCGAGTGGAAGTTTGCCAGGTCAAAGCTGTACCTCAGTTACTTCAGAGAGGGCCTCACCATGCCTGTGCCTTTCAACATCATCCCCTCACCCAAAGCTGTCTTTTACATCATAAGGTGAGCTCTAAAATATAAAAACACCCGTGACGAGCAAAGACACCTCATTGGCTAACGATTCGTTTATTTTAAATTCTGTTTCAGGGGTATCTTTCGACGAATCTGCTGCTGCTGCCGTTGTAATAATGAGGATAAATATCCTCCTTTAGCCTCTATGGTAAATGCTCACTATCAGGAGTTAGTGTGGCTGTAGAACAAAATGATCTTCTCCATATTCTTTACTGAAAGCTGTGCACTGAAATGATGATAATGATGTTAAATATGTGTTTTTAAGCCCAATGGACCAGGATCTGAGGACAGCCAGTTACCTTACAGGCAGCAGGTGATCAGAGCTCTGGTGCAGCGCTATATTGAGTCGGCTCGCAGAGAGTTTGAAGAGACCAAGAGAAAAGGTAACTGTGACTTTGTCTCGGATCTGTCTGGCCTCCACTGTCACAGACAGTATTTAAAACTTCTGCCAGCTCGCAAACCTGCACTGTTACACAGGGCTGTCTTTCTCTCCTCCATCTTTTTGTTTTTTCTCTACCACAGACTGTCTGAGACTTTTTATCAGACAGTGAGATGACAAATTCTATATATGTGCATTTGAGTGGTTTGGAGTATGGTTTAGATATTTGAGGAGTGAGATACAGTCAGTCAGTTATGGAAACCAAAGTGTTCAATATTCAGCACATAAAAACACATTGTGAAATAAACACGAATCAATTGTGTAATAATATTTACATGAAAAAACAATGAGAATTGATAATAATTCATTCATAACAGAAATTATTCAGACTGAACTCAAATTATGAAACATCATCTCATTCATCTTCATAAAAGCAGTATTTTTTATATCATTGTTATCAAATCAGCTTAGCCTGTTTCCAAATTCTGTTTTGATTTCATAATGGCATTGGCATCCATTGTATTCTTTGTTAAGTTTTATTTCATAATGTTACTTTTCAACACAGCAGTGCCATCATTGCCCTCTCATTTCTGAGCCAATCACATGTCCCCTGCTTCTCTCAAGCCCAACAACTGTGACCAAAATGTGGTTCCTGTTAGTGAGAGCAACAACAACGTCAAAATTATTCAGAAAATGACTACTGCTGTAAACAAACACAGTGCACAGGCATTTTATGTATTTATCTTAACAAGGCTGCACATGCCACTAATCTAGTTAGCTAACTGACTCACAGGGGTTGTGAGCTTGGTTAACTAAGCATTAACATGGGGAAACAGTGTTAATGGCTTTGAATGAGGGCATGAAATATAATTTCCTTTGATTGCTTCAGGGATTCTTTTTTCAATTTATTGATGTTGCATAATCATGTCATGTGATTTGTGTTCGATTTATTTTACAATTATTTATTCATCCATTCAATATTTAAGGCTTTAGGACACCATAATAAACCCCCTCATTTATGAGTATACAAGTTGAACATGTCCCTGCAGAAAAAGTTGGAAAAAAGCTAATTTGATTATTTCCAGCATTTAATCGACCCTGTTGTAAACCAAATAGCCGCATTTCTTCAAGTATCTCCAGGTATTCCTGTGAGAAGCAGTTCAGTAGTGTTATGAAGTGCCTGTATGCTGTGTTGTGATTGGAGCACTCTCTTTCCTCAGATATCGGTAATCGGATCACTGAGCTGAGCAAAGCTGTCTTCAGGATGCACAACGACATGCAAGGGTACCAGCAGCTTGTGGTGGATGATGGATACCCCACAAGCGATCCATTGACCAAAGATGGCTCCTCCATACTGGGGAAATACATCATCGGTGCCAAGAACAATTTCAGAGGTTTTCACAGCAGACAAGATGACAAAAACACATCTCTTAAAGTGACGGTGCATAGCGAGGAGGAAGAGGAGGGTAAAGAAAAGATTGACTCAGACATCACACAGGCATCAGATGCGCAGCCGAATCAGGTGGGCGAATGTGGAGCAGAGGGATCAAAGCAGGTTACCGACTCTGATGTGGTGAAAATGGAGGAAGGCAGAGCTAAAGCAGAGCAAGGAGGTAATGAGGAAAGTGAGAAAAAAGAGCAGGTGGAAGCAGACAAAAATGAAGATGCTGCCACTGAAGTGAAAGACGATGTGGTGGCAGGCACAAGCTTTAATAATGTAGAAGAAAAGGTAAAAGCTGAGGCCACAGAGGACGAGGCAGAAAAAAGAAGTGAAGTGGAGAAGACTGTCACAGAGGAGGGTGAAAAACACACAGAGACGACCCCCGAACAAGCAAAAGACAGCCAAGAAAAGACAGACATGAAGACAGCAATGAACAAGTTTAAAGACATAGAGCTGCAAGAAAAGAAAGTGGAGGCAAAATGGATGAAGAGTAAAAGGTTTGAGCATAATTTTACAGAGAAGTCTGGTGTCAGGGAGAGCAGTGAAAAACCTGGAAACAAGAAAATCATTCCCTCGCCAACAGGCAGCAGCAGCTCTCAGGACACCGGCTTTGGTTCCCAAGAAGGGGAGGGGTCCATTGATGGGGTGTTAGTGAGGCCGTAACTTAGGTAGGAAACACACTGACATTTTTGGGGTTTGTTCCTGTGGTATCTGGGAAGAGGGGTTTGTGCCAGGGCTGCTTTAATTAATTAATCATTTACAATCTGGAGATGGTTTGTGTTTTTCATGATGGTGGTTCTTTTATTTGGTTACATTAATTAATTTTGGTGACACATTTTCTCCACACTTCCCTAAATTTTCATCCAAATTAGATTTTTTTTTTTTTTCATTTTTAGAGTGACTGCTAGTTTCTCATACTTGCTAAGTGGGAGTGGGATTATTTAGTTGCCAGCCCTCTCATCATTTGACCAATGGATTTAATTTTTAAAAAAGGGGATATACACCTTAAATTCACCATGTCACATACTTAAAGTCATCAGTCATATATTAGATCTGACATTCAGAATCAGCGTTATTGGCCAGGAATGTGTCCACACACAAAGAATTTTCATTACTCTGAATGTAAATATATACAATGTACATACAGATATAGCCATAGCCACTAAGAACTAAGGACAACAGAGCAGAACAAATAAGATAACAACAAAGCATCAACAGGCATCGTTGACAGTTTATTTATGTTTATAGTGCCTTATATTTAGAAAATTGATTGGCCAATTGATTAAGGCAAGTATGTCACACACTAGTTGTACTGCTGCTTCATGCTGGGCATCCTTCTCAACATTTCACTGGTTACTGTTCAATAGCAAAGAGCCTCTAATGGTCATTCTGGTATCTCTTAATAATCAAACAGGAAGGCAATGGTTCAATTAAAACATTTGAAAATACATTTGTGTCTGTGTCTCTGTACTTCATGAACATAGTGCAGGGAAACTTTAACTCCGCGCTGACTGAGGTTGTGAGTGTGTGTTTCTTTTCAGTAGGCGGCAGACTGACATGCTGCTACAGTGATGGTGCAGGTCTCAGCTTGCTTTACACATCATGCTCCCTTGAGGTTGCATGCATGAGCACACCAGTTCATTAATTCATCACCTGCAGCATCACCTGTCCCAAGATGCTGTGCATCCACTCTTCCACTGGAAAAACACCTGGGCAATGTAGCCCTTTGTTGCAGTATTAATTCATCATTTCCACTTTTCATTTCTGCTGTTGTCTGCCAGCTTCAGCAGATAATTAAAACATACTTTATGTCATCTGACACAAACACCTCCAACAAAATAAGCTTGTTTTATGAGCATGTTGTATCACCAGCCAGTCATAATCCACATCCTATTGGAGCAGCTGCTGGAGTATCCACAGTGACAGAAAAGCTTATTTCCCTGCCTCTCATTTCCTAATGAACAAGCAATATTAGGAACAGCATGCGGACTACTTATCCATCTTAATTTGCCATTTTTCTCTTCTTTCCTCCACAAATGCAATACCAAACACAGAAAATAACATCATATATATATCTATATCTATAGATAGATATAGATATATACTATGTATGTAATATTTTGATATTTGAACTTAAGATTCACAGTGTAATAAATACTGAGACTTCAATTAAGACCATTGTATGAAATGTTTAATTTTCCACACATCTAAAATACAAATAATACAAACAAAATGCAATAAAAGCAAAATATATAAATTGAGGTGACAGTGCTAACCACTACGCCACCGTGCCACCCAGTTTATAATCCCACATAATATAAACACTGTACTGATAAAGAACAAAAAAAGGTTCATTGTATCCCATTAATTCTGTACAATAAAGTATACACACAGTTCATGGTAAAGACCCAGTAAATATTAAATTAAAAAACTGCAAGGATTTGTGACTTGAAGACAGCGGCATTTGTGAAACACTCATTTTGACATCAAATACAAATAAAAAAACCCTACGTTTCCAAAAACACATAGTTTGGAAGCTGGTGGATAAGGGGAACTGCGCTTATATGACGCTTCACTTAAGAGCCACACATCAGGCAGTCATCTCTATTGGCTAGGGAACAGACCATGGCAGCAGTGTTACGCTCTTTGGTTTGCTCCTCCTCGCTTTTGGCTGATTGTGCCTCCTTTAGTTTCTCCTTGTTTAGGGTGAACTGAATGGGGTTGGCAGCGGGCTTCGTCCTCAGGTAGTACATGCCAGTTTTCAGGCCCTGCAGAAGAAAGACGGTCAACATTTAGACGTTTCCCTCCACTTTAGTGCAACATGCATCAAGTCTGCATTCCCACAGTCCTGACTTACCAGCTTCCAACCATAGAAGTGCATGCTTGTCAGTTTTCCGTAGTTTGGCTCAGCGATGTGGATGTTTAGCGACTGGCTCTGGTCAATGTAGGCACCACGATCTGCCGCCATCTTGAGGACAGTCTTCTGGGAGATTTCCCATACAGTTTTATACAGCTGCTTCAGATCCTCAGGGATCCCCTCAATGTCCTGTGGACAAGTCAAACAAGTGTTTGATCAGCAAAAAATCATTTAGAGCGGTGATACTGAGTTATTCATTCAGTTTATGTAGTGTGACCTTTTACCTGGATGGACCCATTTTGAGCAATGAGCTGGTTCTTCATTTCGTCACTCCACAGTCCTCTTTCTGTGAGGTCCTTCAGCAGGTGAGGATTCACAATCTATGGGAGGGGCAGAGAACGTACTCAGCAAACTTTTGGACACATGACTTTGCAGACACAAAACAGCAAGTGCATTCAGTGCTGACCTGGAACTCTCCAGACAGCACCCTGCGGGTGTAGATGTTGCTGGTGTAGGCCTCAATGGACTCGTTGTTGCCCAGGATCTGGGCAGTGGAAGCTGTGGGCATGGGAGCCAAGAGGAGACTGTTCCTCACACCGTGCCTGAGGACACAGAGGCAAGAGTCGAATAAGGGATGAGCAACAATCCTCACATACATGAGTTCAGAAATATCAATAACAAGGAGCACATTCAGAAGACTTACTTGGCAATTTTCTCCTTCAGTGCTTTCCAGTCCCACAAGTCAGTTGGGGTTTTATCCCACATGTCATACTGAAGGATCTAAAAGAGAAAATCAATCAGAAACTGAGCCCAAATCACTAAACTGTACCCCGGTGTGGATTTGAGCCCTGAAAACTACTCACCCCCTTGCTGACAGGAGAGCCGGCGTAGGTTTCGTACGAGCCGAACTTCTCTGCCAGCTCACAGCTGGCCTCCAGGGCAGCGTAGTAGATGGTCTCAAAGATGTGAATGTTGAGCAGCTGGGCCTCTGGGCTTTCAAATGGATGACGCATAAGGATGAAGGCATCAGCTAGACCCTGCACACCGATTCCAATCGGCCTGTGACGCATGTTGGACCGTTCAGCCTGCAAAGCACGGCAGTGTTGTTACCACAGACCACATCAGGGCTGCAGGGCTGAGAGAGAAACATCATTAGACAGGAAATACTCACCTCAGGCACTGGGTAGTAGTTGATGTCAATAATCTTGTTCAGGTTCTTGACGATGACTTTGGTGACAGATGCAAGCTTTTTGAAGTCAAATGTCTTCTCTGGGGTGACATACATATTGAGGGCAATGGATGCCAGGTTACACACCGCGACCTGAGTTAAAGAAAGAACAAACCAAATCAAAAATGAGCTTTAATAAAATAATGTAAGTCTTTACAAACCAAAATAACATGACTGCTCCTTACCTCATCTTTGCTTGTGTACTCTACAATCTCTGTGCACAGATTGCTGGATTTTATGGTGCCCAGGTTCTGCTGGTTGCTCTTCCTGTTGCAGGCGTCCTTGTACAGCATATATGGCGTGCCGGTTTCTGTCTGTGACTCAATGATGGCGTACCACAGCTGCTGAGCCTTCACCACACGCTTGGCTCTGCCCTCCCTCTCGTATCTGAGGATCACCAGGATACACAAGATAGGTGAGCACTGAGAAGTGAGCCATTTGTTGTTTGTTTGAGTTTGGTGTGGTCTTACCGAGTGTAGAGCTGCTCAAACTCCTCCCCCCAGCACTCCTCTAACCCAGGACATTCACCAGGACACATTAGAGACCAGTCCTGCAGGAGCAAGAGAGGAACAATAAGACTTTCCCCCCATTTGTAATGTTCAATATTTCACAGTGGATTATAACATGGAGTTTAATTCAAAGTGTAATTACTGTGTGTGAGATTCCCTTCAGTATTCACCTGATTGCTCTCCACGCGTTTCATAAAGAGGTCTGGGATCCACATGGCGAAGAACAGATCTCTGGCTCTCTGCTCTTCTTTACCTGTGTTCTTCTTCAATTCTAAGAAGTCGAACACGTCAAAATGCCACGGCTCCAGGTACACCGCGAAGGCCCCAGGTCTCTGAACAAGCCAACAGAGAGAAAAGTGATTAATCCTTCTACCAGCTGTGTTTTTTTTAAAGCAACAATGACAAGCTCCACAGTAGTCTGTGTTATCAGTCTTAGTCTTTACCTTGTTGCCGCCCTGGTCGACATAACGTGCTGTGTTGTTGTACACCCTCAGCATTGGAACAAGTCCATTGGAAGTGCCATTAGTCTGAAAAACAAAAGCTGCTGTAAGTAATACAAGAACATGGTGTCAATTAAAGTTCCTCTAAATCTCTTGATTTTAATCCCTGCAGTGAACATTTTACTCACCCCAGCAATATAACTGCCTGTTGATCTGATACAGCTCACTGCCAATCCAATGCCTCCAGCTGATTTGGAGATGAGAGCGCACTGCTTCAGTGTGTCGTAAATACCATCGATGCTGTCTTCCTTCATGGCCAGCAGAAAACAACTGCAGAAAATGAATAAACGCATACATACATAAGATTAAAAAAAAAACGTTCAATAAGGGATTCGTAGATTTGTTAAACTCAGAGTCTTTACCTGGACAGCTGCGGCCTGTTGGTGCCGGCGTTGAACAGAGTAGGTGAGGCATGAGTGAACCACTTCTCTGACAGCAAGTTGTAGGTCTCAATGGCTGCATCAATGTCTCCTTTATGAATCCCAACTGCCACTCTCATTAGCATGTGCTGCGGTCTCTCAGCAACTACAGAAAACGAGGTAATGAGCAATCAAGCAATTAAAAAGATCCAGATAACAAATTACTCAACAGTCTCTGCATCCAGACTCTCAAGGGGACAATTAACTCTCACCTTTGCCATTAATCTTCAACAAGTACGACCGCTCAAGAGTCTGTTAGACCAAAAGGACAAATTAATCAAAAGGAAATTACACCATTGTATCTGTGCCAGGTGGTACATGTAAAATGAAGTGAAGAATTACCTTAAAGCCAAAGAAGTTGTAAGAGAAGTCTCTGTCATAAATTATGGCAGAGTTGAGTCGCTGCAAAAAATAGACAATATTATGTTAAAAAAAGCTGAACGGCATGACATCAATTTCAAACATGAAAACACAAACAAAACACATCACGACTCACAGCCTTGTTTTCAAGGACAATGTCGAGCGTCTCCTTGGAGATCATGGGTGAGTGACACTTATTCAACGGGTTCACGTAGTTGTACAAGTCCTCCATCACATCTGCAAACGCAGAAAGGAAATAAAGTGTAACATTAGTGCAAATAATTACATTTTTCCTTACAATATTTACAGAGTCATGCTAGGGCTTCATCATAAAAAAATGTACATATGTAAATAAAAATACATTTCAAGGCTAAAGGTCAGAGCCTCTGTCTCACTATATATACAAAATGTTGCATGCATTAATGGTGTTATTTATTTCACTGAAAAAATCTATGAATACACTTATCACACTCAAAGCAAAATATATTTTTCAACAGTAACTTCAAATTTATACTCACCACTGAACACTTTCTTGGTCTCTTTGTGCAGGTTGGACACAGCAATCCGCGCAGCCAGGAGTGCGTAGTCGGGATGTTTGGTGGTGAGGGTGGCGGCGGTCTCTGCTGCCAGAGTGTCCAGCTCCACTGTGGTGACCCCACTGTACAGACCCTGGATCACCTTCATGGTAATCTGAGCCTGCGAGAACAGAGATAAAGGTCACAAATGGGAAAATATCCCTGAACTGGGCTTCACAGGCAGCACCGTCCCATTACTTGAAGATGGTTTTATGATGGTTTGAACTTACAGGGTCCACAAAGTCAGAATTGAGACCATAGCAAAGCTTCTGGATGCGAGATGTGATTTTGTCAAAAGTAACTCCCTCCTGACGTCCATCTGAAACACAAATATTTGTCCTCAAACTTATTCTGTGAATTTCTGAAGTAAATTCTCAGGATGATGTCAAAAGTAACTGTTGTGGTTAAAAACAAATAGAGAAATATGATCAACACTGTTAATTAGATTCCCCTTTATTGATTAGCACACCTGTCTAATTGGTTGTTATGGCAACAAAGGGAGGACACCTGCTACTGCGCGCCAACACTAGTATGTCTGTAATAAGTGTAATAACCCTCCTCTTACACGCTCCTTGTGAGAGGAAGTTTCTCAAGACTTTTATTTTGCAAAACACTGGAGAGAAAAAGCATAATTTTCAAAGCCTCGAGAAAAAAAAATAAGGTCAGCGATCAAATTAATGAATTCAAAGTGTCGCAGCTGTTTAAAAAAAATTATGCTCAACACTGAGTTATTTTCAAAATAAAGACAATACTGGCAACAAATTATCAGCTTTTGTCCTTTGGCTCAGGTCTTTGTTTGACGTTTCGGCGGAAATAACGACACAGAGGATAAAGAAAACATTAAAACAAGACCGACCTGAGATTAAAGCTTTAGTTTAGTTGCAGTAACTTTTATTTCAGTTCGCATGCATTTAAATAGTTTTCCAGGAACTTCACATCCCCACGACTGTGACAGCCTCTTGACAGAAACAATAGAAAGTCATCCACTGTACCTCGTTTAATCACATGCATGTTGACAACAGAGCAGCCGGTCGTCCTCAGTCAGCGTATGTTAGATGTTTCTCCTCAGTTTCACACTTGAAACCGATGAAATTACCGATGACAATTGTTGTTATAGCAGGTTAATACTCTTGCAGAGTTGAATCTCAAACTGAGGGCGCCAACAACTCGCGGGCCAGTAACAGCGCTTTGTGTCCGCGGCTCAGCCAATCAGAGAAGACTCCCGCGGACCCGTCGACCAATCACAAGCCCTCATATGGTCCTTTTTTTACAGCTTCCGGTCTCCAAATGTGGCGGGACATTTCTCAAAAAGCCGGCTTTGTAACATACAATTATCTGTTTTATCTCTGCAGCAGCGTGGCTTTATCTGTGGTGTTTGTTGCAAAACACAAATATAATAGCGCTCCAGCATCCACACATAAATGTCACTTAACTCATTAACAAGTAGCACCATTTTTTACAAATCCTTCCTTACATGATAATGACTCTGGCACTTCTGTAGATAACATTATTACACAAACTCTGCAATGTGCACATGGTGACAAAACTATTGCACTGTGTGTAATAATCCATGAAGCTATTAACAATGTGCAAAAAGGCTGAAAGTGTACAGCAGGTATAATAATGAGTTCAGCAGAAGTAGGTCACGGGCACTTGAGGAGAATGCAGTTTTTCAAGAATGCATATTTGTCTTTTGGCCTTAGTGCTATTTCCTTTCAGTTTAATCACTTCATGAATACATTTAATAATGTATAATATCCTACAATAAATATATCTTGCAAACTACAGCTTGACTTTTATGATAGTATAAAAGCCCATTTCTGCAAATGTCCTCATAAATAAAAGATCCTCTAAGTATTAAGATGAGAATCCCTTGAAATAATGACTTACTATTTCAAAATAATGACCAAGCGTCTCAGAATTATAGCATCTCAAAATAATGACTAACTATATCAAAATAATGACTTAAATAATAATTAGTGTCTGAAAATAATGACTTTCTGAAAATAATGAGAAGCGGACATGTCATTTTTGAGATACCAAGTCATTACTTCAGGATTTACGTGGTTATTTTGAGTTTCTCGTTATACTCCCACAACCTTCAGACACTTTGACAAACAAATCTTCCGGTTAAAAATTTGACCTACATTTCCACGGAGCTTTATTTTGAAGGAGTAGTGAAATCCAGGCACAGACCGGATGAGGCCCTCTGCGGCTCGATGCTAATGCTAATGGACCCGGAAAGGTAAGGCAGCACTCCGAAGATGGCCGGGGTGTTTGAGGTGGAGGTGGATGGTGTGGAGCACGACCACGGGCTGGAGCATCACGATGAGCCGCACCAGGTGAGAGTGAAGAGCCACAGGGAGGTAAAATGACGGATAAACCAAATTGAGGGAGGTGAATTTAGCTGCGGCTCCTCTGTTAGCTGCCTGCCTCGGGTGTAGCCTAGCAGCTAGCTCCCCCTGAGCCATCTGTAACCAAGCAGAGGTGTGTGTGTGCTGGATAAAACGTCCTTTTTAAACACTGAATTATTGATATTTACTCGACTAAACCAGCAGTGCAGGAGAGAAACTCACAGAGAGCCATTTGCCAGAAAGTGATTAAATAATGCTTTTAAAGAAGCTTATGTTTGTTTTATTAAAATATAAAGTGATGGCATCAATTAGTGTGTGTTTTATGTTCAATGCTGCCTCGAGAAATGTCTGTTATCTTGATTAATTGACTCCACAGAAACAGCTGATGTGGCTGTTCGGGTCAAAGGTCACGTTTTGACCTCTTTGTGCCAAGAGGTTTATTCAGAGTCAAGTCGGGGGAGGCAACCAAACCACTTCCGGTGGCTTTTCAGTCCACCGACACAGATCAAATTTAAAAGGTCTTTTAAAGATGAGAATGAGGCAGAGCGGCTGCAAAGCTGGTTAAAGGTCAGCGGTCTGAATGGAAAACTGAAACTAGGTGACTCACTGTGACCTGTTTTCTAGAGATACAGTTACTAGTTAATTTGTTGTCAAGGATTAAATTAAACTACAATCATTTTCATAATTGATTACTTGTTTTGGGGCTCTTTTAGTAGCGTCCAAATCATCTGATTTCAGCTTCTCAGATGTGAATATTTTCTGGTTTCTCTAGTCCTCTATGGCGTTAAACTAAATATATTTGCTTTGTGGACAAAACAAGATGGTCATCAACATTTTATGCCATTTTCTAGACCAAAGAACTAATCAAATTAAGTGAGAACATGAAGGATATAATAATCGATAATCAAAGTAATCATCAGGTGCAGCCCCACTGCTTCCCCCATCTGTTACTGTGTGAGATCCAAATACTTATCACTACATTAAAAGTACTGAACTTTTAATTTACTTTTTGATTTACTTTTTAATCTGTTAAGTGAAATAGATTATTTTTAACCAAGCAGGTAGAGAGTTTTAAGGTTGACAAGCAGCGAGTTCTTCACCAGCAAGTCTATGCTGTTTGTGCTGATCAGTTAGCAGATAGTGAACTTTATCTAGGTGTAAGCAGCTGCTGCTGTAGCTGGGTTAGGGTTGACTCTGGATTAAACCGTAAATTAGACTTGATATAAAAACTACTATACAATGGTTTGATGAAGATGAAAATTATGTAAATCAAATGCTATTGATTTCACAGTCACCAGATCTTAGACTAGTTGAACACCTGTAGGAATTTCTGGACCTGTGTGTTAGACAGAGCTCTCCACTACCATTAAAACACTAAATGAGGGATTTTCTTTTAGAAGACCAGTTTGTTACTCCGATACAGTTCAGAGATGTGGAGAATCAATGAAAAGGAAGACTTAGTTGTTCTGGAGGCACGTGGTGCTCCAGCACTTTACTAAGAAACTTTATGTTGGTTTTTCCTTTGTTCACCAGTCTTTAAATGTCAGGAGTGAGGACTGGTATCTAGTTACAATACTGTTTTTTTAATCATCATTTAATGTGTAAAAAGGGGAAATGTCAAACAGGAAAATGTGGAGAACTTAGCAGGTTGTGTGGTTAAAAAAAAAACCCTGTTGTGAATTTGTAGCAGGATACTTGTTAGCATAAACTAACAAGAAAAGCTTTGCATTTCAATCATAAACAAGCTAAACAAGCCAAGCAACTTGGGCGGGGCTGTGACTGCCACTTAGCCTCTTTTCATCATTTAATTATTGTTAAATGCTTTAATCCAAATAGATCCTTTAGCTGCCCTGTAATTGGTATGCAGTGTCTGATGTAGGGGTTTAATGTCAACATGGTAATTTGCTGTCAGTTTTTAGTGTTTTTACAAATTCTGTCTGAGTGAGTTATGAGTTTCTTGTCTGCTCTTGTTACAGGTTTTTTTTTTTTTTTTTTTAGATCTGCAACATAACTTCTTTCCTTCTAGAAATAATCTTAGAATTTAAGTAAGAAGGCCAAATTATTGTGTCTGTGATCAAAGGAAGGTTATACAACACACTCTAAGTCGTACTACACTGGCATCCCCTCATTAAAGTTTTAGGCTGGAATCAGTCTGTTTACCTGATTATTTTATGTCAACAGTAACAGTCATTATTTTGTCTTTTCCTTTCTTCAGTTTGATGTGTCCAAGCTTTCACCAGAAGAGAAGTGGAGGTATGTGTCTTTCACATTTTTCAGTCACATTTTTAATGGAGCATGTTTCCATTTTTGTAACACAGATTATATAATTTTAGATTTGTATATGCGAGCACCACAATGTGTACAACAAAATTCAGTTTTTGAACAGAAGATTTTTGTTCATTAATAAAGATGTTTTGCTATAGAAAAGAACTCCATACCTCCTCATTGTTGTTTGCAGTCACTACTAACAAATGAAAATACTGTGAATAATTTGTCTCATCACTTTTATGTGTTTGCTATAAGACATGTTGGGTTATCAAAGTTGTCCAGTCTGTGCAATAGTAACATTTCATGATTTCTAGGAATTGAAGTTCACGTATTTCAAACGGTTCACATCCATTGCCTTTAGGAGACAGCAGTGTACTGCACAGTGTACCATTCAGGGCACGCCTATCCTGCACTGCTGTGAAACAACAAAAAGTGTGGCTCCTAGCTACGTAACACTAATTGAGCATGTTCCTCTTTTTCCACAGGGTGGAGCATGCAAGAATGCACGCCAAACACAAAGGCCATGAGGCCATGCACGCAGAGATGGTACTCATCCTCATAGTCACCCTTGTCGTCGCCCAACTAGTCCTTGTCCAGTGGAAACAGAGACACCCAAAGTCATACAATGTAAGACACAAAAGACACACAAACAAAATGTTTGAGACTGTTTGTATTCATTGTTTAGTGAAAAAAAATCATATGAATACACACAAAAGATGTGTGTGATTTGAATACATTAAAGTTCAGATGTGAACTAGGTGTGTGTTTGCAGGGATGGGGAAGGAGGGGATAAGAGAACATGCACTAGTACATTGGTGCCCTTTCAAGTCTCCAATGTTTTTGACTTTCTGTCCATGTGGCAACACATGACCACATCAGTACTTGTTTCCTCAAATAAGAAGAATCTGGTATTTTCCTGCTTGTCTCAAAGCATCCAAGTGTATCAAATGTTTTATTCCTGGTGTAAATACTTCTAATAACATGTACACTCTGCTGTCTTGTAGCTGGTGACTCTGTTCCAGATGTGGGTAGTCCCTCTCTACTTTACAACCAAACTTCACTGGTGGAGGTTCCTGACCACGTGGTTTATCTTCTCTGTCATCACAGCATACATCTCCTACCGTGCCACTCGCAAGCCGCTGGCCTGCACCACACCGAGGTACAGCCGTCACTAATGCTCAACCCAAACCCTGTAAATAAACACGTGGGCCTCTCCATTAAAGTGGACTGATCCGAACATTTCCAACTTCTGAACATTTTCCAACTTGCCATAACACATTCCCTCTCTCTGGCCACCCTAGGTTGGTGTACAAGTGGTTCCTCCTCCTCTACAAGATCAGCTATGCCACAGGAATAGTTGGCTACAGTGTTGTCATGTTTACACTTTTTGGTATAAACTTAATATTCAGGTAAGTGTTGTCAGTTATGTATAATTTTAATTGTGCTACGTGAATCCTGACAAAAAACAGATATCTCAGTGGTTTTTTACTTACACCAGTGAAAGTAAAATCCTTCAAACTTCAGGCTGCTGTTCATAAGATTAGTCATGTTTCTTTTCTTCCTGGCCTCTGTCTCACATGTAGCACTGAGCTGCCACTAGATGAAGTTGTTTTGCTGTTTTTAACTTCCCTTTTGATCATCACTGCTCCCACAACATTCACCATTCATCAGAATCTCTAATTTAAAGGCGCTTTAGTTTTCCATTTTTCTTTATTTGAAGCCTTTCATAATTTTGCTCCATCGTTGGATGCTTGTCTTTTTCTGATTGGAAGGACTGCAGACTACAGCACCGACCCTGATTAAAAGGTTTTGACATCTTTTCTGTGAAGAAAGAGCAAACACTCTTTTTACTGCCCTGTCACAGTGTTTACATAATCCATAGCTGACCTCAGGTGTATGTATTCAAAGGAAAAGTGGAGGTATGATTAGTAGAGAACCCATGATGTGATAAGTTTATAAATACATTGTCACTGCATCATGTTATCCTTCGCAGTGACGTACAAACGGACGTAGAAATGACAAATCTCTTCTGTCTGTTCCTATTAGAGAGATGAGACAGGAAGCTTTTATGTCTTCTTCTTCAGACGTATTGTCAACAGGAGGAAGTGGAAGTTGCTAATTTTAGTTGAATTTAAAGCAAGCTTATGTCAATTGTATTGGTTTAGATTTCTGTATTTATTGATTAGCTTGTTATACTGTATGCACATGCACTGTTTTTGTGTTTCAGTAATGCTTTATCAGTCACTTTTATGCTGCTGTCTCGCCCAGGTCTTTCATACAAAGGAAGGGCTCTTGTTAAATACTGTGATTCACTCTTTCTGTGATAAGATTAGTCCACTTACTAAAGCCTCTCAATGAGCAAAGTGCCAGATATTACATGTTTTATATCTACTGAACAGACATTTAATTCATTGTCAAGGATCCTTAAACAACGTCTGTTATGTTAGATTAGTGAGGCTGCACCATGTTGTACCTTCTAACTGGTTGTTAGTGCTTTTTCTGACAGTTTTCAGACAAATTAATTGAAAATGTTACATGTGCATATTTTTCAAACATTCCAAACAGAGATGACCTCTGATCATTTTTTACATAGCTGATTTGGCAGTGTGCTGTTGGATTGTCTGACCTTTTTTCTTAAATAGGCTAACAGGAAGGTCCCTTACAGCTTCCTGAACTGAGTGTCATTCCTGGATGAGATGGCCCAGTGATTTCCCACTTCCTACCTCTAAAATAGCACTTAAATATTTGCATTTGAGACAGAAGCTTTGGCTTAAATTTCATGAATTGCTGGAATAGCTGATCATCAAAATAGATTTAGTTTCTGCAGACATTGACCAAAAAAATTTGCTTGCAAGAATTTAAACAAATTCTTATCTTTTCTAAAATTGCAAACTGAAACCGATATATCTGTTCTCTGTGTCCAGGATAAAGCCGGAAGATGCAATGGACTTTGGCGTTTCACTACTATTCTATGGACTGTATTACGGGGTCCTAGGAAGGGACTTTGCAGAGATGTGTGCAGACTTCATGGCTTCAACCGTTGGGGTAAGTACACAGATTTGCAGGCGCTGCATGTTTCTGGGCCTTGTTAATGGCCATAAACTAACCATAAACTTCCACTGTGTTTTTTCCTTCTCCCTTTAGTATTACAGTGCGTCCGGCATGCCGACCAAGCACCTCTCTGACAATATCTGTGCTGTGTGCGGTCAGCCCATCCTCGTAGATGTCAGTGAGGAGGGGATTATTGAGAACACGTACAGATTATCCTGCAACCATGTGTATCCTTCCTGCGAGATGTGGACATGTTTTCAAGCCATTGTCTGTTTTATCAGTGAACGAGAAGTTGAGCTTCATGACGGAGCATTTTTATTTCTATGCTAGATAAACAGCCTGAAGGGGGAATTGTCAGAGTTGATTTGACCTTTTATGTAATTCTATGTAATGACAGTGTGTTCGTCTGCATGTACACTACTTCCCCCGCGATTATCTTCTACTGCTGCGTACACTTAAAATAACACGCAGCCTTATGTGGTGTCAAAGTTGTATTTTCATCGGGTGGTTTTCATACACGGGTTTATATTTTATTCATTTACAACTTATTTTTAAGCTTGCAGGTTTACTGTTTGGTGCTTTCTCTCTTCCTGAATGGCTGAATTGAACTGCATGAAATACACAGAATTCTTTGTGTACAGATAAGTATGCAGAATTGCAAGCTGTGAGTAATAATGCAAAGCTCAAATCTTATATCAGCAGGCCGATATTACTGACTGATATGTTTTTCTCACTGTGACTATAATATTTAGTGGCAACTTACCTGTTCAACTTACCTGTTGTAGCCTGAATCTACTCTTCGTTTGACAGCTTTTTCCTCTATTACGCTTCATACTTGTAATATGATCTATTCAGTGCAGATGGGTTTAGTCATTTTTAATAGCTGAACTTTTGCAATTAAGTGCACTTTTTAAAAGTTGCCATCATCTTATCTTTAATTATAAATTGTTCAGAAAGATCTGGCCAAAAAGTTAACAATTTTAGAGCAAATATCAGTTGATATATCTTTTCTGTTTTTAGTCTATGCTATTTTTTTCATTCCTCAAACATGGACTTTGGCATCATTTTCTGTTCTTATGAGGTACAGATATGATTGATTTATTGAACTATTGTTTTACATATGACCAAGAATGGTTGCTGTTTTGTGTTTGGTTAAATTAGGCCCTCAGCAATGACCTAACAGGTTCATGTACAGCAGCTACTAGTAAAATCTTTCACAATTCAAGAAACTGATTGATGATGATCTGTATGTTTGAACTGTTGCTGTCATTCTGTTGTGTCGAGCCTTAACTCTGTTCCCAGGTTCCATGAGTTCTGTATAAGAGGATGGTGTATCGTCGGAAAGAAGCAGATGTGCCCGTACTGCAAAGAGAAGGTGGATCTGAAGAGGATGTTCAGTAACCCGTATCCTTTTGTTCGTGCATCGACTGTATAGAGGATAGAACAAGCAGTGGATGCAGAAATCCTTAAAAAAAAAAAAAAAAAGACCAGTGGCTAAATTGGGCATGTTCACAGATGACATCTAATCAACATTCAGAAAATCCAGTCATACCAACTTACAGTAGAAAGGCATATTTTTCTTGTAACAGAGAGGAAGTTTGCCAGTAAAGCCAAGGTGAATTTTTCAGTGCTTCATTGCAGCCTCTTTGGAACAAGATATGAAACATTTATGGCTTGTAAACCAAGTTCCTGTTCTCGTTTGTGGTTCAGAGTTTACGCTCCAGACAACTGCGTCAACTCACTCAAAATGTCCCTTACAGAAACTGAAAGCAGTTTGTACCCCTTCTTGGTCATGGGCCATCAGCTCTGTGTCATCAAGGTTTTATATTTGCTATTGTCTCTGATTTATTACCCACTTACACAGTTTTCCCTTAACCTGTTCTTTTTTTTAGCTGGGAGAGGCCACATGTCATGTATGGACAACTTTTAGACTGGCTTCGGTACCTGGTGGCCTGGCAGCCTGTAATTATTGGATTTGTGCAAGGTATCAACTACGTCCTGGGTCTGGAGTGATCTCCGACTGGCAGAAATGGACATACACGCGATACGGAGAAGATATGCACTGGCTCAAAAGACTGAGGGCCTAACATTGAACTAAAACACCAATAAAATGTGTCTATACTTTTTGTATATATTTATAGGCACATATGATCTGTATTTACAGTTTATTTGAATTTTATTGGTAATATGAATTTGGATGTCTGTTATTTACCCAGGATTTGCCTCACACATTACATTTTAATATTTGGTTTGTGCATCTTATGGCCTAGTAAAACGGTTGTCAAAATCATTAGAGAGGTGCTTTTTACTAATTTATGTCTTAAGTGTTAATGCTTAGTTAAAGGATCATGCTGGAGTTTGTCACTCTCATGTCTGATGGCCATCACACATGAGTAATAAATACTGAATGGAAATCAACACAAGTGCTCATTACGCCTCCAAAGTACATGAACACAGTTTCCACAGGCTCACTCTGGAGGCATTTTGCCATTACGGCATTTCATTTAATCACCCAATCACCCATAGCTGTTTGATGCCATACTTTGAACTCCAATGACCTCAGCGAGGGTTTCCCAAACGCTGACAGTCATGCATCATGTAAGCGTAAGCATCATCATTGGGGGGGAGAAGTGCAAATCGTACCAAAAACGGGATTCCTCATATAGTAGGGTTTCAAAATGATGTCATTGTCCTCATGGACACTCATCCTTAGCAACTAGTCCTTTGAACTTTTACCCATTCATAGTTTATTCAGACGGGAGGAGTGTCATTGTTGACCAAATAAGGTCTTTGTTACTATGTGAACTTACAGGGTCAGTACAGCTACATTACAAAAATAAACCTTTTGTCTCAGTCTCATGTGGTCATGCAGATAGTTTCGGCTTGGCTCTGCCAGCTGTTTCCTTTGATACCTTTCGCCAAAGAGAGTGTCCCCGTGAGACCGTTGGAAGTGTGTTCTGTGGATTATTCAGTGTCTGGAGTGACACGTTGCTGTTAACTTTTTTAAATCTAGTTTTTGCTATGAACGCTGCTAATAACATTTCAACTCCACTGTTTTGTGGTGGCAAATCTCAGATGGATATCAAAAAGCCCAAACTATCTGCATGGCTAATTATCTCTAAAGGTAAGATAGAAAAGATACATTTTTTAATGGTTTTGGTGAGTTTAAACAGCTCTGACCTGGACTGGTAAGCATGAACCAAAGTTATGACACTGGTCAATAACTTAACTGAAAACACGCTGTTTTTTGAGAAAAAGAAAGAAAACACACCTCCTGCAATGGTCCTTTAACTTGGTGAGAGCGCAGATGGTGCCAGTCTTATTTTTGTGTGATCTGTTCAGTCCGGCACCCTGTGTCCAGAGTTTCTGGAAGTTGATGTCTGTTTGGTTTTATGATTATGGTCATGGCACATGCCTCATAATGCTCACACAACAACGGGACCGTGTACAACAAGGCTTACCTGCTCATTTTGTTTTGTTGTCAATGTTTCGATCAAGATCAGTTTAATAAATGTCACATGGTTCAGATGTTGTCCAGCTCTTTTATCCCTCGAAGTTGAGGTTTTTAAACTCAAAGCCAGCTGATTACTTACTTGGTGACATTGCATACTGATATATTGGAATCACAAGGGCTGAGAGGTCAGCGTGATTTATGTAACCATTTAGTGTGTGTCAACAACCTGCCAAACAAAACAGGAGTGGGCTTGTTTCCAAGGAAATCCCCATGCACTGTATACCCATATTATGTGTTTGAGTGGGCGTGAGGAAGTGAATTTTGTTGAAGTGCGTATATATAAAGATCCGAGGTGGCAGTCAGCAGTACAAAGATCTCACCGGAGGAGTCGATATGAAGCTTTCATCTGCTGTCAAAGGTAAAAGTACTTATCAATACCAGTCCAGCTATTACAATTTTTTATGGCATTGGTTGTGAATGTGTTGTCTCTGCAACAGTGCTGGGAGTTCTGTGTCTGATGATTGCAGATGGATTTCCAGGTACAGTATATTTGAGGATGGCGTTTTATTTCATTTTGATGAAATTACATTTTTTGGCTGACCTAATTTGATCTTTTTTTTTTTTTTTTTTACCCAGTTTCTAAGGATGAATCCCCAGAGATCATTGGGCCAAATCGCGTCCAAATGAAAGCTCATCCAGGTAACAGTTTTTCTGTCCTTTAGAGCTCACACAACTAACACTATAATCATGTATGAAGGGTCTGAATGTGTTGTGCCTTACAGGGGAGGTGGTCGTCTTTCACTGTGAAGCATTTGCAAACTGTGATGATGTCACTCTCATCTACTGGCTCATCAATGGCTCTTTCCCTGAAGAAATACCCAGCAGTGACAGAATAGTGGAATCAGAGGAGTGAGTGTTGTGGAAATAACCTTTAACAGCATAAAGTCAAAATACTGACTCATATCACGTCCTGAAACCAACCTGCTGCTAAGCTGTGATGACTCTGTTTCAGATCATCTTTAGAGGATGGCGCAATCCTTCAGCGGAGCCTGCTGTTGAAGCACGTCACAGCAGAGGACCTCAAATCCACCTTCACCTGTGTGGTGACAAACGCTGCTGGAACGGCCCACAAGAACATGACGTTGACTGCTACAAGTAATGATTGTAACATGAGAAAAAAAAGAAAACACTAAATGTTGCTACGACTAATTCTCTGAGCCATGTTGTACTTGGAAACTTACTCATGCGACGAGTCATTACTGTCTGAATTTACTGTGAATGTTATACTGCTGGATGGGAGAACTATGCCCAAGGAAAGTTGACTGAAGAAATGTGCAAGACTGGGTGCATTTGGTTCCACATATTTTATAATACTTGTCTCTTGATATAAATTTGATGCAGCATTTTGAAGATCCTCCTCTGTATCTAAATATAATCTCCAGGGGAACATTTTGAGGAACTGAACATACCCTTGTTATTATTATGGTTAACCACATTACTGACAACTCTACTAAACAAATGCAGTGTGTATTGACTGCAGAATATATAAAGAATACTCATTGCTAAGCTATTTGCTATGCTTGTGTCTGTGTTAATCTTAAATGTATTTAAGTTAGAAACATGAACAATAGATATATAAATATAAAACAGTTCACTCACAAAGTGCTCACTGTTAATGGAACCATGTGGCTGGTTCTCAAGAGATTTATTGTGAAATAGGTGTCACTCTCTGTACTGTCATAACCTGTACATATAACATTTCTGATGTGAACTACATGGTTAGAGTACAATACTTATAAAGTTATGAAAGCTGAGCAATTACAGAACTACGGCTCTTTCATGTAATTTCTGCATTACATACCAAAACACTAACGCAAGCAGCCATAAAAGCAATAGTAACTGTAAACTTTAATTTTCAAAAATAATTCAACACTAGCTCTGGACAACAGTCATATTTTTCATAAAATAGTGTTAATAGTGCAGTTGAAAGGCTGTTTGAAGGTATTTTAAGACCCAGTGATGTCACAACACGACAGCAGACACAAAAGCAAAAAGATATTAACGCCAAACTTTGATTGCATATGCATCATCCAAAATATAAAACCAAAATATTCATGTATTTCAGCTTCTGTAAATCCATATTAACAAACCTTAAATCTACCCCCCCCCCTCCATTTCCATAAAAGACTCTATTAGTGCAGATCCTGTCTGAATATGAAACGTGCAGACGCAGGAAGCCTTGACGGTTTTGATCCCTGTTTAATTCTCAGGTCAGCTGGATGCTGCTTCTGAAGCTCACGCAGCCAGCTCTTTCAGGCAGTGCTGCAAGTTGCCATTCCTGCTAGGATACTGATTTTCTTCAATCTTCTTCCTGATGAGAGCAGCTGCGTCTTCTGTGAATGGTGGCCATTTCACAGAAGAGGAGCAGAACGGTTTGAGGAGTTCCAGGTTTGTCATTCCACACAGGAACCGCAGGAAGATATCAAATTTGCCATCCTCACACTGCAGGCTTCTGTCCACAGCGCTCTTGTACAGCTCCATCGCCTTGTGCCCCTTCAACATCCCCCTGACCTTGTTCTTTAGTTGCTGCTCAAAAATGTTCTTCCCTTGGTTCCTAAAGGAGAGGAAAGCGTAAAGGGCAGCCAGGTACTCTTGAACGGTGGGGTGGATAAAGCTGATGACTTTCTCCTGTAGCAGGACGAATGGTTTTGTGATGTATTGCATGCACAGGCCGCTGTTAACCACTGCCTCCTCGTCACTGATTCCAAGCTCTTTCCAATCGGACTTGCTGATCTTGAACTGGCCTTGTTCCAGCATGTTGAAGGCCAGCTTTCCAAGCTTCATGAGGAAGTCTCTCTCTTTATCCAGGCCGCGATCTGGAGCTCTAAATGCCCGATGCTGACGCATGAGGGCTAGCAGCAGCTTTGTGTATATGTAGGTGATGCTTCTGGGCACCACTGCCTGTGTGCCCTGTTCTCTAAATGCGCGACACCACTCATCAGCCACTAACGAGCAAAACAAGGGCAGGTGGCACATGATTCGGAGGGTTTTGACTGAGTTGACATACGCAATAACTCCAGTTGCTTGGTCTGGATCCTGAAATCTCTTCTTGAAGTACTCGTCCTTTTCAGGGTCACAGAAACCACGCAAGTCTATCTCATCATAATGCGTATCCCAGGGAATGCAGCGCTTCACTGGTGGCCGAGAAAAGACCACGAAAAGGCCGCGGTAGAGCAGCCTGCCTCTGAGGAGGTTGACGATGATGACGTTCAGGGAGGTGGGATCTGTGTGGTCACCGAGAAGCTCTGTGTTTTGAAAATCAAGGTTGCCGTTGTACTCATCAAGGCCGTCAAAGACAAACATTATTTTGCAGTCTTCGGATCTATAATCCTCATCCCTCAGCTTTTGGGTTTCGGGGTAGAGTGTCTGTATTATTTGCAACACTGAGATCTTATGACCTTCAAACTGTCTGAGCTCTCTGAATGGCAAAGGAAACAGGAAAGACACGTGTTGGTGTGACCGCTCTTCAATCCAATCGAGGATTAACCTTCTGACTGCCATAGACTTCCCTGACCCCGCTGCTCCGATGACCAATAAAAACTTCAAGTTTGTGCCCTCAAGTCTTTCAACGCTCAAAAGATCCTTTGTAGAAAGCGGATTCCCAGCATTGCGGTTGCTGTCCAGCTTTTCTATGGTCATGACCTCATGTTCAATATTTGGGCCGTTATCACAGGTTGATGTTATGTTGAGATTAGTGAAGACCTCGTCAAATGGCCTCTTCTCTCCCTCCGTAGCCTCTTCAAATACGCTGTATGTCTTCCTCAGGGTCTCGCATAAATCATGACGTACTTCATCTGAAAAAACAAAAACATGCACAGAAATAAGTGAAATGTGAAATTCTCTTTCTTGTTTCAAACCCGACAGTGATATGCTGACTTTTAATTAAGTGTGACAGTAGAAGCCCTTGATGCACTTTGCCTTGTGTTAGTAGATTATATATGTTATTAAAAGATACAGGGTCCTACTTACTTCTGATGCGCAATGTCTCGAGACAATCAATCATCTTCTTTTGCCCCATTTCCTCAAGAAGGGTTTTGGTGATCTGCAAAGAAACCTCCAGGTTGAAACACTCTAGCATCCGGTCCACAAGGTCCACCATGTCCATGCCTTGGGGAGGAGTGTTGAATGACTGTGGGTAATGCTTCCATAGCATCATCTTGAATCTCTTAAGGTCCCCCGGAGACAGCATCCCAAGGATTTTACAAATAGCCTGATTCCACAGGAAGAACAAAATTCAGCACTGTCGATTCAATGAGAGTGTGTGTGTTCAACTGCTCAACAATTTCTTTAAAACTCACAAGGACAAAACACAAACTCACCTTAAAAGTGAATGCCACTGTCAGAGAAGGATGCCTTATCTCATTTGGATTCTGGATTAACTCAGGTGTGTCCACAGGCACTGCATCATCTTTGCTTTTAACCCTGGTGAGGCCATGGTGGAGAAATTTGAACATACTTTAGAATCAATCTGGCAGTAAAAACACGGACATGTATACGTGCTATGCAATGGGTGCTGTCTTACTTTGGTACTCTCTTTTCACAATCGTCACTGTCCAAGGAGTAGCAGCTCGAGTACGAACTCGCTCTGCTCAGCTTCACCCTAAAACCAGTATGACAAAAGGGCTTCACTTGCATTTACTGGAACTACATGATGTCATTACAGTTATTGTTAGACAGAATGAAAACCACAACATGGTACAGTATATTAAAAGGTACACATATTACAAATTTCAGCTGCTACTTTACTCTGATGGAGGTTTGAATTTATAGACTGATTTAAGTTTTACTGAATACTTTGTCTCATCTGTACCTCGTGGATGATCCATCTTCTTCATCCATACTGTCTGAGTTCTCCTCACTTGTCATTGACCAGTAGCTCAGAGCTGGAGCAAAGGCCTGGTCCACATAATGCCTGGGAAAAAAAAAACAAGGGTCCAAGAATGACAGTTTGTTAATTGCTTAGCGGCCAAATAAGTAACTGCAGACTTCCTTAGCACATGCGAGATAAGCAGCCCTTTCTAAGCTGGGTGTTCTTTCTCAAGCAGCATCAGGGCTGTCGGGACTTGGGTATTTGGACTGGGAACTACAAGGACTTATGAAGGTTGATGGACAAGCATAGGCTTAATCCCAATTTGTCTTCTGATTTATTTTTATCATTTTCCTCTTCTTGGCTTTGTATTGATTCTGCTAAGACTCTGACATCTTGTCTTTTGTTCAAAATTAGGGAGGCAATCACACAGTTAGTCCCCTCAAACTCTGCATATTTTTTTTTAAGCACAGAAGAATCCAGATAACTCTGTTCTGTTTTCTTGTTTGATGTTTGAACATGCTTAATCAAGAAAAAAAACAAATACAGATAAAAATCAAATTAAAGGGATGAGGGTGGATTTAAAGTGATGCATTCATCACACCAAATCCAGGAATATAACACCAGATCCACCCATATATTTTACCAACAGTAGTGCATTTGAACCAAACCTGAAAACAGTCCTGATGAAACATGAAACGTCAAGTTCCTCCTTCAGTCCACTAGGGGAAACTGCTGAGCTTCCCACCACCATTGTTGTTACAAATAACAGAGCTCCTACAGCTTTTCCACACTCATATCCAAGCACTATTCAAACATTTTCATGGTCTATTCTCAAGCTTTTCCAGCACCTTACAGCTGTGATAAAGTATACTCAGATTAACTGGGCTCTCTCTGACTTATTTGTTTATCTAAAGAGCAAACCACTCAAATAACAATTTATCATATAAATGCAATTTCAAGCCATTTCATGTACTTTCAAAATCTAAGTACAGCATTATTATCCCCTTGGACTAAATCCTCAGTACCATTGGCTAGTTTCCATTGGAGCTGGCCCCAGATCCAGAGAAGGTCTCCTCTCAGGGATATAGTAGAGCCCGTCATCTTCAATTGACGCATTCTCTCCTCTGCCAGACACAGCTTCCCCAATGGAAGAGTCTGACAGAGATTCTACTGCCTCCATTTCAGTGTCGTCCATCATGTCACAGAGACGGTCTGCCAGCAACTAACATGACGAGCACAAAGTGTTTTTCCAGCAATGGATTCAGGACAGCAATCTGTCTGTACCTGCACAAGAAGGGACACAAAGAAATACAACACATCAGGTGTCAAATCCTCTACTGAAAAAAACATCAGCCCAAACTAGAATTTCAAGTTTTTTCTTTGGAAGATTACTCTGTCTGTGTCCAAGATGTTATTGTAAAAACAGAAACTAATATAAGAACACAATTACCATTTTCACTTGACAGACCTACATCAGGATAAAATTTTCATCTAAAACTCACATCTGCTGTTCCAAATTAATATTTACATATTAGAATAATGTAATAAACTTGAAGCAAGATCAGTTTACAAAGTGACAGACTTAGTGTTACTTTGCATGCTGCTGAATTAGATTTTGAGCCCAAATCCCAAGAAAAGGGCAGGTTGTTTTTAGCGTTTCTCAAACTTAAACTCTGCTGCTGTTTCGAAAATTGAGCCAAATAAATTGTATGATGACTACAAATTAAGTGTAACACACATACCTTCAGTATTTAAAACGCAAATGCTGGGAAAGGTAAAAGTAAGCCTAATTCTGCGCAGATAAATTAGTTTTCTTTCTGACTCCTCCCTCTCATCCCTTATCTTACTCCTCATGTGTTTACCCCCTCTGAGCCCCCAGGATGTAGTAACATCCCTTCAGACCTCTCAGTTTATTTTTATCTTCCACAGTGCGCGGTGTTTCTTCGCTGTATCATGGAGATGCTTTAATGAGAAGCTTGAGTGAGAAGTCACACAGTTTTAAACCTTCACGATCACCTCTGTAGTGTTAACATGACGTGCTAACTCCAGCTCTGCTACAATGGCCTACTTTTCACATGTTTTGTTTCCACTCTTCTTTTCAACTAAAGTTACTGACCGGCTGAGTCTACCACTGCGACAACATCAGCACTGCTCTCTACCTGCTATTAGAGAAATAAAGTCAAAACTCTTTAGTGCTCATGTGTTTGAAGGAAGACTGTTAGCATTAGCTTAGGACTTTGAAGTTTGGACAGGAAGGCTCAAACCAGGAAAAAAAACCTCTAACGTCACTTTCATACTGATCAGTCGTGTGAAAATAAGTCATAATTACAGGAAGAGATTATTACCACTTTTTAAATCAATCAAATAAGATCAATACACATGAACCTACCTTATCTCTTAGACCAGGAAGCTACAGGAAACTTTTGTCTTGTGTCAGTTAGAGAGCAGCAAAACCATGATAAAGCAGAGTTTGCCCCCTACAGGCCGGAGGTGTGAACAACACCTCACCGTCAGCTTTATATATCTACATTTTTTGTACATAAATCTCCCGTATCTTATCTTATTTTTCATCTATTTTTATAACGTTTATAGATAACATTTATACTGTACTATGTCATATGTGTCATGTATTGTCTTTAATGTGTGTTAAATAAAAAAGTTTTCTTTAAAAAAACATTTAGTAGTGGCAGACATACTCAGATCTTTTACTGAAGTGAAAGTATAAATACTGGAATTTATCTGATAGTGAATGTGAAAATAGTGCATACTATTGTGTTACAATCTAATTTTGATGAATTCAAATTCTTTTGTGCAAAATATTTTATGAACTGATCATATATATTATCAATGTTTCCTGCTGAAAAGTATGATGAAATGGAGATACTCATGTAAGGTGACTCAATAAGAACAGTACTTGAGGAAATGTATTTAGTTACTGTCTGCCAGTATGACGATCCTTGGTGAGTTTAGGTGTGCTATTTGCTGTGTTGTATTTTATTCTGCAAAAATGTCTCCCATGAAAATGTGTGCATGCAGTATTCAGAGTATTTTAAACAATAAACAAAGCTTGCATGCAGAACTAAATAAGGCGACATCCTCAGTATATTGTATATGTAAATGTTACCACGGCGAAATGTGTAGACATACAGCAACTGACCTTAGAGTTATAGGATTCAGGAAAAGACATAAAATGAGATTAATAACAATGGCTCGCTTCCATTTAGCTGCTTCAGTTTCAGGGTCCTGGCATCATACTGCATACTAAGTCACTGTCACACAGAAATACACACAAACAGAGCCATCATAAATGTTCACTGTCATATGATAGCATGAGAACAGTGTGTAAATGGCTTTTTTAAAATCACTTTCTGTTCATGATCTCATCTTTTGTGCTTGTTTGAGGTTCATCCAAAGTGAAACAAGAGAAGGACAGAGGATGATCTTTTTTTTTTCAAAACCTGACAATATTACTCAACCATCAACAGTCTGGGTCAGAGGAGTATTTATGTGAGGCTTAGTAACTGTTACAGACATCTGGTGAGCTCACCTCTTACTAACTCCACACGCCTGGATATTTTGTTTTCATTTTTACGAATACGAATACAAATACACTTGAATCTTCAGCCCCAAACGGACACTGCCTTAAGCAGCTTTACTTGAGGCAGCTGACATCACTTGAACCCCTTCTGGCACCACTTTACACAGTTTTTTCCACATAGTTCTCCCCAGACTTTTAAAATGGGAGGAGACCCCTGTAACTTTTGGTTACTTTTGGTTGTCTCTTATAGCAATTGATACAGATAGAGTCCTTTTAACTGTAGGAGATGAGTTTAGTTTTTATTGCATATTCATTGCATCCCGTCACAGGACTAATCTCTTGATCTTGATTTATGGCGCTTGTGTTATATAAGGATGATGCTGTATGTCAAATGTAAAGTTCTGCGACTTTCTGTGGGTGTTTATGATCATTGCCACTGTAATGCTGAGATTTTCTTTCTGGCTGGGTATCTACTGCAAACTATGATTCATAAAGGTTAAAAAAAAAAGCACGACAGCTGGTGTTTATAAGAGCTGTATCTCTGCTTGTATTTCTTTCTTGTTATTTGTCATTTTCATTTCCAGCTATATGTCAAATCCAGCCGCATTACTCTCACAGAGGACTGTCCCTGCATTCATTTATGATTATTGATTATCTTGAATGTCAGTGCTGGTGCTGTTGTGGTTTCTGCTGTATTTTTCCCCATCCACCTGCTTGATTTACACCATGGCAGCATTTTTAAAGATGTCAGTGAATTATTGGTTGGTGGTAACAGGCATGGCTGTTATTGGTTTTGTCACATCACGCTGCTCACTTGCTCTCTGGTGCGTTTAAAACTTTAATGCACCCTATTGATCTGATGTGAATTTTATCCTCTGGTCCCTTTCTTATGCCACTTTTCATCATTTCATTTGTGCTGTTGAATAATCCTGCATTATCCCACTCATGGGAAAACCTAATGGAGAAAAAAAACATGACTTATTTCAACATAAATATCAAAATAAAAAAAGAGAGATAAGGGGAAAGCAAATTCATTCAAAGCACAGTCTCTAAAGGAGAAAAGTGTGCATGTGCATTTGTTTGCTGATCTGTATGGCGTTCAGTTTAAATGTTGTAGTTGCTGTGCAATGGGCTCAGAGCCTGAAGCTGTTTACCAAGACAGGAGGAAGAGAGAGGAGCATGTCGGCATCCTTGTCTCGTTAGTGACCGCTACACTGCGCTTTGTGTGACGGAGGCGTGAGCAGCGACAAAGGAGGAAACAGTGGCTGTATGAGGGGTGATCAGTGCCCCCCGGGCTCTGAGGAGAAGCCAAGAAATCATTGTCAGAGTAGCCTTTGTGCTGAGTGGATTTATTAGCAGCTTATGTTGTATTCACATTGTCTTCCTGTGCTGTATGGAGGCTAAGTGGGGCGTCGCTTCTCGCACGGCATGTGTGCCATCAGCACTCATTGTGCCCGCTGATGAAAAGGGCAACTTTTGTGACTGCTTGTGCTCACATTGGAACAAACTGGAAACCTACTGGAAAATATTAAAAACATTTTCAACTGCACCCACACGGACCTGGACCTGATCCGTGGGTGCAGGTCTTCCAGCTTGGTTCGGTCTGTGGGCGCGAGGCCAGAGAGGACACATATAGTTTTTGTGTTGTTGGCGACCCCCACTGCTCAGCTGGGGCTCCTTTATGGAAGAAACACCGAAAGTGGAGGAGGGGGTTGGGTGATGGGCCCATGAGCACAGCTGCCTTAAAGACATGCACTCTTTGGAAGTTTGACTATATGAAAATAATACTTCTGCACAAAGATGTAAACTAATATAAACGTAGGCAGACTGACATTGTGCGGTAATTAAGCCAAGCTGACTCTGTAAAACCTGAGCTCTTTCCCCCTGTGGCTTTTTGTGGAGTTTTATCCTGTATGGCTGTGATCCAGGTTTCAAACTACACTAACACATGGTTGAAAAAAATGAACAAAACCCAGGTATGAAAATGTTTTTTAACCATATTATACTAATTGATAATTAGTCCAGAACAGCTGTGAGTCTGTGTGGCAAGCAATAGTTAAATATCATAAGAATATTACAGTGACTTCTTAGGGACAAAATAGGTTTCTACATAAAGACAAACAGCTCTATAGAATAAATGAACTATAATAATAATAATAATAATAATAATAATAATAATAATAATTATTATTATTATTATTATTATTATTATTTATATGCAAGAACCAACTTGTTTCCCAGCAGCAAGTCTCAAGTGGCAAGATCATTTAGAGTTCCCTTATTTAAATGTAAATAATAGCTAGCCTACATTTTATGAAGGCTGACCATGTGAAGAGTTGAACGCACTGTGCAAATAAAGCAAATCATATGATTAGATATCACCACTGATGCACCATAAATCTACTGCATGAACTAAATGAATAAAATAAAATAAAAAACATATTCTTAAGATAATTTTGTAACATTCAGCCTGCCCTATTAACATTAAAAATGTTAATTAATTCCTGCTTGTTCATACCTGCAACTGCAAATAATAGTACAAAAAGCTTTTAGCATTCTTATCAACCACCAGTATGATCTGGGCGTCATTATTTCCCATTAAAGAAGCATCTTCCCATCAGACCTGCCTCTGTGGCATTAACCACCCCTCATACACACACTTCGCACGGTGCGGGCTGTGACTCCATGTCTGTGTGTGAGGGAGGATGCTCAGAGCGGACCCAACCTTTCCACACAGCAGCTCCACAGTGACAGTCTGCGCGCTCCGGACGCTGCTGGGATGTATTTTGGAGAGGGAGGGAAAGAAAGAGAGGGAGAGACAGAGAGAAAGAGAGAGTGAGTGAGTGGGGGGAGCGGGCAGCAGCGACCCGCCAGCATCAGCGGCACCGAGCCTGACGTGAATGACAAGTGAAAGAGCTCCGAAGCGCGCAGACAGCAGCGGAATGTGCTCAGGAGTGCGCGGCGGCGCTCGGGCTCCTCACAGCGACATTTTGGAGCCTTTCTCCCCCCGCGGATCTGTTTCTGCAGCACAGACGAGCCAAGAGCCGCTTTAATTATCACCAACTGTCTTTCCAATCATTTCTGCGTGTTTTGCATTTATTTTCTTTCTTTTTTTGAAGGAGGTGGGGAGCGTGTGTGTGTGTGTGTTTTTTCTTTTGTCACGCGTGAAGGAGACAAACTTCTGCCATGGCTCTGGTTATGGAGCCAGTGAGCAAGTGGAGCTCCGGTCAAGTGGTGGACTGGATGAAAGGTAAGGCTTGAGGCCAGGCGGAGAGCTCGATTTTTAGCAAGAAAAGAAAGAAAGAAAGAAAGAAAGAAAGAAAAAATCGCCACCAAAGTGTCAGATCGCGGCGCACATGCTGTACCCGCACAGAGAAAGATGCCAGCAGAGGAACAAAAACACCTGCTGAGCCTCGGCCGCACGGAGGCTTTTAATTACACCTTTAAAACCATTTGATCGATTTCCTTTTTTTCCAGACAGAGACGACCAAGCCGCGCAAAAACGCTTTAAAGCCCCTCTATTGTGTCCTCCGGTGGTTTATTGTTAACGCGGGGGCAGCTGGGAAACACAGCAATTAACACCAGAATAATCAGCCCTCTCTCTCTCTCTGTCTGCTGATCAGAGTGCGTGTTTTTTGAGCTTGCAGAGGTTTTTCTCGTGTAAAATGAGAGCTGCCACAGCCCCACAGTGTCAGAGTGTCTTTGTGCAGCCATCTGTGCCAAAATGTTGATCCACAGATGCTCCGAGTCATTAAGAACTCACAGCTGACTCGGCCGAGGCTCGTTTTAAAAGCTGAGAGTGAGAGTTTAATGTTTCCCTCTGATTTCAAGTTTTGTTGTTTTTTTTTTTTGTCTTTCAGTGAGAGTCGTTTCATATTTGGGAGACTAAATGAGGTTCGCAGGTGGTGATCCAGTGTGGTGAGGAAGAGGCAGAGAGAGAAAGAGAGAGGAAGTGTGGACCAAACTGAGCTGTAATTAACAGTGCATCCACTTTAACTTTGGGGAGATTAACTGCGCAGTCATTAAAACCAGTTTGTCCCTCATGATATTTGGTGGATGTGTTGGTGAGAGGCTCCTCTGGGAGGAGATCTGTCCTCTCACTCAGTCTCCAAAGACCTATAAAAGGCCCACACGGGCGACTTCCAGGGCACTGATAACTCTTTAAAATGAGCTTTTTTGTTTGTTTTTCAGTTTGCATGACAAAGTGATCACCAGCTGGCAGCCCCTTACTATCAGATGTGTGCTGAGTGAAAGAGGGGGTGTTGAACTCAGCGGGGGGATGATGCCTGACGCTCCGTGTTTGCCTGTCAGCGCCGCCGTTGGTTTCAGCGTTGTGTGTTGTTTTGCAGAGCCACGTGCTCACGTGTCAGGCCGCAGCCCTTCGGAGGTGCCTTGGATGAAACATACATCTTCACTGCCTCACACACACACACACACACACACACACAAACACACAAACACACTTAGTCATAACTCTAAGCCTGAATGCCCCTTTCTGCTGGCTCAGACATACTGTGATTGCAAAGATCAGACCTCTCTCAGTGTGAGCTGTGTGTTTGCGAATTGTACCTGAATCTGATGGGTGTTACCGTGAGTCTGCGGGCTCAGGAAAGAGTGTGTGTAGCTTCACCGGGGGAGTCCTGCGGACAAAGGAGACACGGGTAATGATGATACGGATATTGGAGGGAGACTGACCACAACAGTTCACGTGAGATCTGAGATGAGCTGTAAGTAAGCTGGTAGCACAACTGAGGAATGTGGAGAGCGAGGAGCGTAGATGGGATATGAGAGAGGCCTCTTCAGTGTCCCACATCTTGACAAGTGGAGCAGAGACGATTCTGTGCCCAGAGCCCAGTAATGGTAATTTAAAGTGAGTGACAGAGTGGCACTGAGAGACACTGAGGGAGAGGAAACGGAGAGAGGAGAGGAGAGCAGAGGAGGGGGTGTTCATTCTTGTCTCACATCCATTCTCAGCTCCCGAGGACTGGCAGCATTTTGTTGCGAGCGAGCATTCACAGGTTCCATTATTAGCATACTGCTCCGTGATGTCACTGGAGGCCAAATAGGGGCACCCCGTGACCTTCCCACAATCCTGCTCTCCAACCCCCCCCAGTTAGTGTTTTGTGTGAGCAAGACGCTCCATTCCCAGCTGCGACAAAGGCTGCTTTAAAGAAAAAGTCTCGATCTCAAAAGAGGAAAAATAATTCCAGCTTTGACTGAGAATTTGTTATTGACGAGTGCATGGTGGCTGCGTGAGCACATAAGATAAAAAACATATGATAAGTGCGTTTCAGTGTTGTTGTCATGAACTGCATGTGTGTTTTGAGGCCCAGGCCTAATGCAGGCTTAGTATAATCTCTTGACTCTTCCTCACAGTGTGCATTAACATAATTCATGCTTTGTGAAGTATATCAGTTTTATTTTTGTTCCCTCCCAGCCTTTCTCACACACTCACTCTTTCACACATGGTGACAGTGATCAGTGACAAGTTAGATTAACATAAATCCATTCGAACAACGCTAACAGCCTTAAAGATCTCTTTTACCTCACATTACCAGCGGATTATCTAGAATGGAGATCAGGATGTGTCTGTGCTGCGCTTTTTAATTTCTCCTCAGCGTGCCTGATAATCTGACCCGTACATGAAATGGACAGGAAAATTGATGTAGTTGGAGATTATTTGATGCAATCAGCGTGGTATATTCCATCTAGCGGGGCTTTCTTTTCCATGATGCCACAGTCAAGAGAAGACAAGTATGAAACAGGACGTGGTGTTGCAGTTTTAAGGGAAAAACCCACCAAACTTTCATAAACACCCTGTTAGTCTGTTTTGTGTCGCTCTTTAATGTGATTCCCATAGTCTTCAATAACCTTTATGTAGCTATACAACATCCATCAAAATAGTTCTGTCTCAATCTAAAATTTTATTGTGGGTTTCGAAACATTGCTAATGAAATCAGCAGATGCTGCCATGTAGTCACTTTTTGGAAAGCACCACGTCCTCTCGTCACTTATTTCTTCATTTGGTCCTGCGGTCGGGGAGAATCCCTGCCAAATCCCTGCTTTGTGGTTTCTATGGCAACATGGGGAATACTTCATTGACATAATGAGTCTCAATTAACTTGGTAAGAGGCTGATTAGTTGAGCCTTTAAATTTTATGCAAAACCTCGAAACTCCCCATGTGTCCCCTCCACCGTTTAGCTGCCAGCTAAACCCGATCTGAATGCCTGATCAGGTTTAGGCACAGCACTGAGTCACATGTACATGATTGGTCCACAGCGATGAAAAGACGAGATGAGCAAAGAGTTGTCTGTGTGTGTCTATATGTGTGTGTGTGTGTGTGAGTCCCCCTCTCACTGAGAGGATGGAAACAGACCGAGTGTATAGAAAAAGCCTTACAAAGGCGACTCTCTCTGTCTCCAGTGGTAAAAGGACGGCCGGTTAGCATGCAGAGCACTTTCTAGTGACATCCACCGATGATATACAGACTCTACGTATATAAATGAGTCACAACTGGAAGGACTATTAATCAGTCAGATGATTGACAGAAAATGAATTCGCAACTATTTTAATAATCTGTTATCATTTGTGTTATTTCCTGGTGAAAAACTCAGAAAATTCACTGCAGTCTTTCAAATATCCATACTTGCTGATTTTATTCCTTTCTATAATAGTAAATATATTCTATATTCTCTATTCTATATTAATGTTTGAGTTTTAGGACTGTTGATCAGATAAAAAAAGGTATTTGACAAACATTGAGCTTTCCAAAATTATGAAGAACATTTTTCACAGGACCAGAGCTCATTATTTGATCATGAAATGCATCGTTAGCAGCCATAAAATAAGTATTTCCAGCTAAATGGTGTGCCGTATATTAAACTGAACAAAACTATAATTTAAAAAAACTCACACAGAAGTATCAAATATCAGAATGAATATGCAGAGAAAAATAAATGTGCCGTTTTGTTATTTTTCATCATAGTTTGTAGGATTTTTAGACAACGTAGAGAGTTAAGAGGACAGAGGTTGAACAAAAAAATACAGCCCATTAGAGTGCTTCTGAAATAAATAGCAGTGTGCAGAGTACATGCAATTTCCCTTGACTTTTGTGTCAGAGAATGGTTCGTTTAAGCCAGCGGTCACTCTTAGGTGAATCTTGATGCTGTTGTAGTGCACTGATTGCTTCACTAAAAGACTTCACACCTGCTGCAGCCGTGAAGGATTTAAAGCAAGCTGAACACAGACATGCAGACCCCTATTTAGTTGAAAGCTTTTCCTAGTTAGAAGCTGAAAGCGCACCCCCAGGCTGTTGACGAGGAGGAATCTGTCAGATTTCTTGTCTGACAAGGACTGTTTCACACTTAGGACATAACAAAATACAACCTGTGCTCACACTTGAGAGATTTACAGCACATATTCTGGCAAGGGAGGCGATATCAAGTCCTATTAGAACACATTATGCAAATGGAGGTTTCACAGGAAATCTGAAAGTCTGAACGGAAGCAAACTGAATTTTCACCTTGTCGCGCTGTACTGAAAGTTTTTCCTGTCGTCCTGCGTGGTACCCTCAGGCCTGGACGACTGCCTGCAGCAGTACATCAAGACCTTCGAGAGGGAGAAAGTAGGGGGGGACCAGCTGCTGCGTATCACCCACCAGGAGCTGGAGGATTTGGGAGTGTCCAGGATCGGCCACCAGGAGCTCATACTGGAGGCTGTGGACTTACTCTGTGCTCTGGTGAGTCCAAGCGTCCCACGCTGTCTTCCCACCAGTCTGTGCTGTCACTTCAAAGAGTCCTAGACCACTGCTGTTGGACAAAGTTTCGGCAGCACATTTGATGACTCTTCAGTTTATCAAGTACTTAAAAAAAATCACTGGATTAACCCCAAATGTGTGGTCTAATCAAGCCAGAAAATAAAGTTCTGAACAATATTGGATATGTCATATTTTAACTCACATTTTTGCTTATCACCTGTGAGGTCTGTTAATCAGTTAACAATGTCAGCTGTTTCAGGACTATTGTTTTGTCAAAATAAACACAATATTCTTACTAACAGCACTCTGGACTTTAAACTTTGCAACACGGAAAGATCCTTCAGTTTTCCTTAATTGTCAAACATCACAGCAAATCTACCAGAGTCAATAATCTGTCCAAAATATCCTCTACAGGGAAATCTTCCAGCTGTCATTAGTGCTGACATGGATTACAGCCCCCTCTTCAAGTGATTTCTGCTCTTGGTCTCAGAAACGCAAGTTTTGCGTGTGTCAGCAGGATCGACCGCTGCTCTGCTGGTTGGGCTCATGTGCTGCTGAAACAGTGAAAACCTAATACTCATATGGCTTGTGAACATGACATATTCAAATAGTTTGTCTTTTAATTGTTCAATTGTTTAATTGATAAATTAATTTAAAGAGATGCCGACTCAGTTTACAGACCAATTGTCTCAGCTCTCGGCTGCAGCTCTCTGCAGCAACAGTACGTTGTCTGTTTGTGGTGGTAGAGGTTAACCTACCAGTTGAATACTTTTAATTTTCACAGCTTCTAACAAGTGCAGTTTCTCCTGTATTTGAGTTATTTGTTTTTAATTGGCTGTAGTTGTGTCATCCATCTGTCTTGCCCTGCTGAGTCCCCCTTTCCTTCCTTTTCAGATCTTTGCTTTTATTTGCAAACTGAGGGGACAGAGAAAAGTATACATTGATGGTCTATGTCAACACTGAGCATTAAAAAACAATGTGCTGATCTTAAACAAAATACAAATACCATCTATCATGCTGGTGAAACAGTCAGACTGAGATTGAAAAGCAGAAGGTGACAGAGGTTGAAGTAGGAATGAAAGAAGAGAGAGCGTCACACAGATGAAGACGGGTATGTGTTAGACCAAGAGAAACATTGAGAGGCGGGATGGAGATTGAATGGACTGAGGTCACAGATGCAATCTGAATCTAAAGTCCTCTCATCCTTCATCGCTGCACGGGGGGCCTTGCTTCAGCCCCAAAGCTCCTTACGTAACTGGGATTTAGTTTTAAGTCTCTCAGGCACTGCTGTATTAAATATGATTAGTGGCCCTCCTGCCACGCTCTCCCCTCCCAAGAAACTCTGACGTGACAGAGGCCCACAGGCCTGCACGTGCAGCTCGCCATTCTGGGTAATGAGCGTTCTGCTATCCCTAGACATGCAAAGTGACAACTGGAGGGCAGCGGGGCTGGTTGGATGGGTCAGTGGTTTCATTCCTCACATGTCTGTCAGATGAGTGTCGTCTTTTGCGTTGCAGCGAGGTGGGCCCCCCTCTTAGGTGGTCTTTTTATTCACAGAGCGGTGTCATGACAACTGGTCGCAGTCGCCACACAGGAGAAATTCTTGGAGTGCATCACAATTAAAACAAACACAGACAAACCGGTCAAACACAGTGAGTTTGCTTTCCTTCCTTCTCTAGAATTACGGGCTGGAGACTGAGAATCTGAAGACTCTTTCTCATAAGCTCAACGCATCTGCCAAGAACCTGCAGAACTTCATCACAGGCAGGCGGCGCAGCGGCCATTACGACGGCCGAGCCACCCGCAAGCTGCCCAACGACTTCCTTACCTCTGTGGTGGACTTGATCGCTGCAGCCAAAAGCCTTCTGGCATGGCTGGACAGGTGAGATTTGCAAAAAGATGCACTGGTAATACATTTAAACATGTTGAAAAAACACGTTGTTCCTCTAGTTTTTAAACTTCTGTTCTAAAATCGCAGCAGCAGTTTTTCAACTGGTTGTCAGTTTCGCACCACTCTGTTTTGAACTGGATTTGATTTGACAGACTGCTTGAATTTTCCATTTTCTATAGGTTAAAAATAACTTGCAGCAGATCAAATATATTAAAAACTGACTTCAAAAAGATATGAGACAATTATGTAGTGTGTTTGGGGAATTCTCATGTGTTTGTACCACATACAGATCAGTTTTGTTTCTTATTTTTTGTCCATGACCAATCAGCTGACAAGGAAAGATGAGTAAAGGGCTTATATAAGTAGATTTTGACAGGCTGGCCAAAAAGGCACTGAGCAAGTCTATTTATATGATGCTTTATCCCTTCCTTCTCTGTGGGATTGTGCCAATGTGTTTGCGTCTGTGTGTGTGTGCTGTGTGTGTGTGTTTGATGAATTTGGAAGTTCAAAGCAGACGGCATTCAGCAGAAACAACAAAGTGAATTGCTGTTTCCTTTCTCATATAATCATCATCTACATAATCTACAACATGCATTTTAATTAAAATTCAATATCAAATGTTTCATTTTTATGTTTGAATGCAGCATTGTTGACAAAACTGCACTTTGCAGTTTAAGTGTGACTCTTATTTAAAATTGTTATTTAAAATCAGACTTTACAAAATGTGGATAAAATGAAGGAACCCTGATGCGTGTGCGTGCACAGATATGCTGATTAGGTTGTTTGAAACGTTGCCATAGATTGACCATTGATTTAGTCTCAAAGGAAGAATGATCTAATGGTTCATTCCAGGTGCTCTTTCTTTTTTAGGTCTCCATTTGCTGCAGTGGCAGACTACTCTGTGACCAGAAACAACGTGATCCAGCTGTGTCTTGAGCTCACCACAATTGTACAACAGGTAAATGAATCATATAGTGTGATATTATTTACACAGTGCAAGGCTGGTAGGTGTATCATCCCAATTAAATTCTCCCCACACATTTTGTATGCATGTCCAGGCACAGTATTGCACAATTGTCCATCATCTTTTAATATATTTAATCATTTAAGAAACATCTGGACATGATACCTATGCAGTGCCTGTGCATGCATGCATAAAGCAGAAGTTCAGAAAAGATGTTGTTATATTTGATATAGAAGAAACTGAAGTAGCATTTCACGTAATTTCTTGTATAAACATCAAACATTCAAACGCCTGTTTTCGACACACGTTGCCTCTATATACATATGTAAACATTAATTAAAGGTTTAAACTATGGAAGTTTCAGTTCTGTAAAACTTCAAATCTTCTGTCAGTGGTTATAAGAAATACAAGTATTAAAGCTGGACTTTCAAAACCTTCATAACTTGTTTTACACCAGTCAGCTGAGCCATCAGCTCCTTCAGCTAAAGCATATTTTCCAAACTAAAGACACTGGACATCAAAAGTGACAAACTTATCACGGATCAGATTTGATGTTAGTGTATCTGACTTTGGCCTGTCAGTCATAGGCAGCCCTGTGTGACCCTGAAAGATCACTTAATAATGAGAGAAGTGATGCTTGGTAGGTTTTTGGACCGTCTCTCTAGAGAATAATGTTTCTGCGGAGTTAAGAGAAAAATTTAAGTGGGAAAAATGAGAGGTGGGAGTGAAAGAGGGCGATGGGTAGAGAGAAGGCCGAGAGAGGAAGACGAGCACAGAAAGAGAGAGAGGGAGAGACATGCCTCCGCATTGGTGATTCATTTGTTTTGTGTTTGTGCTTGCCTGTGTGGGAGTGTTGGGGGTTATAGGTGCCAAGCTGCTCGGTTTTTGCTTATATCCACCTACAGCAGAAATGCCAATAATAACTCCATTTTGACACATTCTCTTGAGGTAACAGTGCTCTCTGAATGTTTCCCAGGACTGCTCTGTGTACGAAACAGAAAACAAAATCCTGCATGTGGTGAGTTGCTGGCTTTATTACACTGATTGAATTAAAATGAAGCTGTAATGCGCACACTTCAAAACATTGTATTCGTCCCTAATATGTCCTCCACAGTGCAAAACTCTGTCTGGAGTGTGCGACCACATTATCTCTCTGTCCTCGGATCCCATGGTGTCCCAGGCGGCACATTTGGAAGTTGTGCAGCTAGCCAACATAAAATCCACTGAAGGACTGGTAAGACTATCTTGAAGAAACACACCCAACTTTTGGGAGTTTCCCCATTGGCCATCATGTCACTCATGATTTGTGTGTCTTTGCTCTAACTGAAGTGATAATCTACAACAAAGGCTGTAGTAAAAATTATCATAGTATGCCCATAAAAATAGAAACAAACAAACAAAAACAAACCAACCAAAAAAAAAAAAAAAAAATTACCCAATTATTTGATGTACATGGGAAATGGTATAATAGCTGAGAAATTACTGAGAAAAACTATTTCATTATTTTTTTCCAGCAATTGTATTACAATGAATTATAAGTATCGGTTATGATTGCAAATGATAATATATTATAAAATATGATGGTTACTAAGTAATATAAATTTTTAGCAGTGATTTTATAAAAAGCCTGGTTCTTATTAGGTGATATCCCATGATGTAGCTGACTACTTTAAGTTTAACTAACTCTGAGAAAACTGTCACATGAAGAAAAAGACTCAATAAAACCACTGTTAAGAAATCTCTAATTACCTTCCTAGGACCTGTGATGTGTTGTGTATGAAATGTAGAGTGCGCTGTTTCACTGAGATATACATATATCAAATTAAGACATAAAAACTACAGAATTTCATAGAAAATTTCTCTCTTATGGCCTGCAGCATGTATATAATTTTAGCAGCCTGTGAATTCAGAGGTTACTCAAAGTTAGACATGTAGCTAATGAATGTCTAATAATAATAATTTATAAAGACTAAAATGTTGAAATGTGGCACCTTTGCTTGAGCAGAATTTCTGCATACTTCCATTTCACTTGAACACATTTTAATGTAAAACATCAAGATGTTAAATTGTTTTTCCAGGTTTGATGAAATGAACACAGGAAAAAGCTTCCAAAAAAGTAAAGTACAAAGCTACTAATAATGCTGGATGACAGTGAAGCCTACTAATTACAGAAATTGCAACAGCATGACTTTAACAGCATATTGACCTCAGTTGGATTCAGATGTGGCATGTGCAAATGTATCTCACTCACTGCAGAAACAGTTAATTCAGGTGATCGGTCGCTAATACTAACTTTGCCCAATTTGCTTCTTTCAGTTATGTCACAGTTTATTAAGTCCCTGTGATTCAAACACCACACACTTGCGTAGGTGTGTTGGGACTGTGAGAGGACCAAGTATATAGGCTATTTGCTTAACAAGCCAAATTTCAAAAACACATATTCACTCATTTAGCTCGAGAACTGTGAAGCCTTGGGTTTAATTCCCACATTTTCTAAAATATTAGATATTTAATACTTAAGCCTTAACGACCATAGGAACTGGAGCATTTAATATAAAGCCATTATTGCAGTTTCCATCTGGTTATCTGCAGTATGTGGGATGTTGTTTCTGAAAAGACAAGTGGCTGTTGAATTTTTAAATCAGCCATGTAGTGATAGTACAGTCAGGAAATTGAGGCAGAACATAAACACTGTGTGCTGCTGTACTGTCCAGTATCTAAAACAGCTCACTGCATCTGTCCTAGAACTGGGTTTTGCTGAGCTTGTGGGCATATGAGTCAGCTGATGAAAAGCAACATGAAATGAAAATGTTGCCCATGCTGAAATGATACAAATACTAAATTGCAGATTACAATTTGACAAATGATGGCCTTTGCACTCACTCCACTGTGTATACTCTGTTTAGTAGCAGTGAAGAAGCCTATTCGTCCTGTCACTGTACAACCATCAGCACTTTGTTGGACTCCATCTTCCCACTGACCCACACTCGGGCACGAGCACCCTGCTTGGGGCCATAATAAAAGCCCCACCCCCACATACATGCTAGCAGGGGGCATGGAAGTCCTCTCATCCGTTCAGTGAAACCTGAACACAACAGTGGGCCAAGTGGCCTAAAAATAAACCTCTTACACTCATCTTGAAGACTGGCATGCTGCTTCTGTGTATCTGTGTATTTGTGTGTGTGTGTGTGTGAGTGTACATGTCTACTCACGCACATCTGTGTGTGTGTGAATGTGTGTCTGGATGTACGGTTGTGTCTTTGTAATGCACTTTAGGCCCCTTTTATTGAGAACTGACTTCGCTGCATCAGACAAACAGTATTCGCAGATAAATAATCCTTCATGTTTGATTCAATCTGCCTGGAGGAGCATTCTAGCGAGACTCACTACATGAAAATAATTCAGGTTGCAACGAGTATGTTTGAAAAGCACACCCATGTGACATTTATGGACCTTGCTGCGCAATTTTAACATTTGTCTGATCAGTCAAATCAGAGCGCAACATGAAAAACACTCGAGTCTTTCGCTGTTGCTAAAAATAATTGAGATAATTCCAAATTCTTACTCATATTGCCCTACAAGCAGATTAAAACAAATGGTAAGACTTGCAAATATACAACAATCCTGGTCTGTTCTGCAAGTTCGTGGCTGAGCTGAGATACATTGTGTTAAATGAGCATCTGTTTCCAAATGTAATAATTTATATTCCTGCTGTCTTTCCACAGGGCATGTATATCAAATCTACATATGATGGTTTGCACGTAATTACTGGGACAACAGAAGGAGTGAGTATCTTTGGGATCACTTTTGTAAATCTCTGCTTGCCGCTCATCTACCAGCACTGTCATATACAGTGAAGTGAGGTGTGTCACTTGCATGGTTGTATCACAGCGAGATCTGCATGGCAGTGAAATGGAGCAGTTAATGACTCTGCTTCTCTGTCTATCCATCAGTCTCTGGCTGACCGCTGTAAGAAAATCCATGCTGGAGATGAAGTCATTCAGGTCAATCATCAGACAGTGGTAAGACCTTCTCTGGTTTTATTTTATGCGTTGTTCACATTTACTGTCTGAATTTGCATATGATTTCTTATGTGCATTCATCTTTTGCATTTGCCGATAATTTATGCAAATGTATGTTTAATTAACAGATGCTTCTTTTGTACACAAAGACATACCTGCCTCAAATTGTATGTGTGCTGTGAATGTGTATGTGGTTCCTTTAAACTCAGCTTATCTGTGTCGCAGCACTGCAGCACTACTGGACCTGTTATTGTATAAGTGGCTGGCTGTAGTGCCTCTTGTAGATATGGATATGTGGCTGTGACTGGATGGATAAGTTACTTTGCTCGTCACCAGGTCGGTCAGACGGTCAGTCGAAATCATTGAACTCACGCTCACAAGAGCACTTCAGTTGAACGGAAGGTAGCTGCTTATGGCCCTTGACAAACTCTGGATAAAAATTTTCAATGTGGTTTATCTGAGTAGTGCATAAACTCTCAAACACCCATCATGCACCCACATAGGTGTTTTATTTATTTATTTATTTATTTTTATAATGAAATAGATCTCTCCTCAGAACAATGTGTTGGTGTATGGACTCTGATTGATGGACATCTGCATCGTATTCCGATTAGTTGGGACGACTTACAAATATGTCCCATTTTTCATTATTTTTCAGTGTTGTTTTTATGCCTTCATTAAAGTTGCACTGTAGAGACAAGGCAGGAAAAATAGGAAAGAGGGATGGAGAACGACATGCAGCTGTGTGGCTGGACTCAGACTTGGGTTGTTTTCCTTCATGGTTGGTGTGTTAAATCAGGGCACCCCAAGTTTATCCTTAGTATTTTGGTAAAAATAAAGCTTGTCTTCTGAGCAGTGCAGTAATCAGACAAAATAATTGGCCTTTCGCCGATTCGTGCTAAGAGACAACACTGCACAAACCGCCTGTTGCTGAAATGCACATGGCGTAGTATAGATTCCGTGGAAATGAAAGCAAAAAACTTCCAGTGGTGCACAATTTAAATATAGCCCTCTTTGTCTAAAATAATTGCCACTTGTGTGTGCAACAGCAAGACGTATGATAATTACACAGCTCAAGTCAGGTTCATTTCACTCAGTCAACTCAGCCACTGAATGCAGCCATTTTTTATGGAGACTAAGTGCAAATTCAGAGTTGATTTTGTTGTCAAGACTCTTTCATCTTGCTGCGAAGCGTAGTTTAAAGGCTGCCAAAAATGAGAGCAGGGAGGCGTTGTTGTGTGCTCCTCACGGGGAACCAAAAGAAATGCTCTGTATCCCAGCAGACCTTTTTCATGGCAGATGTTTTAACCTGTCATAGTGGAGAAAGCACACGTGCAATTAACCACATTAATGATGGCTTAGTGGGCCGTGCATGCACAATACCAACTGAAACACCTGAATGAAACAGAGCAGTGATTTATATTACCAGTCAGTGTGTGAAATTTCATAAAGCATTTTGTTTTGCCGTTTGATTGGCAGCAGCTTGATTGACGTTTGTCAGTGCAGTGAAATACATTCATTTACTGCATACTGACTGGGAAAACAGCACAAAATGAAGATTATTATGATGTTGCATTTTAGGTACATTATTAGTGTGTGGTCTGAAAGTGGTTTGCAGTTATGAAGTTCGCAGGTGGATGGTGGGGAGGTGGTGGTGGAGAAACGGTGTCCTGCTGCGGCTGTTGCTGAAATGAGCAGCAGTGAGTGAGTCACTACTTTGACAGCTTAAGTGGGTGATGGCAATATGTAAACTCAGCTTACATGTCTGCTGATCCAAAACTGCACTGTCACTCACTAACGACTGCTATAATCAGCTTAAATACTGTTAATACCTTTAATTTAGTGTGATCCACTGTTAAGAACGAATTTGTGATGGTCAGTGAAACGAGCTCATGCTGCATTCAACTGGATACATATACGTGGTGGCCCAGGATTCTTTGCACCAAAAGAGAAGAAAAGTAGTGCAAAGGTTTTAACAGCAAAGCAAGGAGGGTAGAAAGACAATGGAACTAACGTTAAAAAAAAACACAACTAAAGAAAGAAGAAATGCTTGAAACAATTCAGAGATCTATAATTAAGGCAGCAGGGAGAAGTCCAGCAGTAAGACACAGACCAAGGTTCACTGGATTTGAACATCCTGCATGGGAAGCAGATGTAACAATGGCTGCTCAGGCAAAGGAGTTACATCAACCAGAGGAATCTAATGAATGAAAAATCCTCAGAGGTGAAAGCTGTCTTGAGATTAAGTCTGGAAATGTCATAACACACGCAGAAGAAGCCAAGGAAAGAAAAATATAAAATTGTTTGGTATTATTCAGAGTAGATTGAAACACTATGAATATAAAGACAAGATGTCAGAAATCAGTACCTCCAGGCAGCAGTGACAGGTAGAATTTCTTGTGCAGGAATGGTGAATAAATAGGAAAGGCTTCAAACACATAAAAAAGGTCCAAGCGGGATAGTCAATTCTTGAGCGGTACTGAACACTATCAACCGAGCAGAGGAGCAGAGAAGGCAAAAAAATAAAAATGAAATAAGGGGTTTCGCTGCTTTAAATAAACACCTTTTTTTGGCCAGACGCAGCAAAACAATCTTTTCATCATGGAACAAAGCAGGCTTTGGATTATGAAAGTGTCTGTTTCAGCCTGTCTGTCTCTTTAATGCACTTTTCTGTGTGAAGAATTTCTATGTAGTGGCTGTCAAGGTGAAAAATTACTTGGAAAGGAGCAAAGTGATTGCTAGGTCAGTGCCTGAAAAATGCCCAGTTTCTCAGGCTGCTTGGTACGCAAGATGTAATGAAACTCAGTGCAGCCAGCCAAGCAGGAGAGGATATTTTCTCCCCAAACTGGACCTGGCATAATTGGTTCAGCTGCAGACAGTTTCTCTGGGCGAGTTGCTTTTTGTGCCAAATGTCATCAAAACTGGGTTAAAGACTATTTACTAGGCATGCAGCTGTTCACAACGCACAACATCGGGGCTTACTGCATCACGACAGCGCCTGCAGATTGATATCACGGGAGGTGTACAAGATGCCCTTTGGCATGCAACATCACATTTAACATCCTCATCAACGTGAGAGGCTGCAGGCTGTGCTGCAGTCTCCAGCCATCAGGATCCACATCTATAATTAAAATAACGAACACCACAGCACCTTGATTAAAGCGGGTTAGGCATATAGAAAAAGTCCTCTTTATTATACGGGAGAGGAAACAAACGAACCAGGTGCGTGCTGGGTCCCTGTTTCAGTCACGAAGTGGATGTTTGTATTGAGATATCAGCTTGTCATTGCTCTGGTCTGAGTCACGGGGAAGCCTGCGTGTCGAGGAAACCCTCATCATGCTTTTGTTGTTCGCTAGGTGGGCTGGCAGCTGAAGAACTTGGTGAATTTGCTGCGTGGGGACCCGGCAGGAGTCACCCTGACACTGAAGAAACGCCCACAGAGCACACTCACCTCGACCCCTGCCCTGCTGAAGAACATGAGATGGAAACCGTTGGCTCTGCAAGTACGACGGCTGCCTTCATTTTCCGCAGAATATGTTTGTGCACGTCTGTTTGTGTGCTGGTGCATATTTGTATGTGTATATCTCTGTGCTTCTGTCCGCGCTGACTCTGGACTCTTTACGCTAAGCCCCACAAATGGCCAATATAGAAGAGAAGCAGAAGAATACAGAGTGAACATGGGGGTAAAATAGAGAAGCACTTTTACAGAGGGATGCAATTTAATACAAGAGACCTGAAAAAAACATTAGCTTTGTAAAACTTAGAGTCTTCCATTGTTGTTACTTTGGACTTCACACTGTGTTGCACAGGTATTGCTTTTATTGAGCCAACTTCCTTTTCTGTAACACAACTTGCTGCTAATTGGTTGACGGTTCCAGCATCATTCATTCACAAGTTGACATTTCAGGCCTTTGTGGCATCTGTTGTCCTGCTTCGGCCAAAGCGCTTACATTATTAGTGCTGTGTGCCAGAGCCAGAATGGGTTGAAATGAGAGGGATGCGTATTAATGTAGCCCAGCCTCTCTTTGAGTCCCAGGCCAGAGAAAATGTTTTCTCCTCCCAGAGGCCCTGGAGCACAGTCCTGCTCAGCAACCCCCTCCCCACCCAGCTCCTTCGCATCCCAATCCTTCTTCTTCTCCACCTAAATTGAATTTGCTCTCCTGCTGGCATTTTTAAGGACAGGAAAGGAGGGGAGAAAAAAAAGGAGAACATAGAAGCTGTAATGTTTTCTGCCCTGAGATCTGACTAAAATTAAGAAGGTAGTCTGCTGAGTTATTGAAAAGAACATTGTGCTGTGGAAGCCCTGCAGTAGCTCTGACACGCATAATGGTCTTATGATGGAGCACATCTCCCGATAATACATCTCTCACATTAGTCAGCTGTGAGTTACGCAACATATTAGCATAGTTTGAGTGGAGACAAATTAGTATTCTATTGTTAAAAGAATTTCAGTTCCTACACATGTAATAAGCTCTCAAGTGTTTTTTTTGGAGGTCCATGTTTTATCGCTGGACGCAGACATCTTGTGACTGAATTACCTCTCTCTGATTGTTCAAGTTAAGTTGATGATGTTGCAGCCCCCAAGTTTGATATAAGAAATGTGACAAGAAGGTCATTAAAAGGAAATTACAGACATATTCTGTAATGAAAGTAAGTTAGATAAACAAGGAGCAATCCATCTCTGCGTGCTGATTATATAGGCTATGACCAGAATTTCCTTGACCTGAATGAGAAAGATGACTAGACTGCACACTGACCCGTCTTCCTGTGTGCACCAGTTAAAACTGGAGCATCCGAAACGTACAGTACTCTGCTCATTTCACGGTTGAGATGCTCGGCATCACAGGCTGAGCCGAACAAATGGTCCCTGACTGACTAACTGACTGAACTGCTGCGAACTCCAAATTTTCTATGTGTCAATCGCTGTAACTGTTCCCCTTTCTCTCTCTCTTTCTCTCTGTCGGCCTGTCTCTCTCTCTCTCTCTGTCTTTCGCACATGCTCACACATACACTCGCTCATACACAGCCAATCTTCCCTCAGAGCCCCAGCAGTAGTGTCGCCACACCCACCAGCACTTTGAGTACCCCATCCAGGCGGAGTAGCTGTGCCCTGCAGGACCTCTACATCCCTCCTCCTCCAGCAGAACCCTACACCCCCAGGTGACTACACACTCGCACATAAAACACACAGAGGTTCGTGTTTTACCAGAGATTAAAGGTACCCTGTGGAGTTTTTGACCACTTGTAGCACTGTGGAGAAATTTCTTTTACGAGTGTGTGTCATTGTGTTGTTCGTATCACGACCACATCAGCACCTCGATACACACTCCTGCCTTTGGTTTCATGTTTTTCCACCGACATATTGGTAATACGGAAACATGTACTGCAATGCACCCACAAAGGCAGTTAAAAGGAAGGGAACTATAACCAGCAAACATGCTTAATATGAGCATGTTGTCCTTGTCATTGTGTGTACGTTTGCATGTTGATGTTGTCATTTAGCTCAAAGCACCACTGTGCAGAGCTGCCAGCGCCACTGTAGAGTGGTGAACTTTCAACTGACTTAAAACTACTTTGTTTTTCTTACTGTCGACAAATCCAGTACAAACAACACCAACTTAATTTGATTCTACTTTTTTGTTGTTTCATAAGTAGCCAAAGTCTGCTGGGTCAATCCTTAGAGTTCCATCCACCCTTTTTCTATCCCGCTTAACCTCACGTAGGGTCACAGGGATGCTGTAGCTAATCCCATCTGTCACTGGGTGAAATGCGGGGGACATCCTGACTGCCTGTCAATCACAGGGCTGATGTATAGACACAGATAACCACTCACACTCAGACCTACGGGCAGTTTTAGAGTCACCAATGAACCTTCATGTCTTTGGATTGTGGAGCAAGATGGAAAAAGAAAACCCAATCAGGCACAGGGAAAGTATATTATAGATTATATCACTGTTATAAATATATCAGTCAGTAACACTGTTAAACTGAGATATTACCCTAGACATGGACTTTATTTCAAGTCAAAACACGTAAAAAGTCCAACTGCTGAATTCTTAGTGGAGCGTTAATGTGTATTTATCGGCAGCTAGAAATAGCTGCACGACTGCACAAATGCAGGATTTTCTTTGTAAAGTTAACAGTGTGGGAGTGGTTTATCAATTTGGGAGAGGAGGATAGTTATGCTGGAGTTTTTTTTAAAAAAGTTTTTACCTTAAAATGCGCACTGATGGTTGCATTGCATCTTATTTTCTCTCATCTTAGTCTCTACTGACATTAAAATGTCCTGTTTTCCATCACCACAGAGATGACAAGGGAAATCTGCCGGGTGATGATCCACAAACGGACGGCCATGTCGCGGAGGGATCTGAGTCACCAAACTCCTACCTGGACCAGGAGTGTCGGGGGCGATTTCCTCTGGTGGAGGAAGACGCTATACTGTACTGTTACGAGTACGACCAGAACCAAGAGGTGTCATCAGTCCGCAGGGGGAGCACTCCCACCTATGGTAAGACCCCGGCCTCGTCTGAAGACTCTGCTGTAATCGTGAGAGCCGAGAGCTCAAAGCTGTGACGTCTGTATGCTCTTGAGTTGTTTTTAAGACGTCTGCAGCTGTTTGATGTGTACGTGTGTGTGTGTGTGTGTGTGTGTGTGTGTGTGTGTGTCTAAGTGTGGGCAGCTGTGTAATATTGACGTTCCCTGCGCCTCCTTGCTCCAGGCAGGCTCAGGCCCATCTCAATGCCGGTGGAATACAACTGGGTGGGAGACAACGAAGACCTAGCCAAGCTGAAGAGAGAGAGCAGGAGAGGTGAGTGGGAGGCAGTGGGAGAGAGAAACAGAAAGGGAGGCAGAGAAAGGAGGGAGACAGAGAGGGACAGAGGGAGCTGAGGTGAGTGGGTGGATATCTCATAATACCCTCACCCTCTCAGATCTCCAAGCCAAAAAGTAGAAGGATGAGCCGACCTGTCAGAACTGATAACATGCTGGATATCGGTTCCTGCCTCTGTCTCCTCCATATGTTCATAATCTATCACTGCTCCTTTTTCCCCCTACATCCCTCGCTCCCTGTTTCTCTTTTTTTCCGCTCTCAGCTTTGCTGTTTCTCTCTGTTTGGATATAAAAAGTACACTGTTGCTTTGGCAACTGTAGAAATATACCCAGAGATTTTCACATTTTGTCGGTGACTGTTGAGCTAGGTGGTAAATGGAGTGGGAGGAGACTGAATTGCTTTATTTCAGTCTCAAAGAAAGATTTGAGTGATGCGTCTGTTTCCTCTGGGGATGGTGGTGATATGTTGCCCCTTTGGGCTTTTCAGAAAAAGTGATGGTGCTAAATTTATCTACAGGAGACAGTATTTGGAAGTTTTGAGGGCTTCCTGCCTGACAACAGCCTTCCTCTGTAGATTTCGAATGCCTCTCAAATGGATAGTCTTTTGAAACGTCAGCATTCACTGATCTCAGAGAGAGAGATCGTTAAATCTCAGACAACTGACTGGCCTGACAGTTTGTTACAAAAATGTTTGATCACTGAAGTAACATAAACTATTGTGCTGTTGTATATTTTATATTTAATATATTGTAGTCCATAGATCACATGGAAAATTACTTGACTTGAAGTTTAAATAAGCTCACTAGAACGGTGCAGCATTTTAAAATGCAGATGGGACTGTACGGAGCTTTTGGCATGTAAATGATCAATTTTTTTAAAGTTTAATTTCATAAACGTGTGTTTCCCCTCTGTCCTGGCAGAGAATTCCCTGCTGCGTTTTGCGAGTGAAGACAAGGCCCCGGGGGAGGACTTCCTGCTGGGACGCAGTCTGAGTCAGAACCGGAGGAAGACTGAACGAGGAAGCAGCCCCACCCACTACACGCTCGTCCCCGCCCTCCAGATGGAAGTCTCCCTGTCCACATCCAGCTCCGACTCAGCCTCCCTCTACCATGTCAGTCTCTCGTGTGTGTGAAAAACGTAAAATACTTGGCATCATGTGGTAGTGCAGGAGCAAAGCTGGGATCCTCTGCGTGTCGTCATTTTTTCTTCTCTTACTGTGCAGGTGTTTGAACGATCCTCGCTGCTGTCAAGGTCAAAGAAAAAGAGCAAAGGTAAGAGTGTCAGTTTAAGCGCTTTTACTTGAGCGCTCGTCTGTACTCAAACCCAAACATGAGCAGGTGTTTCTCGAGGAGTGTTTTCTGACTCCGTCGTCTGTTCTGCTCCCCTGCTGGTGCCTGCAGCTGGAAGTCCCATGTCCTCAATCAGCAAGAGGCGGATTTCCTGCAGGGACTTGGGTCAGGGGGACTGTGAGGGCTGGCTGTGGAAAAAGAAGGATGCTAAAACCTATTTTTCGCAGAAGTGGAAGAAATACTGGTTCATCCTGAAAGACACGTGCCTGTATTGGTACATGAATGAGGAGGTGAATATGATGGGTTTTTTGGGTTTTTTTTGTCAAAAGAGCAACTCACAGCATTAAGCCTTTATTCATTATGTGGTGCTTTGATTTAACTCTGCTTTTGCTTGTCAAAGGATGAAAAGGCGGAGGGCTTTGTCAGCCTTCCAGAGTTTAAGATTGACCGGGCCACCGAATGCAGAAGAAAATTGTGAGTACTGATTTTCACCTTAATTAGCCCCAAAATCAAACAAAACTAGATGCACATTTCTGTGATACTAATAGCAGAAACATTGCATATCAAGATAAAATCCTGTGAATGTATTATCCATGCAGGGGGTGGGTTGCATCGCGCAGCAGATGCAGGAATCATAGAAAAACAGCTCTATAGCACCACTAGTGGTCAAAAACTCCACAGGGAAGCTTTAAATCTTGTGGATGTGGAAATGAGCAGAGAATGAGAAAAAGATTCACTTTCAGTGAAACCAAAGACCAAAGTTCCTGCAGATTTCACATAGAAGGTTCAATACAAAAAATCAATGTGCCACTTGCTGTTACCACATTTGACTGGTTTGTTGTTGGCTAATGGGTTAAATGTCAGAAAATTATGGGGTTTCTGAATTATTATGTGGGTGTCGTGTTCCATAATTATGGAATTATTATCATTGCCTTCTTCTATCCATCTAAATCATGCCACTCGTGTTTGCATGTAGATAAACTCACTTTTAATGAAACTGACTCAGACTTTTGTAAAGCTGCCATAAATAAGCAGAGCAGTGTGTCTTATGATGCAAAGTCTTGCTGTTTTTCTGTCACTCTGAATTATTGTATGTTCGATCCGTGCTAGTTTATCTCAGCAGTCTTCTGTATTCATATGTTAATGTGTGCTATATTGCCCCGCTCCTGTGCTTACATGTGATTAAATATACCCTCGGTCCCTTTTCAGTGCTTTCAAGGCTTGCCATCCGAAGATAAAGACCTTCTACTTTGCAGCGGAAAATGTAGACGACATGTCCCGGTGAGTTAATGAGGCAGTGATAGTCATGCTGTAAACTCCCCCAAACCCACATCTGCGGCTACATTTAAAGCCCCGCTGGCCGGAAATTGAATCCCCCTACTGGACTGCCCACTCTCCTTGACAGAGAGCAGTTTTGTAAGGTGATTGGTCTAACAGGGAAGCGCACACACACACACACACACACACACACACACACAAGATGTTTTATTGGATGTCAAGCTGCTGTGCGTCATGCCTGTTATTCTCCCCCACAGGTGGCTGAGTCGTCTCAGCATGGCAGTGGCGGGCTACTCCGAGCAGGAGAAAATTCGCCAGGACCAAGGTGAGATTAGTCATAGACTCTGTTCATGGCGCTGCAAAGCATCCTTCATCTGTTTTAGGTCGCTGGTCATCAGTTATATAAAAGCACTGACACTTAGCAGCGGGACATGCCGCTGTCACGTTGAGATTGAGGAACCATGTATAAATGACGAACGCATGAATAATCACTTTGCCTAGTCTTCACTCTGCACAGTTTTAATGTGCTATCACAGGTTCACAGCAGTAATTTTCCATCATAGTGTTTGCTCCTTCAGCGCCATCCTGTACATGCTGCAAACAAGGAGCCTCAGGCTACAGGCTCCATAAATTTAACACACAACACACAAAAGAAATCTGCTCGTTAGCACATTTTCTAATGTCCAATATGTCTCTAGAAACCACACTTCCATAATTAATAATATATGAACTATATTTAATATTTGATTTAATATTTGATATATATTTAATATCATCAAGAACTTGGACACTATCTTGCTTGTACATAGGTAGATAACTTCTCACTGTTTTTTCGACATCAGGTTTAGTCAATACTGTCTCTTCTTTGCTTTTAGTTGATTATCAAAGTTAGAGGTGTCATAAGGAAATTAATATGAATTTAAATGAATACAATTATAACCTTGGATCATTTGTGTAATTTAATGCAATAACCCAGAAAAACAATTCCTGATGTGAAGAATTCAAGTAAATGTCATTCGCAGATCAGTGGCAGGAGCTTTTTCACACCTCTCCCAGGCTTCACTTCCATGTCACATCTGAATCAAGCGTCTCTTCTTTGTACTGAATTTAAATGCTAATTTTAGGGGATGAAGGCGTCCTTGTTATTTTAAAATTCTGCCTTTCTTTGGCTTCTTACAAATGGACAGGAAGTAATGTAGCTAACCCTGCTGGTGCTATTTAGAGGAGCCTACGTAGAAACCTCACAGAGGTGGGCGGGTGAGATCAGGTTTGTCATTGGTTTTTATGAAGAAGGGGGGGCTCCTTCCTTCGCAGACACGCTGCTAAATTAGACCCTCAACACCTCCAGAAGACTTAACAGGAAGTTCTCACATCTTAGATTCATCCTTCTTCACACTCAGTCTTGACAGTAGTTAGACCTAGACTTACATCACACCGACGCTGCACAGACGCTGCAGCTACTCCTGTCAGAACACATGGGCAGAAATGATCTTTCTGACCTGACGCAGCAGCTCAGAAGCTAAACCTATCATAAATGCTACATTTCTTTGATTTGTATCAGCTTTAGTCTCATAATTAAATCACATCTGTTGAGGTCCCTCTGGGGAGATTGTGTTTTTTTATAATTTTTTTATAAAATTGTGTGGTTTTAGCTTGGTATCTCCTATAGAAATAAAAACATGACACAGCCTGTTTGTTCACAACAGATTACTGGAGCGAGAGTGATCATGACGACATGGAGATGCCGTCGATGCCCAAGCAGGACAGTCCGCCACCACCTTACGACACCTTTCCCAGAGCCTCCTCGGTGAGTCTGTCAGCCTTTAGTTTAACAGAGTGATATCAACATCTCTGTCTGCCTTGCTAACCATCTGTTTGTTCTGTAGGTGAGTCCCTACTTGGAACCGAAACGTGGCCACCTCTCCTCGTCAGACACGTTCCAGTCCCGCTCCTCCCATGAGGAGTTTCACTCTGAGCCTCAGGACGGCGGCGGCAGCAACAACGGCGTCTCCCCCGGGCAGAAGACGAGCAGCCACCGAAACTCATGGCAGGACCAGATGGAGAGCAACGCGAGGATGCACTACCTCCAGACGTTTCCCGTGGAGGAGACGCTGCTCTCTGACAGAGACCAACTGGCGATGGAGTACCGCCGACAGTCCACGCTGCCGGCACAGCGCAGCCTGCTGCAGGAACAGTACAGAGCCCTGCCCCTGCCGCTCAGGGCCAGTATCGATTCAGAGGCCGGAGGGAAACCCCGCAGCTTCACACTACCCAGGGACAGCGGGCTCCACGCCATCCTGGCTGCCACTGCCGCTGCGTCAGATCAGAGAGAGCCCCAGCACTACCAGCTGGACCGGCCCAGAGACACTGGTCAGACACGCAGAATCTGTGTTTTACATCTTTCTCCTTCTAACACAAGTGTAGACAGCATATTGCGTTACACAAGAACTAAATCAGATGACTAATCAATTATCAAATTAACTGCAAACAATAATTTATCTATTTATGTTACAATTGTGTAACTTGACAATCCATTATACATTTAGTCATTTATAAAACAAATGTCATCACTTTGGGAAATTGTGATGGACTTTTTCCACCATTTTACTGGCAATTGCAAAACAAAGCAACGAAAACTTTGAAAAGTCATTTTTTCAGTTGCTGCCCAACATAAAACACATGATGACAGTTTTTTTATCTTTTTTTAGATCAGAAAGATGCACCAGTAGTTGAGATCCTTGGAATGAATGTTAAGTAGCCCAGCTAAATTAAACAATATGACAATTATATATATTTATTTATAAAATAAATTATCCATGTTTGTTTTGAGCAAAGACGTTGAAAAAGATTTCTTGAAGTAAAGGATAAAAAATTGTTCAACTTATGATGAAAAAAAAAAGAGATCAAGTCTGAATTTGAGCCATTCAGGGTTCTGTCTGTCAATATCTGCTTTTATATAATCAACAGCGTTAAATGTCAGCTAGTTAATTTAAATGAGCACATTTGGAACATGACTTGTGGTGTCAAAGAAGGGGTACTTGAGCTAATTTGACTAATTGTCTCCTGCTAACCTGAGCTAAGGTTACAATATTGCTGAGATCCTCTTGAAATCTCCAAATGTAGACGTCTTTCCTGCTCACGACTGCATGCAAGTCGGCCTTTTTGTCTGCATAGTGTTGAGCAAGTGCACTTATTTGACGTCAGTTATTTTATTAAAGCTGCTAACAGGCAGTCAGAGCCAGCAAATGTCAGAGGTTGAACACTCGCTATTATTGCTTTATTGGATTGGATTTGAAGCCAGCCCATTTGCCATCCCTACAAGACCTCCAGGGCAGTTGTCTGATTGAGATGAAATTTACTGTCTTATTTGATAGTGATTTATCTTGGCAGTCCACTCTCACTCACACACTCACTCTTTCTCTCCCTTTTCTTCTCTCTCTCGCCCGATCGAGATGTCATAGTGCCTCTTGGCTTTGTTTGAATGGTGAAGCGAGGAGGAATCCTTTCAGTCCATGTTAGTGTTGAATTCTGAACAGGATAAAGAAACACGCCCAAGGGTCCTCTCTCCTTGTCCTCATTTATCTACTGCTCCACTGTTCGCTCTCTCCAGCGCTGCCCGTAAAGATGAGAAAGAAGCACAAAACAGGCGGCAAATAAAGCATGATACATTTCAAAGCACAGCCCCAAAGCTTCAGGACGCACCACCCTGCTTTGAAAACACAAAATCGAGTGACGACTACCACGTTCGGAACACCAGTGTAGTGTTAGTATCATGCCAACAGAGGGCAGTGCATGTAAACAGGAGACAAAGTTAGTTCTTTAGCACATACATAAATGTGTTTCCTTTGTGGTGCTTTGAAGGAAACCATAAATACATCACAGGAGAGGACAGAAGACAGAGGAGAGCATTAAGGAACACAAATAGTTAAGGGAAATACAGAGACAGAGGAATAATATACTTATATAGTATAAAATATTATTCAAGTACAATACATGATTGAGCATTCAAGATTTAAAGGCAGAAAAATGCAAAATGCTGTTGTCATTGTCTAAAATTCAAATAGTTTTGAATATAGAAAATAGTGCAAGTAGTAATGTTACTTCTGTAAATGTACCGTAAGTACATTTACACAGGTGTTGTATGTCAGTGTAGATATGAAGCACTACATTTATTTGGCAGCTACAGTTACTTTACGAATGAGTTTGTATGCAAAACACATGAAGAGTGTTAAGATATGATGGCTTGTTGTAGATTAAATTACTCAACGGTGTATAAGAGTTGACATGATATTTGTAGTTTTGGTAGAAAGTATATTTTCTTGAGAAAAAAATCTGGATATATGCAACACATAGATAGAGCTTCATCTCAGTCTTTGCCACCCAAGGACAGAAAGGCAATTTTTAAAGAAACGGCAGTTCTTTCCAGGAAATTGTTCTGGTTATTTAAGATAATCCATTGACCTTGCTGTCAACGTGCTGTATTTTTGAGTCCCTTCACCAGCCATTAGTAAGCTTCGGCTCTCTGCCATTTCATGCTGGGCAGGTAGCATACAAGCGGCTTGTGTGAACGTGTGGGCAGCAAGAGGCTGCCTACAGTTTCATCTGGTGGAGTGGTGAGAGATTCACTGCTAAAATGAGTTTGTGAAAGTTTATATCTCTGAACTGTGTGAATTTAGAAGAAGAATGCGACAGACTACTGGTATTTTAAAAAAGTGAAAAATTACATTCTTAAGTTTAGTTTAACATAAAATCTTTGCTGATGATTGCTCGTCCTTCCTGCCAGGACATGGACGGGACTGCAGGATGCAGGCAGACTCTCTGGGAGATTTGTATCGTGCTCTGGAGCAGACCAGTCTGTCCACCTCAGCCGACCACAGATCAGCCAGTCGCCTGGAGTACAAGCGCTCATTTGTCCGCCGAGTAAACGACCCCCTGCTCAATGACAAGCTTCATCGCCTGCGGATCCTCCATAGCTCACTGAAGGTATAGCAACATGTTTTGAGCATTTATGTCTCTCCATGAGGATGTGATTTATCTGCTGATTACTAATTAATGCCCTCACATTCTTGCAGAATGTCCCTCTTCAAGACACAAACCGGTCTCTGGGCTTTTTAGGGTGAGGATCACTCTGTCTATCAAACCTCAAATGTATCGCCTCTGCCTGTGCCTCACGTAGCTGGCATCACTCTGCTGGAGATAAAAAGGCATAAAGAAACCTCCTTTTACCTTCTCTGCTCTACGTCTATTTTCCTCTTGCCACCCCTTCAACCTCTCTCACCGTGCAAGAGCACAATGACTTGGTGTCCCTCTCCGCCCTGATCCCTCTCTTTTAAAGACGAGGGTTGTTACAAAAGCCAAAAAACAACAAAAAAAAAAAGATGTCTGGCTGGAAGAAATGATAATAAGGTTTTATGACAGGGTTTAAGCACTTTGTGTCTGTGTCTAAGACTTGTTGGAGAGCTTTTAATCCATCGCTCACATGCATGGCCGCCTCCCCTCGCTTCTGTTGAGTCGTTTTGAACATTATGCTGGAGTTGTGTACAGCCACTCAGTAGAGATTAACAGAGGACTTAAAATGAATTTTGGATTGGATGTACACAACACTTTGTTATGCATGCATGTATGATTAAAGGGTATGTCTTTTTATATATATGTGTGTGTATATATATATATATACACACACATATATATATATACACACACACATATATATATTTAATATGACATTACTACAACAGTGACTACACAATGTTTTGGGGTACTTACAAATACAAATTGTAAATCAAGTGCTGTGCCTCAGTGATTGTGAATGTACAGTGTACTTTTTCTGAAAGAGACAAGAGAAGATATAGAAAGCAAGCTATTCCTCAAAATGGGGGCACAAAAATATAACGCTTGGCAATAATGAACTACTATTGTACAAAGGAGTGATCAGAATAGTTGTCTATTTTTGTATGCATGCTGTCTACTTAATGGTTTGTAAAATGGTTTTGTATTTCTAAGTGTGTTTGGTCTGGAGAATAGTGGTGTTGATCCCCCCCCTCCCCCTCCACCCATCGCCACATCGTGTTTTTAAGACTTACTTTACAGTTTGGCCCCATAATATTGCAGAATTGATTTTTTTAAGTGTACACCACAAGAAGAGGAATAACTGTATTTATTAAGTGTTTAATGTACAAGCATGCTTTGTATAACTAAAACACATTACCATACCAATTGGAAATTGACTGACATTGCACATGTGTGCCATGTTGTAGCTACATTACTTTTTTATTAAATAAAGTATGGCATAGGCACACGTAAGAGCCATTGTTATACGTGTTTTCTTTCATAATCACATTTTAGGTGACTATTTTTAGACCCCTCTCATACAAGACAGCCCAATAAAGGTTGACTCAGAGGATGATAATTATATGCAAATATAATACAGTGTTTATGAAGCCTCAGGCATTCTTATGCGTCGGATATGGCAAATGTGTAACAAAGAAAAACACAGAAGAGGATCCACATAGAAAACTAGTGCCTTATCTGAAGTGAAAGTATGAACACAAATATTCCAAAGGGAATATCATATTTCCAAAAACAAAAAGTAAACTGGCACATGACTCTTTGAATTAAGGTGTGTTAGGAAGGCAACTATTGTTCTGTGAGCTTCTCACATGTTTCTCATCTCAGAGGATGTAGTCCACAGATCATGCTCTCTATAGATAGTTATATACATCTACACACACACACACACACACACACACACATATATTATATACTCTGTCTGAGCACAATTCTATTTATGAAGCAGAGCACCACCCTGAGGACAAGAGAAGTGTATGAATGTAAATAAAGTCAAGCACGATAACAGAAACATTATTACATACAATAAAAATGTAGAATTTATAATCTTAGGTTTAAAGATAACAATTGCGTGTGATTTTCTTCATTTATTTGCAACTGAAAATCATAAATTAGCAGTATATTTAAACCAATTGTTGGTCATATTTGCAGAACAGACAAATTTGTGTTTTAAAGGTTCAGTGGTACATTTACATTAGCAAATATAAAAAATGCAATGAACACTGAAAAATATGTCTTTATGGAAGCAGTGTACAGGAAGGCTCAGACAAACTGACTGAAACTCACTACATTATATGCACAAAGTCGAGCTTCAGTCCTACTCCGCTTCCATATGTCTACATGGCATGACATGAATTCAATACTCCTGTTTTTCTAGTTTTTCTGTTTGTTTTTTTTCTGAACTGACTGCTGGTCTTTTTTTAGTAAATGAGATAGCAAACATGATTAAAAAACATGAAGAGGCAGGGGAGGGACACAGTTAACGTGTTTCTGGAGACATCAGTCTTCACCGCTGCATGCAAGAAACACCCTGAGGTGCAACAACATGAGCCATCATGGCTACCTGACCTGTAAACAACACCTGGAGAATATGACCTTTGTATACCTGTGATGAAACAAATGTAAATGTGTTAACAATAATTTTGTGGTATAAGTGGTAATTTGTGGATTGTTTTTCTCCCAGATCGCAGACTACACTTCTCATGTTATCTGTTCAGCAGAATAAAATCCACAAAATAATAAATTCAACTTACTTTGGGAAACAAGATCTTATTAAGTCAGTGTGTTTTTAATCACTATTAACAGTAAACATTATTAATGACACAATGTTTATATTTGTTTCATCACAGATCCACAAAGGTCATAATCTCCAGGTATCATTTACAGGTCAGGTACGGTCTCATGCTCATTGTGATGCAGTTCTTAATTACTTCCAAAGGGACGTAAAACACTGACCACTAATGAGCATGTTTATCCATTGAATTGCTTCCCTTTAGTTTCTTAACTGAACTGCATGAAAAATAAATAAAAAAATATTCCTTTCATTTTGCTGCCACCTACAGTCACTGATGAAATTGCAGAAAAATGGTGGCATACATGTGAATTATTACATTCTGATTACTGCACAGGTGTCACGTGTCCCATAGGCTCTTGATTTTTCTGTGTAGTTTATTGCTTTGTTTTAGTGTTTATCTCTGTGCACATGATGGCACAAAGACAGAGAGCAGCAGAGAAAACTACATAAAAGGCACACTGGATAGGAAAATCTTAAGCAGTGACTGGAATAAAATCATGTGTCATTGTGCACTCACTGGAATATGGATGAAACTAGTATTGCTTTATTCATTATAATAATGGTGTTTATCAGTTTTTACATGCACAAAACTCAGATTTTCAGTCATAGCAAAAACAGACTACTTTCAGTGTTTGGTCTTTCATGTTCTCAGCTAATTGTGGCAGCATTCACTGAACAGAAAGGACAAACAGGACTAGACCTCAGCAAGCAAACAACATTTAATCAAATGTTTATGGGGAATCAATTTATTCTTTTTTTAATACTTTAAGACGTTATAGTTAAACTGTACAATTCTGCAGTAAAAGCTTGTGAAAAATAATATCAGGACAAGAAAAGTGTATATAAATGTATATAAAGTCAGGGACGATAACATACACTGCACTACAAATGTATAACGTATCATCTAAAGTAAAATTGTCATCAGTACGATTAAAACAAACATTGGTCATATTAGTTTGCAGATCAGGCAGGATAAAGTATGAAAGACAAAGCTGTGTTTTAAAGGTTCAGTGACATTTACATCAGCAAATCAAACAAAATGTAGCAAAGATTGAAAAATATGTTTTTATAGAATCAGTGTGCAGGAAGGCTCAGACAAACTGACTGAAACTCACTACATTATATGCACAAAGTCGAGCTTCAGTCCATAAGTGTACATGGCATGACATGAATTCAACACTCCTGTTTTTCTCAGAACTGGCTGCTTGTCTTGTTTTCGTAAACAACATGGTAAATGTGATTAATAAACCTGAAGAGACAGGGGATTCTGTGTTTCACGTGTTTCTGGAGGCATCGGTCTTCACCACTGCATGTAAGAAACACCCGAAGGCGCAACAACACGAGACTTTGTTGCTACATTATTTCTTACTTTTCTGCTTTTTCTGCTGAAAAGCTTAAACAGTTTTGTCCTTATGATCTGAATACTTAAACCATAGATGGCTGGATTAAGAATGGGTGGAAATATCAAAAAGTACAGAGATAAAAACAATTTAAGCTGGTAAGGCAGGTGACTAATATCGAATCGACTTTGTGCTATTTCAAAAAAGCACCTGATAGTATAATTAATTATTGCCAGTATGTGTGGAGTGCAGGTCTGGAGGGCCTTGAGCTTGGATTTGCTGACTGACGAGACACACACCCTCAGGATGTGTATGTATGAATAAAATATCATGATAAGCTGTGGAAATGTATATAGAGCTACAGATAGTAGGCCAATTATGTTAACAATAGATGTATCTGTACAGGCAAGTTTAACTAGTGCGTAATTCACACAATACACTTTTTCTATGGTTCTCTCACAAAACCGCAGCCGAAGAGTGAAAATAAAAACAATGAGAAATGCCAGCATGGGATAAAGCCAGGTAAAAACAAGAAGTTTAACAATTCTTTGCGACATCATTGCGTGATAAAGCAGTGGATAACAAATGGCCAAATACCTGTCATAACTCATTGCTGCTAGAATTGTGAATTCAGTGATGGCATATGTGTGAATTGCATAGATTTGGGTCTGACAAAATGGCACAGATATCTCATGGGAGTGGGACAGTATGTTCCTCAGAAAGCCTGGCAGCAAGGCAGTGCCTCCATACACACCATTCACTGCCAAATTACAAATCAGCCAGTACATCGGCTCTTGCAGGGTTTTTTCACGAAAGACCACTCCGACTAACACGACGTTTTAGGCAATAATTGTTATATATATGATCAGGAATATGCAGAAGTACACTGACTTCAGGTGCACCATTCCATTGAAATCAGATAAATGAATTAAAGTCACTTCAGAGAAATTTTTCATGCTGACACAAATGAATCACGCTGAATCTGTTTTACCCTTGTGTGCAGCCCCTCCACTGTCCACGTTCAACTGCACTGAGCAGCCTTTATACCCTTTTCATTTATTCTCCCCTGAAATGAGGCCATGCTGTCTTACCTAGATACCAATGATTTGACAGGACTCCTGTGTCAGATTTTGCAATTCACTCTGGTTGGCTGAGGGCGTAGGAGTATGTATTTCTTTAAAGTACAGTATCAACATAAACACCACCCACTGACAGGAACTCAATGTGTTCATTAAGAATTATATCTTGAATTGCACACCCTTGACACCTTCCACTGTCAATCTCCAGCATGTCCCCTTCATGAAATGGATAATTGTAATAATATATGTTTGTGGAGCATACAAATACAGCAAAAAGTGATGCAACTGATCATTATATTAATTGACCCAACAGGCAGAATAGTGCAGGTGAAGGGGGCTTGGCAGGTTTCATAGTAGGTTTGGTTCAAATGTGCACAAATGTAGTCCTGATATCATTCCTAGGCCTGACAGTATGTATTTATAATAAAATTAGAGCCTCAGTGCTTTTAAATACAAAGTTGGCATCTACAGATATTTCACACAGACAACTTTAACAAACTTTTGAACATCAGCAACATCAACACCGATTGCAGTCTTATTCACAATTTGTACTGTAATAGATAGCAAGCAGTGAGCAGCAGCTCTGTTTGTCAGATCATTATTGAATTTATCGCTTAGGAGCTGGCAATTGTGACAGCGGCTGCTGGTACTGTTAACAAATGAGATGCAATGAGTACACAGCACAAAAGCATGTGTATTTCAAAATGATAGTATTTTTGGGCAAAATATTACAGCATGTTTGTATTCTGTAGGTTCTGTTTCGACTGCCAATCCATTGCTAAACTCATACAATAAAACAAGTTTACATTAAAGACCAGACCAACCTTTCTCTAGTCACAAATCTATGCAATTTACACATACACATACATACACACATCCGCTGCTTTATCATGCAATGATGTGGCAAAGAACGGTTTAACCTATTGTTTTTAGCTTGACTCCATGCTGGTATTTCTCATTGTTTTCATTTTCACTCTTCAGCTGCAGGTTTGTGAGAGAACCATAGAAAATGTGTACTGTGTGAATTAACGCTAGTTAAACTTGCCTGTACAGATACATCTATTGTTAACATAGTTGCCCGACTATCTGCAACTCTATACACTTTTCCAGCTTATCATGATATGATTGATTTGTTTTCAAATAAACACATGCTGAGTGTGTGTGTCTTGTCTTTCAGCAAATCCAAGCTCAAAGCCTCCCGGATTGCATTCAACACATACTGGCAATAATTCACAACACTATCAGATGCTTTTTTGAAACAGCACCCATTCAGACTGCTAAACCACAGCTAAAGGCCTGCAAGGGGATCATGCACTAACATAAATTTACATTAAAGGTAAGATCAAGCTTTCTCCAGGATTGTAGACTACACCTTTCATATTATCTGTTCAGCAGAATAAAATTCACAAAATAATAAATTCATATTCTTTTGGTAAACAAGATCTTTTTAAATAATCATGTTTTCAATCACTAATATCAGGCAACAATATTATTGATAACACAATGTTTACGTTTTGTTTCATCACAGATACACGAAGGTCATAATCTCCAGGTATTGTTTACAGGTCAGGTACGGTCTCATGCTCATTGTGATGCATTTCTTAATTACTTCCAGAGGGACGTAAAACACTGACCACTAATGAGCATGTTTATCCATTGAATTGCTTCCCTTTAGTTTCTTAACTGAACTAAACTGAAAATTACTTCATGAAAAGATGAGTTAAAATAAGTAAAGCTGACTTAAACTAAACTATAATAAACCAAACTGAAAACTATAAAGACTCGATTAGCTAAAGTAAGCTAAACTGAACTAAGCAAAAATGAAAACTAAACTAAAGCATAATATGACTTTGCTGAGGCAAACCACACTAAAATAAACCAAAGTATGACAAGATTAACTTACACTAACAAAACTAAGCTGAGTTTACCTGAATAAACTAAATTAAACTTAATAAAAACTAAACTTAACCACATGAAATTAAACTAAACCAGCGATGTCCTGGCATTATACTACATTTTACAATTTGCCACCAAATCTTACCAGTCAGCCGGTTAGTGGGCTTGTTATATTTTGGTTTAGTCACTGTAATTAGTTGTTTTGTAAAGATGCAGCTGGGAGAAGGCATGCATGAACATATTTCACTGTAAAATCTGCTATTTTAAAATGATGAGCTTTGTATGTATTTTGTTTTAGATTTGTTGTCAAACTCAACTCACAAACCAACCAACTAAAATGAGTTATTCAAAAATATTAAAGAAAATGCACATATTTACCTGAAAAGTATCAAACATTTAAAACAGCAGCATTATTATCTCATTTAAGGAAGTGCAGCCTGTTCAGAGCAGAGAGACAGAACTGTGAATAAAAACAATGTCCGGCTTAGTTAAACATGTTAGCTAAGACTCACACCACACAAACTACTTACAAACTCTTTTAGTTTTGTCTTATCAGATTGTAGTGAGTTGTTGTTGTTGTTGAGTCTGTGTTTAATCCTCTCACACAACAAGCACTTGTGCGATTCATTTTAGACCCTGATATGATTCAGATTCAGTGTGTCTGAGAATATACATATAAGAAATATATAGCATATCTGGTATAAAATGAGTGCAAAACAGTGAAACAGTGATGTAGTGTGCTGCAGGAAGCTCTGACCAAATATTTTGAATGGCAGAGTTCAATGAGGTCTGATCTGATGGCAGAAATTAGAGATGACATTTGCCTCCTTCACTGGCTGATAGCCCTTCAGGTTTACTCTGATACTATGCATAAAGTCCCAAACAAGCTAAAATCCTCTTTTAAACTCACTCTTCAGTTTCATTTTCATCTCATTCACTGTTATTACTTTTACTGGCTGATAAGACTTCTTCAATGACAAAAAAATAACCACTTTGGCTAAATCTAAAATGCTGTATCAATATATTTGACTACAGTCATACAGTAATCATTACTCGCTAGTCCCCATCCAATTCCACTCTTCTTGATCCTGCTAAGGTAACATAGGTATTATTCACGTGTCATTTTTGAAGGGAACTGAATAAATCTCAGTGACAAATGACGACTAGACTACATAAATAATGTGACAGTATGCTCTTTCCTCTCTTTTGCCTTCTATCTTTTATTTAGGTGCTCAGTTTCAGCTGGCACTTAATTTGACTCTGAATGATGTTCGGGATTTTCACTGTTCATTGCAGCTTCATTTATTAATCTACAATGTGAAAAAGGTTAAATTCTGGTTAGTTTGTTAGTGTTATCTATGTAATCTATGTAATCTATTTATATATGCTTAATATGACGCATACCCCCGTGTTAATACTTCCTGGAACATAAAGCACTTTGAGTCTTAGAAAAGTAACTGATTCTTTATGATGCGATTATAGGACATGTCATGTGGTAAAGGTCCAATATTATTACATTATGAATATAGCTCAAATGAACTACATGCCTTGTGCTGAGTTCTGTGCTGCACTGATATTACAGTGTGACTGGGCGGCAGTCAGGTGACACTAAACCTGCACAAAAGTGATTTAGAGTTCTTCTTATGAAATTGGGATGTCATATGTGATCTGAAATAACTTTCATTAGTTAAAAAAACCCACAGATGTCAATTTTTTATAATATATTCACTCTTGAAACATATACTCAGACATTTATACATGTGTCGACTTTCATGATAATAAACAAAACTGAAATATGTTTTATTCTTTTTCAGGCTCATTGCCCAATTACAATTTAAGCACCAATGCAACAACAAATCACAAGCAAGTATTATTTGAAAATATGTATGAAATTAAAACATGATAAACTAGTGGTTTCCAGCTTTCTGTGTTGTTTATTATAGTTTTCAAATCATTCTCTCTGTCAAAGGTCTAATAAACATCATGATTATTTACCTTATAGAAGTAAAAAATGCATGGGGAGTACACAAGGAACTTAGATCAGGGAGAGAAAAACACACAAGGTAACAACAAATGTCAAACTGTATGTCAAACTTTACCAATTACATTATAGTCCTTCTAGATATATATATAGATATATATATATGTATTTGCCACCTCTTGTCTTTACTTGAATACACAAATAGCATTAACAGAAGACTACATCTGCACTAAACCCAAAATTATAATTCAATAGATGATGGATAGAGAAATTTCAAACTTACAAACTCAAACTCAAACTGAGGACTGACATAAATATGAGATCACGCAAAAGCAGTTAAGGTCATAAAATTCAATAATATTCAATAAGATATTTTTGTTAATTTAATTTAGTTCATTTCTGTTGGCTATTAGAAACAAATATGATGGCTGGTAAAAAAAAAAAAAAAAGAAAAAAGAGGAGGCGACAAATGTAGAGAAAATTCAGATGACCTCATTATAGCAACCAATTTCTAGAGAAAAATATTATTGTTTTACACAGAGATAAGCTTGAGCACAGTTTCAATACAGTTCTACGTGGTTACATGGTGCATCAGAAACTGAGTATTGTTAGAAATTTCACTGCAATATTAAAGAAGGTTTTCATGTATTTATACCGAAACTAAAGCCTTTGTTAATTTTGTTGGCAGAATCTTGCATGCAATAAAAAACTTTAGTATATGAACTCTTACTATCTGAGTACCGAGTCCATACAGCACAGGGTTGGTAACTGATGGCATGATGATAAAGTATAAAGACAGGAAGATTCGTGCTTCAGCAGACACATAATTCATGTTAAATCTATTTTGGATAATTTCAAATAAGGAACCGATGGTGTAGTTTAGCAAAGATAATAAATGTGGCATACATGTTTTAAAAGCATTGCCTTGAGATTCTCTTGATAATTTCCTACACACTCTTAAAATTTGTGCATAGGAGAAAACAATCATCAGTACCTGAGGCACGACAAAAAACAGAATTAGTACAAGTCCCACAATACTTATGTACGGTACATTTGTACATGAATTTTTGACCAGTTCCATGTTCACACAGTATAATTTTGGCACGATTTTTTCACAGAAACTCAACTGTATGGTTAATGAGTAAAAGCATAAAAACACAATGATTGGGTACAGACTTCCTAGTGCAACAAGCTTACATATCTTTGAATGAGACATTATGCTGTGGTAATGTAGTGGGTAACAGATGGCAACATATCTATCATATCCCATGACAGCTAAAATAAAAAACTCAGCACCTGCGTATGTGTGTAGGAAGTAGACTTGAGCCATACACCACTTCACAGGTACTTTATGTGTCTTGGATATGAGCACAGCCATGACTGCAGGCAGCAGTGCAGTGCTGCCATACATTTCATTGATGGACAACATACAAGAGAACACAGTCATAGCCTGATGCAGCTCTTTGTTCTGGTGTACGACTGTAATGAACAGTGAATTCAAAAGCATGATAACAAGATACAGCAGAAGGAACAGAGTAAACATCCCATGTCTGTACTTTTCCATGACAGCGTATACAGTCATTGTGAATGTTAGTACTGTTGTGTTGTCCATGTTTCAGTTTAATTCTGAAAAGAAAAGCACTTGTGAATTTTAACACAATTGCAGTTACTAAAGGGGAAATGCATTAAAGTATATGTAACACAGTTTGTGATATACAAGAAACTGGGGCTAAATGTTATGCACTGATAATATTGTATAATATATAACACACTCTAACAACACTAACACTAAGATATTGGCTCAGAGTACAGAAAACACACATTCAGGAACACCTGTGGAGTCTACAGTCACCTGTGTGGTGGTCCTCCTCTCCACGCAGCTGAGTGTGCGGCTACTTGGGCAGCTTTTAAACATGGCTCAAGGAGGATTAGTGTTGTTACCACGGTTACAAAACTGTGTTACTTCTCCTCTTTCACAATAACAAATAAGTAAAGAGAAGACAAAGAGAGGCGACAGTGCTAATATACATTCAAAGACTTTCTTTGAAAAAGGCACACAAAGCACACATGGATGACAAACAGAGACAGTCCAGATTGTACATTTAATTAAATTTCCCTTTAGTGATTCACATTGAACTAGAGTTTCATTTGCACTATATATAACAAAAGCATCACATTCATTCTAACATAAGGTTTTGTCAGGATCTGTTTATGTCAGTCTGTTTTGAGGTCAAGTCATGTTTAAATGTCAGGTTCCTAGTTTTGATTATGT
>JBAJHX010000067.1:8443811-8472661 GCA_037176925.1 Amniataba percoides
TTTGTCATGTGTCTGGTTTCCTGTTCTGGCATGTCATGCTTTTATTTTGAAATCTTTCCCTCATGTTTCAGGTCCCTTTACTTCCTGCCTCAGTGTTTCCCTCCAGTATGATTGTCTGCCTCGCCCTGATTGTTTCCACCTGTTCCCTATTACCTCGTGTATATATAGTCTGTGTCTTCCCCTGTCTTGTTGCCAGATCGTCGCGTTAAGTTCGTCGTGTCATGTTCTGTGCCTCATGTTTTCCACGTTTCCATGTTCCACGTCATGTTCCATGTTTACCAAGTTTTTGATGTCATGTTTGCCACGTACCAAGTTCCACGCCATGTTCCATGTATTTCCACGTCTTGGATGATTGAGTAAGTTTTGAGTTTTGTATTTTTGCCACATTGGATTTTTGCCTCACTGGAGCGCTTTTTTGTTGTTGGATTTTTGCCCTTTGGAAAAGGAGTTTTTTGTTAAAATAAATAAAGACTTATTTTTGTGAACTCTGAACTGAGCGGTCTGAGTCCTGCATTTGGGTCCTCCCTGTCTTGCCTTGTCGTCAAAGACGAATCGTAACAGGTTTGAGAAATCCCTGAATATATCATGTAGCCATCTCAATCTCTGGATTACACTTTTCACTAATTTGTAAATTGGATTTAAATGAAACAGTCTGAGGACAGTAAATTGTCCACTTAGCCCGTGTTTGTGGCCTAAAAGTAATAACCAATTATTACTTGAAAGCACAGCTGCTGTACCCACAAATGCACCGCTGAGGGTGATAAATGTGAATTCATCCACTGATGCCTTTCAGGGTCACAAGGAGCTTCCCCAGAGCTGGTAATGTGTTCCATTCAGCTCAGAGAAGAACTTCCCAAAACTGAAGGACTGACTGAAGTGTTTGCGTCAGACAGTGAACTGCAGCATATCTCAATGTGGTCAGGCAACTGTGAGCTGGACATTTGAGTCTGTAGTAGAAAAGGAAAGTGTGGTGAAAAAAGGGATAATTCAATATTTAATTGTCAATTGTGACAGCACTTTGCAATCAGCCATTTTAAACAGCATTTTAAATTCAATTTAATTTAATTTGCTCTAAATGCTACAGTTTCTCTTAGATTTGAAACTTTCGGGGTGACCTCTGCTGAGCACCGCCAATCATAATCAAAAATATTCATGTTCATTAAAGTGTTTTCAGCACCACTGATAAAAATCCATAAATGGATAAACACACTCATTAGAAGTCATTAGTCCACTATATGTTTCCATTCCTCTAGAAAGCAATTAGCCACCACTGTCACCACAGGTGAGACCTCTTTGGACAGCACCTTGAGAATAGAGTCAAGGGATGGAAAGGAAAACAGCAGCAACATCTCTGCGGAGAACACTGATGTAACACTGATGAAACTGTGCCTGAAGGGTTGTGACCTTTCAGCTGATACGAATCACTGCAATAGTTTGTTCAGTCACTTATTTCTGTGCACCTCAACAAAGTGGTTTATGCTCACCATCCAATAATACTACAATGATATTACATGAATGCTGTGCTCTTCCATTTGTTTCATATTGTTTCACATGTTGCCATTTGTCTCACACACGAATGTGCATTTGTGCAACTGACCTTTATTTTGTGGCAGGCTTGGTAGGTTAGGTTAGGTTCTATGAGAGGAAGCAAATCTTTCATGAAGCTGGTCTGTGGTGAGTCAGGGGCATGTAGCACAAGTTCAATCAGATGAACGGACCCCTGGAAGTGGTGGGAAAGCTTAGTAACCAGTCACACCTGCGACCAGAATTGAAAGCAAATTAAGGCACCAGTTTGATATTTTACACATGATAATCAGAACCACACTGATGCAGTTCCAAAATGGCAGCAATATTGGTGGAGTTGGAGTAATCTATCATTTGTTCTGACAATATGGCTGATCTGCCCATAGGTGGCACTGAGGGAGGTACAATTGGTTTTGTTGCATTCAGTGCACTAGGCCCCAAAAACATTCATTGTCCACCTCAATAAGAAGGTTCTTGGCTACCATGCTCATGTTTGTTTTTCCTGTCTTCCTCCATGTCTTCCTCTGACAGACTCACAACAAGCTCCCTCTCAGTGTTTGGCAATCACTCAGTAAGAAAATGACAACCATGTGACAGTGACATCAGCCCTGTTTCTTCGGAGCACAGAAGGAGATCAAAGTGGCCACGCTGCGGTCACAAGCCTCTCTTTCTGACCAGAACCACCGAAAACAAATAAATAAATGAATCAAATCACTATAAAGAATCAAATCGATATTTCTGTGAAGGAGGAGCGTTCCCACGACATGACAACTCTGTTAGTTTCACTCCTCGTTTGTTGACGACACTTCTTCCTTGGCTGTAACGCTTTCGCAATGGAAAATTATTCAAATTAGAGGGTCAGAGGAACAAAAACAACTGTTGTATTGAAAAAATTTAAACATTTCAAAATGATCCACCACACATCATAAAATGCAGTAATGTGACGTAATAAGGAGCAGCCAAGTTCTGTGGTTCAACAGGACAAAACAATTGAACATCTTTTCTGAGACGGAGGTAAAAAAGAAATATCAAAGAATGTGCCACACTGAGTTTTATCTCTACTGGCCAAAATAAATATGAGAAATCAATAATTCAAATCTGCAATTATTTGTTTTAATATAGGCCTGACTGATTAATTCAAGGGTTCATATGCTGAGCCTGAGATTTAATTGGCAGTTTATGGAAAACGCTGTCCCTGATGTTTAACATGGAAAAAGCTGGCGTCTGTGTTTACGTCCTCAATCTCAGAAAGCAATGCGAGTTAAGGATGTGCATGAGTTTTAAATCAGCTTAGAAACAAGCAGCTTCTTGGGAATGTTTGCCTCTTGTCTCATGACAACACTTGGTCACGAGCTGGGCACAGTGATGTAGGTTTCCTAAATGTGATTAAGAAAGGCATGTTCTCTTAAACATGCCTATAATCCCATAATATAAAACCTAGTGACCAGTATGCTGCTTCATATTATCTTCACTCCTCCCCTCTGACCAAAATTCAAACACAACTCGGGCCAAATCCTCATTTTGGAGCAAGACTGTCAGACGCAAGAATGGCTTCTCATCGTGTGGTTGCTTTGGCGCTCCTGGTCGTCTTACTGCTCAATGGTAAGTCTTGACGTAACATCTCTACACGTTTTTGCACCTCAAATAGCTGAACATTTTTATGCTTGCAGAGATTTTACAGCAAAAGGATTTGACATTTAACAAAGATGCATTATTTCCGTTCATTACAGTCATGGAGAATGAGGCCGCATCCTTTCCTTGGTCTTGCCCCAGTCTGAGTGGAGTGTGTAGAAAGGTTTGCCTCCCAACAGAGCTGTTCTTCGGACCTCTGGGTTGCGGAAAAGGCTTCTTGTAAGATTTGATGTTCGGTCAAAGTGAATGTAGTATGTATATTTACTGGCTAATGATATGTAATACATTGTTTCTTGTTTATTCCCAGGTGCTGTGTGTCCCATTTTCTATGAGAGCTGGTGACATGAGATAGATGCATGTCTGGTCCAGTCCTGAATAGTCACGCTAAAAGACTTGCCAAGCCTCTCAGAAGATGAGACAGACAGAAGACACTGTCCGACTTTTGTCAAGGATCATCTTTGGCTCTTTTTCCTTATCCTCAACATAGTGGACTTAAATTAACAACTTGTAGTAAATTTTTGCTGATTTTAATGCATTAAAAAATTACATTAAACTTCCCTGCTCGTGTTTTTTAGATTACTTGTCAGAATATGATTTTATTTTTTTCTATTCAAAATGATGGATCTTTTGCTTGGCCTTTTAAACATATTGTTTGTACATACTAAACTTGTTGTTGGGCAGAAAGACTTTTACTTTGAAAATTTAATCTATTTTCATCAGAGTTGCTCCGCTTTAATTAGCTGCATGTTATTATTAGGGGAAGAATGGAGGCACCCACACTTTAGATCATTCAATTAAAAATAAGTGGAAAGCTAGAGCTGCATGTGTACAGCACAGAGTACACAGTGCAATCCCTTCGCAAAAGGAAAAATATGCTTGGTCGTTATGATTCATCATTTCTTCTTAATCTAATATTTTTAATCAAAATTGATCTGATTTCAGCTGACTCCACTCTGTGTTTCAACTTGAAACCTTATCTTTTCATTGTACAAGCTTGAATTCACATTACATGCATTGAAATCACACATGTATACTGCATAAACAAAGTAAAATTATATGGTGGTCATTTGTAGTTTGATTAAGCCCCAGACATACACAAGCTATGAGCATATGGACCATGTATGTTACAATGTTTTGAGGATGAAATTGAGCTCTCTCTGACAAACTCTATGTCATTAAGGCTTTCAACAAATGCTGGTTCACCATTTGTAACTGAATCTTTTCAGAAAATGCAAAAGTAACAAAACTACACAAAATTATAGTCTGTCATTCTGCTTCCATTACATGAAGAAAATAATTGTAAAATAGTTTTGCATACCTATGCCATTTGTATGTTAATATTGATACATATTCATAACACACAACATCTGTTACATGCAGTAAACACTGTGTAAAGCGTTTAAGACTTTAATCCTTTTTTTGATTTGTTAGGAAATATACATCCATGCAAATTAAGTAGCTTGAAATCAGATATGTTAAATTTGTTTTCACTGTGGTTATATCATTAATCTTACACACTTGATTGTGGGATGATGCAACCAAAGTATAGTAGTACTCTAACATATTCTTAGCGGGGTCTGTGCAGCCACCTTTGGGAGTCTTTTGCAACTGATACAGTGGATATAACTACATTGCAAGGAAGCTGAAAAGCAGAAAATGGTGTGATTTTCTTTACCACAGATACCCAAAGACTAGGCTGGTGGTACATAAGCATTCATTTGTTCTTTGAAATTTGTTGCTGTAACCTTAGAGGAGGAACCCTTTTTGGGGTGATCGCCTGACTGAAGTCTACATCTGCCTGCCTTTAAATTGATTCGCCTCTACATGTGTTGGTTCAACCCATTTGATTTAAAAAACACATAGCCTTTGCCTAACTTCACTGTGAGAATAAACTTTATATTATCAGCCTCCCAAATGGTTAAGGGCTCTCAGATAAGCCCACTTGTGAGTGCTGTATGATCTATTCCACACTGGACATAATTACTTAGGCTTCATGCCTATTAAGACTTCACTGGTAAAAGCATGTGGCTGCTTAACTTTCTCTTAAAGGCATCTCTATCTCTCAATAGAAAGGCTAAACATGTGCAAGCATTTTAAATTGATTTGCCAACTAGATTAAGAACCATTTTTCCTTTAAAACAAAAGACTGTGCAGACTTATATGAGGAATGGGACACTGATGCCGCATGCACCTCATCAAAATATAACTGCAGCGGCGGGTATCACAGAGGCCTCACAGTGAGGGTTAGTTTAAGACGCTGGAATCAGAGGGATTACTCCATAGGGTGCCTGACTTCCATTACCAGGGGTTATTTCCTTTACTCAGAAATGTCATTGCCATTTCTTTCCACCGTGATATATGGCAACATGCTGAAAACAGGGAATAATTAAAAAATGATAAATGTATTTTTAGATTAATTGAGCTGTGGCTTCTTGGTTTTATTGCAGAAAGTATTTTTCTTTTTGTTGCTGCTGCAACAAAAGATTGGTTTCATAATCTGTTGACAAGCCTGATACTCCTGCTGCTAACTGGGGCCATTATCTAACTGATGTTTGACTAGATAAGATGTACTGACACTTTGCATAGTATGTATACTGTGTACATGTAGACTTGTATGCTTCTGTTTGCATCAGCTCAGTTTAGTACTTTCACTGAAGAATCCTCCAGTTTTCTTGACATTTAAAGTATCAAATCATGCCATTAGAAAGCTCAGTTTATATTTGTATAACTACATTTATTCTATATCTATCTGTACTATAGTTGAGTATTCTCAGTTGCTGAAGTCAACGTCATAACAGATTTGCAATGAAAATACTCTGTTGTGCAGTAGTCCTACCACTTGAGGACAGTGTTGCAGAGTTTGATGACTGAAGCCCTGTGTGTTATCTGTTTTTTCAGACACCATGTTGTCCTTTGATGGATGATAAGTTATTCTGCTCTTCTGCAGTCTGCAGAAGCACCTGTTGGATTCCCCACAGGATCTCTATCAGGAGACAAATCTCTTGCAACTGACATGTGAGAGAGACAAGATATTTGCTCATGTGATCTGTGCATGCTGGTCTGAAGACTGAGTGGAATCTGTTCACTTGAATGCAGTGAGGCTGGTCTGTCTCTGTCTGCCTCTGTTTCTATACAATGCAGCCTCAGATTTTTGCCATGTGAAACCTCCTCATCTGACCCCATCTCATGTTATTGGCAGATATCATGATTAGATATCCATGTGGTTTCCCTGGTCACTTCAAGTAAACTTGAACCAAAGGTAGTTGTCCATGAACTGAGGAAAGCCAAAAGAGTACACTGTGCATGGCTTTCTATGGAGAACATGAAGCCTGTACACGCTTCAGTTTAGTGACATGTAGGTTGCAATTCATCAGCTTTGTGAGGCTGCTGCTTTAAGTGAACGGTGGGAGCTGATTCCCAAATGATGGCAAATGTCTTTTTTCTTCTTCTTTTGCAGATAAATACAAGGCAGAGTAATAGAATGATCCAATACCGTGTTTGTGTGACTTCGGTAATAACAATAAGAGCCAACCATGATGAAACATTTGTGCGTCGAGATGGTCGCACCTCACCTGTCAGAGCCCACAGTTAAATCACATAAAGAAAATGAATGATCAGACACAATTAAAACTGTTAGAAGCTGTTCATTTTTAAAAATCATATTTATAATTTATTTGTTGTATGGCACACTGTGTTCCTTTTGAGTATCATTTGCCTGGAACAGTTTGTGTTCTGGATGGCTCAATATAAATAAAAATGTTCAATACACATGTGTAATAGTGTTCAATATTTTTACATTATTTGAGGTTTTTCTAACAAAGATGTGAATGTGGAAATGTTGTACAGTAGATGTGAAATTATGGTACTTTGGATATATACTTTTTAGTAAAACTAAAGTGAATAATTTAAGTAATATATGCGCACACATCACAGACTGAAGCATTGCTAAATTTGTCTGAATTAAAAAAGATGTGCTGCGTGAAATTCATCCACTGCCACCATCACGTCGCTGCTGTTCGTCCTGCTGGCCGCTGGTGGCGCTGCGGAGCCCGGATGTAATGAGTCGATCGGCCCTCAGACGGCGAAGAAGAGCCGGAGCAGCAGGAAGCACAACAAACAAACAAAGCTAGCTGCAAGCACCCGCAACTTTGGTGAACCGAACAAACAGGCAAAGTGTCTCCTTTACTGTGGGCGAACATAGTATTGTTTCACATACTGCGAACCGTGTATGAAACGATGCAGACGGACTACAAAGACCGTTTTTAGTTTCCTGTCACGGAGGCGATTTAACGTACCTGCTAACGTTAGCCGAACATCAGCTAACCTTAATCCTTCCTGTCTTTGTCGTTTTCTTATGTAATTACAGGACTGTTCAGAAAGTGAGTGGACGGTGATAAGAAAGCCTGTTAATACGGTGACATGTGAGAGACCCAGAGAAAAACAACTTCAAGCTAAAACCTCGACACTACATTTACTATCAAGATACTGAGGTATGTAGCTAAAGATGTTACGGTGACTTCTTGTTTATGTACGTGTTTAGCAACTCATAGTGTTACTGAGAGTATAGCTAGTTAAACACTCGGTACTGTGACTAATTAAGCTAACTAACTAAGTTAATCGGCAGTGTTAAATAATGTGTGTCAGGGCGTGGTGTGAAGCTAAACAGCAGTTAGCTCCATGATTAGCAGGTTTATCATCGCGATTGAAACAACAACAGTAACAAGTTGTTTATCCACTCTCTTGCTGCCTCCAGCTTCAATAACAAAAGCCTGGCAGCATGTTTGTATGTCAGCTCAAACGAGAGATTGGGTTAATTCATAACTAGAGCCATAAAACCGCACCTGCGACTTTAGTACACCTGTACAGTCAAATACAAATCAATCAACAGCAAGTCAACCTTAAGAGGCCCACACTGTCAACTTAGGCGACTTTGTCAGATATGTTTAAATGAAATGACATATTTTAATGTTGAAGACGTTTAAAAATGTTCAGACGTTTCGAGCATTTTGACCTCATTATTTACAAACACGTGGTGGTCAGGATATTAGAAAGATACAGTCCAGGATAATACCGCCTTTAACTGTGACCTCAGTACTAAAACATCTGGAGTTTAATCTCACACTCATTCTCTCTCATAAATACACACTGATGGCTGCTTTTGGAGCAATCTGGGGTTCCATAGTTTGCTGAGACACGTGTGTTGCAGGGGCTTGAACCGTCGATCTTCCAGTTAGTGGAGCTAAGGACTCACTCTTCCTCTGAGCCACAGCTGCCAGATTGATCAGATTGTACAGGTGCATCTTAAAAAGGGCGGCCACCAAGTGTTTACCGCTCAGGGCAGGTGAACATGTTTAAACATGTTGTCTTGTAGCACAAATTACTTTGGCATTGCACTTGTATTAATTTTTCATTAATTTAATGTGCTTGTTAAATTACATTTTTATAAGACATGAAGTTAATGTCACACGCTTTGCAATATTCAAAATCACACTGAGATGTGTAACCAGGCAAAAAGCTATTAATTTAGTTTTGTTGCAAAACCTTGGGTCTCCTGAGATTTCTTTACATGAGAGTAGAGCTGATCTGAACAATAATGTCTTTACTGTGTGACCAAAGTGGTTTCAAGTCATTGGTTTTAATTAAGAACAGTTTCTACATTGCCAGGATTTGCAAACTAAATAACCAACAGCACTGTAGTCATTTGGTATACTACAAAAAAGGCCTGTGAGGACCTTGTATGTAAATTAAAGTTTTTTTTGTGAAAATGTTCTCATGCTATTGCTGAACTGTGGCTCATAAATCTTATTTTTCATTCAGTATAAGAATAACTAATTATAATGGCTCTGAGTACCCTGCCTGTGTGCATAAACTTGAAGGAATAATCAAATGAAAAAAGAGCTTATTGGTTGCCGCTTGATGTTGTTAGTTTGTTTACACTCAACATAAACTAAAAGATAAAATAAAAGATTTTACAGAAAGTCGTAAAGAGACAATGATAAAACAGAAATATTGTTAACAATAGAAGTGCCAAATAGAAAAGCGAAATGTGCCAGATAAACACAATGATTAAAAAAAAAACAATAAAAGGCTAGGATAAAGAAACAGACTGATTAAGTCTTCCACAAGACATCACAACCACTTGCAGAACAATGCAAGAATAATACAAGAATAACTGCATTTAGGCGGTTTCTTTCCAAAGAATTGATAACATTTCCCAGAAAACCATTGCAGAGGGCAGTTAAATGCTAATACAATGGATTTAGTGTTTGATGCATAATATGTCCTTTGTTTGTACAAACCTAGTCTTGAGAAGATATTTGTATTCTCACAGAGCAACAGAATCACAATTGCTGTCAAAGTACTTACTTCATCACAACACGTTGTACACGTTAATACATGCTGAAAAGCCAGTTTTCGGAGTTCCTTGTTTACACATCCGTGTACATATTTACATAGTTTTAGCACCTGAACAGTCTGGTTTTGTCTGATTACTCACTCTTGATTATGATGACATACTTTAATATCTTTCCACTCTTTAGTGCAACTGCAAGTGACCAGCGATGCTTTGTCTCGGCGTGGCAGCTCGGTGGAGTGTCCTTATGGTGGTTTTATGCAGCATACTGGTTCCTTCACCCACACATGCCTATATCTATGCTGTAAGTGATCATGGACCTCAAAGACTTTGACCAGCTATAAATGTGATTTGCTGGGCGATGATGTCAGTTCTTATGTTTGTCTTTTTGTTTTGGCAGCATTATAGCAATATGACCTCTATGCTGTTTGAGGACCTGCCAGCCTTGTTCGGCGCCCCACTTCCTAAAGATGGACTAATGGTGAGAGCAGAGTTTTGGAGAAGGATGCATCCTGAAAAACAGAGATCAAAGTCTTTTTATAATCATATTTTCTGTTTGTTTTTTGTCATCTGTGTGAAAGGGAGTTTTGGTGGCAACCCATCCCGCTAATGGCTGCACAACTATGGACCCTCCCCCTTCGCTGCCACCATCTTTTGAACCCAACACCACCAAATTCATCGCTCTCATCAGACGCTATGAATGCAACTTTGATATAAAGGTTAGTACTGTTTCAGTTCACTTTGACTACATTGCCATGTCTGTGAAGCAAACTGGTCTAATGTGAGGAACTGGTTCTCAGGTCTTGCACGCACAGCAGGCTGGATTCAGTGCTGCAATCATTCACAACATGTATTCAGACATTCTGCTCAACATGAACTACAGCAATGGTAAGAAAGTTATTATCAAATGGACTCATTTACAAATGTTACAAATTCACACTGTCTTACAAAAATGCCAAAAATGTAAATCTTGTTGTTTCTGTTTTTTCTTTATTTTCCAGAAACAATTGCTGAGGAGATTGAGATCCCTTCTGTATTTACTAGCTACTATGCTTCCCAGATTCTCAGGAATTTCATAATTCCAGAACAAGGGTCAGTGAGACATTTCAGTGTTTTTGTAAATTGATTTTAAATAGATTCAGTTTTTCAAACTTAATAGTAATATGATACTATAAACAATCACCATTAGATATATACAGACCAACACATGCTGACTTTTTCAGTATTATATTTCTTCTTTTACCTGCAGTGCTTATGTGATCCTCAAGCCAGAATTTGCTTTCCCACTCTCCTACTACCTTATTCCCTTCACTGGAGTGGTTGGCATGATAATTCTTGTGATGTGTGTCGTCTTGGTAAGTATTCATATGATGTGGTTCCTCCTCAAGTGTTTGTATGTGGCACATATTCGAATATATGATTTATATGAATATATGTTTGCAGTTCTAATTGAAAGAAAAATTCTAGATAGATTATTTGCATCAGATGTAACATAGGCGAGGCTTCAAAATATACCTTCAGTAGACCTACTTGTTTAATGCAGCGTGTAATTCAGAGCTTTGACCGTTTCCACATGACAGATACAAAAGTGAATGGGCCACTTGTGTCTTCATAATCTAATGTGCTGTATAAGTAAGAGTGTACCTCTTTCTATTGTAAAATAATGACCTTATGGTGTTTCAGCAAAACTAGAGACATCTTGTTTTTTTTTTCTCTTGAGATCCTGTATTTCTTCAGCAGACACATGTTTTTATTACTTTTAAGGCCTTTAACACCTATTTTTACAAATCAGCTTCCTGCTTACTTACTATGAGTGACTGGGTCCCTCATGAACACACAAAACCAAACTCTTCCACACATGTTGAGTGTCGGTGTAATCCCCATGCAATCACTAAGATTGTCGTTTTGTATTCTTCAGATTATACGATGTGTACAGTACAGAAAGAGGCTGAGAAAAAATCGTTTGTCCAAAGAACAACTAAAACGGATTCCAACTCACAGGTTTCGTAAAGGTAAAGAAAGATGTTATTGTTTTTACTGTCACTGAAATATGTTCATAGTATTGAGAACCAAATGCAGTAATCACATTTTTGCATTTTTGTCTTTAATACGATACATTTTCCTCTCTGTTTCAGGGGATGACTATGATGTGTGTGCAATCTGTCTGGATGAATATGAAGAAGGAGACAAGCTGCGAGTCCTACCTTGTTCACATGGTAAATATTTTACATGTTGTAGTCATGTTATTGAGAAGCTTATACATTACAGAAGGATTGTCAGTTTATTTATTTCAAGTGTTTGTTTGCTTTGCATCTAAATGCTTCATTCTGTTTTTCAGCCTACCACTGCAAATGTGTAGACCCGTGGCTCACTAAGACCAAGAAGACGTGTCCCGTGTGCAAACAGCGCGTCACTCGCAACAACCAAGAGCACTCCGAGTCCGAGTCTGAGGAGGAAAGCGGAGGCCGTGGGGAGGAAGAAGGGACAGAGGGGGAAGCGGACTCAGAGCGCACTCCTCTGCTTCGGCCCTCCAACCCGGGATCCCCCTCAGGGAGTCCGGGGGCTTATTCAGCCACCACTACCACCACCACTGCCCAGTGCCTCGTCTCCCCTGCGCACTGCGACTCACCCATCCTGGGTTATGAAGGCTACCACTCCCCCCAGGAGTACACGGACTCAGAGAGCGACGATGAAGGAGAGGACAGGCACCACACCGATGATGACACCGCACAGCTCGTTGGTAGGAACAGAGTGTAGATCTGACGGCCACAACTAAGCTATGATGAGATTAGTTTTACCTAAAAACAAAAAGAAGGGTCTTTGTGTCATCAAGCGTACTGTTATCACACTGTTCTTTAAAATAGTTTGTAGAGTTGTGGTTAGCTAGACTTTTAACAGATTCTTTTACCCAGTAACCAGAGGAGCTCTACTTGTTGGTGTCAAAGCACATGCAGCACCTGTGTTGACCAGTTTTTATAGAAAACCAACAGTGAGCATCAGTCCACTTCCCTACACTCATTCACTCCCAGCACTCCCATATTTGACTGTAGACCTCCTTTTTTTTAAATGAATCTTGTAATTCAGAGCTTTGACCATGCCACATGACCTAACCACTAGTGCTGCACAAAAAAATGAATGGGCCACTTAAATGTCTCCATAATCTATTGTGCTGTTTAAGTAAGAGTGTGACTCAAGTAGAGGAAGCCTGTGTCGCGAAACAGAATGAAATCTGTGCTCACATGTAAAGAGGATCTTCTGGGTCCTCTTTGTGAGGTTGGTGCAGTTTGAAGACTATATTGTCTTAATTCTTTTATATCTGACAGCCCTTTCCCCAGCTGGTTTCCTAACAAGGCTGTACAAGTGGAGGGAAAACATCTGTCTTTAATTTTTTAAAATTTTAAATCCCCATAGCTCTCTACACACACATACATAAAGATATATTTCATTTCTTTAAAATGTAAGAGCTCTCTCAAATTCCACAGTGAATGATGTTCTAGTAGATTATTGCAAATGTCTTATAACTTTCTGCTGCTTTGACATTGTTGTTGATAATACAGTGTGGTCAGTTTAAGACAGATATTTTTAGCTTTATCCGGTTTGTCAAGTTGAACAAACTCAGGTTTATAGCAACAAATTAAAGGTCAGTTGGTATTTTGAACAGATAACATAGTGACAGTTAACGGGTTTTGGTCTTTTTAAATTGTTAAAAAAAAATTTTCTTTGAATCAGTAAAATACTGATTCATGGATACTTTAATGGATGTTTTTCCAATTTTTATACACAACACAATGGTAATATGATGAACTGTGGGACCCAGGGGGGGTGTTTAAAAAAAAAAAAAGAGCATTGCCTTATGTCGGCCTTGATGTACATGTGTATGTTAAATTAAATGTTTAGAAAGTGAAGGGACGGGATTCACACTCCTTTGTTTTCCTCTTGTCTAGCTGCATTTAATGTAGCTGGTTCGAAAGCTTTGATCCTGTTTCCTGCTCTGAAAATGTGCTCCACATTCGTTTTTACAGTGACGAACAAGAAAGGGAACACCTGCGTTTCCTTGTGTTTAGCAAGAGTAATAATACAGACAGCCAGCTTACACATGCTTCATTTGCACTTGAAAATGTGTTTCTCTTAAACAGAGCTGGGCGGGTCCATGCTGTTGGTTTTGTATAAAGAGCAGTACAAATAGAAACTGTATGGTTTCAGCCAAACTATTTCTCTGTTGTGAGGAAATGCACAGAGGAATACTGAGAGCTGAAGATCTTAAATTCACAACTGGAATTTTTGTTTTTAAGGTATGATAACTTTACAGGGTACAGAACTTCACTTAAAGTCGCTGATAAGAGTGAGTGCTCAATGTGAATTGTTTTATCAGTTAAAATAACATGTCCTACTGTTTGAACTCAACCTGAAACCTTACCTATCAACACCACATCAAACAGGTTACGCTTCCCCAAACACTATGACTTCATGTGATAACAGAGGAAAGACAAAGATACATTCTGCATCTGATCTGTGTTCGGCACGTTGCGTTTTGGTGATGGAGTTATAACAGGGGAATCATTAGGACTGATATAATAACATTCCTTCTTTATATTTCACTAATGCGTGATTTGAAGTCTTCATACTATCAAGGTTTCATTGGGACTTGTTGGCAATAGTCGGTATTGTAAAATAGAACAGCTGATTTCCTATTTGCAGTATGCTTCAAATGTCTTTTGTACTGTATATTTTGTTTTGTTTTGGGTTTTTTTGCTCAATATGTCTCAATTTAGAGACTATTAACTGAAACAAATGGAAAAATATAATCCCCACTTCATTCGTTTTTCCTTTTTCTTTTAGAATGTGCCTAGTTTATCACATTTAAACAATAAATGTACAGTGTCAAGTATAATTTCCATGTGTAAAGCAGATTTGAGAATCCTTAGGATGTCTAAACACAGTCTGTGGAAAGATGCATTTAATGTGTGATTTGTGGAAGATTAAATGATACTGAAATGGGACTAATGCCTCTGTTTTTATTTAGATGAAAAAAGAAAAATTACACTTTTTGTCATACACGATCAGTCTTGATAATACAGCCTATAGAAAATGCATTGTTCCAAATGTGATTAGCTTATGTTCTGTAACAACTAAAAATTAAAGGTGGAATCAATATTCTGTCACCAGGCAGTGTTATAAATATAGAATGGTATATATATACATATATATATATATATATATATGTTGATAGATAGATAGATAGATAGATATGTTCAATCTAAACATCATATCAAAGGATTTGGCTAATTAACACAATCCCACAGTGTGTTTGAGTAAGCACTTACATTAATTAGTACAAGTGCTTGGCTGCACGTTGCAGCAGACATTTCCTGTCGGATGCTGTGACAAAATCAAGTGTGTCTGAAATAACCTCATTACTTAGTGAAACTGGATGGTCAGAACACACACGAGTAAAGGATCTCTTTAGTTTTGATAACGTGTCATGGAGATTATTAAAAACTTATCTGAAGTTTATGTAGATTCAATGCCTTTGTCACCCTCCGCCCCCAGTGTGCTGAGCCAAGTTACAGGTGGCTTCATTAACAGTAATGAAAGGACTAAGCTTTAGTGAACGCATGGCTCACCCAGGAAATTGTTTTGTTAAATAACGAACGGTCTTTGATCCTATTGGCATGAGCTCCATAATAACTAATTAGCTTAGAGAAAGAGAACCCTGCTGAATCGAACAACTTCCATGTTCCATTCTTCTCGATGAATATGCCATTAAAGAAACACTAACACAATGACAACTCACTATGTATGTGTGTATGTATGTATGTATGTATATGTGTGTGTTTGTGTGTTCATACTAGTATTTTTTTATGTACCTTTTCATAAGATCTTAAATATATTATTTGTTATTTCTGATCTAACCAGTATATTGATAAATACCACGTGTGACAAATCATGGGAAACTATCTGCTTTGGGTTAATCAAATGCAGTTACATATAACCAGCGTGATGGTGGTATTTATAGTTTATAATAAAATACCCTTATAGATTACCTCATTTTCATGGGTTTCTTATAAAAGTCAGAATCCTTTGAATCTTTAGGGTGAAAAGGCATCTATTATTAATATTATTAACATTGTCTTTTCAGAGCCATTTAGCTGACATGGCCCATAAGAAGCTTTGGGACTAATGGTGATTCATTAAGACTTCCTGAAATTCAGTCTTTTCACTCTTTCCTAACAAGCTTTCTTTTCCCTTTGACCATTTCATATGCCTTTAATCAGACCACCTGCTGTTTAGAAGAAAGCATTACTCATATGTGAGCTAAATAAACCTTTTAAAACTCCAGTAGCTGTGCCCAGGTTAGCCATTGGCTGGATTGTTGCATGTGCAGGATGATAGGCTGGTGAGTTTCTTTAAGTTTGTTCTTTCAAGATCAGAAATAAATATGGTGACCCTGAGGTGTGTAAACATGGATTGTAGCTAGTCTGTTAAAAAGAAGAACCTGTCAAGGGTTTCTCTTTATAGGGAGCCAGGAGTTTGCCTCTGGTGTGCTGCGTTTTACAGCTGTAGAGAGATCTGAACTTTCTCTGGATATTGATCAGTGCAGCTGTAGGAAAAGATGCGTGGATCACTGTTATCACACCGCTCTGTCCTCAGGTCGTCTTTCTTACTGTTCTTGACCGCATCTTTATTCCTGCTGCTGGATTCAAGAGAAACTCGTCAAGAGCACAATGAGGTAAGGTACGAATTTATAGTTTTTGAAATATATGAATCAGTTTATTTTCCATTTTATTCCTGTCTTTCAGCAGTGAAAATTCAATCACAGTGATTTATTTTATATACTATGAGAAGAAATTACATTTTGACATTTATTTCTTGTTTGTTTTATTTATAAAATATAGCTTCTTTGCTATAGTTTGTGTGCAAAGTTTGAATATATTTTTTACTAAATTGTCAAAAATGAATTATGTATCTTAACAGAAGAAATAAAACTTTATTTTACATTTTCACAGGGTTTTTTGGATCGTTCTTACCCACCGCACTTCATCTCCAGCCCTTTGGAAGCCGATGGTGGACACGAAGGAGACTTTGCGTTTGAATCCAGGGATGGCCACGTCTTCCCGCAGCAAGTGGAATCTGCGTTTATCATGGAGGATGAAGCTCAGACGACTCAAGTGTGGCCACGCGTGATGCTGGATTACATGAGGCACCAGTTAAGGTTCAGAGGGAGGACAAAGAAAAACACAAAAAAAGGATATACTTAACAATTTACTGGATAATGAAAGCAAAGTAAAATAGCATAATAATATTAAAATACTGTTTGAATATCAAACCCTCTCACTGTAACTTTTCTTTTACACTTTTTCAACAATATCACTCACCTGATTTTAACAAGTAATTTGGACAATAGAAAAGATATGCACACCTTCAAAACAAGCTACTAGAAATAACCTGAATAACCTCAAAAACGAGTTGTATATGGTTTGCTTTATACAGTAGCTATATAGGATTTTCTCTGAATATTAATATGATATTCATACTAAGTCTAATAATTAAAGGCCCGTTCTACCATAATGGATGCTTTGTAAATGCCACAAACAGAATTTCATTCACCACCATTGTTTCACTAATGAGTACCTCAAAACAGAGCTAAACTCATGAATTAATCCAACATTGTGAGCGTGTTTTGTCATTTCATTTGAATTTAAATGAATTTTAATTTCATTTCATTTCATTTTTTCATTTTTACCAGTTTGCTGTGTAAAGATATTCATATGAACATTGATGAAAAAGCAATTAGTCTCAGTGATAATTCTTCTTGTCCATACTGGCCCTGCAGAGATTTTTCTCTTATGTGATGCCAGTATAATAGCTGGAGGACAAAAGGCTTCATCAGCCACTGGGAAATATAAAAAGGGATGTTCATATTAAAAAAAGAAAAATAGCAGAGCTAAAGGTCTTTTTCTCTTTCAATGTTATATATGTATGTGATTGTGATTATTGTTTTAAGATAATAATTAAACCTACCCTCCTAATATATCCTTTAAAAATGAAAACCCATAAATGGAAATGCTGAAGTCTCACAGCACAAATTAAATTCCAATAAATTCCAATGAAGATCCAAAGTGACAAAAGATGCATTGAATTTTATGAAACCTTTGCATTAAACAATCAATCAATACATTTTTTCTAATAGATCCAGCAATAAAAAACATGGAGCCTTCACTCATTGTAAACATTCATTGAGGGTGTAGAATCTGTGACTCTGGCAGAGAGAGTGAATATTTAAAGTGGAGATAAAAGGCAATAAAAGCACTTACTGTATAAAAGTTGAATATTTTTAAACTAATAAAGCTGTCATGGGCACATCACACCAGCTGGTGGCGGTAATGTGCCTTATTGTTGTTGTTTACCTTTCGCCGAGCAAAAAAAACCGTAGAAGAAGAAAGAACCGGAAGAAGGAGAAGAAGAAAGGCACGCAGATTATTCACGCAAGGTCTTGCAAAGGTATTTGAGAACTCGTTTGCATCGATTCATATTAAGGTAGTTAAACTGGAAAATAGTGTGTTTTTCTGGTGACTTTTCTCCCTTTATCTACCGATCCAACGTCGTTTTAATAGCAAACATTAGCTAGGCAGATAGCCGCCTCGCTAACATGAGCTAACACGCCTCAGAAAACACTCATCCTCTTTGTTTTAAATCGATTTCTCTGGTTTCTATGTCCGCATATGTTCCTGTTTTTAAGCTCTTGCATGTGCAGCCCATAGACCTTGAATAGCTTTTGTGCAAGACTCGGAGGAAGCGGTCCGCTCTGCGTTCTTTAGCTGCAGCTTTTAAACAAAGCGGGCTCAGAAAGATCAGATCGAGGAGTGCAAACAAATGTTAATGTCCAAGTCTTAACACTGTGCCAATAAAAGCCTGATTGTAAGCTAAATGTTCAACAACTGAGCTCCCAATCAGCTCTAATGTAATTTTAACACTGGAATGTTTTCTTCTCTCTTTCTCTCTCTCTTCATGGAGATGGGAGACAGCGATGATGAGTATGATCGCAGGAGAAGGGACAAATTCAGACGGGAGAGGAGTGACTATGACCGGTCCAGAGAGAGAGAGGACAGACGGAGAGATGACTGGAATGACCGGTGAGAGAAAAGAGAGCGAAATGTCTCCCGACAGACCTGAGTCTCTAAAAGTGCAGTCTAATAATCAGGCTTGATATTGGTTGTGTCCTGTTTTCTGTGCCATCATGGTTTCTGCTGTTTCTTATAATCACCTCCATAGGGAGTGGGACAGAGGAAGGGAACGGCGTAACCGTGGAGAGTACAGGGATTACGACAGAGGCCGCCGGGAGAGGTTCACCCCGCCGAGACACGACATGAGCCCCCAGCAGAAACGCATGAGAAGAGACTGGTGAGATGAGCTCTGACACACACGTTTCTGCGTAAGGGAGCTGATGGTGCTTAAAATCTTTTGTCTGCCCCTCTCAGGGATGACCACGGTGGAGACCCTTACCGTGGGGGATATGACTTGGGTTATGGTGGTGGAGGGGGGCCCAGCTATGGCCCACCGCAGCACTGGGGCCACCCCGACCTGCACCTCATGCAGCCTCATCACGGCATCCCCATTCAGGCGAGGTGAGAGATGGAGTCATGGTTCAACAGAGACACTTAATGAACCTTTGTTCTCTCATCCACTAATGCATTTAATATTTACAAAAACCCAATTTGTTTTGGCTCCCCACCCAAAGCTCCATCCAACATGCCAACTGTGTCTTTTCCATCAGGCTCGGCAACATCCACGACATGGATCTGGGTCCACCGCCTCCCATAATGAAGAGCTTCAAGGAATTCCTGCTGTCCTTGGATGATTCTGTGGATGAGACCGAGGCAGTCAAACGCTACAATGAGTACAAGATTGACTTCCGCCGACAGCAGATGCAGGACTTCTTTTTGGCTCATAAAGATGAAGAGTGGTACGATCTCAGTTACCTTTACTATGGAAGCCTTAATCATGAATATCTGTTGTTTTTTTTTAATGTTGTTGTGCTATAGTTCTTATTTTCATTACAATAATTTGATATTTGATTGTCATCACGTTTGGCATTTGTTTTATTCATATAATTTTAGATGTAATTGCTTTTTAAATAACAATCTAAGGCTGGTCCTGGTCCTATATTGGCTGTAAGATAGTGATGATTATTTTATCGCTTGTCATTAAAGTATTTGTTGTAAGAACTTGATAACTGAGTAAATTACGTCAGTTTCAGCCATTTCAAGTGCTTGATAAGAAACCCACCTATGTAACAGGACCAGGCCTGTAATCATAGTTTGTTATTAATGACCTTTGATACAATAAGAAGAAAATCAACCCAAAGTCGGCCTTAATGCACATAATATTGTTTTAATTGTTTTAAGTTTCCTTCCTTAGGCATTAATTAAACCCACACCTGATGGGGTGACTCAGGAAATCAGACAAAGTAAATACAGCAGTGTACAAACTCTCCTTATATTTTACAGGAAAACAGTAAAAGCACTTATTTCTAAATTCATTCAAGTTTATTTTTAGTCAGTTACTTGTAACTTTGACCAAAAGGTCATCCTCTTGGTTTGGGTTGATTTTCTTTTTGTTATTTGGAGTTTTACGATTCAGTTGTATCATGCCTGTTAATGCTTATTACACTTATTTCACAGGTATAATGCAAAGTTTTTCTGTTTTGACATAACCCAGTTTTCTTCCCTCCATTCCCACTACCACCTTGACGACGTTTTTAAGAAGATGAGAAAAAGTGGAACTCAGCGAAAATCGGTCTTAGGTAGCAAGGGCATGCACTGCGCACAATGCAGTTGCTCTTAGACACACAGTACCAGGGATTTTAGATAGACAGTTCAATTAGTCGTCCGCGTACGGAAATTTTTTTTCTTGTTTTATGCTTTTTCTACACTATTTTCTTTTTATATTCGGATCAAATCGAATCCCAAAACCGAATTTGTGTGTATACAGACACACCATTGGGGTGAAGTGGAGCCCATTTTCACAGAAGAGACCCCCACTCTGTATTTATTTGTTAATAAACTGGCAGAAGAAAAGGTAACTGTAGTCCACTCAATGATCAACATTTTTTATGTGAAATTCTGAATATGTGAATGCTTCATTTTATAATCTCTCTGTTGTGTTTTTTCCTTATTTTTGGTGAGTTCATCTCAAACTTTTTAATAATGAGCAATAATTTGCCACAACAATCACAAAGTCAAACCCTGCACACATTGAAAGACCTGACACAAATAATAGGCTACATCAGTACATCACAATCATGGTTATTACAGGTTGTGTAGATTAGTTAGATCCCACTGACTGAATTTGGCATTTTTCACTTTTCCCATCAAACAACTCCACAATCTGATTTTAAAAAATATCTCATTGTAGAAAAAAATCATTGCAAAAATGTAATATGCAAGTTCATTCAAGTTCATATTTCTCAGTGCCTTTGTATGACACCACAGTTGCATAGTAGATATGTAATATGGATTTGTTTTCTAACTTTTACATCCCGTTCATCCCAACCCCCACGTCATTCCCTCCCCCACTTTTTTGTGGACCCCAAATTCTGGACACAGGTTCAGATCCAAGTATCACCCAGATGAGGCCAGTCGACTTAAGGCAGAGGCTCTGAGTGCCCTGCACAACCGTCTGAATGTCTTCATGTTCCTGATGGAGAACAGCTGGTTTGATAATGTCTCCCTGGACATTGAACAAACCCCAGCCATCATCAAGGTCCTGGATGCAGGTGAGGCCTCAAAAAATAACTGACTGGTAATATACAGAGTTTAAAACACTGGATGCTGCCTCAAGAAGGTACTAACAATATGCCCTTATGCTTGTTTTCAGCTGTGATAAAGATGGAGGGTGGGACGGATCATGATCTTCGCATCTTGGACCTGCCGTCGGAAGAAGAGGAAGAAAGGGAGAAGTCTGCGTCTGTTTCAGGGGGCCCTGAACCTCCCAAGAGAGAAGATCTTAAAACCTCAGATGGTGATCACAAACCCTCTGTAGAGAAAGACAAAAATGAGAAGGTACATTTTGTTCCCTGTCTGTCTTGGCCTGCGCAGTAGAGATTTCACAGAGCTGTGTTAATGGTGGTAAACTGTGCCGCAGGAGGAGGGCGACTCTGCCAGCACAGAAAGAGCTGCTGCAACAGAAGGGGAGGACGTGAAAGAGGAGGCAGAGAAAGAAGCTGCCAAAGAAGATATGCCTGAACCCAAGAAAGTAAGTGTTGATTCCATTATTGAAACGATTAGTTTACGAGACAGAAATGAACCAAATTGCCCTCATTGTTGTCATTTTTATTCATCAGCCGAGAAGAAAGAGGAAGCGCAGTGAAGACAGCGACGACGAAGGCAGCGCCTCAGAGAGTGACTCCGACTCTGATTCAGACTCAAATTCCAACTGCTCTGATAAACCAGCGAAGAAAGAAGAAGTGGAAGACAAGGATGAGGAGGAAGAGGAGGGTGAAGGTGAGGAATCACATCCAAAGCATATGATTTTTATTTAGTTACGTCGTCTGTTCCCAGTATGCATAACTCACCTGACTGTTCTCTCCCGTCCAATGATGAAGAGGAGAAACCAAAGGAGGATGCTGAAGAGGACAAGAAAGAGGAGAAGAAGCCCAAAGATGACTCTCCCAGACCGCGGCCCCTTCACAGGACCTGCTCTCTGTTCATGAGGAGCATCGCTCCCACCATTTCCAAGGCGGAGATCATTGCTGTGAGTTGAAGACAAGTGGCAGCGTTGAGGAGATGTTGGAGGCAGAGAGGGCACTTAGTCATTTGTGTGTTTGTGTAAACTCACTTTCTTTCCTCCCCAATCAGCTTTGCCGGCGATACCCAGGCTTTCTGCGTGTTTGCTTGTCTGACCCTCATCCAGAGCGCAGGTTGGTGAAAAAGACTTCTTAAGCTTAATTTTTTTCTCTGAAAATGATGTTTGTTGGGCTCATTTGGTCACGTATTGTGTGTAAGATATTATAATCATTTCCACAGTGATGTTTAAATGGACGCTGTGCTGTTGCAGGTTTTTCAGACGTTGCTGGGTGACGTTTGACCGCAGCGTCAACATCAAAGAGGTTTGCTGGAATCTTCAGAACATTCGAGTAAGTTCTGCTGTTGATACTCTTGTTAAAATGATTCAGCTTGCAGGACTTTCTATTATTTATGTGTTCAGTTTTTACTTTTCTTGCGTTGCTGAATTACTGGTTGTGTGTGTACGTGCAAAGCAGATTGTGTTGGGCTATTCATTATTAAAACATTGACCATTTGTTAGTGAATCAGTGCAGCAGTAAAAGCTGGTGAATTCAACTCATCCCTTATTTAATAGTTTCCTTTGCACCTGTTTTTATTACCTGTGTAATCTCCAGTCAAAGTCATTAAAGCTCTTTTACCTGTCGCAGCTGCGAGACTGCGAACTGGCACCAGGGGTGAACAGGGACCTGGCCCGGAGGGTGCGTAACGTTAACGGCATCACTCAGCACAAGCAGGTGCTCCGCAATGACATCAAGCTGGCTGCCAAGCTCATTCATGCCTTGGACGAGAAGGGAGACCTGTGGAGTGTCAAGTTCCACGAGGAGGGTCCGAGCACGGAGGTAAAGAGCCGATCCGAGATTTCAAATGGATCGTTCTCAAAATGGTCTTGCTGTGACCAGATTATTCATTTGTGTGTTTTGTGATTTGTGAAAGCTTCCGGCTCAGAACCCCATCCTGAAGAATATCACAGATTATCTGATCGAGGAGGTGAGCGCCGAGGAAGAGGAGCTCCTGGGCTCCGCGAGTGGGGTGGAAGCTGAGGAGACCCCCAAGGAGGGAAACCCGACAGAGACGACTGTTGAGAGGGATGAGAAACTAGCCAAGGTATAATTACGTTTGAAACGCGATGACCAATCAAATCAATTCACTATATTTTGAAATGAGAGATTTCTCTGTCATTCAGATGGCCGATTTAATCTGGCCAGTTTAATAGACATCATCTTTACATTCAGTCTTTGTAAAGATTGCCGTCTCCCGCATTCCAGGTTTTGGATCGTCTGGTCTTGTATCTTCGTATTGTGCATTCGATCGACTACTACAACACCTGCGAATACCCCAGCGAGGATGAGATGCCCAATCGCTGTGGAATGATCCATGTTCGTGGACCCATCCCTCCTAACCGCATCACACACGGAGAAGGTCAGTGTGTTTCAGAACATGGAGCACTGGGATGAGGAAGTAAATGTATTGATTGTATAGCTCTTTGGATTGTATAAAGCTTTGGGGCAAAAATGTGCAGACTGTGTTGATGTGTAGATTTTGAAGTTATAATATTGTCTAATTGTCGTTTTTCTAAAAACACATATGGAATATCTGTGGAAAAATACATGTAATACCTAATTTCTATGACAAGACACTGGTGACTTGATGAGTTAAGGCCCTGTCTCATGCTTCTGGTAACTTCACAGTACAACAGTGGCAGAAGATGATGGAGGAGAAGCTGAGTCCCTTATTTAGTTTAAAAGAAATCCTGTCCGAGGAAGAGGCAGCTAAGATGGGCCGCAAGGATCCCGAGGAGGAGGTGGAGAAGTTTGTCTCTGCCAACACTCAAGAGCTGGGAAAGGACAAATGGCTCTGCCCACTTAGTGGCAAGAAATTTAAGGTGAGCGCTTGTGAAAAGAAAGCTGTAAAACACATTGAGATTTTTTTACGTGATTTTGACTGAATCTCCATAAAGGTCTGACAGAGTTCAGTAATTCACCTCCGTCACTGCAATGTCATTCACTGTTTTGCTGCTCAATTCTTATTATAATGCTGAGAGCTTTTTGCTTTTCAAATAAATTTGTAGGGTCCAGAGTTTGTTCGTAAGCACATCCTGAACAAACACGGGGACAAAATTGAAGAAGTGAAAAAGGAAGTGGCGTTTTTTAACAATTTCCTGATGGATGCCAAGAGACCGTCTCTGCCAGAGATGAAGATTCCTCCTCTTCCAACCCCAGGTCAAGGTGAACACAGCGTCTCTATTTAATCGACTCACACACTCCTAATAAAGGCTTTCAGTTCTTTAACAAAGACTAAATAAATGAACCATACGTGCACCACCAGTTGTATTTTATTCTTATCAATATGAACTTCTTTTCTGGATCTGTTCCACAGGTTTGCTTACCCCCAGCATCCCATTTCCTCCTCAAGGTCCTCAGGGTCCGATGGGCTTCGGACAGCCCCGTCCGCCACTGATGGGCTATGGGGGTGTGTTCTCTGACCAGCATGGTTTTTATCTGTTGTGCTGAAAGTGGAAACGTGTTTGTCAATCAGACCACTATGTTTTGGTTTATTTTTAAATCCTCTTTTTCAGCCGGCGGGCCTCCGTACCCTCCAAACCAATACGGAGGAGGCAGAGGCAACTACGACAACTTCCGCGGACAAGGTGGCTACCTCGGCAAACCGCGCAACATCAGGTGAGGCCACTGTGCAGGTGATCTTCAGCTCGCTGTGAGCTGCGTCTGCTTGATGCTGTTGGGGACCTATTTTATCTTTATTAATATCTGTTCTTTCCTGGGTCTTTGTTTTCTCCTGTGACCGTCTCAGAATGTCTCGAGGCGACCCGCGCAACATCATTGAATATCGTGACCTGGACGCACCAGATGATATGGATTTCTTTTAAAAGGTTCACTATGTCCTTTTTTGTCTCATCTCTCTACCAGTGTTTTCTGCTTGCTTTGTGTAGTCGTTAGATTATTTCTTTCCCTTCATTTTTTGTAATTATTGTGCAACTAGAAGAAACTTCTGTTGTAAAATAGTTCCTCAATAAAGTTGTGATCTAACTACATCAACATGTACTGTGTGGTTTATTAAACTTTGACCAGGGTTCATCATCAAAAAGGGCTTTTCAGGGTCTGAAAAGTGCTTAGCTTTTTAATAAATTCCAATTCAATTAATACAACAAATTGCTATCTCTTTTAAATAAAGGAAGAATTTGGAAGAGTTTGACTTAGAAAATAAGTAAAGGAAATTAATCCCCTGTGTTCAATTCTGCATTCAAGAAGGGATCAATGTAAGAATTAAACACAGCGGTCACTGACATTACATTTTGTATACTGATAGAAAACATGTTAATCTTTGTTATCAGATATGTTCATTTTCTTTCTCAACAGATATTTTGATGTGTTGATTGTGCGTTAGTGCTCGTGGGTTTCTCTGTGGCACATCTTTCAAACCTGTAGAGGCAAAGTCGATGCGGATGTGTAGAATTATTGCCCTCTACTGGTTAAACCACTGAATTACACAAGTGCAGGTCAACTCATCCGACAGAGCTGCTAACTAGAAAACTGTTGCAGTGTTCCAAGATATATTCACAAAAATAGCAACACCACCAAATACAAAAGCTCCAATTACTACTTGAATGTATATGTCTGGTGTTGCCTCAGTCATACTTAATTCAGATACACCCACATGAAAATGTGCCAGCTTGATTACTTTCAGCAAACACTGCACCTCAATTCACTAACCACGCACACCCTTTTTGACATAAGCAATAATTTATTAAGAGACGTGTTGCCTCTTCATCACTTTTCACATATAACCACATTAAAGATACACATATCATTTCAGTGTGGTATGAAAATCATGACAACAATAGTATAACATTATGTCAGTTTTTTTCCACAGTTTTCCTTTGGAACCACAATACTCGCACATAATTGACGTCATGTCTTAGTGATTATTTAAGACATGTTAAATATTTTTTAATATGGTCGCAACATACAGGATGAACAAATAATCCTCATTGTCACAACAGACCCACACTGTAATAAACACTTATGTACAGTCCATGTGGAAGGGAAACGTCTAGATAATCTGAAGCTTGTGACTTTCAGAAAGTCCACAGCTGACCTTGTGTTCATGGAACAGCTTGGACAGGCCCTCCATGTAAAGTCTATGATAGTGGTCGACCTCCTCCTCAGTGGCTGTGACACGCTTTGGCACTGGGATTGGACTCCCCACTGGAAGAAGCAGAGTGTTAGAATAAAATAGGTTCATTACAGCAAAGCAAAGCAAAAGAATAATGAAGCACTCACCGACAGTGGTGACCGGAGTCCTGTAGGGAAGGAATGCCATGTGCTCGCCAACAAATAGACAAGGGGCGAAACCCATAATCTTTTTAAACAGGTCCTGTAACCTCCGACCCAGAGAGCCCTCTGAGAAAATCACCTGCCTAAAGAGCTCATTCTCCCCGAATGAGTAAACAGGCACCAGATCAGCCCTGTGGAAGATTGGCAGAGATATTATTATGTGTGGCAGTGGGCTGCTGGGAACATGTGAGTGCAATAATACCCACTGATAACTGTTATTTATTTCCTGTGTGTTTTTAACAGTGTTCTCACCCAAACTCCAGGGCCATCCTAACAAATCCCTTTCTATTCTTCACGACCACGGTGTTGACTCCAGGAGAGGAGGCCAGAGACTCCGCAGCGCCCCCTATCACAATCACCACTGCATTACCCTTCCCACTTTTTGAAAGGAGATGGGCAAGACTCGGTTTGCTGACTGGATAAAGGCCTGATCGGACAGAAGAGGTAAGATAATAACAGCAGCTTAGTCGGACACATATTTCAAAATGGTTTTAAGTCTTTGATGTGGATGATCAATAGTTCACTGAATTAGCTGAACAGGTTGTAAATACCTGCACACATTATGTATTCCCTGAAAAGTGGTATCCTGAAAAGTCCTGCCAGTATCGCCAGGGAGGATCGCATCCCAGGAAAGACCTCAGTGAAGCCACAGCTCTCTGTGCTGAAGCAGGTAAAGGCTCCGGCACTCATGATGCCGTGCGGATGACAACCCAAGATGTAGTTTTTGTTTGGACTCAGCTCGGCCGTCTTCACCAACTGAGCCAGAAAATGGACACAAGGCGATTAAGAGAGTCAATCAGTCTGCTATTAAACATAAAGGCAAACCCACGTCCCCTGAACATAATCTTATTCAATGAAAGATTTAAAAACCAGATACATCTTGCAGGCGTTTGACTGAGAAAACTGATGAAAGTGTGCCGATTAAAGGCCTCCACAATAAAATTCCCATTATAAAGATAAGAATATGAAAGAATTAGTATTATCTGTCATATCTTTAAATCAGTTTTAATAAAGAATCACAGCTGATAATACCAGAAATGCAAAGATTTTATACCTCCCAGTGCTTGAGGGGTAAGTTTTCAAAAATGTTTGAAAATATTTGAAAAGCGGTTGCAGCAGTTGTTTCTCAAAATGAAACTGTTTGTGTGTGTTTGCAAAACAAGATAGTCTTTACATGTTTTCAGTGCATTGTGCGTGGTCTGTCTGTAATTTTAAGGCCAAGCGATTTTTATTTAAAAAATGTTATTCTACTAGTCAGCCACATAGAATCAAACTCAAGTCAGTTTTACTTCTTTATTCCAATACCACAAATAACAATATGGCTCAGGGCTCTTTACAGTCTGTGCAGCATTTGTCCCCCTGAATGATACTTGGGTTCAGACAACAACAAATTCCCCAAAAAAAACTTTCACCAGGGAAAAGAACAAGAGTCGATTAAACTAATCTGGGCCTCTGACACATTCACACACTGCTTTCTTTACTCTTCTACACACTCCATTATTCAATCGAGTTTCGTCATAATAAAGGACTCTTGTTTTAAGTGTAACCTTTGTGTGGACTTGGTTCACTTCTTTATTCGAATCGAATCAGGTAATAAGGAGATAAAATCTGATGCAGGTGTTCAAAAAAACAACATGAAACTTACTTTGACTGGAAAAAAGTCTCTGAGGTGCTCCCACACCTTCCACTTCCTCACAAACCTTGTGCTCCTGCCCCCTGATGGAGACAGTGGGAATATTACAGACACATACTAACTGTATAATGCAATACAATGCAAATAATGCATACAGTGAAATGCACAAAGGAAATGAAAGGAACATCTAACAGCTAAACGAAAACAAATTCTTTATGACAGTGAAACACCTCCATGAACACGTCAGAAAACTAATGAAAAAAACTTTTTTCAAAGTAAAACTCTGAAGTTGCAATATGAAAGCAACAGTACACATGTTATCTCATTTCCTGTTTACATGAAATGATTGAGTGTGTTGATTTCTTGTATAATAACTGCAAAAATGTAGAATAATACTCCAAATAATAAAGATTAGCATATAGTATTTAATGCATTGAATTGATATTTATAGTTTGAAATGGACACACATGATACTTAACAGAAACTCATTCAAACTACCGTATTTTTCGGACTATAAGGCGCACTTAAAATCCTTAAATTTTCTCAAAAATCGACAGTGCGCTTTATAATCC
>JBAJHX010000067.1:8484817-8531346 GCA_037176925.1 Amniataba percoides
TATATTTGATTGCAGGTTGCACTCTGTAACTGCAGCTCTTCACATTTTACACTATTCATGATCACCAAATTGCACAAATGCTTTGCTTATGCACGCACACTCCAGAAATAATCCATTCATTTGTTCACGTAAAAGGTGCATAATTGAGACGGATGTCAAGCATCTCTGCGAGCTAGTTGGGGCTCAAGGATGTGTCCTGGCAGCACAGGGCAAAGGGGGAACACAGAAAGCTTTTTTGTGGGATATTTTTGGTTGCAGTCCATAAAAAATTTAACGCTCACACAGTGTACAACACTAAGGAGGAGAATCCAAAGGGTGCAAAGTGTCTTGTTGATGTATATTTAAGTGAATATATTTTGGAGGTTTTGACCTTTTTTCTTTTTTTTAAAAACTATTTTGTGGTATTTGTTTAAAAAAAAAGAGAAGGGTGCAACATGCAGTTTAGGTTTTATTTATTCCATGTGGCCATCTATAAAATATGAAGTTTATTCTTTTTTCAATTTCATGTCCAAAACATCAGAAAGAGGTTAAGAGAAAAATTCAGCAAAATTGCTGTACGCCTCTCATGTGCCTTCCATCCCTGGCCTGGAGTGATACATCAGCCTCTACATCTTCCTCCTCCTCCTCCTCCTCCTCCTCCTGTCCATTCTCATCAGCCACAGGCATTTCACTGCACAATGCAATATTGTAGAGCAGCATTCAGCAAACAACAGCAGCACACGAAGGGAAGTTGTGGCATGCTCTAGAAGCAAAGAGCCTCTTGTTACCCAAAAGGTGAAAATAGTGACTTCTGGTTAAGTGATGCACAATGAGGGAATTATTTGAATAATCTTCTTTTCCTCTTATGCCAGACAGACTTCAAAGTACATATTAATTAGGCTCAATGTGCAAAAAAAATCTGCTCTCAGGTTATTTTAAAGTCACACAATGTCTTTGAGCCTGGTAAAGGATCAGAATATACAGCATATCAACATTTTTTAAGAGATTGGAGGATGAACCTGGAGCAGGCAATAGTGAGGAAAACAAGACACACGAAGAGTAAAAGGGCTTCCATAGTAACATTTACGAACAGAAGACAGATCAAACTACGTGTCACATGTGGAATACACTGCAGTGTGATGCGGTCGAGCACAGGCAGGTTTCTTACCTCGGGTGACTGTTTTGTTGTTAGGGAGGGTTAGAGTGATGTTTTTCCCCTAACTAGTGCATTAATGCCCACAAAACATTAGCGGTTGCTTGAAAGGGTTTCTGGCCTGCAGGTGAGCCTTGCAGAGTGCAAGCTCTTCAAGGATTTTGGTTTAAAGGCAGACATAGGCTCTGCACACTACACATGCAGCAAGGCTGTCAGAGGACTGCAGCATGCCTGACAGCACCAGAGACAGTTTACCTTTTCTTTAAGAGGATTTACAGGTGCGATAAATATGTTTTATTAAGTGGAGGTCAACAATGTTTTTTCTTACAGCCCAACTCAGCACTCCAGATGTCATTCCTTTATACTTCAAAATACACACAAACATCAAGCACATTATTTGGAGAATGTAATGTATGGTAAGAAAGTCCAGAGGGAACATATGTGTCCTTAAAGAGCAGTGAGGTGTCACCTTACCATCACTGACCATCTCTGAAACAGTTTGGCTAAATGTTAATTGTTAATAGTGTGATATACAGCATAAATGATCTGACTGGCCAAATGTTTCTCATCGCAAAGTTGAGCGTCTGTGAGCAGGAAGTGTGTGACATCTGGCCATTAATATTTTGTAAGCATGTTTGGACTTTGCCAGCACAATGTTCAGTAAACATTAAAATATAAAAACAAATCTTTGTTGCTTTGTCAGAACACACCCGTTTCTCCCAGATTTCATTTTGATTGGTTAAAAGGTTTAAATAGGAAATCAAATCATGAAATAGTAATCATGATTATGATAATCATAGAATAAAAATAGTTGGGGAAAAAGTTATTATTCTCTATACTTATTCTCAGTTAGATGAGTAGATTGATTCCACGGTAAATATAAAGCAGTCTCTTCGCACAAAGACTGGAAACTGACTTGAGATAAGAGTCCACCTGTCAGCACATCTGAAACTCACTAATTCACACTAATTAACATGGTAAATGTTGTTTGTTTAGTCTGTCCAAAAAAAAACAGTCTTGACAACAAGAATGCCAGGCATCTAACGGTGACTTGAGGAAGTAACTGCACCTGCCTAAAAAAATATCCATCACATCACCTCCTGTGACCACTGTATACAGAGCCAGGCTAGCTGTTTTCCCCTGCTTCCAGTCTTTGTGCTAAGCTAAGCTAACAGACAGGAGGACTGCAGCAGTTTCTTAAGGAGAAACAGGTGTGATTTCACGGGGCTCCTGCTTTAGTATTAGTGTTCCCGTCTTGGCATTATCAGCTGGTGCAGATGTTCTCCAAGCTTACGTTAATATCTGTTTCATTTCAGTGCTGCCTTTCCCAGTGTGACAGGCGATGAAGTGTTTCCTGTTCTGCAAACATCTACACCTGCTTTTCATGCTTAATATTTGGCTTCTCATATCCAGGCTTGCAGCTGAGGTGAGAGGAGGGTTTCATCTGACAAAGAAAATTATTCAGATCTAGCTTGAAAGCACTTAAATGCATCCCCCCAGAAAATGTTATTTCTTGAGTGTACTGATCTGACTTCCTAGTTTTTTGACTACTTGTGGTTAGCAGCCTCTGGTGTTCAGTGTGTAGCTCGGTATGTCCTGGGTGTTAGCAGCAAGGTTGTGTGGTTGCTATTGGAAACAGATGCTATCTCTGTTTAAGATACACGAGATATATTGTTGGTGGAGGACCAGGTACAAATGAAGCAGCAGTGAAGTTTAACCCCGGGATCATCACGTATGACGAGGCTGACGTCCTGCTTTGTGCATATTCAGTGGCTAAGGAAGAGATGCATGGCTGACAGTGTTGCTAGGAGACCACACACAGCGACTAGTGTGAGAGGCTTGATTTCACCTCCCTCCCCCATTCTTGTAGTCTGGCTGCCTTTCACTGTTTTCCATCCTCTCCTCCTCGCACTTGCCTCCATTTGCTTATTCCCTCCACTCTCATGTCCTCCTGCCTCGATGTTGCCTTCCATCAGCCCGTCTCCAGTTTACGTTTTCTGCCTAATCATATTTATCTTCAGCCCCGCTTGATCCCTCAGTGACTCTCTATTTATTGGCTTCCCCCATTTTTCACCAAGCCCCCTCCCGCCTCTCCCCTGCTGCCTGGATCTCTCCTCCTCCCTGGCTGTGTGCGTCTCAAGCTGCTCATTCTTCTCCTGAACGTTTCGCTCCGTCCCTCTTGTGCCTCTTCCTCTCTGCCTCGCTCGTCCTCTCATCCTTAGTTAGTTTCTCCGGCTGAATCGAGCGCTGTGTCTGGGTCAAGTTATGATTCTGGGCAGCAGCGGACAGAAATGGCTGTGGTTTTACAGAGAAACTGAAGAAACTCAAGCATATGTGGTGTATTTTGTGTTTTTATAAATGTGTAACCTACATCATTGATAAAATTGTATGTAAACATCTGCGAACATACAAAATCCTCCTCATTTTTTCCCTGTTGTCATATAATTTAATTGTGCTACTTTGCTATTTAATCCAGACTAGAAGGGATGCAAACACGACCATCCTGGGATGGGATGTGCAGAAGAGGGAAGACGATGTCTTTAATGAACAAGATGTTCTGCACAATCTGCCTGTCCAATCTAATTGGTTCTATTCAAGTAGCCTTGCAAAGGCAAATATATCTAATGAATCCTTCTTCTTTAATCAACAAAAGGCAGGTTGTGGTGTGACAAAATCAAAAACGCGAGGGGATAAAATATCATAAAATAAATCCATGTGTATTTTGAATATGTTTTGTGGAAATATTGCCCCTGTGTCAGTGCTGTGATGTGTCCCTCCACTCTGCAGCATTACTGCCTCACTCACAGTGAGGTGCAGTAACACTACAGGACCGCTTGCTAAGGTGGAGGCTGGAGGGCAGAGGGCTGCAGCACAAAGCATTCCAGAAATGTTAAATAAGTGGCAGTGAAAGATGGATTTTAGACAGAAGGCAGCCTAAATATGCATAACATTTGCATAATATCCCTCTCATAACTTTGCTCTCTCTTACTTGAGATGATACTTTTTTCTGTTGATAATGACCTAAATTCCCTGTCGTTAGTAACCCACACTCAAATCAGCTGCTGAGCATTTGCAATTACCACTTCACACCCCGTGTGTGTGTGTGTGTGTGTGTGTGTGTGTGTGTGTGTGTGTGTGTGTGTGTGTGTGTGTTTAGCATGCATGTGAGTATGTGTATGTGATCTGTTTGCTTATGTGCATGAGTGAGTAGTCTGCAGCGTTGCATGCAGATCCAGTTACATGAATCATGGCTCCATCTGCCTCCTGGTTCTAATGAGAGGAATTCAAGCGACTCCTGACCCTGCAGATGCTCCTGAAACAACTTGCTAAATGCTCTGAGTTTATTTGGGATTTAAAGCAACTCCAGGGATCCGTCCGAGCCAGCCTGTGTGAGCGTGCCTCATGTTTTGTGTTGGCCTATGACGATGATGTTGGTGGCCTCGTTTGATCAGACAAACCTGCCGGTAGATGTTAGACGAAGGTCTCTTGGTTGTTCTAGCTCGGCTAATTGCACACCAACCCACAGCACGTAATGCGGCAATTGCAGGGCTGCCGGCTCAGCTGCCAGATCCTAGAAACCCAAATCAAAGCTCTAGTTAACAAAAAGCCAACCTACAGTCGCAGCTCCCTAACCTAATTAACATTGAGTCAGCAAGCATGGCAGCAGCAGCGGTCGAGGTTGTGGTCAGGGCTGTGGGATACAAGAATAGCAGTAGCCACGCTGACACACTGGATGACACACTGGGCTGTGACAAAAGAATCACACACAGCTACACGGCTCAACATGCCGCCCGGCCCAGGTGACAGTTCCTGATGCTCCCACTGTGGAGTTTTAGTCTTCACATAGAGATGTGGCTGAGGTATTGTTCTGACAGTAAGGTTGCTTTACCATTAGTGGTAAATGCGGTTTAAGTGGTCCTGAAGATGTGCAGAATTGTAAGTAGATACTACACTACTGGAGAGTGTAAATGTCATGTATTTTATATGTCCCTTTTTTCAACTGCTTGCATCCTTAGTCAAGGGATGTAAAACCATAATTGAGAGCACATTAAACTAGATGCACTTTCATTGTAACATGTGAATGTACAGCTGTGATTTTTTTATGTGTAAAGTAAAGAGCATAAATACTTGTATAAGGTTGCACTTTTGCAGTTTTCTGTTTTTGAAACTAGGGCTGTGACAATATGGGCCATAAAAATGCCAAACCAACACAAAATATGACGCTTACCTTAACACATCTAATGTGAAGCCGCTGATTCAGTTTTGTTCACCAGCAGTGCCGCTAAACTTGAAACAAACTGATGCCAAAAGCATCAATGATGATGCGCCAGTGTCCACCAATGAAAAACATTCAAACTCTGTTTCTATTTATGATGGAAGAGCACTGGAAACATGCATCAGCTGACAGCTGCGCTTTTCTTAGCCAATTGCGTTGCACATTCTCCAACGTGAAAACACTGTTGGGCCCTCAGATATCTGCCCCACAACAAGCCTGACTTCTCATGGGGTGAGCGTGAGTAGGAAGCTGTGCATGCGCTACATATGACAAACCACATTACTGTCTGGCTAGCAGACAGGTTTAGCTAGGCCATCCCAGGGCCTGCAGCCAGAGACGCTCTGCAGCTGAGTTACCATGCTTACTCAAATATTCATAACGGGATAATGAAAATATAAATAGTTTCCATGTGATACACTTGAGGTTGGGGTAAACAAAACTGCAACCTCCATCATCATGCATCACTGTGTCTCAGCTTTGAAGGCTGCCAGTCGGAGTAATGGGCAGAATTGTTCGCTGTGACACAGTGAGCATGATAAGCGATGACTCCCCTAAACTTCTGCCAGTCATTTGGGTTTGATTATTTTGAGTTTCACAGTGCGTCGCTGCATCACAAACTAATCACTGTCAATCTTGTCAGCTGCAAGTAGGCTAGAAAGTTGTTAAACGTGTTTTTTTAAATGATTCATGAGCTCAAACATTGCCCTTGTTTCTTCTTGTTTAGGTGAGTCGGAGGAGGCCGCCTGTGACATACGTGCCCTTCTCCTGAGCCTTCCTCTATACCATGAGCTCTGGCTCTGCCCAGGATGTGGCAGTCGAGCATTTCCTGCGTGACATAGAGAGGCGAAGCAAGCGGCTACACTGCGCTGTGATAGGCTGCGAGGAGGAGCGACCCCGCAGCGACATGAACCTGCTGTATCGTAAGAGCCGATTGGACTGGAGGCAGAGGGACCAGGAGGGAAGTAAAAAGAGGTGAGAGGATCAGCTCACGGGAGCTCTGCATATATGGGATTACATTAGAGTTCACTTGAGTATGGATATAAACCTCTTAGCTGGCATGAATGAGTTTAATTTCAGAATCTTAATTCCAAGCACAGTTCATGAAGTCAGTCAGGTTCGCCTTGGTAGTCTTGGGCAAATTTGCATAGCGGAGCTTCATAATGAAGTTAATATGTTCTGTTGATGAGATAGACCACTATAATGTCAGGCAAAATGTCAGAGGGCAAAAGGGCTCCAAAAGCGATGAAAAAGAAAATTAAATACAGTTGTTGCCTCATTTGTCTTCATTCATATGTGATTATGTTGTCTTTACATCAGAGGTTATAACCTTCAAGCTTTAGTGAGGCCATTTGTTTTCATTCACAGCAGTGGATAGTGTGAATGTGGGTTATTCACTCCTTTAATCCTTTTTTAATCCAGTTCTCCTGTGAAGCAAGAAGGATTGAATGAAAGTTTTGCTCTTGTATCAAAGAAGACAAAAATGTTGTCCAGGTTGCCAAATATGGTTTCCCAACAGAGAAAGAATGAATTAGAAAACCTTTCCTGTAATGAGTTTTATGGAATTTGCAGGAACAATACAAAGTGCAGACCTTCATTTTGATGAACTTGAGCTCTACTGAAGTACTCAGAGCTATACTGAGTGTTTACCCAGCTACATTGATCAGGCTGCTACAGCTACTAGTTACTTTTCAAAGGATTCTACTTAAACAAGCTCATAAAATGCAACACATTGTTAAGGATTCACCACGGTTTCATTTAAATAACTAAGGGTTTCATTTAAATAGCAAAAATGTTTTACGCCCAAAGAGGGGAAAGTGTACAATGTTAAAAAAAAGAAAGAAAACAAAAAGGCAGAAGCAGGACTTTCCTCTTAATAATCTAATAAATAACATCAACTTACCTTCAGAATGACTTCTTTTACTTTTACTACAGAGTAGATTTTGCTCATAATACCTCAGAATAAACTTTTAATGAAGTAAGACTTTGATCTGATGTGATGGAGATTCTTATAATGGTACATTTATTTAAATACTTTTACGTAAGCAAAGAATCTGAATACTTTTTCTCCCAAAAACCTGCAGAGCTGTTTCTGTATAAATGAAAAGTTGTTGTTAAACAACGTACGGTGTGTGTTCAGGGCTCTAATTTACATTACAACACAGTTAGCTGCTGATGTATCAGGTCCGGCTTCTCTTTTTGGACGTCTTCCAGCAGAAGTGAGATGTAATTATAATAAATCATAACACCAACTAAGTGCTGGTCTTGTCAATAACATTAATAGTAATAATGATTATAATTCAATGTGAGATAAAGATTTTTTATGTTTTTATCAGGTCAGAATGAAATCAAATGCATTTAAACTGCATTTAAAAGAAACCTGGGCATCAAAACAAACTAATCAAATGATAATAGGCCTAATTCAAACCCTCTACAAACAGGTGTCAGCAACGCAGCATTGTCACAGTCGTGACAGGATTGTCTTGAAAAGTGTGTGCATGCCCGTGAGTGAGCGATCTCGTGTCTCTTAGCGCGTGTTGTGGGGACAGAGGAGAGATGTGCTTCTCCGATGTGAGTCACCTATAATTCACCAAATTCCACGCTGCGCACGGTGCTATTTGTGCCGCAGAGGAGAGCGAGAACATCAAAGACAACAATTCAGTTTGTTTAGAGGCACCGTCCAGTGCTTTCTGACTCACAGCAGTAATTGGAGGCCCCCATGTTGGCAGCAGTGATCAACGTCATGGCAGCATCAAGCCAGTGGAGGTGTAGGGCAGGCAAGTGGGACAGCAGGACATGATGAGCGATGAAAGCAGAGCCGAGCGGGGCCAGAGCAGCAGAGGTGAGAAGCAGGACATGACCGGTGATGATTACGAACAGGGAAGGGTCAGGGATGAAACCGCACGGGGACGAGGGGATGGAAACCAAATGGACTTGAGGCAGGACCGGCAACGACTGCAGAGCGGGTGGGAGGAGAGGGAGGAGGGGGAGGAGAGGGAGGGGGGGTGGAGCAGGATGAAGGGCACCGGTAGACAGTTTGAGATCTCGAGGCCCTGAGGAGGGAAATCACATTTCTAAAGCAGAGACACGGCTGAAAAGATACAGAATGGTAAATAGGTGAGTTTCAATATGAGTTTTAAAAATAGAGACTGCTTCTTATGGCGCTAATACAGGCAGACAGACTATTCCCAGTAGTAATGACTGGTGAAGGAAAACCTTGCTGCCAGTTGAAGTTTTATTAATTCCTGCACAGGATTATGAGACCAGTGTGATTAGGTTGGCATGGGTGTAGCCTGGCACCTCCAGTCAGTATGCAGATATATGGGGGACAAAAAACCCTGCAAATCACTTTAAAGCAATGCAGTGATTATCATTTACAAGACATTTTAATTTGATATGAGACTATTTGACAAAGAGGGACGTGAAAAAGGACATTATTATGGATACATTTTTAAATGAATCATGTAAAATAAGTTGATCAGTTAATGAATAGCTAATTGAAGATAGATAAATGGAGCAATAATGGAATCATCTAAAGACAGATATGTTAAAGGAGGGATTTTAGTTTGTATTAACCACGGCCTTTATTTGCATTTCAGCTATTGGTACGAATGGTGCACACTTCTTTTCAGGGCAAATTATTTGCTGCAAATGAATTGAATTGAATTTTAATTGAACTCAAACTTTCCAGAATGCAATTTCTAAATGTTTCTAAATCAATTTATGAGCACTAGTCTATCTTTGTTCCCCACATTCAAGTCCAAGACTAAGCAAGGAGGTTTGGAAAGAATAGGATGCACTCTGCTGAGTGTTTAAGAGGAGCTCGATGTTTGCAGGGTGGAAGTTTTTGTATTAATATTTGAAAGGAAAAAAAAAAATGAAAACGTTTTCATGCCAGAAGACAATACAGCTTCTTTCTGAGACTTAGGACCAAAATCATCTTCATTTTTGTTGGGGCCTAGAGTCATGTATATCATTGTTTCTATATAGATACATACCATCACACACCACTGTCTGAATCTTACTATGACTTCACACTGAGCTCACCTGATGTGGGTGTGAATGTGGGACTAGTAAAAAAATCTATTAACAATATTTTAGGCTTTTGTATTGAAGTAGAAAAAATTAAAAACATGGACACCTTGACGTTTTTGAAACCTACATTGTTTTTAATGTTCTTCATTGATACTGAATAAAATTTGTCATATGGTACCAAGAAGTTCAGAAGCTAAATTTTATCCTATTGTTTCAAAACACTGACCTGACTCTGAATTCTTAATCACTCTTGAATAGCCAACTATTGAGATGAACAGGGAATCAGTCTTCTTCTTTTTACGTCCCTTTTATGTATACAACAACCCACAGAAGACATCAAACATCTTGATCACATGCGTCAAAGCACTTTCAAAACATGCTTTGAATGAGTCAGTTCATTCAGTTTTTGCAACAAATGTGATTTGTTGCAGCTGTCATAGCAGCCGAATATAAATGCATTTTTTGTTATGTCAGTAGAGAAACTAATAGAGAGAGACAGTCTTTAAAGTCTTAAAAGTGAAGGTCAGCTTCCAAACTAACTCTTCTTTTTTTATATCTTTAAACAAAGACAAGCATTATGTTGTTTTGGAGAACTAGTCATAAATGGATAAATTATTTTGGTCGTTGGTTGCTCCCTGGGCACCTACGACTGTGTGTCACATGCTGGCAAACAATACGATAATAATACTGTTAGAGAAATCAATTGGCAGAACTTGTGCTTTACTGCTCTGAGCCAAACCACCAGGCAGTTTCACTTTCTATGTAATTTTCTTCTGGTGACAGAAGAAGAATCAAATCCATTTAAAACCATGCTAGAGACAACCCATAACTTAAGGCAATCAATTAAAGTGTCGTGTATTGTGTCAGATATGTCAGGAAGGTCCAACAGAATGAGGACAGCTACACATTCAATGTCAGCTGCTCAACCTTAACCCATCTGAAACTCCAGCACCAGACGACTTAACTGCTCCGATTTGCCCTCAAACCAGATTAGATGTTCACAAAGATAAGCTAGTCTCATTCAGCTGTTTAAACATAACCCACTCTTAAACTTTGCCCCAAAAAGGTAAATTAGAAATAGGGCGGAAGCTGCTAGGGGCAGAATTATCTAAACTGGATTTCTTCTGCAGAAGCTTTATCACCACAGTCTTAAAAGCTTTTGGGAATATGTCGCACTCTGAGGAGGTTGTGGTATTCAAGAGTCTGTCCAAAGATAAATCCTCCAAAGGTGTTCGAAAGGCTGCAGAGGAGCAGTGGATGACCTCACCAGGTTTGATTGACAGGGACAATAATGTACATTTCCTGCGTCCTCCTAGTTCTTGCTGGGATGTATGTGTAACCTTCATCTGCTGGCAGTCATGTGATTTTGAAGATTAAAAAGAAGAGTAAATTTAGTTTCAGCACAATTTGTAACATTTCTGAAAAAATGTTTACATTGCATGTTTACAAAATGCTACAACATTGTCCCCATTGTTCTGAAACTCTAGTACGGATTTGAAAATAAACAGTACATGAGAGGCGAAACAACTGTTGTTACTGTAGAAAATGCAGAATTAAAGGAGTGGTTTGACACTTTAACGCTCAGTGTGTGTTATTTATGGGAGAGTATTGTCGTTACTGTGAGGTTGCCAAGAAACCTCCATAGAGTTATTGCTTTCAGCCAAGAACTGTCCCATCAGAAGCCCCTGTGAAACTAGATATCGTTGTTGTTTTCACTTCTGTTCTTGTATGGCGTAAACAAGGTGCTTCCTAATATGTGAGCGTAAGAGGTGGTGGAGGTGGTGTTTTCAGTCTTTATGCTAAGCTAACCAGATGCTGATCCGAGTTCCATATTAAGCAGACAGACATGAGAGCAGCGTCAACGTTATGATTAAACCTGTGATGTCAAACTACTGCTATAAGTGCTAGATACTGGTCAGCTGCACAATGTAAAGAAGCAAGAAAGAGGAGCAAAAAAAGAGATGAAGGTCCAGATACTTTTTTGAACAGCCGAGTCTTTGGTCTTGGTTTGAAGATGTCGAGAGAGAGAGAGAAAAACAGGAAAAAAACAGAGCACTTCAGGCTACCAGAAGGAGCTGCTCAGCCTCTGTTCTGGGCTAAATTTGGCCCTGTAGTATCTATGTCGATTGTGAGGAGTCACAAGTGCATCTCCACAGGCATCCAAGGGCACAAACATACTCGTACAGATGCAAACACACTGTTGTTATACCACACACACACAAAACATGCATTCAGACATACATACGCACACACACATAAGCACACAGAGCTATTTGAAGAGGAAGCAAATAGGAGCCTCTGTGTTCTCCATGATGAGCTGCCTCAGCTCTGCTTCTGCTGCTCGCAATGTTGACGGCAAATTGTAAGCTCCAATTGTCTTCCTCTGTGCTTCGCTGCCTCACAGGGATCACAACAGCTCTAAAAGAGAGCGCTGCGTGACCCATAGTCATATGTCGCCATTATGCACTATGATGCATCGCTTACACAGAGAATAATCGTGCGTTTCAGCTATTTAATCACACACTCAGAAACACAATTTCTTGCAGCCACAACATGCAGACACAGATGTGGATATCCAGATGTGCTCCCTGTGGCTGAGATGAGATCAACACAATCGTGGAATAAGACTGAGCCTGATGACGCTCTGATTTCTTCCTGCATCGTTGCAGTAAATTCTTATACCTTTTTGCTCCTTTGGATGGTATTTCCACTGCAGATTTGACTGCTTTTTTCCTGTCCCCTGACATTTTGTGTAAGTACGGCAGCTTCACAGTAGCCTAGTTGATGAAATGTGTGTTACAGAGTCAATGTCTTTCAGTCGCACAGCTCAAAGGCTGGCAGGGACTTATCTTGTGTTGTTGTTGGGTGAGGCAGCAGAACACCCCTGGAGAGGACACCACACCAGTGCAGCACATGGTCTCCAAAGCAGAGGAGTGAGCAGAGGGTTATCAGAAGCCATTTTGTAAGCCTTTGGTGAGCTCAGCAGGGCATCAGATCTCACAGTTTTATGTCAACAACTTGAACCACTGATACTGATGCCTGAACTGTGCTCGACTCCACTGTCAGCAACTTGGCACATTTGATTTATTCTGATTTACTATCAAAATCTAATCCGTTTGAATTGATATTTTGCTTTTTGTCAACAATGAATAAAACCATAGAGTTTTTTGGATTAGCATGCTGGTATACTGACTGGATTCAGTACTGTTAATGGAAAAAAGGCACATCTTAAATGCACAGCAGGGACATCACAAGTAGTCAAAAGAAGGACTGCACTTCCAACAGTTGTTCAGTTTCAGTCAGTCAAAAACAGATTTTTCTCTCTGTTGGTTTTTGTTTATTGTTGTAGGAGCTCGCGTCATTGATGATTTCAAAGACAAACTATCAAACACATGAAAATCACAACTGTTCCCATGGTAACAGATTAAAGGCTTCTGGCGATTATGAGAGCTGACTACAGATGTGGGTTGAGGATATGAAGATATAAAGAAAAAGGGAATTTCAGCAGCACGGTGTACAGTAAGGATGTTTTTGACAGGGGAATTGATTTCCTAATTGAATTTGTTTGAGGGGGAAGCAGGTGTGGAGGAATTCAGAAGGAAAAATATGTGAATGTGAATGATGGAGATGCCTCCAGGGCTTTCCCTTTTGTGGAAGCCCTGCAGGCATTCCTTTATTTATGTTTGAAGACCAAAGAGAGAGAGAGGGAGGTCACTATAAAGGGAAGTACATGAATATTTAGCATTTAACTATATTCCTTCATGCTTCAATGTTTTTCCTCTATCCACACCTTCTCCTCCCCACTGCAGCTCCACCCAAAACGACCCCTCCGCCACCGTAGGCAAAGTCAGAGACTTGGCTTCTTTCCGCCGGCACTTCCGGATGGGTTTTATGACCATGCCTGCCTCCCAGGACCTGTCCCCCCACTCTTGTGCCTCTGCCATGGCGCCGCGCTCGCAGTCCTGCCACGCCGTCGGTGCCGGGGACACAAGTCTGGAAAACGGGGATTACTCTGACACCCAGTCCCAACACGGCGGCCGCTGCCCCCCGGCCAAACCCAAACGTCACCCCAGCACTCGCCTCAGCTCCTCATCCGCTGACGGCAGAGGACTTCCGGAGACGCCTCCTCCATCCACTCACTCACAGACCAAACACTCGGAGAAGAAAAATGGTATGTAGTGTGTTTTCAGATGCATATTCCACAGAGGAATGATCTCTTTTCTTGACATGCTTTTTTGTTCTATTTCAGCCATGAAGAAGTCTGACTCTGGAGAGATTGGAGGAAAGAAGGTACCTCCTTTAAAGCCCAAAAGAAGTCCCAGCACCCAACTGTCCTTTGACCCTCTTCCTCCACGTGTGCCTCCCTCTGCCACATCCTTGCCTTTCCAGGCAGCAGACTCTCAGATTCAGACAGGAGACGGGGAGGATGAGCCAGTCTATATAGAGATGGTGGGCCAAGTGTTCACCAGGGACAGCCAGACGGCCACCCCCCACCCTGTCACGCCCGTGGCCACCACGCCTGACTCTGACTCAGACCAGAGTGAGGCCATCTATGAGGAGATGAAATACCCGCTGCAGGAGGACAGAGAGTCCCAGAGACACCCCCCTCCAAAACATGAGAAACTGAGAAACTCTAAACACTTTCATGTCACCCCTTCCTCCTCCAGCAGCTCCTCCTCTCTGCCGCGTCCCTCCTCGTCCTCCCCGTCCTACTCCAAACCCAAAGCTACTGTTTCGATCTCGCATTCTTCTCCTCTGCCTTCTTCGGCATCCTCCACCCCTGTCCCCCAGGTCCTCTCCGCCAGTCCACACACTCCAAGAGCTCCTACTCCCTACCTGCTGCAGGGGAGTAAAACTGAGCCCGAGTCCAACACCAAGATCCCCGCCCCTTTCCCCAATCTCCTGCAGCACCGGCCCCCGCTGCTTGCCTTCCCTCAGCCAGCTGCAGCCTCCAGCGGGGTCGGGGTGCAGAACAAGGCTGCCTCTGCCAAAATGGGAACTCAAACATCCAGTGTGACCACTCAAGCCAGCGCCTCCTCCTCCACTTCTTCTAATGTCCCTGTATCCCTGTCAGGCTCCAAGGAGTCAGGAGGTAGTGCAACCCAGCAGGACAAACACAGCAGAGAGGCCCAGTTGGGCCCCGCTCCGGGACTGAGAGCCAGGAGCCACTCCACGCCTCTGCCGCCCTCTTCCAAATCCACCTCACCTTTCTCCCACCACCACCACCACCCTCACCATCGCCCCTCACACTACCATCACTATCGCAAGCCAGAGAGAGGAGACTCCCCAGTTCCAAACAAGAGCACTTCTCAGACTTCCACAGTCCAAACCCAAACCTCAAGTACAGGCAAGGAGGGCAAGTCTGTTAGCTTCCTCTTAAAGTCTGATAAAGGAGAAAAGGATAAGGACAGGGACAGGGACAGGGACAGGGACAGGGACAGGGACAAGGACAGGGACAGAGATAGAGAAAGAGATAGGGAAAGGGTTAGAGACAGAGACAGGGAGAAAGAGAAGGACAGGGATAGAGACAGGGATAGAGACAGGGATAGAGATAGGGATAGAGATAGGGATAAGGACAGAGACAGAGAAAGAGAAAGAGAAAGGGAAAGAGAAAGAGAAAGAGAAAGAGAAAGAGAAAGAGACAGAGAAAGAGATCGGGATAGGGATGGTGGTCCGTACTCTTTACAAATGGATCACTCTCACTCCACAAGCAGCCAAACGTCCCAAAGCAGCACCAGCTCAACCCCTACACCATTGTCTTCTTCTCAGCGTCCTCATTCTCGCCCCCATCTTCGCTCTCACACTCCTCACGGCCTGCCAGCGTACAAACCGCCTTCCTCGGACAGCCCCCTGCTGTGGACCTACCCCTCCGGTGGCTTCCGCAGGCCGCCGGCTTATGAGAGCCTGAGGGGAAGCTCCCAGACGCCGTCTCTGCAACAGCCCTCGAGCCTCACGGGTGTAGGCGAGGGGGCATCCAAGAGTAACGGAGGGTCTGCATCCCTCCAGTCGAAGGTTGGCTTCATGCCCTGGGACAGCAGTGCCAGCTTAGCTGCAGATGAGGGATCCTACTGGCCTATGCAGAGGAAATTGTCCTTCAGTCATGGGAGCAGAGAAACAGAAAGTAAGTCAGAGGTCATTTGGAATACAGCGTGCCATTGAAATATTTAAAAAATGTGTCTTTTAAAGGTATTCTGAGGTCAAATATTCCTTGAAATACTCATTCTGTTCCTTATCCTAACTCAGAGGACGAAGGACGTGCGTGGAATGGCAGTGCCGATGCCCTGTTAAGAATGGATAAGGAGGACCCCGGTGTAGGGTCCCGAGGAGGCCACTCTGGCATCCCAGTCCACTTCAGTGGTGCCACCAGCAGGGCTCTTGGTCACAGCGAGTCCTTGGCCGGTGTGGATAGCAGCCCAGGTTTCAGAGCCCTGCCGAGGGTTGGTCTGCCTCTTCCCTGCCAAACTTTCCCTGCCTGTCGCAATGGAGGTAAGAAAAACACTTAGTGTTCATAATCTTTTAGTCATAGCCTCTAACCACAACATCCTATTTAGAAAGGAAGTATAACAGTGGATTTACATGGGGATTGTTCTGCTGGCTCCATTTAGGGTGTTTTAAACTTGAATAGCTTACTTGTTCTTTTGCCCCTGTTTGGAATCAAATGCAACTTTAAGCCCCCAGAATTTAGGAAAATATCCCGCATCCCAGGTACTTTCCTCCTTTCAGAAGTGTTGAATCACACTAACAGAGACTACCTCCTCTCCTCTGACTGTCTAAAAGGCCAACACTCCATTACACCCTCTTGTACTGAAATTAGCCTTGAAGCTGTGTGTCTCTTTGTCAGTCTCTTTGCATCTGCACTCAAGACTTTCCCTAGAAACAGAGAGGCGCTGCTTACCTTGAAAATCAGTACAAGCCTTTCTTTGAAGCAGAGCCAATAAAACAAGTACATCACTTCTGTCTCCAGTTTTAAATGTGTTTTTCCCCATGCAAATATGTCTGTAGAAAATTTAATCAAGATCTTGTTGTGGTTAAGTCTGGGTAAACAGTAATTGCTGAATAGCAGAAATGACAGATTAGGATCGCCTCTAAAATTAAATAACGTGTTCTTCCTCAATAAATTAAATGGAAATCAGCTTCCCAAGTAATATTAGATATCCAGCTGACAGACAAACATTGAAAGAATGATACAGGAGCAAATCTGCAAAAAATGTGTTGCTCCATAATATAAGGTTACTTTATAATTGTCTGGTCGCCAGAAATATAATGAGCACACAATGTACAAAAACTTCATATTGGCTCACATGAGAATAGGTAGACATTCAATGCTCAGTGTGTTAAAATGAAAAGTTATATTCCAACTGTTCTCATTAGCAGGCACACAGTGTAATGTTTGTTTCTTTGCAGAAGTGGGGCGGCTGGGCCGCTCCTCCTCTGCTGCTGGAGTGAGACAGGTGGGTGGAGGAGACGTCCAGAGACAGAGCAGCCTACCAGCACGAGAAGCCCTGAATCAGGTGAATATATAACACCCAGCCTTATAAGTATAGAGACTATTATCTTCATTCATGGTAGATTTGGGAGTGAACATTAATATTGTTCTCATTATTACTTCCCCTTCTGCTAGAGACAGTGCTCCTGTAGATCTATTTATAGCTGGTAGATATGCCCACTGAGCAGAATAAGGCTCTGGCCTGCCTAAAAAGAATAACAGCCGCAAAGGTATATGACGTAGGCTAATATGTAATCAGGAAATGAGACAGAATAGTGGATGGGAGAACATGCTGTTCTGTGTTTTGGAGTGATGAGCTGCAGTCTTGTACCAGTGCATTTTTTTGCCCAGATTCTGGCTGCATAGCAAGTGCTGACGCAGTTTGAGTGTGCTGCAGAGACTGTCTTCATGCGGCTGGTTGACCCTCCCTCAACCTGTAATAGATGAAGCAGTGCTGCATCCTGGTGGCTGCTGAATAAAACTGCACTTTTATTCAACATGTGCTATGGTTGGCTGTTGCTGCTGACAGCACTGCAGTGATCATACAGGGACACTTTACCGCCATAAAACACTGCGTGAATTCACAGACTTGACTCTTCTTTGTGTTCAGCTGCATGGTCTGGTCCAGCCTCAAGCGCCCTGCAGTCCCAGCAGTCCCAGCGTGTCTCGGCAGCAGCAGCAGCTTCAGCTCCACCAGCAGCAGCTCCAGTTAAAGCAGCAGCTCCAGCAGCTCCAGCAACAGCACCACCTACAGTTGCAGTTCCAGCAGCTCGCCCAGCTGGCACAGGGACAGCCTCCTGTCAGCGGGGGCACCACCCAGTCCGCAACGCAGACCCAGAGAGACGGCAAGCTGCTGGAAGTCATCGAGCGTAAACGCTGCCTGTGCAAAGAGATCAAGGCCCACAGGCGCCCCGACAAAAGCCTGTGCAAGCAGGACAGCATGCCCATCCTCCCTAGCTGGAGACGGACACCTGAGCCTCGTAAGACTGGCACGCCACCCTGCCAGAGGCCGCAGGCCGTCGTGTGGGATACGGCTATCTGAGGTGGAAAGACAGGCCAGCAGGTACAGCACTGAAGAGAGACTAAACACACAGATACTGGAGAAGAGTCGAAAAGAGACAAGAGTAAAAATGGGTTTAGTGAGAGGAAAATTCTTGAAAAGGTCGTGGTGACAAAACTACCACAGAGAAAGAAGAGAAATCGTCTCTTATTGTGTGATGAACTTATTTGAGAACGGAAATGACGGTTATTGGAGACTCTGAACTCGTTTGAGGAAAAAAAGCAAAAAGGCTGGGTAAAGAGGTGAAGAAAAAGAAGTGTTACAATCAAATGAAATGAAATGGATCTCTTACCCGGGTGATTTGTGCTTGGTCTGTACTTTGTCCTTTTTGATGTGTTCTAATTGCCAATGATTTTTTTGCCACAAAACGCCAGTATTATTGCTACAAAAGGAAGACCCCGCCTTAACAATAAGGGGTGGGGTGTTTTCTGAGATTGGTGTTGCCAAATTTTCTCCTGACTACTTGAGACATAAAGGAATCATGTATTTTTTCCCACACAAAGTTGTCCAACACGCATAGAAACTACTCTGTGGATGGGAAAAAGGCAGGACTCATTGATAAGTTATTGAAGTGTTTCTTGAAATCGTGAATGCATATGAGATGTCTTGGTATCAATAGATTGTCATTGTGGATGCAAATAATCATCACTGAGGAGTAAAAGCTACCTACTGTATCTGTTTGCATATTTGTAATGTAAATCTATTTACTTTCTCAACGTTTCTGCAATTTTATAGCAATATGCTCCCAATGCTGGAGCAACATAATTAAAACTTGTGTCAACTAGCCTAACATACATATCTAAGACTTGAATAAGTCATATTTACTGTGTCATTCTCTGCATGTCACGATAGACATACAGTATTGTAAAAGAATATGTGTAGAGATGATCATGTCCAACTTTTACATACAGCAGATCTTCACTATGATAACACGTGGTTGTATAAAAAGATGAATATATCGCTTGGGGTATTATCGGAGAAGGTGGCGCGTGTGTGACAAGGTGGCACACGCCGTGCAGTCCAGCCAAATACAGATCAATGGTACAAAAAGCTCATCACTCATGCTTATCCACAGTTGCACATTGGCGATAGTTCCACCACACAGAAAAACAAGCACTGACACCCATCAACACAGACTGTACAATAATGGTGCAACTGATAAGACTGTGAGTATTGATCACCTCAAACAGAATGCTGGAACAATCTGCACAAAACATGGTATACGCTTAAGAGAAATTAAACCCTAATGTACTGTAAATAGATATGTACAACTGTATTGAAAATGTAGCAATTATTTCCATTTTCATACTTGTAATCAATACATATTATGTAGCATATACTGTATAAACATAACTTTGATCACTTGTTTTTTCTAAAAGAATTAAGTACTTTATCTGCTGCAGCCAGTCCATGCATTACTTATAGTTCTACTAATAAACGGTAAGCCCTCTAAAGAAAGGCACAGTCCAACAGTTTATTTAAATTTATGCAAGATTCCCTTTAAGCTGTGTTATTGTTTTTATTTATGCCTTTTTTCTACATTCATTTTTATTTGTGTACAGATTGCGACGGCTCGTTGTCTTGACATTTTGAATACTTTGCTGCTATCTTGAACTACTGGTGTTGTTTCATTTGACCACAACAGTGTCACCATGAGAAACATTATCAGTATAGTGGTTATTGTTACATATTTGTTTTATTTCTGAAAGCCACGTGAACTGAAGTTTGTACCTTGAAGAGTGAGCCCTTCTGTAATAGTATTAAGGCACTTGAATGTCTCTTGGTTGTTGTTGTTTTCTGATAGTTAGCACCAAGCTGTACAGTTACAGTACACCCCGTGAAAAGAAGACCTATCTAGATGTTCGAGAGTCACTGCTTGGCCTTTTGTTTTAGTTTCACCCGCTCGTGTTTGAGGGTCCAGGTTTTTCAAGCTTACTGAGTCCATTTTCAAACAAACACAGGTCAGGGTGAAGGAAATGGGCAAGTGCAATGCATGCAGAGATTCCTTACACTGAAAATGTTCCAATGATTCTGACTATTGTGCCCAGTTTCATTTCAGATACCAAGTAATCACCTCACTATGATTCCTTTTCACAGACTGATATGGAGCCCTAGGTATCATTTCCAGAATAGTTTACAGAAGCTGTTGGTTTTGTGTGTCTTCTAAAACAGTGGCCATTATATGAGTGCCATACTATATTGATATGGTAAGATACGGTGTACCTTGGAAATCACTGTAGTGCTATATTTGCATTGATATTGTCATTAAAAATAAATTTTATATAATGAACTTTACACAACAAACAGAGCCGTTGCATGTTTTCATCCCTCATGCTGCTTCACAGCCGAGGTTGCCAGCGAATGGACATTATGTTCCTGCTGCACTTCTGCAGCAGGTGTTGCAGCGCCCTTAGCAACCAAGCGAGGGCGCCGCACTCTCTCTGCACTGCTGCTGGTGTGGCTCCATGCAGAAAGCCACAGTCACTGCTTCATTATAGCACAGACAACTGCACACTGACTCAGAGGAATGCATCACACCCTGACTGTAGTTTGAATTTTAAATACTGCACAAAGATTAGTCCCTATTCTGGCAACAGCAACAACAACAAAAAAAGTTGGTCAGCATGGGATCCTTTAACCTACAAATTGTGTTGCCTGTAGCTGTCATAGTGCAGCAAGTATTAAAATATGCACATACATATAGATACACCCTGTCTGAGTTTTAGCAAAAGCGCATTAAAGTCCAACATGCTGAGGTGGACATTTAGCGTATATTATATATCTACATTATCATCTGACAATGTAGATATATTATATAATGATAACTATTTCTCAATTACTGATGACTGATCCCCAAGACAGGAAATAAAGGAGGGAAACCTGTCAGACTTTCATGACAGCTGTGTAATGCCAAACCAGATAGGAACTGTGACATAAACGATAAGGCCCCTCTGTGACTGCAGGGTGATGATGAGCTTGATTTAGAGATAACCAAACACAGCATCAGGGTCCACAATGCATCACTGACAGGCGCAGAGACTCCTGCCTCCTGTAGGAACATCTGAGGGATCTTAATGCTGGTTTCTCCTCGGAGGGGTGACGACACGGGCCTGGGAGCCAATAAAACGATGCCCTCAGCCGCCGCGCGATTGGCCCTCGCGCCTGCCGCTCACGGTGAGGAGGCAGGATGCGTGCGTGCGATTGGCCGAGCGGGGGGAGGAGGCGGGAGCAGCTCAGCAGGGGATGGAGGACGGAGGATGAGGAGAGGAGGGGGGCTGGAGGTGATAGGGAGGGGAGGGGGGGTTGTTCTTGTAGAGAGAGGCGGAGGGAGCGCTTTACCGCAGTATCACTAGATTTCTGCACCACTCATCAAAACTCTGCGGCATGCAGACAAGAGCTGGGGGGGAGGGCGCTCACTAGGTCTGTGCTGAGTGTAGGACCGCTTCCTCTTACTGCTGCCATCCATATTTTTTTTGCTGTTATTAGAAAGCTGCAGTTCTTTCATTTATTTATTTATTTCTTCGCTTTAATTCCCCCATTCATTCGTGCGTCAGGGCAGATCCCTCTAATTAGCTCCTCTTCTCACAGCCGCGCAGGAACAGCAGCTCTCTCTCTCTCTCTCTCTCTCTCTCTCTCTCTCTCTCTCTCTCTCTCTCTCTCTCTCTCTCTCTCTCCCTGCTGTCTGGCTTCAACCCGGCGCTCACTGCACCAGGGCGCGTTTCAGCCGGAGGTCCGAACTTTTATGACAAAATGGCAAAGGATGGAGAAAAAGGCGAGTGGAAGGAGTTTATATGGAACCCGAGGACGAGGGAGTTTCTGGGCAGGACGGCGAGCAGCTGGGGTGAGTAGAGCCGTGCAATGCAGCAAACCTCCCCCCTCTTTCTCTCTCCCTCTCTCTCTCTCTCCTGGCTCTGTAACAGGTCCCTGTCATAGACCTGCTCAGCCTCCCCTAAAGCTTCATCTCACCGGCTTCTGTGCGTAACTGTCCATATGAATTTCACACCTCCCCCCCCCAATGACAGAAGTTGGCTGATTATTTTCCCTGCAGGTTGATGAGGTGAGCTCGGTCTGAATGCGGCACGCTCCTCCTGAAGCCGGCCGGGAGAGAGAGAGAGAGAGAGAGAGAGAGAGTCCTCCTGCCCGGTTTATTTATTCATTTATATCGCACCTCTCCATGTGCTTTTATTTTACGGTTGTGAATTAGCCAGCTCGCCGCAGCAGTGCTGAGACAGGTGCGAAGTGCGGCTCCTGTCTGTGGAGGCAGTGTGTGCGCTCTCAGCCTTCACGGGAATTCTGCAGCAGGGAGCACTTTTTTTTTGTCAGAGGGATGGGTTACTGAAATGAAGTGGAAATGGGTTTGCACCCCTGTAGCTGTATCAAATGCGCCTTCAACATGATGTCATTCATTTTCAGGCTCTCCTCCACCCCCACCCCACCCCCAACCCCCACCCCTGAGATTTTGATGAAGATGCCCCCACCCCCAGCCTCTTTGAGAGGTGGTTGCATTGCCACATGCCGCCCTCCTCTCTGCCATGCGACCAGCCGGCAACTGTTTCAAAGATTCATGAAATGATAGGGCGCATATGGCTCTGTTGTAATGACATTGGAGCGTTTTAATCTGGCTAAAGCCAGGGGGCCAAATGCTATTTGTATCACCTCCAACTTTGCCCCTCCCAGTGAGTGTAAATCAGGGAGGGATTTAATCCTAATCTAATGACTTCATTGGCTGATGGGGAAGCTTTCAATTCAGGATTGAGGACCCAGCAAAGTCAACCACTTTCAGGAATTTAGATTTTTTTTATTTTATCTTTTCACCAGGTTTATTCTGACTGGCAGCACTGAGTTTTAGTGTTTGAGGCTGGAGCAGTGCTGAGAGGGATTTGACTTGCAGTGGCACTCTGGTGGTGATGTTTCATGAATGGACACGGTGCCATTAGTGCACAGTTTGGAACCACTGTAGCTTCCTTTGCTGGAATCCTCCCGCAGTGCACGACTTAATCCAGCTCAGTGCGTCCCAGGTGCTTTGAGGTCTGGTGGCCTTTTTAAGCTGTGCTCTCTAAGGCTTGTTAATTAGGCTATTTCTGTAGTTTGCCACTGTGTGTAGCTGTGCTAGACTTCACCTCAGCACTTCCTCATTCTCCTGCTGATGCATACACTCCGCGTACTCTGCTTACACTTACACTTGTTTGACTGCAAAAGTCAATCCATCCATTTTCTGCACCCACATATCTCAGCATGCAAGCAGTAAAAAAGACAAGAAAACACCCAGGTTAGGCCGCCAGTCTCTTTAAAAGGCAAATTTGTTGTTCACACTTTAATTATGCAGTATAATGTGTGTTCAGAGCATTACATCAAAGGCATCTTTGAGGATGAAACACTGAACACGTCCTTGTGTGTTCTGCTTTGTGCAAAGAGCTGTAATGATATGGAAATAGCCCCGATAAAGCACAACAGTCCTGCAATTTTGATGTTACATTGCCACCAGCTGACACCAGGCAAACATGGTCAAACAACCACCTCTGTTTAAAATAGGACTAATTGAGTGTTCTGCCCCTCCCACTTCGAAAAACAACAAAGGGCTCTCACTGTAAAATGGGAAAAGAGCCGAATACGAAACAAAACCATGGTGCTGGTCTTAGTGTGAGATTGTAGAGCATATCCAAGATAATAAATGGTTTTACATTCAAAGAGGCACAGCTCAAAGCTTTTTATTCTCTCTCCAGCGTTTCATTTTTAGTTCAGAGGTCTGTTTGATCACCAATTTACAAAGCAATTGAGCAGCGTGTCCTCCTAATTAATTCTGAAAGAAAAGAGACACCTCCTGCCATTATCAGTGAAGAAAGAAGGGGATGCTGAGCCATCCTGGCCAGGCCTTTTGTTCTTTGCTTTCAGCTGCCGTCTGCGAACAAAAACCGGAGTGAAAGAGAGATGCTCCACTGTCCATCATCGGCATGGACTGAGAGGGCAGACTGTAAACCTTACACCCTCTTTGCCAGGGGGAAAGCCACCCTGCCCGATCGCTCGACCCTGAACACACGTGTGCACATCCAGTCTCCCCAGGGTGGTGTCATATTTGTGGTTAGCGCAGAGAAAAACACTTTAAACGCTTTGTTTTGTCACATCTCGTCTCTGATGCCTCTCTCGCTGTAGTGCCTCCAGCTTGGTCCGGGGCCTGGAGCGCTGACTCTGTATATATTTAATGACTCAGCTTGGGTCTTTTCCATGCGACAGACGGGATGCTCTCTGCCTCCTTACTCAGCCGTTCATTCATGTCACCTCGGATTCCACCGGTCCCAGGAAGGATTGGGTGTAAAAACAGCACACATGCACGCACACGCAGGCCCTAAATCATGGAGATACCCCTGTGTAATTAACCCCCCGTGGAGAAGCTTCCCCTTGACATTTTGTTATGGATTCCAGTAAAGCCGGGGCTGTGTGGGGAGGCAGATGCAACACTGAGCCTGCTGACAGAGCGAGTGAGCTCTACGCTGGGGGCCATCCAGCAGAGGCACAGGGCCAGGGCACTCAGTTGCTACTCAACACTGGCCTCAGGTGTTGCTGCTTAGAATGATGGATGTGTCATAGAAAATGCTATTTTTGTTTTCCTGCTCTCTGTAGACAGGATCGCCTGAGATGGGACCGAACAGCTGCCTCCAAAGTGTTTGATAATCCAGAGTAGGAAACAGTTGTAAGAAGGAAACGTTATGGATTCATTTTTCTTTTTTTATTTTGCAGTGCTGAAATAAGTCAGTAAACCATAGCAAATTAGATAAGCAGCAATCAATTTTCTTCTTGTTCTTCTTTTTATTGGGCAGAATGTCCAAAACATTAACTGGATCTATCTTTCTTCCTCTTACCATTTATATTATGTATATTTAGTTTATTTGGTTTCTTACTGTTACTATTGGACAGAACATCAAGATGAGGTTATGCACAGTGTGAAATTCTCACCACCTATTGATCAGAATGGAAATTTAGAAATCCTTTAATAAGAAAAAAAAAATTAGCTGCAACTCAGCTTGCACTCTTATGTAACAGTATCTACTCCTCTTACGCCATTAATGAAAAAGGCCGAGTGTATGATGGCCTGTAATCTCCTGACCCTGTGGCCCGGTCTCCAGGGGGTCCTTGTTCTTCCTCCTCCTGTATCGCCCTCTGTCATTGTTCCTCCGCCTCTGTGGACAGTACACCTATGTAATGAAATTGTTAAGAGACAAGTCATTCAATCCTTTTAATTCACACAGTTTCAGACTTGTAGGGAAGGACAATTGTTCTGCCTCTGTCAGTCAGACCGTTCATATTTTGAGCACTAACTAATAAAAAATTTAATTTAAACTATTTTGTGCAATTAATTATGTCTCTGCTATCTGAAGGGCTGTTTGTGTGCGAGTGATGGAGAGCGAGGCAGATGTTGCAAATGGAATGAAGGGCCTCCAGTTTAATGAGGATTAACTGGCCTCTGGAGAACGTGTTTGGTCCAAAAGTGACCGTACAGACACAACAAAATGCAGCCGTGGCATTTAATCAATTCTGATTCCATTCTCAAACTTGGATGTCAGATTATTCATACTTTAAAATGTGTGTGGTGCATTATGGCAATTATGAAATGGACTGCACTTACCTACAGTCATAGACATTAGTCTGATGCAGCTGTCAAACATAAATCAAAAACCTTCCACTGCAATGCACAGCTGCCAGCTCAATAAGTGTATTGTTGGAAGTCTTGAGAAAAAGAAAATGGGGGGGTAATCAAATGATGTTTTCTGTAATGCACAATACAACAGTAAAGGATGGGTTTGCATATAGCTCATGCCTCTGTCAAACAACCAATCTATGAACACAGAAAATGTTACTGATGTCATTTTCTACATATAGATGTTGATTTAAATCTGATCTTATGAGAAAGGGTTCTTGCAAGTGCTTCTGTGGCATCAATCTGTGGAAGTTACAAAACACTTGTTTGTGTAATGCTTGATTTAATTGTATTCTCAACTAATTATTGTTTAAATACTTTGCAGCTTCATTTTTATAGAATATGCCAATTACTGCCAAGGTCAATTTACATGTTTAAAACTTAAATGAATTTAAATTGATTGGCGACAGAACGATGTGCTGACTTTGTCTCAGGGCATCCAGATACCTACAAAACACGTTATAAACCAAATATGTTTACATATGAGTGTGTGCATCGTAATTTAAAATGATAAAGCAGTGTTTATAAAATCATACAATTTGCTGACAGTTTAAGGGAAAACAACCGTGACCTCTTGAAATCTAGCAGACGCTAGTTAACTTGGCTGTTCGACTAACTACCTCCGTAGAGACGTTAATTTAAAATATAACCACAAGATTTGTGAGATAGATTTATTTCTAATATATGTCTTTGTGCCGAATGAAATATTAAATATTTGCTTGATTTATTTCATTTGACGATTTGCCTTCTTATTTAAGAAGAAACTAATTGAGGGTGTGCAGATGTGTTGAGTTTAATCAGACAAAATAACTGGAACTCTGTGACGTTGCACACAGTTGATACAACTCTCTTTTCTCCCTTTTCGCAGGTCTTATTCTTCTCTTCTATTTAATTTTCTACATCTTCCTTGCCGGCTTGTTTGCACTCACCATGTACGTCATGCTGCAGACTCTGGACGACCACAAACCGACCTGGCAGGACAGGCTCTCCACACCAGGTGCAGTAACTAATGATGCAGACTGCACAAAACACGGGTCACAGTTCGTGCTGCGGTGTCTTGAACTCCCTGCCGTCTTTCTGTCGCTCACAGGCATGGTGATTAGACCTAAAGCAGATGAGTCCTTCGAGATTGTCTATAACATTAAGAACACTGAGAGCTGGGACATGTACGCTCAGGCCCTGGACAAGTTCCTGGCACGTAAGTCTGGCTCGTGTACTGTGACTCAAAAAGCTTACTGCTGGATTATCCAGCGGTCTAGAATGAATTGTTTTTACCTAATAAGAGATAATTCCTTTACAGCCAGCAGGCAGAAGATTGCCTTGCAGCAGGGTTTTAGTTGAGTCATAAGCCCTTACAAAAAAACTCACCCCCACCCCCGCTCTCGCCCCTGCAGCCTACAACAACTCCGTCCAGGCCCAGAAAAATGACGAGTGCCCCCCGGACCAGTACTTTGTGCAGGAGGACAGCGGCGACGTGAAGAACAACCCGAAGCGCTCCTGTCAGTTCAACCGCACCATTCTGGAGGACTGCTCTGGAATCAATGACCGTTACTATGGATACCAGGAGGGCAAGCCATGCATCATCATCAAGCTGAATCGGGTATGAAAGAGGAAGAGGGAAACGGATGGTGTTGCTAGGAGACATGGAGTGACTGAGATAATGAAATTGGTTGGGAAAGAGGAAAAGATTATCCCAGGGAGAAAAAAAAGGAGAAAGCTAGTATTGAGATCGTAGTCATTTTCTGCTATTTTAAATGCGATTTTTCATTTTGTTTTTAAAATAAGAGTGAATGTGCTGCTTTCCCTTCTCACCAGGTGATTGGGCTGCTGCCAGGAAAGAATGGACAGGCGCCGTATGTCACCTGTGGTGCAAAGGTAATCCCTTTTTGTCTTTCACAAAGAAGAGCTTAATTTAACTATTTGGATTTTAGCCTGCTCACAGCTATTGTGCCCCTTTCTCGTCTGCAATATGCCACCTATCGCTCCTCTCCATCCCCTTTAATGTCTGTGTTTCTATTGTTTCAACTCATATCAAATAATCATATCTGTATTGCACGCCGCTATTCACTTACACCACCTGTGTGTGTTGCCACTCTCCTTTTCTTTTTTTTTTCCATCGTGTTCCTTTAATTTGCCCACTGTCAGAGATACAAAGTCGGCAAAAATGAATGGGTAAGACAAGGGAGAAGCTGTGTTTTTAGACTTTAAGTTATGTTTAAACATGTGTAGTAGTAGTTTAGATTGTAGTTGTGTGTATAACTAGCATCAAAATGAGGTGCTTTGTATTAAATAGACTGCTGTCACAGCGTGTGGGCATGTCGGGAAATGAGATTTAAAGGAAAGGAGGAAATTAGACTCACGTCCACTCCTACACACACAGTGTGATCTTCCAGGCCTTAACTGACTGTCTCACCCTGCAGAAAGAAGACTCTGATAAAATTGGAGAGTTGATGTACTTCCCTCCAAATGGCACTTTCAACCTCATGTACTATCCTTATTATGGCAAGAAAGCTCAGGTAAGGTTATGTCTTAAATCCAGATATTACTGAATTTGGTAAGAAGAGCAGCTTGTATTATTGACTGAAGTTTATTAAAGATGTACCATAGAGAAAACGTCTATGTCTGGGTTTAAAGATGTCCCTGGATCTGTTTCTGCAGGTGAACTACTCTCAGCCTTTGGTTGCCGTTAAGTTCCTTAACATTACTGCCAATGAAGATGTCAACGTCGAGTGCAAGATCAACGCCAACAACATTCCCATTGGAAGTGAAAGAGACAAGTTTGCCGGGAGAGTGTCCTTCAAGCTGAGGATCAACACTGCTAACTAGGTTGAAAACTACTCTCTTCATTCTCTGCAACATTGCACATACACAGAAACAAATCTCAGCATTCACACCCTTTGTGGGAATTGTTTACAACCCCCCAAATTTTTCTGGGCGACCGTCCAGTTGTGCGGTGAGATGAGGCGAGAACCAAAGGGTGGTAATCCTGTCATTATTTCTGTCTGTGAGCTTTGGGACAAATTCTTTTCTGTAAATTAGTTTGAGGTGACGTCTATTTATACTGCATGACAAACTTGGGGATATAAAGGATGTGAACATGTGTTTTTGAAGTTTGCAAGGATCAGCAACATTAACACTTTATTGCTGCTCCCCTCCTGCTGCCTCCTTATAGAGTACCCCTCTATATATGAATATACACAAATTACAATACAAAATGTGTATATCTCCAGTATTTATACAGTATCATAACCTTATATCAGTACGTCTATTTTGTTGCACTTAAAAGAATAATCCAACTGACTCGCATATATCTTGGTGGATGGATGCAGAGATGAAGCCATTTTGCATGTGTGTATTGTCTTTAGTGTGCTATGAGGGCAGGTGGCCCCTGTGTCCCACCTCTCTGCTCAGTGTGAAATAAGGTTATGTTAAACCACTGACCACCAGGAGGGACCACACTGTAATCTACTAAACCTCACTCACGGCAAGTGTGTGTTTTCGGTAACAACGTACAGTAAGATTGGCATCTCCAAAAAAAACAAAAAAAAAAAAAACAAAAAAAAGGGAAAAAAGGAAAAAAGTGGGAGTCATGGTAGAGGTCGAAACCTTTAAGAGTGTGTGTGTTTGTGTGTGAGTGTGTGTGTGTGTGTGTTCCATTCACAGGTCCCATTTCATACTGTAGGTCGGGAAGTTGCATGCAATGTGCAATATTCATTAAGTGGCATACATTATGAATGCTCGAGTCCATCCTTCAGATGAGAACACTCCCATTAAATGATCATTGTTTGTGTATCATTTGATATTCACACTTGTTGTTTGACCTGAGAGGAGTTTATAAAACACACATGGTTCCTATTTTGCCCAAAAAACTCCTAGTTGGTGTGAAGCTAAAATGGACTTGGGCTGGGCTCAACAATCGTCTGAATATCAAATAATAACAGCAAAAAAAAAAAAAACATCTCCTGCTGCAAAATGAAATGATACTCCCTGTTGCTGTCTATAATTTTATTCCCAAAAGAGCCCGCCATTTTCTTGTGTCTCAGTTTTTAATTGATATAAACAGAATATTTAGAGTTTTTTTTTCTGCGTGTATTGCATCTATTTCTTGTATATCAGAAATAGATGCCGTTGTCATATTTTGTATTGATTTGCACTGGAAGTGTGCTTTTTTTCTTTTTCTTTTTTCTTTTTTTCTTTCTTGTGAAGCTGAGTTGAATAATTACTGTACAATTTTGGATAAGAATGGTGTAGACATATTGTGTTTGTTCCCTTTGTTTCATTCATACTCATTATCATCCTCTAAAAAAATTCATCCAGGATATCAAAATGTGTAGTTTACACAGTCTTTTAAAGGTGACTAGAGTCTTGAATATGTGAATTGTTAGTCCATCAGAGTTTTGTTTTATAGGCCTGTAGGAATCGAACAAAACTGGAGATTTTCTTCCTTCACCACATTTAATTTGTTTTCTCTTTGCTTGTCGTATTCTTCACTGTTGTATGGATCAGTCTAAAGGAGGAGCCATCTTGATAACTAGATGGCCAGTTGAGAAAAAAAATCAGAGGTTTAGTGCTGAAACTGTTCACTTGTGCACTCACTGTGCAGTACAGGCACATCAAACTATGGGAAACACCTGCAAACACTGGCTGGAGAAATCTAAGGAGTCACACTTTTAAACTCATTACCTTGGCATGTTCACAAAACTGTAGCAATGCGACCGTGATCCTGCCATGCCATCGCAGCAAATGTTGAACACGAGCATCTGTTCACTCACATTAAGGTCTGGCTCGACTCCACCGCTTAATTTCTCTCAGAGCAGCATGTATCTGTGCGTGCTCACAAAAATATCTTGCTGTGGTCTAAATTGGACCGCGTTATCGAATCAGACTTGACAAAGAAAGACAGAGAGACAATTAGATCCAATGTGGTTATCTGATATGCATCAGAGGGGTTATTCACAATGAGGGATGTGTTCCAACAGTCATTCGAGGCCCATTTTTTGCTTTTTTGTGACAATCCATCGACCAGTTCACATGCGTTTCTCTTCTGGCATTCCTGCAACACTTACTTAATTTCACTGTAATCTCTTAATCTGGTCGGCTAATCCAGAGCAGGCGCACTGAACTTCTTTACCCTACTTTGTTGCTCCTCCTCCTCCTCATGTCAAACGGGCGATTGACTGTCAGTGTCTTCGAAATGCATAAAGCAAGGTTCATTCATTTTCCCTTTTTTCCCCTCAATGCATTCAGTCCTACTCCACACTAATCATTATTAAATGAATTTAATCACAGCACACCAAATAGAATGCCTCATCACCTAATTGGACAGTTTTGTTCACCTTATGTGGAAATTAGTTCTTCAACCAAAGATCTTCATGAAAATAAACATTTTATTTCTTTGTGCTGCATTGACACACTCTCAGCAGCAGGTCTGAGTTAGGATCACATGCAGAGATACTGTAGGATCCAGGTGGAGGGCTAAACACCCTGTGTTATTTAAAGGCCTACTCTTATATAATGATAATACGCACAAAAGGAACATCTTTCACAACAGCATAACAGTGCCTCCTGGTGGAAAGACAGTGTTGTTCCCCAGTGTCACAGAATGTTATTTCCTGTAATCTCCATTTGTCTGTTTCTTTTTCTTGTGATTATTTGGAGATGTCCTCAAAAAGCAATATATTTATTTCTTGTGTGGCTGTAAATGATTGAAAAGGCGGTAACAAAATCTGTGAAATAGGTATTATAAAGAGCAATGAAGAAAAAGGGAAGAAAGCTGAGATATTGCACTCAGGCAACAGCCAGTTTGCATTATCACGATGGAACAGTATAAAAAGTAGTGTTTTATTTATAAAAGAGTATTTTTATTGCTATTTTGTTGTAAAGAGGAGAGAATGTATGATCTTGGATTGTATCATGTTATGGGAGCTATCTGGTAGGTTTTCATCATTTATTTCAACAAACAGCAACATGTTGACAGCTTGGCTGGAAAAGTTTTGACTTTTATGTAGAAGCATTTTTTTTTTCTGACATTGTTTGAGTCCCTACTACATTCTTAAACTGGTAAATCGTGCAGTGAAAGTTCTCTGAAACCTCTCTATAAACGTGTGCTTAGACTGCAGCAAATACATCAGAATAAGCAGCACTTTCTGGGAGCTTTCAAATGCAAAACCTAAAGGTACTTTTTCAGAACAAAACCACAACAGGGCCCAAAGCAAATGTTAGAGAGAGAGAATCAACTATCCATGTGTCAAATACAGAATAATTTCAACCAACCTCATTCTCCCCACCTAACTCCTTCGTCTTAAATCGTATAATATTGCCTAAAATTGTGGTGCAAGGACAGAGAAAAAAATCCCTGAAATTTGTTATGATATACTCTCACCCAAAAAGGATGATAATTCTATTCTGGATCTTTATTTTTTGCTCTTACTGTATGTATATTTTTGCTCATGTTTACTGCAAACCAAGATAGAGAAATAAATAAATGTCATTTAAGGGAATCTTTGCCTCTAAGTCATCATTTAAAGTATGGCATCATCACAGGATGAGAGGAGCGATCATTAGTCACGGACAGACACCCTGATTAAAGTGTAGTGACCTCAGTGTTTATCCCTTTATTGTGGTGTAATCAAAATGTGGTCAAATGTTATGTGGCCTTTGTAGGAGACTGAAAAAGAAGCCAGTCAATGTCAAAGGTAGCATCAGGCGGATATAATCTTATGTAATCTCATTTGCCGTAATCCTCACAGCCTAGAGCACTAATGGACACCTGTGCATACACACACACACACACACACACACACACACACACACACACACACACACTGGTGCACGCTACCAAGTGAAAGGTTACAAAAATGGGTTCATCTTGCCTTGTGACATGATCGTCCTCTTGTGCGTGAAGAGAACTAGCAAGAGTCTCAAGAGGAAGTTGATACTTGGAGGAAATACCACCAGCAACACGTCATCATCTTCCCACACACTCACCACAGGTCAAAGGTCACAGATTCAAGTCTTGCTGGATTCTGGTACAACACACAGTCATTCATAGTCATATTTGTTACTCAAGCTGAGGAAAAAATGTGGATTCTACATTTGGTTGGACTTTTTTTTTCCCTTTGGGAGTTGTTTTAATATAGTCTGCCGCCAACTGCTTGACGAGATTACAGCTGAAGTGTACTTCCGCTCACTGACCTTCAACCAGCTCCTGTCTCCTGTTCTCTCTGTGGCTTCGGGCTCTATCCCTATTTCTCCTTTCCTTACCTCCTTACCGTCTCTTCCTCAGAAAGAGAGAGCACGGTGCAGGAACAGAGAGAAAGCTAGGATTACACAGCATTAGAGGTATTTGTGGGTTTAAAATAGTCTGATCAAGAGTAGTGCTGGTGTCTGATACTTGCACATGCTATTCTCTCCTTGTCACACACATTCTGCACAGTCCCTAATGATCTGTGGTCCTTTGACCAGATCATTTGACACTTCTAACATCATTTCCCCAATGGCTAAAGTGTCACACAGAGCAGGCTGTATCCTCCATGATGTTGGGAAAGTGAAAATGAGTCTGTTACAGAGCAATGGAACCTCTGCTGGATGGTGGATAACATTACACAGCTAAGTGGCATTTAAATGTCAGAGTTATCATGTTACCGGACCAGATCACATCAGGACATAGGAAGCTGGATTCTCTCTTCTATTTTGTATGTGTTTTTACGCATATTTAATCATTCTGAACATGATAAAAAAATTTTACAGTGCAAAATAAGACAGGGTACTCCACACCTACACCACTGTGACTGTGAAACTTCATATTGTCTATTGTTCAGTACATACTGATTTTCTTTGTAATACGTTTTTGATCAGGATAGATTGGTCCCAGATTTTAGGACTACAAAGCATCTAGTCCTGAGGTAGCATACTAAATCATGGAAATATTTTCTACAATTAAAATAGCAGTCATTTTCAATAGAATTTTAAATGTAAAAAAACAAGAAAAACAAAAATCACTTCTGGGCAGCAGTGGACAAAAAAATATGAACTATACAATCTGATGCAATCCATTATAACGTCACCTCCCCTGTGACACAGCCTCAAGAACATTTTAAATTTCACTAATCTGTTGCAGGGGTGTTGCAAGAGATTGTTTTCAGTGTTCATGTTATTCTGTCTACCTTCTTATCTAATTCACAGTCTGAGCTTTGCCAGTCGAAATGCATTACCAGCTGCCGTAAAATGCCTCCAAGGTGAGGCCAAGTCGAGAAGTGATCTCACAAAATTTGATGGGGAATGTCTACAGCCTGAAAGCAAACTAACTTTCAGCATTAGTTGATTGTTGACACAGCACTTTGGTCAGCAGGAAAAAATATAGGATGTGTGAATTTTAGCTGAAAAAAATCAAGCCCGTTCTTGTACGTTCCTCATTTGTAGCTCTATGGCAAGTCCAGCATGCCATTTTCCTCCAGTGCTTTCTGTGTCCTGTTGTAAACCTCTCCAATGGCCTGACTCACTCTGTTCAGCACTATGCTCAGTTCCTGCTGGTTCTGCACACACACAAGCCTGAAGAAGAAACTCCGCTCTGGCATGGCAATGAAGGCCAGCTCGGCGGCCCTGCGGACGAACCAGGTGTGGTGGTTTGCGAGTGTGCTCTGGTAGGCCTCGCGGCACAACTCCGAGGGGCTCCTGAGCCGGCCGGCCACCGGCGTCTCAGCCAGCTTGTCCAGGAAGAGCTTCAACCAAAGGAGAGCACGGTGCAAGCGCAGAAGAGTCCGGCATCCAGAGTCTGTTTGGTGGTGGAAGTCCACCACTCCTTGGTTCAGCTCCTCCGAGATCATGGAGCGCACAGAATGGTAAGGACCAGCGTGATGCGAGGCCTCCACATTGTTCTTTGTCTCAGCCTCGGTGCCCACAGCATTTACTGAGTGTAAATCTGAACCCAGCTCTGCTTCAGGATTCTCCTCTGCCAATGAGGCCAGTTGGCGAATTATAGAAGTTTTGCTTTCTATTTCTTTAGATATCAGTCCCACCATCGGGCCCAGAGCTTCCATAAACCTGGAGGAGTAACACAAACTGGATGAATCATCTGAATGCAGGTGATGTCATAAACCATAAATTACTGCGTTATTTATACTGGCTGTAAATGCTATCTCCTAAACTGTACTCCTGCTTAATCTGATTATTTTACTTCACAAGTTCATCCCAGCTGGAGAGATATGGCTGCAGCAGCACATCAGAGGGATCGGCCGGCGCAGCCAGCAGGTGGGAGTGCAGCAGCGACACCTGGAAAGTCTGACCAGGGCACGCCTCCAAGGCCCGCAGGCCCTCAGCCCCGTTGGCCACGCTGCTGTTGTACAGCTGGTGGATCTAACGGTGGGGGATGGGAGGTGTGCGAGTGTGGGGGCGAGTGACGGGGGGACAAAGAAAGAGAGAACGCGGAAGTGATTCACCACATTCAAATTGGCCATCTGCTCCACAGAATCAACCTTATGGGGGAAATGTAGTAAGAGAGGAACTGCTGTATACTTTGCTTGTGCACTCACCTTGTTTACCTGATTATAACCTTTTAAGCAAGCATCCCAGCGGTAATCCAGACCTCCCTCTGCAGCGAGACATTGCAAAGAGAAACAAGAGAAAAGGTTTCGTTCACTTTCTCACTGAAACAGTCATTATAGTATTTCAACATTAGTGCTGCGGTTTGAAACACAAACACTTTCTGATATTTTTTGGTATATTTAACACCTAGGTATATAAAGTATTTATAGATTTGCACCCACATTTTACTTATAAAAAATTATGTGTATGGAGCTCACAATTTCCCAATTAATCCTGCAATAACTTCAATAATTTTTTTTCTGGCCACTTGGGAGCAGCAGAAACAACTTCTGAACGCAACACTGACATGTCATCATCTTTTAAGGTAATATGGCAAACTTATTAGCAGTTAACAGTTGCTTAGTTACACATCCAGCAGTCACGGTGCAACATAATTATTCATTTGGAGTCATGTTTCTGTCCACCTGGCAAAGTGTAATATTCACTCTCTATTAGCTCGGCTTTTCTTTCTCTCCACCAGCTCCTGAGGGAAACGTGTGTGTCTTTAGCTGCTAAATGCTCCACTGTGTTCACCAGCTTATTACTAACTGTGGCTGTCTGCTGTTTGGTGCTGCAGGCTCATCACTACATGTAGTCTCATATTGTCTTCTGATGCGTCGTCATTATAAAGATATAAACTTCAGCTGCTTTAAGTTATGCTTTCTTTTTAGTGCCTCATCAACAGGCGTGACTGTCATCGTGTGACAGATCTGTTATCCTGTTACCACCAGAAACTGGCTGACTCTGTTTGTTCTTGCATTCTTGATTAATTCCAGTCAGGTTTTAGATCATACTGTACAGCACGCAGCACAAAGACAGCCATTCTCAAGGCAGCAAATGACATTCTTTTGACAGCAGATTGTGATGTTTTAATCCTTTATGAGCTCATTCCAGCCCGTGACAACGCAGACCCTGTGATTTTAATTGACTGTCTCTGACATTAACATCCTCAGCATATATCATGTGCACAAGCTGCTGGGATCAATTTTGTTCCCTAATGAAGTCTCTGATTGAAAGCCCCTATTAGACCACAAGATCCATGCACATGCCATTATTATATTGTAAAGCAAGATAAATTTGACTTAACAATCAAGCAAATACTGAGGTATTTACTTGGATTCAAATCAGGGCCTTGAATTTGTGATGATACATGATGGATTTGGGGGTTCCTCCATTTCTCAGCATGCTTTGTTTCATTTAGCTGATTTGGATACCTAAGTAAAATCAGTAACTAAGTAAAACTGTTGACATTCCCCCAGAGGCCCCAGCAGGTCTCCTGACCACACATGAGGAACACATGAGGTTTCTAGCCACCTTAAAACCAAAAGCCACAAAAGCTTCCAGTTATGTCGGTCACAGATTTGTTGTCACGACATCATTAAGAGACAAAGCCCTAAAGATCAGCCCCAAAGCTGACCCCAAAGGACCCCCCTGAGCCTCCGCCAGATAGCACAGCGGGTCAGCCTCACCGAGCTACCAAACTCCTCCAGTTTAAGTTAAAAGCATAACATGTCTAACAGCTGCCCAGCGTGACAGTGACCTGGTGTAGATACTGCCAAAAACGAGGGATGTGAAGTGCTGCCACGACAAAATAAGAGCTGTATCTAAATTTAAATTTCCTAATTGAGTTACTATGTTCTCATGTGAAAACCTCTCAACTCGGTGTGCACTCAGTCTTTCAGAATCTCTAGATTTAATCCCAGCTCGAGAAAAAGATCACATGGTCTCAGTCTGAACATTGTTACACTGCTCAGAACCCCTTTGAAATTTTTCCTATTTCAATTTCATTAAATGTTACTAGAGGGTACTTCTACTTCTTTATATTTTCAAACATAATTTTATGACAAGCAAAGTTAAATACGTTAGGAGACTTAAGATTCCTACAAATACATACCAAGACTTTGGGAAAGTTTTGCATTATATAGTCTTAATTACAATCTTTGCCTACAAATGAACAACATGACTAAGAAAGCAGAGTTTTTCTGATGTTTTATCAAATTTATCTTATGTGACTCAAAATTGCTCCAATAAAAGCGTAAACATAAAAACTTGCATTCCAATAGCAAGTACAATTGCATATTTCTGTGATATTGTTCAAATTCTTTTTAAGGATAGACAGTGAGCAGAAAGTGGTGTGACCACCATGCTTGATTCAGCTACCACACCATGTGACACATTCCTGAACTGAAGCATATGCATTTCAAACAAGGGAGGGATTGTATAGATTAATAGCACAACATAGAAACCACACACACACACACACACACACACACACTGAAATACTCACGGAGCCACAAGGAGCCGAGGAACAGCAGCAGGACTACGATAGCTGCAGCAGCCTTGCTCTTAACACCCATACTGAGGTCCAGTTTTGGGTCTGCCAGTCCCTCTCTGTTCCTTTTCTTTGTCCCTATCTTTTAATTCCTCTGTGTCTTACATGAGTCCCCTTGCACTGGCTGTCACCACAATTACACCCCACCGGACCCCTGCCCCTGACCCCCCCCTTGTCCTCTCAAACCTTTCATACTCTCCCCCAAATCCCTGAATAAAAAGTTCCCTCAACCATTGCACCTCAAAGAGCCTCTGTCAATCTTTTACTCTATTTTACAGCTGCAGCAAACCCTTCTCCACACTATTTCAACTCAGCCTGTTGTTGACCTCTCTGGGTTTTTTCTTTCTTTTTTGTCTGTCTTTGGCGTTTTTTCATTCACGTCTTTTCTCTCTCCTGCCTTTGTTTCTTTCTGGCTTGAAAGCTCCCTGTCTCATGCAGTCTTGCTCAACCTGAGGGTCCAGAGATCAGCCTAGAGCAGCTACTGGCTGATAAAGCAGAGCCAATGCAGCTTGTCCGCCAGTAACCTCGTTCTGCCAGATTCATCTTCTATATGTGCACTATATTCCTGGTCAGTTCGAGTAAACACTTGCTCCTCCGACCACCACCTTCCCTCCTCCTTCCTCCCTCCCCTTTCTCTCTCTCTCTTTCTATAACTCATTCACACACACCATGAGGAGCACCGCTACACACAGCAACAGAGCTGACACACATTTGTGAAAACATGCTGGTTTAAGTGTAAGGTGTAAGAGTATAACATGCAGCATATGACTCTCTTAATGTAAACAATTGTGTTTTTTCCTTATATTTTCCTCTTTATATTTGAATTGCATTTGACCAAAAGGGATTGATAAAGGAATTCTTATTCACCTTTTTATTATATTACTTTGTTAATGTCACAACAATCTGGAATTCATCTTAGCATTGTTTTGTTTGTGGTAAAACACAATGGCCTCTTGGTGGCTGAACAGAGAGTGATGTGATACCAAAACTTTGCTTGTCAATGAATGACAAAGTCTAACTAAGCTTATCATAGCTGAGGCTGCAAACTGAGCAAAGATGTCCATTCAAGCTAATCTAATTTTAGATATGACAAAGACATCTGTATCTCTACAAATCACAGTGGATACAAACTGGATCTATTTTCTGTAAAAACATGTACAAAGTGTACTTACTTTTGTCATCATATTATATCATTTACATACGCTGAGTGGTGTTCTATAACTAATATCATTGAGGATTTCTATGCTTATCTTATTTATTCCATGACTTCATTCGATGATTAAAGTCTGAAGTCTGACTGATGCGTTGCATGTAGGGTGTTCCTGTGATTATCACTATCAGTGGAAACCCAGTGATTGCTCCCTCTCATGGGGTTGGTTGTCTGCTGCTGTGGGGGGAGGTGAACAGACATTGAACTCCACACTCAAGCTGGACTACATGTGTGCTCATGAAGAGGGACTTAACAATGGTATTTTTGCAGGAGGAGGAGCGGGAAAATAGTGAAAGCAAGGGGCATTAATGACTTGGCTGGGAGGACCGGTCATGGGGCTTTTTACTCTGTGCAACCAATGGATGATCCCATCTGAAATAGGCAGCAACTGACAAGGGGAGACTGAATCCCTGTGAAAACATGTGACCCTTTCTGAAGAATGAACCCGTTTCTTGACTCCATGTTGCTGAAACGTTGTAATTAAATGTTCTGATGAAAAAACACATTTTAAAATAGATGTAGTTACAGATATAGTTCTTAAAAATGAACATTTGTCTGTGGTTAATTCTTGACATCACACACAAGTGCTAAGTACTAGTCGTCTGAACACATGGTATGAATTCACACAGTGTGAGTATGTTTATGTGTCGAAGTTCAGCGGAGCAGGAAAGCGGTATTTTGTCACTGTCAGATAGCACCACACTGGATTTTCCATTTGGAGAGTCAAAACATTTAACCACAGCACTAGGATTAAACACATAATCCAGTTTGGTATAAGCTTCAACAAAAGTACAGAGTTTAAATTTAAGTAGGACAGACAGCTCCAGAGCTGTATGACTGAACAAAACAGTGAATAGCGCAGACAAAAGCAAATTAAACAAATTTTGCCTGAATGTTAATGATTCTTGTGGGTGTGACCTCTAGTGGCTTGTGGGCCGATGTACAGCCTTCCTCTGAAGACTCAAACTTCTATTTGCAACGAGTCCTTGTAATTTCATGTAAATCCCTTAACAGAGGTGTACAGTGTGAGCGTGAATGAGCATTTATAGATTCACAGCACACTTTAACACATTTACTAACACGAGTTAACTGTTGCTGTAACTCTATCCACGGCTGCACAACAGGCACTGACAATTTCGAAAATGTTGTCATTGCATACTCAGATAGAGTTCTGGGTCCAACCGCATTAACACTACAATGATTTGAACCCCCTGTTTCATTGATTGTGGCTATATTTACACAGCCATTTATTATAAAAACAGTTATACATGCCTGCATGACATTTTGCACCGACCTGCCTCAGTGTAATTTTGAAGGATTGCTGAACATAATCGGGTGGAGAGAAAACAAACACTGGACTTTAACCAGACTGGCCATAGTGGAAAAACATCAAGCTGTTCTGAACATATTCCTGGAAGGTTCCAAAATACCTTTGCCCCTTTAATCTTTTAATTTGCCCCTGTTTGGCTAAATCCAAATTGTGCATTGTTTTGCTACAGCAGCATGCTGCAGCTCTGCTCTGTGAACAGACTGCATTTGAGGCCTGATGGACCCAGTCCTTCCTCTGTCTCTAAGCTCTGAGTGTGAGACACATAATCTGCCTTCTGGAGGCTCCAGTTACTTTAAAGAAGCTCATCTCTGTTTCCCTAAATGTATATTTAGTACATCACATACTGCTCAACTCACATGGCACATTCCAAAAATCAGTCTGTTGCCCTTGTCACTGCAGAGTGCCTTTACTTACATTACTCTAAAATGAATTCTGATAGTGTGTTTATTTTCTGTGTTTGAAAAGAATCAAACAGCCTGATAGGCTACTTTGCATTTCTGAATCTGTAGCTTCACTCACGTTTTAGGGAAATTAAAAAGTTCAGTGTTAGAGTTATCTTGATGCTAATCAAATCATCTCTGCATCCATTGTTTTATGAGTTTAATAAACATTGTCTGCCACCAGCCCTCTGAGCCCACCACACTGTGGTCTGCAGACACTCTCTCACTACTGTTTAAGGGGGTAAGGCTCTGCTGTATGTATTAATACCCCAGACACATAGCAGAGGGACAGCAGGCCTGCAAAGCAATCACCTGTTCACCCTGCTGCACCCATGGGTGTATCTTTCTGGGTTTTTTGCTGGTTTTGTTGGGGTTTTTTTTCATCTGGTTCACACACACACACACAAAGAGAAAGAGGAGGAGAGAAAGAAATTATATTAAAGCAGAAATTACATAAAAATGTGGGAGCATCAGTCAGTGTCACTTTGAAAATGTTCCACTGGTGATTTTCCCATCAAAAGACAATATACCCCTACAATATATTTTGGAATCTGGCATGGATATCAACATAAGAAAACGTATAATCTTACAATTTCTAAGAATATTACAGCGATATTAGAGGTAAACTATGAATAGCATCAAAGAGTCTTACTGTTGTCTATGTTTTGTCGGAGAAATACCATAAAGCATATAACTGGCATCAGCACACATAGTTGTTGTCTAATGATCATGATGATGGTTATTGTGAGTGACTGAAGTGTGACTTGAAGTCCTAGTTTAGTGCTTCCCAGCTGCTGTGTAATGTGAGCCATGGATAGTGACAGCCGGGCCGGGCGACAGTCAGGGCGCTTGGTGAGGGATTTAGGGCTCTTCCTCTCTGTCTTTGCCCTCGCGCTCTCCCCTTTTCTCCCTCTCAAACTTAATATTTAAATATAGTGCAGAGCAGTGGTGAGAGGACTTGGAACATGATGGCAGTGCACAGATTTTGGATATTTTTTGGAGCTGTAACTATTCTTGGGACTTTAATGACTCAGGGTAAGTGGCGTAGAGGCAAACTTTTGGCACATCCTCATCAACTGGCTGGCTCCCTTCGTGTCTATCAAATAATATTTTCCCTGTCATGTTGCAGTTGGAAACCAGTGTTCAGAGAGACAACAACCTCAAAAACGTTTACATTACCCAGCATGCCAAAAAAAAAACCTTTTATAATTTAGATTTCTTGAAAATTTACACACACTTAAGATTATATAGAGTTTAAATGATTTTGGAAGCATTTATAGAAGAAAAAAAATATTCTGTTAATAGCATATCTTCAAACGTTATATCTATTATATAATTATCTCAGTATATCTACAATGTATAGTAGATTGGCACAGTGATGTGAAGTGTATAAATCAAAATTATAGTGTGGGCTGAATTATTGTGTGCATGTATACACTTAACAATGCACTTTCCCCAAAGACTTGCATGACCTTTTTGAATGTGACATAAAACAATCCATTTACAAAGCATGTTGAGCTTTTTCTCTTCTCACTTATAGTAAGTGCACTTCACTGCACAACCACTAATGTTGACAGGGATCATCTATTCTGTGATCTGTTGCATGATTATGTGTGTCTTTAAGTATATTCAATGCAATTCATCAGGAAAAAGAAAAGATAAGCCAGCATCAAGAACAGCAGAAGGTCCCTTGTTTTGGCAAGAGAGAAGTTAGTCCTCAAGCCAAACCAATTTCCCAATTTTTCTTAAATTATCCATCTATCTCAAGTGTGTAGAGTTTCTTCTGATTTGGCTCAGAAGGGTTTTTTCTCTAACAGAGGAGGAACAGGCCTGTGGTGGAGGCAGAAGTGAAAGCCCTCATGTAGTGGAAGTTAAAAAAAAAAAAAAAAAGCTAGGATTTAGGGTAAATTTATGGTAAATGTTTCTGAAACCCATCTCCTTGGCAAAGGTCAGGAGTCATTAACCACATTTCTTGAAGATCAAACAGAGTTGAGAAAAGTGCAGTTGGATTGCTTCACATTAGACTGGATGCCCTTGTGCCTGGTGCGTTAGGACGCTGGAAATAAGACTGAGTAACCTTGCACCTTTACTGATGAGCACAGCGTCGTCAGATGGAAAACACTTGAGATGAACTTGAGTTGATGCAGTTGTCAGCTATTTGATCTCTATACACTTGGAGCAACAGCTGTATTTACAGTCTTGGAATTAAATCAAAACTCAGTCTAAGCTTGGATATCAGAAATAAGCTCTTCTCCTAAGTTTGGCCTTCATCAAGATGTGATGATCAGAACATGAAGCAGTGGATGAGGGGACTGAAAACCTGGGCTGGACTCTGTAGAGTATTGTGCTGGAGTGGAGATGAATGCGCAGGACTCTCAATTAATATATTGCACACTTACAAATTTATTAAACTTAAACTGCAGATTAACAAAGCACAGCAATACATTAACAAAACGAGACCCGGCCCTCTAGGGTTTCGGGAATTCCCTAATAATCCAACACCTCAAGTAAGAACATGAAAAAATAAAAGGAACCGACTTTGTGATGAGTTGACCCAGGAATTCACAGTCTTCTATGTTCACCCTACATTCATACCTCTTCTGCACTTGGAGGCTGACTGTAGTTTCATATATGGATACATCTGAGTTCTGCTGCTGTGTCTTTCCTTATAAAGACCAAAAATGCATGACTTACACTTTCTTACTATCCTGCCATTACCTGTTTACATATACTATCATCACTCTCCTCTAGCCTCGGATTCGGGTCCTTAGCTGAACCCTAAAAGGCTCTGGTTCATATCATATATAATATCAACACAGCCAATTCTGGAAATGGCTGGAACACAAGGTGAACCGAGGATAGCTGAGTTTAATACAGAGGGCAGTTCCTTACAGTTATCTGTTCATGTTCTTCATTTAAATATACCACAACTCTCTCTAGAATAGATGCTTACTGGAAGACAGACAAGATACATTCCTCCTCTTTCCAGATCACATAAAATATTTTCTCACGTGAAACATCTCCTGTTCACAGTAGTTACATGAACAGTGAGTGTGCAGTGGACATAAGGACACGGTCAACCAGGGTGAGCTTTGCTTGCTTTTAGCCCAATCAAACAGTGATTTTGTAATGTTTACCTGTGTGGCCATGTTGTTCTGACTTGTTATGCTGCTCTGGTCACCTTAAACATTCAGTTCAGCCAAATCATACACACAAACAACTTTTTTTTTAATATACAGCAAGTGCAACCTGGCAATATCAACTGACTAATTTTTAACCATTCACTGGACCGTTTTATTGGCCCTACGCCCTCTCGATGGTCACCTGCAGGCTCTTCCTCTAGTTTCTCCATCATCACCCTGTTGTCTCTGTCTGAGGGGACTGAGATGTCAGCTGCAGGAAGTGACCAGGTCAAAGCATAGACACAGAACATTAACCGTACTTTGTAGCCACTCAATATTAGAACTGATCCACGTGAGCTGGATGACTGAACTGTATTTAGAGGTACATCACACACAGCGCAGCACACGTGGCACACTTTCAAAGTCTTTGTTGCCATCTATCATTAAACAGCTTGTCATCCTATAATATTATAAGTATGGATTTAAAAAATCATTTGGTGCTATTCTATTTCAGTGCTATTGCTGAATGTTGCAGCCCCACAATAGCAGGGATTCATAGAGTCAATATATACTTTTCTTTACTTACCACAGAATATTGGAGCTTTAATTTATTTCAGAATTTTAAGATCTGTCTTTAAGATATACTTTTATTTTCTATGCAAACTTACATACGTTCCTATAGGGCAGAAAAATATTTCTTTCTGATATATCCAAGTGTAATATTCAACAATATTCATCCATCCATCCATTTTCTGTACTTCTTATCCTGTCTCAAAGGGTTGCAGGTGAACAATATTCAAAAACTAGGAATTGACAAACCCTTGGGATGTGAAACATCTCACTACTATGATTACACTGATTACTGATTGTCCCACTGGAGAATTATGATTACAACTCAAAAGCATGTGACCTGTTTGTGCCTGATTAGAGCAGGCAGACCTGGAAAAGAATCGATCATGGGGGACGGCATCTTTTTTTGCCTTGATACATGTGTTGCTGTCACCACTGTAACCTAATGGTGATACTGATGATTATTGTAGATGACCTGAGTATGACTTAAAGTCCTAGTTTAGAGTTCCCCAGCTGCTGTGTAATTTGATCTATGGATAGTGACAGCTGGGAGGGAAGAGGTAACAGGTCGGAAATAACCTCTGCCTTTCTCTCACTTTGTCTCTTTTGAAGTTTATATTGAAATTTAGTACAGTCAAAGAGCACAGCTTTATGGTACCATTGCCATGACTGACAATTTAGGGCACAGTTACTTTACTCCTGGCAAATCCTCATCCACTGACCCATCTCTCTGTCCTCTATTTACTGATTAAATGTGTTTAAGTTTCCACAGATTAAATCAACATGCAATATATTTGAAGACTGAAATATAATACTTTTAGGTAGTTTAAGGGAGCTCAGTATGTGTTGCATTGTTATGCAGTTAGTTATTGTTTACTATGTGAGTGTGAGTTATGCTTAAAAATACAGTATGCCTGCCTTCATGTATAAAAGAGAGGTTATTTTGTGCCACAATGTCCACTCATTGTCAATTGAGTGTTGAATCGAGGAGGAATATGTTATTTCTTAATTCCAATGTTACATTTTAAAAAAAAACTGATTTTTCATCGCATGTGGTTCTGGTTTTAGTTGTTGTTATGATCCATTACTGGAGGTCACTTTTATTTAACGTTTTATTTATCACATGCCTCATTTGCTACTATTAAGACTATTGCAGATGTTTCTCTCCCTCCTGACATGAAATATTAAACAGGCAAGTCTCAACACACACGTAGGTAAACCCATGTAATTTCTTATCTGTTTTTTCATGCAGTCAAGTGTAATGAGGAGACACATCTGATTAGAGATCTGTTCCGTGGCTACAACAAGAATATTCGCCCGGCGGTTCACCCTGATGATAAGGTGGAGGTTCAGATCAAGCTGACCCTCACTAATCTTATCTCTCTGGTGAGAGCTTGTTCCTTCTTTCTTCTTAAGCAGAAATCTGTAAATTGTAAACAAAGTTATAGACTCAAGGACAATAATAACTGTTAAGACACTGAAGTTGCGATGTAGTTGTGCATGATCAACACCTATAGCTAAAATATTCATTCTACCTCTCCACTTTTACCACAGAATGAAAAGGAGGAGACTCTTACAACCAACGTGTGGATTGAGATTGTGAGTTTTCCCTCTATTTCTACTTTCATTTCTTCTCGCATCAATCCTGGATAGGCTTTTGGTTGGGTTCACTTGGCCCCAGTTGTCTCTTCTTCTTAATGTCACTGATGACCTTTCTCTCAAATGTCATCTACAGCAATGGTCTGATTATCGCCTTGCCTGGAACACATCTAAATATTATGGCATTAATATTATTCGTGTGCCATACAACACTGTTTGGCTTCCTGATATTGTCCTTGAGAACAAGTAAGGCAGTGATGCATTTACTCACATCTCCACATAATTCTTTTTGCTGAGGGTTTTTGTATTAAGTCTGGTGTCTGTTTCTGCTCTTCAATCTCTGCAGTATTGACGGCAAGTTTGATGTGGCTTACTATGCCAATGTGTTGATCAGCAGCTCGGGTTGGATGTACTGGCTGCCTCCTGCTATCTATCGAAGCACTTGTGCCATTGAGATCACATATTTCCCATTTGATTATCAAAACTGCACGCTAGCATTCAGGTGTGGTATAATTAATTCATTTCAAGATACATATCCTATTTATATCATTGTTTTTTTAATTATTATTTTGTTCTATTTTGTACATGAACCAACAGCAAAATCCTTAAGAGGGCTGCACATGTGCTCATAGAACTGGTGTTACATCAAAGTAACTACTATTTCC
>JBAJHX010000067.1:8549588-8562812 GCA_037176925.1 Amniataba percoides
GAGATAGAGATAGAGATAGAGATAGAGATAGAGATAGAGATAGAGATAGAGATAGAGATGAGATAATTGTGGCAGAAAAAATATTATGCATCATAAATACATACCTGTATAAAGTACATTCTTGAAAGCACAATATTATAACGTAATGTTTAAATGCCTTTGTTTTAGGTGTTGCGATCTGCTGACCGCTGGTCCACTGGAACCTGTGAGAACTCGATCCTCAACGCCTACATTCACACCATCGAAAACAGCGAGCACTACATCTACATCGAGGTAACGGCATAGACTGAACTCAATTATATGTCTTGTCTGTGCTTTTTACAAATTTATTTTACACCTCAGCATTTTAATAAATCTTAAACAAATAATCAAATCTTGTCAAAATAATTTAAGTCTGCTTTATGTTTGGCTCCCGCAATACCTAAGTATTATTGTAGTATATTATTATGGAAAGTATTAGCAACACCTAATACTTATGTATATGTATTCTATTTTGTATAAAACCAAATAACATGTTTGAAAGATACTGTATATTTGTTTAATCTAAAGCATAGATTGGGTTCCCTCTATTTCTGATATTTCAGCATGTGATGCTTACTTACTTACAAACCATTTGACACATTCATTTTCTGTAGATTAGATTCTGTAGCCAATGTGTGTCTAATCATGAGGTTTCATGAGTCTAAATTCAATCACAGCCAGGCCCCTTCCTTGCCAGATACCTGCCTGTTTTAGCCTTCACCTCATACCGAGCCACCATCTGCCTTCTCTCTGCCCTCAGAACCAGTTCTTCATCAGCTGTGCCGATGGGAAGACCGTCCACAACGGGATCGGCGATGCAATTGTGAACCGAATCTTGCGTGCCCACAGGTCTGCTTTGAGAGCACTGGCCAGATTTGTGTGGTGCCTCATTAATTTTCTGCAAAAATAAGTTATAAAGCAGCATTTCACAAAATCTGTACTCAGTGTATTAACACGTATGAGCAAAGCACAAAGAATGGTACATTTCTGCATCCATGACTGAAAAAAAATATCCATGAACTACACTAAGCACACGTTAATGTCCATGTTGACATTATGTCTTATTGCAGAGAGCAGAAGAAGTACAGAGTGTTTGTTGTGGTTCCTCTTCTTCCTGGGTTTGAGGGAGACATCAGTGCGGGAGGTGGAAATGCCATCCAAGCCATTTTGCACTTCACTTACAGGTGAGAGCTTTTTCCTCCCACCAACATCCTCCACTCAGCTTACAGGTCGGCACAATGCACCGTGACCACAACAACCACGGGAAAAACCCAACATTCATGTGGATAGAAGACATGTTCCCAGTCACTAAGAAGTGTCTAGATTAGATAGATTTTCTCATGCACTGACTCGTGATTTGTTTTGTGCACAGCTCAAATTGAATTTTCGAGTTTAACAAAGCTAAGAAGGAATCACTTCTCCAGTTACATGGATCATTAATATATGATGTAGTTTAATTTGGGAATGCAATGCTGTTTTAATAGCATGAGGCTGGGGTGCAACTGGAAAGAACTTTGCTGCATTTTGTTTTAACGCTCTGAGTGAGTGATCAAATTAAAACTGCATTAAGTGATAATGCATCATAAGCCTAGTCAGCCTGCTGTTATTGCTGGAATACAGCATGGCAGTATTATTAGGGTCTCAATCTTTGCAGTCATCCATCAGTTTTCCACATTTGCTGTGAATGGGAATATTATCATTGAAGACACTCCATTTTACCAAGATTACACTTTTATTATTTATTTTTTTTATTTTTGCTGTCATATTACTGTCCTATATTCTGTTAATTACTTCATTTAATTGTTTTTGAATGTCCCAGGACCATGTGCCGAGGGGAGCACTCCATCCTTTCAAGACTCAGTGAAGGTGAGTCTTCTTTTATTGATCTACTTTTATATCAACCAACAAAAAAAAAAAATATCGCCTCTCATCACAAAGTACCACCTGCTCTCTCTCTAACATGTCTGTCTTTCTTTCTCTTCGTGTGGCTCCTTTAAACTGAAGCTACTGGTGCTAGGTATCTGCCCTCCAGTCTCAATTCTCACCCTTGACTTGTTCATCTCTTTTCACATCTTTTAAGACTTTAAAAGCCCATATGAGTTTCTTCATGAATCTTTTCTGTATTTTTATATCGTCTCTCATCAATAATGCGACTCCGGTTTGATCCCCAGTTCAGGACCAATGGACAGAGTACATCACGCTGTGCGGCCTGAGAACTCATTCCCAGCTCTCCCAGTCGCTTGTCACAGAGCTCATCTATGTTCACAGCAAGACCCTCATTGCCGATGACCGCTGCTATATAATTGGTCAGTCACCACCACCACAAACTCATTCAAAGACACTTTGACCTTGAGTCATTATTGAGCTCCATGACGAAACAGCTCATCTCCGTCCATGAAAATAGACATGCATGACAGGAGTTCTCTTGAAATATTTTAAATTAATGTATTCTTATGTATTCTATGACACTGTGATGTATATTAATTGATATATTTTAGCTGTGATTTAATAGCACTGTCAAAACTGTGAAGTGAACAAATACATTGACATTTATATATAAAAATGTATAATTAAGAGGATTGCATTTAATATTTAAGTGTAAGCTCCTTAAATAGGGTAAACCAAAATGGTATGAATGTTTAAAAGTTGTGCTAAACAGTAAGACTCTGTCACATTTCTTTAATCTTTTCAGTAGATTTTCATTAAGTCAAACACAGTTTGTGATATTTAAAAATACGACTTTCCCTTTTTAATCCAGTTCTAAATAGCTAATGTACAGAGAAACATGGAAAAAAATGAAAAGCAAGCACATGTTGATTACTGAATTGAAAAAAAGGATGCCTCTGTAAATGCTCGTACTTTTCCACACGTGTTCCAGGATCAGCCAACATCAATGACCGCAGCATGCTGGGCAGTAGAGACAGTGAGATGGCAGTGTTTGTGGAGGATGAAGAGCGCGTTCCATCCGTCATGGGAGGGGAGGAGTACGAGGCAGGACCCCTCACGCTCGCTCTGCGCAAAGAGTGTTTCAGGTCAGGACAAAGTGTGTGACCATGAATGGTTATTAACTCGAGATTATGGTTTCTATTTTCTATTTCGTGTGAGTACGCATCAGCCACCAAATGCAATCTTGCCATGAGGAGCTACCTATATATACTGTAATTTACTTTTAAACCTTACTGTGAGTGTCTACACTAACAGAACCTGCTAATGTTGTTTTACTACCTTGTGTTTGCTCAACTTTAGTTTCTGATCTTTTTCAGTGTTCTTGTTGGAGCTTCCTCAGACCCCAGTATCAACATTGACGATCCGATCAGCAATGACTTCTTCTTCTTGGTCTGGAATGAAGCTGCTAAAATGAACGCTATCATTTATGACAAGGTATAAATTACATCTAAAGATGGTGTATCATGATACATGACATTTAATATGACATTTTGTATTCCAAACAGTAGCGGTGTGGAGTTTCAGTTTTCTCGCCTCTCCTTTGTACTCATGGGCTTTGCCTGTGCTGTGATGCAGGTTTTCAGATGCCTGCCCTACAACACTGTCCACAACATGCGAGACCTGAAGGAGTACTCCGGCGAGGAACGCCTCTGCGACACGGACCCCGAGCAGGCCGCAGAGGAGCTGAAGGCCGTCCGAGGGCTGCTGGTCCACTTCCCCCTGAAGTTCCTGTGCGAGGAGAACCTGCTGCCCCCACTGGGCACCAAAGAAGGCATGGCTCCTGTTGGGCTGTGGACATAACCACAGCTCAGCCCACATCAGACCACTACGTGACAGCTTAAAGGGCTGCTGTACCACACGCTCCTCGTCGTAGCTCTAGCTCGCCAACTGCTTAGCACAGTACACTAAAGTAACTGCAGCACTGGCACCTCAGTGTCGCTTTAACAATTTACAAAAAATGTATTTGTTCATCACTGATGTTTTTATATTTAGTCTTTTTAACTGACAATAGATCTTTATGATGATTATCTGTTGGAACAGTAGATTAACCTGTACTGGCCAGTGTTTTCGTGATGGTAGTGTCTGCTTCATAACTTCTATAGTGCAATCTGAACTGCAGGGCTGGTGCACAACACACATAAATGAATGTATGAGTCAGGAGAGGATTGCGAGGTTGTATTGGAAATCAAGCATCTCACATGATCTGGGAACATAGTGTACAGTTATTGGTGCAAGGTTTTTGGGTGGGTGGGTGGCTCTGTGTCTGTCTCTCTCTCTCTCTCCGTTTTTCTCTCTCTCTCTCTCGTTCTCGCTCTCACTCTCTCCCTCTGAGGCTTCACCTCTCACTGCAGTGCCAGCAAATCTGTCAGAACATTTGTGGTTGTTATGGTGACGGATATAAAGAGATGACTGGATTGTAGCTGAAAGAAAGACTGGATAGGGCAGGCAAAGGGAGAGCGCTGATAAGGGGGATAACTTACTAAATCAGGATGCTGTGCTGGAAAAATAGAAGGAAATGTGTTGAAAGAGGACTGACAATTCCTGTGAGGGCAAAGTCATTTTTTTATAGTTTTGGATAAATGATCAGGTGGGAAAACTGTGGGAGGGAAAGCAAAGGAGGACAAGATAATTAAAGGGTGTTAGGTTGATTTACCGTTAATTGTTGCGTTTCCTTAAAGTCACCATGACAACCAAGTGAATTATTATTTCACCATGTTGTCAGCAGTCCACAACAGAACATTCCAGTGTCCACTTGGTTATGAGAGAGATGCGTGACGCAGAGACGCGGATTGTTTGACCATCACAGTTATTTCCATGTGTGCTCCACAATTCTGTGCCCAGGTGCCATAAAATGTCTTGCATGTATCTACCCAATATTAATGTACCTGCACCGTGCATTTGTATGTCGCGCTATATTTAGCCACAACACTGACATTTGAGTAGTGACATAATGTGGCTTTCATTCATGCTGCAATTCCCATGTTTGGAGTATGATCAAGTCTTTTTTTTTAAACAGTGAAGAATTTTAGGTTTCATTCAATATGAAATCATGTCAGTTCTCTCTAAACCTGCTAATTCCCTGTATTGAGCAACAAGGAACTGAGTGACTGCTGCTGAGCAATCGGAAACAGTCTGGTATTGGACAAATATGTAGCATCTCTAGTGAATATAGACAGGAAACTACTTATTTGGTCATGTCATGTAATGATTCAACAAATTGTACTGTAGATGCTGCCTTCCTAATGTGGAAAAACAGGACCTGGGCAAAATAATGTTACATTGAGCCATTTTATGTGCTTTAAGGTTTGTCATGTGGCACAGCAATCTTGCAAAGTTATGTAAGTAACTCTGTAAAGCACCTGTATCTTAAGAGTTTTAAGAGAAATGCTAGGCAGATGACAGGCAGCATCTGAAGCTTGTACATGAGACTTTATGTTTTATATTTTAGGACGTTCTCACTGGACATTAAAAACCCTGTGCCCTGTGTTTTTAAAGATACCTGTATGTTAAAAAATAACTTGAGTTTGATTTGCATAGCATAATTACAGGTAACTAAATCCACATTGTAATCCAGAAAAGTGAAAACTTGACCACTGACAAAGCCAGTGAAATTGTACAGACTGCTTCGTAAGCTTCCGAGACATGCTCACAAGTCTGCAACACTACCGAGGTGGCTTCAGTGCAGACTCGTCTGTGAATTTGACAGATGACAAGTGTCCCACGTGAACGCCACCGTGCTCTACATAGAGGCACCTTTTGCAGAGGAGCTAGGAAAACCATCTGTGTTTAGAAATGGTGCATTACTGGCGTCAGAATTGTTCACACTTTCCTTAGGAAGATATTAAAAAACCACTATGAACCTTTGCACACTAGAAGCTGGGTATTTGCTGGCCTCTCTTATACAGCACAAAATGGTTGCCTTTAGTAATGTTTTTTATTTAAAGATTCAGCATAAATGTCTGATGTACTGAAAAGTGACCTTTTACTGTTCCTCTCATGAATTCTATTTTTATTGAACTAATCAAGTATTTATATGCAATTTCATAAATATATATTACTACTAGAAACTTTTTAACTCATCCTTGATATACCTAGCAGTCACCGTGTGAAAGCCCTTGTGTATGCAGATCTGTAGTTTGAGGTTACTTTAATGTTGCTGATATATAAGTTACTAACTCTCAGGGGCAAGAGATGACATATTCTTACTCAATCTCTTAAACACATTTATGAGCAACTTGTACTTTATGGTATGTTACTTTTTCCTCAATAAACTTGTTTTTTATTTCAAAGTGAATATTTACTTCTCCTTTTATTTAAATAATATCCATTATCCCAAATAAGCAGTTTAGTTTTCTATGAAAACACACAGTATCGTTGTACTTCATCAGAATATTAAGTGTAATAGAGATGCATTTTATGTAATGACATGTCTAATAATACATAAAGAACCATAATGTTATTCATGACAGACACAGCTAGAAAATAAGATATCACCTAGTGGCACTTTGCGGGAGAAAAGAGGATTTTTAGGGGATTTATGTGCAATATTGCACTTAAGACTGAGCTTCATATTTTCTGTTGAATCCTTTGCTATCTGTGTATTCTGGGATAAAACAAAGCTTTTTCACCAGGCAAACGTGGACATAATATTACAATATTACAAGACAAAATATTACAAATTATAAGAAATGGCCAGTATTTAACACAAAATGAAATAAACCTTCATTTTCTATGTGAATGCTGAAGAGTTCACCAGTGCAATCCCCAAGTTATTGGACTATAATCACCAACATCCGTCTTTTATGACATACCACATTGTTCTCTTGATCTCTGTCTGGCTGAACAGCTTTGCAAGTGAATCATGCATTATTGACAAGCATTATGATCTGCTGGAGATAAGGTAGGGTCCGCCTTAATGGAAAAATAGCTATGGCAGTGATAAAGATGTTAGGATGGCAAAAACTCCAAAGTAATATGACACAAAAGACTCACCAGATATGACATACTGCACAATGTGTGTTTCTGGGTTCATGCAGCATGATTGAGCTGTGATTAAACTTTTTATTCTGAGGTGTGTTCAGTGCCCATGCAGTTTGTCAGAGCGGACTGTATGTAATTGACAGTAGATGTTTACATAGAGTCTGTGGGGCAGGCAGACACTGTGGCGCAGGTCGCGGCGCGCTGTCATCTCTCAGGTAATTTGTCCCTGATGAAGCACCGTAGCCGTGCACAGAGGCGAAAACACTTGAGGAGCGCTGCGTCGCGGCCAATCGTCAGTTCAGCCAACGCAAGACTACAACACGGCTGGGAGTGGGAGGGAGGAGGACTCGGGAAGCAAGGAAAAAAAAAAGAAAACATGGCGAAATAACAAGTTTGGCTGCCGGACCGCAGTTTGAAGCCGCGTCGTCTCCGCAGCGTTGGACTACAAGTTTGTCAAAAGAAAGGAAGGAAAGCGACGCTTAACTTTGTGTAGTCGAGGGCCGCCAGCTTACAATCATTACGGGAGAGAGTCCGAGAAAACAGTGCCCGCCTGTGTGCCTGCCTGTGTTTTCCCCGGAAGGTTGGCAGTGCTAGGCGCGACTGTCAACACAGAAAATGGATGAAGACGGAAAGTTTACGTTGGGAAAAACGGCTGTTTTAGCCCGCTAGCTTTAGCCGACTCAGCTAGCACCGTTAACGCACCTGACTCGGTGTCCGGACCGCGGCGCGCTCCGAGCAGGAAGGTTTATAAGTTAACAAGTTTGATAACTGTGGTCAGAAATAAAGACAGACTGGAGTATTTTTAAAAACCCAGCTCTTGGTTTTAATTAGCCGGGCTCGTCCCGTGGTGACAGGACTATTTAAGGCTGATAATGACCGGCTGACGGTTGGTTCTGGTGCGGACGGACCCGGACGCCATCACATCAGACGTTGCGTCCTCCTTAAAAAAACAACCACTGCGTATGTTATTTCATACTTGTATGTCTCACAGCCACGACAGACACATCTGGCAGTTTTTTTGTTTAGTTCAGTTTTTTCCCCTCACATCACCGGGATTATTTTATGAGTCACATTATCGGGGATGTTGTACAGCAGCAGAGACGCGGCGTCTTGTCAAAATGAACACAGCAAGGTGTTCAACAACAGTGGAGGCGCATCGCGTTGAAAACCTGCCAGCTGTTAGAGACCGTAACAGTCTGTCAAAATCTCCTATTTTAAGTTGAGTTGTGATTTTTTTTTTTCGTTATCATTACGTATTTCTTCCGGTGTTTGTGCAGATCCACCGCGGATAACCCCCGCTGTCGGCCGGAGTTGTTGAGGTGAAGCTAGCCAGGCTGGGTGCGTCTGAGGCGGCTCTGCGATGTGTTTGCTAATCTGAGTGCGACCGTGTTGTTCCGCAACAGTTTTTTTTTTGCCTCCTGCACACCAAACAGCGCGGTTGCTGCATTTTCCTGCACAGATTATCCCCTCTCAAGCTCGCCCCAGCAGCGGCAGCAGCAGTGCTTCTCGTCAAATTATTCGGCTGACTTGTGTTAGCTGTCGGTGCAAGTTTCGCCAGCTATGTCTGAAAACGCCCCCACACGAAGCCTGGATGACATCGACCTCGCAGCTCTGAGGGTGAGTATTGTTCTTGCAAGATAAGCGTGCTGCACTTTATTCAGGCAGGGTTGTGGCAGACGGGCTCATTAGGTGTTGTGTCATGTGAGCACGACACGAGCACGACCATTTAACACCCACGCAACAAAAGTTGAGATGGATAAACACCCCTCGGCCTGCGTTGCCAGCTGCAGCTCTTTTAGTATTACAGGTTCCCCAATCAAATAGTAGTGAACATAATGCTCCAACCCTGACAACTTTTCGTGATTCATGTATTGATAATAATAAAAAAGATTGAAACAGTATGAAATAATGTCTGCTCCTGTTTCCAGAGCTGTAACACCTGATACACTTGGGGATTGTCATGTAAATATATTCTTATTACATTCAGTAGTCGTGATGAATATATAACATACAGTCCAAAGCTGAATGAATATAAAACCAGGGTCTGGTCTTATTGGTTTAGTTGTTTAGTTAATTTTTTATTATTAATGACATGATTCATATCCTGTATATTTATCATATACTACATATCAAACTTACCTCTCTGGTGTTTTCATGGGTCTGCCTTGAAGGCCTCAGTCTTAAAAACCCACCTGGCTTTTCTGACCAACCACTTTGACAGGCAAATAAGGAAGTCAGATGGGGAAAACAAATCTGCTCCCTTCTATTTCCATTTGATGAAACATTTTTGAATAACATTAAATTTTCTGAATTATGACCACACTTTTGATACTCCCTCTTGATGTATCTCCATCTCAATGGAAGGTGTCAAAAATAGTAAAATACCCTTAAGACAGACCTGTATTACCATTACAAAGGAATAATTTATGCATTCAGTCACTGTTTTTTTAAAAGATAGATTACAGCCTCCCACTTGGGTCCTGAATTTAAACACATCAACATACAAACACGTTTATGTTTGGTGGCCTTTTGAAATCTCTTGTCTTGGAGTAAAAGTAGCCAAAAGGTTACCTAGAATGGGCATCTGGCACCATTAAAAGTCTAATGTAAGAACAGAGGATATGAGGTCCTGATACCAGGGTAAAAACTGTGACTTTCCTCTTGGTGGTTCATCAAAAAAAGACTGCATCACCTAGAATAATACTGTTGAAAGAGTCACGGGTCACAGGAAAAATATCAATCAACAGTCAGTTTTCCTGTGCCCTCTGAAAACACTAGGAAACTCTGCAACACTTTGGAGAAGCTTTTTACAGATTTATGGGGCTTAACAGGAGATCAGAGGTAGTTTAACCAAATCCTGGCTTGTTGGGTGCTTGTTACATCTTTCCCTGACTTAACAGAGGACTCATATGAGAATGTCATATCATTTTTAAAATCCCACATTGTTAGAACTGACCCAGTTCTTTATAACTAAGATGTAAAATAGCAGTATTATCAGAGTTTGTTTTAAACATTTTGAATGGAAGCACAACACTTCATTTCAAGAAGAAATTGTTGTCACTCAATAATCTCAGTGTTTTTATTGTGGGTATTTTGGCAAAAACTGACAGGATTATCAGTGGCTTTCTGTAATATTGCACTGCAAGTAGTAGCCCAGTATTGTACAATAACTTGGAATATTTTGCACACAGTATAAACTAGTATGACGTACATCTTGTATATACAGTATGCCCATAAGAACAGTTCAGTAGATGCAAGTATGACTGCTCCAGAGATATCATGAGGTTACATTCTTGATAGCAGCACCTTTGTTATCTCTGTGCTTTCCATTGAACATGATTCACTGGGTTTGTAGGTGGGAAGCAGAATAGGGATTTTGTCCTCATCACTACACTAGTGACTGCAGATTGGTCAGGCAGCTGACCAATAAGTTGTTGGAAAGTGAAATCGCTGCTGAGTTTGAATGGTGTAAGTGAGGTCCTTTTATCTCCATTGCATTGAGCTCACAGAAATTCATTGTCACTGCCAAAAGATAAGTGTGCCACTGTTTTTGGTGATCTGGGTAAACTAACCATTTTAAAGTGCCATATGCTGTTTTCTTGTAAACAAACAGAAGTTATGTTTATGTTCAGTGTTTCTCACCAGAGCATGTTGTATATATCCAGGAATACTAACAAATGCTGATAAAGTTTCCTTCCACATTAATGATCTGCAAAGGTTATTTTTTTGTGGTGGGGGTGTTTTAAATTAAGTCTTGTTTACATCCATGTTTACTAGCTAGCAGTCGTCTTCCGTGCTTTTGTTGTTGTTCACTGCAGCATATCTTGAACATTACTGCCACCTGTTGATCTGTGAAATAGTGCGAAACTATTGGCAGCACTGTTTACCGCGTCACCCACACGATAAACACCCACTCATAGAAAAACTCCAGAACGCTACTAGAGGACAAAAACGCCACAGGGAACTTTATAAGCAGCTCAGCCACACCATTTTTCAAGACTCCAGCGTTACATAACGAAAACACACTGCACAGAGGCAACAACAAATGATTTGTCTAGCAACACCTTTTTTTAATCCCAATAGCTTTGGATAAACTCAAGCCACCTGCACAGCTGATTACAAGTGGCACAATAATTTACACTTTTAGAATTCAACAAAAAGTGATGTAAGCATGTAATTTCACTTGTTTTGTTGTTAATTTGAAAATGCTCAAAGTGACTTGTATGAGTATTTTCAGTGTGATTCAATTACTGAATATGGTTTAGCAAGGAACACCTGCCTTCTGGAAATCAAAGTTATGAGACCTGTCAGTCTTGTGATTTGATTTTATTGCATGGAAACAGACCATGCATGCGCTCTTCAGTATAAATAACCTCACACAAGTGTGAGAAAAATGCATGAGAAAAGATTAAGGAAAGGTCAGACTGACTTTAGTTAAGAATAAACACCAGTAGACGTTGCACATTGAATGTTAAATGGTCTAAAAATAAGCGTCCTTTTTCCTCGATGTCAGCTTTTTCCACATTGTGATTATGATTTCACTGGAACTGCAATGAGTTGTTGACAAAGTGATTAGTTGTCATGTAATAAATTAACTGCTAAATTCTTTGATTTTGGCTTGTCAAATGAGAATATTTTCTGGTTTGTTTAATTCTTTATGAAAGTAAACTGAACATCTTTTTCAGGGCTACAGTGTAGGACATTTGTTTACTGACACTATTTGTTTACTTATCCATAATAGAATAATTTGAATTAAAATTAAATGAATTTCAATTGAAACATTTAATTAGAAAATACTCTATTTTATTATTATTTTTTATTATTATGTGAGAATACAGATAAATTGACATGCTGTTAAGATTAGTTTGATGAATTAGAAGAAAGATATTACTTTCAGCATTAAGCTTTAGTATTGGTGAAATACTGTTGCATAGCTCAACATGTAAGTATTTAGAAAGCCATTTTAAAACATTTAAGGCCACCTAGAACATTTCTCTGTAGTGATATTTAGGGACTGCAGTTGAGTTGTGATTTTTGTCGATTGTTGCAGCTGTGTAACCACAGATAGGGAAGGCTTTTTTAAAAGGTTTCCTGTCAGCTAAGTTGACACCCCTGCAGGAAATGTGCGGTCAACTTCCCCACGGACCATTACCAGTCCATACCCTGTTCAGCTGAGCTTGTTCTTGTGACAACAGACTGGACACAGCATTTGGTAGACTTCATTGCCATTTTCCCTGAAGTTCTCTGATATACTGAGTTTACACACTGACATGACAGCACGATATCCACAGGAAGTATCACAGCGATCACTTTTATGATTTGCGCAGGCTGACTGTATATTCCTCCTTCAGTTTCCCTGTGGTTTTACTGCTTCCTTGCAATCACTGTCAATGATTTGTTTGACTGCATGTGCTGGCGGTGCTACTCATCGAACATAACCGTACCCTTCCCTTCTATCACTTCGTTCCTCTCATCCTACTCTTGGCGCTGGACGTGGGTGAAGCTGCCGCCCCTGCCTTGCTGCCCACTCGATCACTACATTATTCTCTTTATAACATCATTCTCTTGCCTCCTGCTTTACGTCACGGTTCCCCTCTCTTTTGTGTCCTTGTACATAACACTCTCCAGTATCTTGCCGTGTGTTTATGTCATCACATGAGCTATGTGCATTTTGAATTGAATATATGGTCATTTAACTACTTTATTATTGCTTTTTTCACAAGTGTTTATACGCCATTTCCCCCCCATGAATGTGCCTCAAAGGAATTTCTCCCCTCCTTGTTGAAGGCAGAAAACCCATCATTGGAAACAGATGAAAGCAGGATAGGTCATGCTGTACATTTTAAACCCAAAGCAGCAGTCTTACCACCCACACATCTTCTTAAAGCCATATTCAAATTGCATAAAAGTGGAACTGCTCGTCATTTTCCCTTGTCTCTTGGGGGAGGGGGTTGCATAATTAAGTCAAAGCAACCTACTCATTTATAGTGTCAGTGAAATGTATGTTCACTCCATTGAAATTTAAAATGAACAAATCAGGAAAAGGGCACAAGTCAAATCCATATTGTCAGAATCTATCTTTGTCTATCTATTCTAGTATCAATATTTAGTGTATCCGCTTGTCTGTTTTCCTCCATGTAAAGTCTTGTGGGTGGGAAGTGAGTATGTGAGTGGGTGGCTGGGAAGATTGAGTTTAGATGATTTGTATGGAAATATGGGATTGTCATAATGGATTTGAACTGGCTTTAATGTATAAAGTGTGTATAAACTGTGTGT
>JBAJHX010000067.1:8562912-8572994 GCA_037176925.1 Amniataba percoides
GATTTGTATGGAAATATGGGATTGTCATAATGGATTTGAACTGGCTTTAATGTATAAAGTGTGTATAAACTGTGTGTGTATTTGTGTTTTTATGTGTTAATGTTCTTGACGAAGCCTCGACCAGCAGCCAGGCTCACTGTAATAGAAGTACACAGCTTCTGTTGCAGGAAAATAATTGTAAATGCAACTGCTAGTCATTTGTCAGATTGTCTAGTACTCTATCTAATATGTCAAAAATTACTTGAGCTATTTATGGAGACAGGAAATTAAAATGACAGAAACATTACTTGTAAAATCATGGTGGCCTGGTTTTGTTGTGTGTCCTGTGTCTTGTATTTAGCCTTGAAAAAAACAAAGAAAAAACTGCCTTTGTGCCAAAATAACTGAAGCCAGATTGCAGCAGTTACTAGAACAGGTGCAGTTTAGCAGGATTTTAGTATTCAAGGGTCACTTTCAACTAAAGAAACATGAGTGTAACAACATGAAATATGACCTCCGCTGAGGGTCGGCATTGAAGTGTAGATGTGTAGGACTCAGGGAAGAACAAGCAAGCATCACCCACTTCAAAACCAAAATAAAGATGTTGTGCTTTGAGTGTAGTCTTTTTAATTCTGGTCCCAAAAAGGCAAAAAAGCAGAATGAATTACAATTATTCTTTTTTTTTTTATTTGTATTTATAGATTTATGAATTTGCCCCTCTCTCCCACAGGATCCAGCAGGGATCTTTGAGCTGGTTGAGGTCGTCGGTAATGGGACATATGGACAGGTGTACAAGGTGAGACAGGATTCCTTTTATCATCTAAATGACATCGGACTTTTATTAGAGATCGAAGAGTTCGAGACCATAGCTACTTCTGTGATGATGCTATAAAGCTTAGCTGGCGGGGGTGTGGACTGCTCTCTGTTAAATGTTCTGTGCATGAATTTCTCAGATTACAGCAGATTAACTTAACTGCTAAGTCAGTAAATTTTTCAGTTGTCAGCCTAAAATGTTTTAAGTGGCTGGAACAGAAGGATAACGGACTCTGTAGTAGAAGGAAATCTTAAAAAGCCACAATTAGCCAGAATTAATGGACAAAATTCAGTCTCAGAAACACAGAGTCTCATGTTCATTTTAAACTTTGCTGACTGCTGTTTCTCTTTTTTTGAATCAGGGCCGTCACGTGAAAACGGGCCAGCTGGCTGCCATCAAGGTGATGGATGTTACAGAGGAGGAGGAAGAGGAGATCAAAGCAGAAATCAACATGCTGAAGAAGTACAGCCACCACCGCAACATAGCCACATATTATGGTGCCTTTGTGAAGAAGAGTCCACCAGGCCACGATGACCAGCTTTGGGTCTGTCTACTTTTTGTACCTGAGCTGATGATTTTACAGCAGTATGCCTCAATGATTATGATTGCTAAGTTTGTGTTTGTCTGTATGTAGCTGGTGATGGAGTTTTGTGGGGCAGGATCAGTGACTGACCTGGTGAAAAATACCAAGGGAAGCTCCCTGAAAGAGGACTGGATTGCTTACATCTGCAGAGAGATCCTACGGGTAAGGAATGGCAGTTGCATCAGTCAAAGTAAGTCATTGACAGAGGTCACTTCTTACTGACCAGCTGTTACTTCTTTATCTGTGCACAGGGCCTTTCTCACCTCCATGCCCATAAAGTTATCCACAGAGACATCAAGGGCCAGAACGTGCTACTAACAGAGAATGCAGAAGTCAAACTTGGTACGTTGAATGTCTGAAGGTCTTTGGATGCGGTATTTTTAAAGTAATTAAATGTTATTTCTGATTGTTTTCCTTTCTCCACATTCAGTTGATTTTGGGGTGAGTGCTCAGTTGGACAGGACTGTTGGACGTAGGAATACCTTCATTGGCACGCCTTACTGGATGGCACCTGAGGTTATTGCCTGTGATGAGAACCCTGACTCCACCTATGACTACAGGGTAACAGCGCCACTGTGTTTGGGTGTGTGAGCACTATGCACAAACATATGAAAGATGGAGGCTGACCTGGTCCCTTGTGTGTTTTGTAGAGCGATATCTGGTCCTTGGGGATCACAGCCATTGAAATGGCAGAAGGAGCTCCTCGTAAGTACACTTTTTTTTACTTGTACCCGTTTTTGGTTATATCATACATTTCTGTGCAGTCAAGAGCAGAAAATGTTTCAACATCCCAAAGCCCATTCTAAAAGACCTTGTGAATGAGTCTGTCTTGCATATGCGGCCTTGTTGTCTGTGTCTTCAGATGGACAGCTGACTCACTGTAATCAAGGTAGTGTAGTCGTGAGCTGGCAGTTGGCCTGTGGAGGCTGATTGCACAGATCTCTCTGGTCTGCTTAGCAGGGAGATCTGTCTGCCTTGAGATTTGGTTTCAGAGTTGACTAAGAAGCAAAGAAAATCTAAATGTTTGTAAAATAAAGCTGTGGTAAAGAAATTCCTTGTTAAACAGTGGTTCAACATGAGTAACTTTTCACAGCTAGTGTATGATACATTAGACCCTATCTGCAGGAAGAACTGAATTTCACTCTTTACTCACTGGTTTACTTAGTATTGCATTAGAGTTGCATCTGAGCAGAAAACACCTGCAGTATGCAGCTATGTTTTATGAGCTCTGCATTGTTATAAAATGTGTCTTCACTTTGCCTGAAATGTACCTGTGCTAAGTGTTTGGTTTGGGACAAACTGAGATCTTTAATGAAATTTAAAGTCAAATTTTTAATTTTCTGCTCTACCAAAAGATGGTAAGATGATGCAGAGTTCAACACTAGAGGGGGTGAAGGTTTCTGTGTGCTCACAATGAATCTCAGTTTTAGGCACTTACCTATAATTAGGATTTTATGACAGTACAACCAGTTTGGAAATCTGTCACGATCCAGCATGAACATTACACAAGTGTGACGTGAGCACATGTATCCTCTAGTGCACTTACATGCTATGTGTAAATCTGATGTATAAACATGCAAGTTATATGAAACAAACAGTATCAGTACAATACAACTGTGATCCCTATGTAATCATGTGGCCCTCAAAATGCTGAAATGAAATTTCCTTCTTGCCGTTGGTTGTCTCAGTCACGTTGCATATGTCCAAAAAACTGTTACAAAACCCTATTTACTGTGAAAGTGTAAAGCTAACCAGTCAGGTTTAGCTATCTACCTACGCTGGGAACACAATGACTCACAGGCCTTGCTCTTACATTCAATGTAACAATAAGCCTGGGGCACCAGGAAATATTGGATAACAGCAGCTGTAACCATGTTTGAGGATACAAAGAATATGTGTAATGGTGGATAGTATTACAGACTGCCATGTGTGGGAATATATGATATTCTGTCTAACATTAAATTTATTCTAATGTTCCTTTTTACTTCTTTGTACCATAGCTCTTAGCATAGGTAGGTGGATTTAATGATGCCTAACAACTCTCACCATCTCCTTTATTTCTGTAGCCTTGTGTGACATGCACCCAATGAGAGCCCTCTTCTTGATTCCCAGGAATCCCCCTCCAAAACTTAAATCCAAAAAATGGTAAGTTAACAACTATCGTGCTGTCTCCTTAAATTCTAAGTTTTGTTTATGTATTATGTCCTAGAAGCTTAGGATGATACATCTGCGCAAAAGCCTACTAACTTGAAAATGTTTCTAGAAGCAAGTTAAAGAGAAAGTTGTCTAAAATGTTTTATGTCGAGCCAAGATTAAACAGCTTTTTTTGCCCGCTGCAGCAAATATTAGCTTTATGAATTAACTTTTCCTCTGTTCTTCTTTGAGGATAAATCAGCAACCAAAGGGGAGGAATACAATTTTAAATGTTTTGGATTCATGATGTAGCCACATATCTGTATTATTTTGACAAAACGCTGTTGGACATCCATCTAAGTTGATAGAGACCTTATGATAATATAGCCGATCAGTTTATCACAGGTAGACCAGACGGTCACACTGAGCCAGACAGCAACCAGGGAGCCAGAGACTTTGCCTGCTTAAGTCTCCTTATTTTCTAACTCACAAACACATCTTGTCCTGCACTGTAGCTTGTTGAACAAGCCACCAAACAAACAGTCATCGAGGGAAAGTGTACAGCTCTCACCTAAGTCGGCAGGCTAGATATCTCAGGTAATTTCATGTTTACACAGTATGTCAACGTACCTGTACACGTCACTTCAGTCCAGTTAGATGCTGGCGCCCACTCTTCAATACCACTACCACTGCTGAACATGCCACGTTGGGCTGCCTGCCCGTGACATGCAGGCTACAGTGCAAGTTTGCTCACCTTGTTGTTTCATACAGTGTGACACTGACGCCCTGGTATCCTGCCATGCTGTAAATCAAACACAGACACTGACGCCCCTCTAATTAGCTGACACAAAAAAATATCTCTCCCATTGTCTTTTTCTTCCTATAAATAATAAAACACTACATGTAAGAACATGTAGTCATTAAATAACAACTAAAAGTAAAGCTATTCTAAATGGCATTGTAGTTAGACTTTAAGACAATGGAAGAAGGTGTTATTTCCACAGCTTGTACTGGAAATAAATTCAGTTTGTGTTGTTGCCTCTCAGATGCTATTAAAGTTGATTTATTGCTTAAAACACTTTAATATATATATGTTTATTTTGAAAAAAAATCTTCTGCAGTATGTAGTTATCTAAATTCATCAATACCTTAGTAGGGAAAAATCAGCTCCTGGCAGGAGAGCACATATACATGCAATGGAGTAATGTGGTTGCTCTGTTGACTTGGTGTTTGAGAAAACAGGTTACTGCGGAGAAACAATAACCAGGTTAAGTGCATATAATCACTCATAATGAGAACAGCACTGAATAGAAGGAATGCTGCTTGTGCAAGAACAGTTGCCAGAATTACAGAAAAACGTGTGATTCCTCAAAGCACATGTTGCGCCTCAGGTTATTTTGGATGCATTTGTCCCTCGAATAGGAACAACATTTGAGATAGCTGCCCCTCACTCAGTGTTCAAAGTGTGAGAGGTCATGAGCTTTGTCCCGGTGCTGAGACAAACACGATTGTGAGAAAGATGAGATGCTGAAGGCATTTGAACTAATTTGTCATATCCTTTCTCCTACCCTGTTTGTTGCTCCTATTACTTTTCCTGATGCTCGTTAATGGACCCACTTAGTAGAGTTTAAGATCCCATTGCATTCAGAATGCAATGTTTCTTTCACTTTCTTTCTCTCACGTCAGTCAATATTGTGTGATACAAAATGAAAAATTATGCAAATATAAAAAGTATGGCATAGACACAGTAAAGTGAATTCAACAACTCTAGGTTACTGTGTTTGATCACTATTGTACTCTTACAAGTAGGTCATGTTGCTGTGCTCACATGTTCAATGCAGTTCCAGAGAAAATGAGTGAGAAGAAATTAACAGATGGTAGTAAAGCAGTCCCTCAGATTGTTAATGGACTGTTTGCTCTGTTTACTGCATAATTGCAGCTACAAGCTCCTGTAAAAATCAGATCATTTCTGTAAAGATACTGCATAATGAAAAGGAGTGCAGAATGTTTTTTGTAGGGATTTTTTTAATGTCACACAAGGCCGCGGGCATGAACTCGCATTCTCAATGGCTTTAGTTTATACTTGTGTACCAAAGGAAAAAATGTCACACACATGAATCCTCCCCGACAAAAGGCTGGATATGTGAAAGGAGTTAAAAACAGAACACACCATGATCCACTTTAATTTTGGGATATTGATGGTTCGGCAGTCTGGGCAATAACAACCCAGGTGACAACATACCTCCCTACCCTCCCTCTTCTCCTCATTAGTTTATCATCCTCTAACCTCCCCCTTCCTCCCAGGTCCAAGAAATTCATTGACTTTATAGAGGGCTGTCTCGTGAAGACGTATCCCAGCCGACCATCCACAGAGCAGCTGCTCAAGCACTCCTTCATCAGGGACCAGCCCACCGAGCGGCAGGTCCGAATTCAGCTCAAAGACCACATTGACCGCACGCGCAAGAAAAGGGGAGAGAAAGGTACGAAAATGATGGGAAGAGCCTAATGCATGTAAACCAAGCCACATTGTCTCCTCATGGACAGTGATCAACTGATGTATTCTGTAGGTTAGTATGGCACAGTGTTTTTTGTGTAATTATTTTTTTTTCTTTTTTCTTTTTTTGCTAGAAGAGACAGAGTATGAGTACAGTGGCAGTGATGAAGAGGATGAAAATCGTGGAGATGACAGAGAGTCGAGGTAATTTTAATTTTTCACCTCTGTCTTGTCAGTATTATTCCTGTCATTATTATTTGCCTTATGTTCTCTAAATGATTGTCTCGAAAATCCTTCATATCCTTAATTTTGATCATCAGTTCGATCCTCAATGTACCTGGTGAGTCCACCCTGAGGCGGGACTTCCAGCGTCTACAGCAGGAGAACAAAGAGCGCTCGGAGGCTCACAAGAGGCAGCAGGCCCAACTGGCTGCTCAGCGTCGGGACCCCGAGGAACACAAGAGGCAACTGTTGCACGATCGTCAGAAACGCATTGAAGAGCAGAAGGAACAGCGTCGTCGACTCGAGGAGGTAATAATCAACCAGGGAGTTGATACTTTCTAAAGAAATAATGCAACAATACAAGAAATATGCTCGTTCACCTACTCTCCGAGAGTTAGATGATAAGAATGATATGACTGTCACGTCTGTATGCTAAATGCGAAGCTAGAGCCAGGAGACAATTATCTTAGTGTACCTTAAAGACTGAAAGCGGTGGAACAAGTAAATATCTTTAGTTTCATTGGTAACTGGAAATAGTTACAACATATAACTCTCTGTCTTCCTGACTCTAACTTCATACCTAATCAGAACACGAGAGTGGTATCAGTCTTATAGCGTAAGCAAATACGTGTATTTCCCAAAATGTCAAACTATTCCTTAAAGAAACCTAAAGCATTTTCTCAGTTTTTCTTCATAACTGACTTTCTGTCTTGTGGTTACTGTAAAGTATCTGACACAACACTTTTCACAACACATTTTAATACTGCACCTGATACTGCACTTATATTTGTGTCCAGTCAAGCTTTAGATAGTCACAGCTTATCACCATGGTCAGCCTGGTGGTTTAGATTCACTGTAATCCATTTATAGAGTACAAACTTATCAGAATTTATCAGGTTTAGAACAATGGTTCTTGGACCTCTTTTCCACTTTTGACCTTGATTTTGTAATTCATTTGAATCCTGCTCATTTTACCAGAGGCTCATGATACTAATACATTATGCAACACAGTAGTTTTAATTCAAAGCAAAATGGCATGAAAACATCAGGTTCCTTGTCTGTAATGTGTTTGCTCTTGTCCTTGTCCTTCAGCTGCTTAACCACTTGCTGTTGCCCTTTTATTGGCCCTTTATCAAGTTTCCGATTTTCACATCACTGTTTGTTTTGCCATTGCTTGCTTTACTCCTAAAGGCACAGTATTTATGATTTACCCTTATCATTGACCATACTGAACTTACATAATATGTTGAATGTAAAATTTTTACAGATCAGTAATTAAATACATTTGAAAAATTTACATTAAAGCATTTGAAAATGAGACCCATGCACTACGTATAAAACACAACAGTACACTTTACCCATCCATCAGGTCTTCATGACTAAGTAACTAGTTGAAATTACTGGAGAAAAACTCAGATCTGCTTCATTTTCCAATATTTGTTCACTAACATTCATATATAAACAAATATGTAAACAGTGGGGAAAGGAACAAGCTTATTTAAAGTGAAAGGAAGTCCAGCTCCCGGCAGCATAAGTATGAATTATTAATTCTGTAAACATTAGCCCAGAGTGAGATGATTTTGTAGCCTAGAGTGAGATGTTGACTAAGTATATACGTTTGTTAAATGCATGGGAACTGTGGAGGGGTAGTTTCATACTTGAACCAAGATTCAAGAGTCTGATGATGGTCATTTTATGTACATGTGTCATTATGTACCACATGCACCACACAAATATCGGAAACTTTACAAACATGCAACTCTGATTGGTTTAGTTAGTTTGTAATTTGTTATTGGCCAACATACTAGAGTGCAAATGTTAACGGAGCAGTGAAGGACAATGAAATAGAATAATAATAGATACTTTGTTTATACTGTGATGTAATTGCTAGGATTAAGGTAACACTTGCGTAAACCTGCTTTTAGACATTACTTAAGTACAGGTTATGTACGTTGCTGAAGATTTTAAGACATGCCTACATAGTTCAGCTCGTCGGCGGGCTGACAAAATGTCTGAAGCTGTTTGAGGAGTTATGTGGGATTTGAATAAGGCACACTTAATTACACTGATATTGCTATTGTATGTAGTATTATGCAGTATTGCTTTGGAATTTTCCTACAGTAAGATTGAACTCCCTTAATATACCTCCACCTCCTCCTCTGTCTTCTTTGGCTCTTCTGTTCAGCTTTAAAGCGCCAACAACAATTGAGTGAGCTCAAAAGAGCTCTGAGTGTTTTGTGTCACTACCAGGTGGGAGGCTCTCATTTCACCACAAGGAACAAACCTTGTTGTTTTCAGTGTCCCTTAAAAAAAAGTAGATAAAGACTGCTCCGTGCTGAAAGTGAATGATTGCGGGCAGTTCGAGTTTGAATCAGAGAAGCACACTCGGAAGATGATTAGGATGCAATAGCTGTGTGTGTGTGTGTGTTTTTATGAGAATGACTCACAGCCTCTATTCTCTGCCCTGCACTACCGGCTCCCTTTTATTTCTTTCCCCCTCCCCAGCTCTTTGCACAAAAAACAAGGGATGGTTTGCCTTTAAACTGGTTATCCATTATAAATTCCCCCATGCAAACATAGCCTCTATGCTCATTTTTCTTCTCCCTGTCACCCTTCCTTCCCAGCAACAGAGAAAAGAGCGAGAGATGGTGAGGCAGCAAGAAAAAGGTCCCCATCGGAGACTTGACGATATGAGACGGGAGGAAGATAGAAGGCTGGCTGAGAGGGAGCAGGTAACCAACCACAGGAGACGTTTGGCTGCAATCAGCCAATCACTGTGAAGTGTGGGTGTGTCCAGCAGTAACACTGTGCAAGTTGAGCTGGTGGTGAAATTCCATGAGTAGGTTGCCATAGCAGCAAGGGTCTAAATTAGTGTATTTATTCAGAGATGAGTTTTCTGTGGGTGAGCTCTCTGCGTCTCTTTTGCTCTGTTTCCAGTCTACCCTCAGTAAAGCAAAAGTCTGGCATCATAACACCATCACCTTGTAATGCCAAATACTGATTTTATCATACCATATAACAATCATACTGCTAACTATTTAAATTATTCTTAATATAGTAGTTTATCACAATATCTATTCACTTATGTCTTAATGGTAACTGTGATTTGTCCCTTACAACTTCTAAACAGGGATTGTGCTTGTTTTGTGCTTGTTTTGACACTAAAACATTGATTTCTATCAGTACCACACAGGTTTTTACTGGAATGACATTGCATAACATGTTATCTGCTCCTATCTCCCACCCCTCCTCCATGTACTTTCATTTCTCTTTTCACACCTTAATGCCTATTATTCCTTCCCCCTTACCTTTCCACAGGAGTTTATCAGACATAAGTTAGAAGAGGAGCAGCGGCAGTTAGAAATCCTTCAGCAGCAGCTTCTTCAGGAGCAAGCACTGCTCATGGTAACTAGTCCTCACTACTCCTTTTATCCTTTTTATCTTGTTTTGATGTCAGAGGTTTCCATGTCCTCCTTTCAACTATAATACCTCATCAATAAAGGAGCACTGAAAAATGAGTGTCCCCACAACATTACAGCTTGTTTCTGCAGTGTTACATGTCTGCACATGTTTGGGTATGATTTGGGAACCTTTTAACTGGAATATAAGGTGGCTGAGATGAAAACTGGTTTCTAGATGTGCAACACCTTGATGTAGATGTTCTCTGAATGTTGCAGAGTGTAGGTGCATCTCCCACAGTACTGCATGTCTTGAAAAGGCATGCTGTGACCTAGATTTGGGGGCAGTTTTAGATGTATTGGTGTATTTGGCTTATACTGACTAGAGCTCGCTTCTGCAGAGCATAGGAGTTGCTGTCACTTGGATTTCTAGATGTCAGACAGTTTCTATAGGTGTGT
>JBAJHX010000067.1:8573094-8584017 GCA_037176925.1 Amniataba percoides
GTGTGTAGATCTTAATAGTGATCAGAGCAAAAGGTCAGCCACAAGCAAGTATCCCTGGAATAGTTTTGGGAGTTAAGTGCCATGCTCAAGGGCAATTAGCAGAGATGATGTGTAGAACAGTGGTGTAAGGCACTTATGCTGTACTGGCCACAGTTGTTGTTGCAGGATCACATAACACACGCAAGCCCCAAGGAACATTTTTCCATACACAGTCATTACTAAATGATCAGCAATGAATACATTTTTTTCCAACCATCTCAAATGTCACAAAATAACTTGTTGTATAATCCAAAATTGATCCTTTACATTCAGAGGTTCATGCTGTCAATCGGCTTGGCCAGATGAGAACTCTAGTGTTTATGATGCTGAAGCCTCAGGCAGCCTGAAAACAATTCTGCAATATGTGGTTAGTGACCAGCAAACTCCCAGCGACTCCTAATTGGAGTGAGTGGAGCCATGGTGCCTTAGAGCACACCGTTCAGTTAATTCATCCACCGTGCACAGGAGAAATAAGCCAGCCTCCTGTTGCTAGCTCACAATTGCTTGTTCACCTGCTTTTAATGAACTTTGCAAATTTGTTAACGCAAACGTAACACTTCCTGCAGCTGTTGACAACAAGAGCCTACCTGTAGAGTATTTTATTAGATGCAGCGAAGATAGTAACAGGCAAAACAGTCAAATTTAACAAAACTACCTCTAAAAATATAAAATGTTACAAAAAGCAGGAATAAAAAGTAACTGCTGGACAGTTTTGATGGGCAGCTGCAGGAAATGTGAAGTCGGTAACCAGTTATTGCTCACTAAAAGTTGAGCTAAACCTCTATTCACATGTTTGCTGATGTAGTTTTTGTTTGGAAGTAAGTACATTTCATGACCCTGAGGCTGCTGTTAGATGTAGGTATTAAGAGAAACATAGAAGTTCAACAGAAGTCTGAGCTGTTCACAACAGAAGATGGAGGATTTTTTTCACTTCTTGAGCCACCTCCTATATTATTTTTCAGAGCGGAATATCAACATCTGATATCTCTGATATTTTGCCCATAAACAGATAGGAATTCCTATCATTTCTGACTGTGATGAACAAAACTGTGCAGTTCAAGCAGTTAAAAAGAACAAATAAACAAAGAGCAAATTACAACGAATTGATTCTGATTCTGTGTTCCTGAGATTGTATGGATCAAATTTAACTTCATTTGACACTTTCAAGTAGTTACTTTTACTGTTTGAGAATTAAAATTGAATCCCTGCTGTTGTAATAGGCTGAATGAATTTGAGTCTACATGTGAGTGACTCATGGTTGAGACTTCATTTTTCTGTGAAGTCTTGTTTCCTTACGACCGCGGTGGCGATCAAAAGGGCTGGGAGATGTGTGCCTACAACTCACAATGAAAAACCAATAAGTCAACTGACTCACTTTTACACTGTTTAATATACAGCACAAAAAAGGTTTAGCTACAGACACGATCAGTATCCTTTTGATGTGGGCTGGTAATTGACTGCTTTACTAAAAATAGGAGTTCACTCTTGGAGATTATAAAGTCTACCCAAAACAGTTATTATCTCAGTGGATGAAATCACTGGTGGAACATGCAATCGTCTACTTGTAGTTTGAGTGCAGACTTGCAGATGTGTTGGTTCGATGATGACCTGTTTGACCTGTCTGCTGTCCAGTCTGAGACAAGCAACGTCTTGACTGCAGTGTGTTTCTTTGCTCAGGAGTATAAGCGCAAGCAGCTGGAGGAGCAGCGTCAGTCCGAGCGTCTGCAGAGGCAACTGCAGCAGGAGCATGCCTACCTGGTGTCTCTGCAGCAGCAGCAGCAAGAAAAAAAGCCCCAGCTCTACCACTATAACAAAAACCTGGAGCCCAACAACAAACCTACTTGGGCCCGTGAGGTAGCAATAACACCTATGTCACACAGTTCAGTCACACAACTGTACACTGGGCCAACAGACTAAATCCTTCTTTCACTTTTGTCCTCATTTCAAGGTGGAGGAGCGAAGTAAGCTCAACAGACAGGGCTCACCCAAGATCTGCACCACTGTCTCTGACACTGCCATCCAGTCGCGTTCTGACTCAATCAGCCAGTCAGGAGTGGTCCAGTCTGCTCAGACCCCCCCAATGCAGAGGCCTGTGGAGCCCCAAGGGGGGCAGGGCAAGGTGGGTGTTTGCAAGTGTTAAAAATGTAGTTGATTTTAACATCTCCTGGAAAAACAGCAGAAGATAGAACTGCTGACACCTTTCTTCCCTAATTCCTTAGCTGCTTTACCCTTCATTGTCTGTGCTACCTTATTTACTCCTTCTTTTTCTTCTTTTCCCTTCTTTTCCTCTCCACCCATCTGTAATCACTTTGTTCTGACATGTTAAAAAAAATCACCTTGGAATATAAACAAAACCTTGCGTTCTTCACTTTGGCCTGCTTCTCCGACTGTCTTGCACACTCCTCCTTCCGCTCGGCTGCTCCTCCCTCCCGGTGTGCTGCTGCTGCCGCTCCTGTCCTCTGCAGTTCCAGATGGCTCACTTGGTTCCACTGAAGCCTTACGCTGCCCCTGTCCCTCGCTCCCAGTCCCTCTGTGACCAGCCCACTAAGACCATGTCCGCCTTCCCTACCCAGGATCCCTCCCTTACCCCCACACCCCGCCCCATCCACTCTAGAGAGCTGGTACGTCAAAACTCAGATCCCACTTCTGAAACTCCTGCACCACAGGCACACCAAATCAGAGAGGATCGCGGCCCCTGGATTCGCCTGCCAGATGTGGAACTCCCACCCAAGGTAAGATCTGGTGGCTTGCTTTGATCCAGCAGAAGGTGTACAAACCCAAAACATCACCCAAGCTTGCCCTTATATTTAGCAAGTCTCCCATCTCTACACATAAATATTATGTTAGTAGAGCTGCAGTTAGTGAGCTAATATTTGAAGGTCTCAGTTTGAAGAAATAAAAACTCACAGAATAGCTGGTGAATTTAACAGTTTAGTCAGTATAAGCCAAACAACCGAGTGTTAGGCAAATACCTGCAAAGGTTCATGTGAAGAAATCTTCTGTAAAAGTACATCTGCAGTACATTAAGTTACTTGGTTTAGCTGACGACTAATCTTTCAGAATATTGCTGTTTGTTAACAGTGCTTTTAGGGTTTAAAACAGATGCTACTAAGATACTTTTTGCAACCTACAACAATGATGTTGCTGTTCCTCAGATTCCCCAGAGGACAGCGTCCATCGCCACAGCTCTCAACACCAACCTGACCTCTGGCATAAGGCATCCAGTCAGAGCCAGGTACTGAAGACAGTCCACATGATTTGATCAGACATTTCCTTGAATTAGAGGCATCTAAATGGGAGGTAGGTTATAATGATGACTTGAGATAAGTGATTTGTGTCCTCAATCTATCCTCGTGGCAGCAATCCAGATCTCAGCCGCAATGATCGCTGGGAGAGAGGGGACAGTATGAGCATCATATCCAATCTGCCTCAGACTGGTTCTCTAGAGAGGCATCGCATCCTCAGTGAGTCCCTTCCTCCCCAGTGCTATTTCTCTGCAGACTGCCTGTGCAGTAAGTCTGATTTCAGAATTATAACTACACTCTACTACATTGTTATTTTCAGGCTCCTCCAAAATGGATTCACCCGTTCTCTCCCATGATAGCCGTCATAAACCAGGGGAGTCTCGCACCTCCTCCCGCCCTGGGCGCCCTGCTGTAAGTGGGTCCTTCAAACAGACATTATATTGGCTGTCTCTCCAAAATCCCATACTTAAAAACTACCGCACTTTTACTACTACTAATTTACTGTCTGTGTACTCATCTCTTGTGTAAACTGACTTATGGTACACTAACTGAAGGCTTTCTTTCATAACCTGTCTTTTACCTTTCCTCCACGCAATTGCTGTCCCTACATGTTTCTTCTCTTCTCATTTCACTTTACAAAAAATACAGAGTTACAAGAGGGCTATTGGGGAGGTTAGTATCACCGTGTCTCTGTGTGCGCTGTGCAGCACTGTTTTGCATGCACAAGTTTATATCTATATTCACTGGTTGTAGTACATAAAATGAATTGCATGCTCTACGCCATCTTTGTTATTTGTTAAATACTGCTTTGTCCTTGCATGCTATTCCGTTCTTTACATAAAGATCTTTTCAAAGTGTTTGCATTTTTCTGTTACTATGTGAACATGTCACAGACAACCATGCCACAAAACCATCCCAAAATATCATCAGGTGACAGGCTCTGAATTCTGAAAGTACTGTGAGAGTTGAGTCTGGACTTGCTCTAGTATGTCTGAGACCACCCTTGTGACAAAACCTCACCATCAGTTGTTTGGCTTGTCTTTGTAATTAGTATTGCATATTTTACTGTTGCTTTGTTTCCTACTCCCTTTAGAAGATGAGATTTTGTTTAAAAAGTCTTATCAGTGTAAGTGATTTTGTATGTGTTTATGCAGGACCATGGTCTTTTTGCAAAGGAGCGTGCTGAGGAGCAACCAAGGCCCCCGGTCAAGGCCAATGATTACTCCTCCTCTTCAGAGAGCAGTGAGAGCAGTGAGGAGAGCGAGAGTGGCGAGGGAGCAGAGGAGGAAGAAAGCCCCACAGACCGGTAACACTTGACACCTACAAATATTGTGTTTATTCCTCAGCTTTACGTTTAACACTTTCTTTCCGGAATAGTTTTTTCTTTCCGGAATAGTTTTTTTCCCCTAGGCCATCAGACTCTTAAATCCATAGACTGTATTATTCTACTGCACTACTGACACTTTTTAAACTGTATTTATTGCATTTTAGCAATGTTTTTGCCATAGCAAATGCAACAACATTTAGTGCTGTATGCACTGTATATCTGAATGACAGTAAAAGTCTGTTTAAGTCTAAGTCTCTAAAACTAGGTTACTCTCTTTTCACTTTTTTTCTCATGATCAAGCCTGGAGTCCTTGACTTTATACTTTCTTTGATTTCAGTCACAGGGATGCAGACACCGACTCAGTGAACACCATGGTGGTTCATGAAGATGAAGGCGAGGGGGGAGATGGAGAGCAAGCTGGAGGCTATGGGGATCAGACCATGTTGGTGCAGAGGGTGAGTCATCTGTATATGTAATTATGCTTAAAATTAATTGTGACTTCATAGCAAAATCAGTGTGGAACATGTTATAAAATACCACAAAGCAAGTCATGGTGCTGGTTCCACTTTTATTGTTTGGTGTTTTGCGTTTTATTTATTTACACGTGAAACTGGGCTAACGAAAAACATGCGATATTACAGGGCCATTTTCCGTCCATGCTTGATGTTTAACAAGCACTCAGGACAAAATTAATCATAGAGGAGGCAGACCTACAATATACTGACGAATTTGCTATTAATAGACCATCATGTCATGTGAAAACAGCGTCAGTAATGGACATCTGCTACTGGTAATTTTCTGAATTTTATGGAAAATGGGGTGCTGCTGAACAGCTCACAGGAACTGTTTTGCAAGCGTATTGTACATAGTTCCTGTTCCTGTGTAAATGTGTATGTGTCGATACTGCAGCCAAATATTTATTTTTATTTTGTATATTGCCTAAAGCCACCCTGTGCAAGGTTGGCAGATTTGAGATTTTTGGAAAGATTGCAATATGACCGAATGGCAGACAGAATACATCTTGCAGGTGGCTAATGATGAGCTGAATATTGGAAGTGTCGCCTTAGCTGAAGTACAGTAGTTTTTTGTGTGTATGGTGGTGTGTGCATGTAACTGGTACAGTAAGTGTCAAATATTTGTTGCATTGCTGAACATCAGGGAAAGATTTGGAGTTATTCATTTGTCTGGCATTATAAATAAAATCACAAATAGTATACAGTACAAACAAAGAAGTGGCATGTTAATTAGTTTCACACATACAGTTAATAATCCTTCCTGTCTCAGCACAGAAATTCAGCAGCATCACATTAGAACAGTGGCAGTCCTTCATTTATGTCCACCACCAGTCTGAGCCATTATTATTGCCTTCAGGAGGCCATCTTCCATGCCAAAGTGCAAATGAGATTCTCCCCATTTACCACTGAGTATACGCAAGATATTTTTCTAACTGGGACATAATAGAGGAGTGTTAGAGTGTTGAATAGAGTGTTGATTATCTTCCAGAAATGCATAAATTTATTAAAATCTTTCTTGTAGAACATTGTGTACAGTGTGCACCTACTGTACCTTTATATATTTCTTGACATATGATTTCTATACGAAATACTGAGAATGTACAACAGTGCTTTCCAACTTTTCATCTTCATTTGTTGTTATAACATTAGGCTGGGAAGCATCCTCTGACATAGGTGATACACAGCAGCTGGGAGAGTGGACTCACTCACTGGAGTGAAAGAAAGTGTCAGAAAGCAGAACAGAAGCTGAAAACATGAATTTGACTTTTTAAAACAAGTTCGGTCAAGACTGTTATTTCGTTTCTTGTGGTTACTGTGATGTGTTAACCAAACAGATTTTATCCTGGGAATTGATGCAGCAGATTAGCCTAGATCTAAGTCTGTCATTGACGTTATATAATACATGGAGGTGTGTGTGTGCGTGTGTGTGTGTGTTTCTCTTTTACCTGAAAGACCCCAGAGAAGCGGAGTCATAATGGGTACACTAACTTGCCAGATGTGGTGCAGCCCTCCCACTCCCCCACTGATTCCGCCACTCACTCCTCCCCTGGGAAGGACTCTGTTTATGATGTGAGTTTTACTGAGGCTAAGTATATCAGCCCTGGATTCCTGGTTTATTTTTATATGTTCCCCATCTTCCATCATTCCAGCCATGACATTGGAGTCTCAGCACAATCAGTTCAGCTTGTTAGTGGACAAACTGCTGCTGAAAATATCAGTTTTTAACACTTTGTCTGACTAACTAGAATCTCCACAGATATAATGTTGAGTTTAATAAGACTGTACAACTTAAACACTCTCTGCACATCTCTGCTCCTCCAGTATCAGTCCAGAGGTTTGGTTAAAGCATCTGGCAAGTCCTCTTTCACCACCTTTGTGGATCTGGGCATGTACCAATCACCAGGAAGTACAGGGGATAACATGTCTGTCACTGGTGAGTCAGAAGCTTTTAAAATCAAACAAGGAAGCCACAGCGGATAGCAAAAGAATTCTCTGCATTAACCTTTGGTATTTTTTCCTTTGCAGTCATATACTTTGGAAAATGTTTATGTTAAAGATTGAGGGAGTATTATCTATTACGCTAGATACATAGGTTGTGAAAAATGTAAATTATTTCTAATTTATGGATGAGATTTGTGTCCAGTTCCAAACTCCTTTTGCTCCAGTTTGTGTTTTCCTTTGTCAGTTAAGCCATTTCCATTGCTGCCTCCATGTGTAGGCTCCAGGTTTGAGCAGCTGAAGATGGAGGTGAGGAAAGGATCCATGGTGAATGTCAATCCCACCAACACACGCCCCCCTAATGACACACCTGAGATCCGCAAGTACAAGAAGAGGTTCAACTCTGAGATCCTGTGTGCTGCGCTCTGGGGTGAGAACAGATTCATAAATGCAAAAATCATTCAACACCAAGTAAAATTAGATGCATTAAACTGACTTAATCTCTTCTCTGGCTCAACATTCTGACAAATAATTAATATGTCAGCTCTAGCTCTGGATGAAATGTGACCAAAACTGAAAGTGTGATATGAAAATTAGATTTCAGGGCACTGGTGTACCTTTGTCTGTCTTAGTGTGACAGTAATAACTCTTCATGAGGGAACACGTCGTCTGTACTTTTAATATCAAACCAATTTTTATCAAATCAATTCCAGGCTCTTCTCAAAAGCTCTTTTCTATCAACACCATGTTTAGCCTCTGAAAGGTTGCCTGAAAGTTTGTGTTTTCATTTGCCAAACTGTGTGTTGTTAAAAAGTGTGATAAACTCCACAATATAACCTTGAAGGTTAGTAGTCAATAGGTATCATCATACACAGTTACATTACATATTCATTACAGCTAGCTATTTTTCTTCTCTAAACAAACTAAAGTATCATGGCAGTTTCTGCAGGTTATGATGTGGAATGATAATGGGAAATGAAAGCAAAAGAAGGGTTTTAACACAGCTAACCTGCAAAAATGTTTTGGTTGTCACCAGAGGAAAGGCAATAATTACGGTACAAACATTGTATGCTAAAAGAAAAACCTATTTATATCTGCATGTTTGCGTCCCCAGGTGTGAACCTGTTGGTGGGTACGGAAAATGGTTTGAAGCTGCTGGACCGTAGTGGTCAGGGCAAAGTTTACCCCCTCATCAACTCCCGCAGGTTCCAACAGATGGACGTCCTAGAGGGTCTCAACCTGCTCATCACCATATCAGGTCATTACTGCAGCTCACTGCCAGTCTGCTCTCACTACTTGCTTTTGGCATAAGACTGCTGTCTTTAATGGGATGCCAAACACTAGATGCCAGATTTTGCCCATGCTTTCAGAGTGATTATTTTGCATTGTATTTTGATTGGTCGCTTCAGACTCACTAGAAAGCTAATGTCATGGTAGTTTTGAGCAAGTTTCATCAGAATGTCAAGTCAATTCAATGCTTAAAATGGGAATTATCTATATGCTTTGTACTATATATATTGATAATGTGATTATTTCTGTTAATGATTTTCTGATGCTTTAATCCAGGGGTTTGTAAAGTCTGAGTCTGTTGGCCTCTGGGGACAAGTCACCCCTTAACCCCCTCTTGTTCTTAGTTTTGCTCAATTCGTGGATGCCTCTGTGATCATGATTATGTTATGTGATCCCAGAGGCATTCAACAGCTGTGCCAAGATGGCCTAATATTGGTGTCTGACATAACTTCAGTTTATACCAAATACGTAGAAAACTAATTGTTATCCTTTCACACACGTTTAGCCTATTCTTTGTGATCTTATTTAGATACCTAATGTATTAACTCATGTCATATTTTTTCACTACCATGCACTGAACCTGAAACAATTTGCAGCCCTACTACGGAGGCCCACCTCTCTCTTTTAAAACATCTGCTTTAATTAGATATATAGAGAAGACAGTGGCAGAAAGACCATTTGTAATATTAATAAACAGAAAGATATAGTCAACATGTTTGCTCTGCTAAAACACAGTATATGTAAAGCAGTCTTTCAGACAATAAAAGACCAATTAAATTTCAATATTATGAAAACCAAAACCACAGGCAATGTCTACATCCACATGACATAAATTTTAAGTCATTTGTCTTCCAGCTCCAGGTCTTCAAAATGCATTTGAATGATTACTGATGATATTCTCTTTGTAATTGACCCCACTGTGTCTTTCACTGTGTAAGGCAAGAAAAACAAAGTGCGTGTCTACTACCTGGCCTGGCTGAGGAACAAGATCCTCCACAATGACCCTGAGGTGGAAAAGAAGCAAGGCTGGACCACTGTGGGGGAGATGGAGGGCTGTGTGCACTACAAAGTGGGTGAGTGACAGATGATGGCTATTTATCACTGCTGTCTTTTCCACTCCAGACAATTTCTCATAAATGCATTTGGCACAGTGAATTATTGATTACAAGTATCTGATATCACATGGCCTTGTGGTTGTCCTATCTAGTGAAATATGAGAGGATAAAGTTCCTGGTGATTGCTTTGAAGAATGCAGTGGAAGTGTATGCTTGGGCACCCAAACCTTATCACAAATTCATGGCATTCAAGGTAAGTCTCTCCTTACCCGTGAGCTGGATTAGTTATGCGAGATCAGTCAACCAGAGGAGCATTCAAGTTGATTATGTTCTCACGCTCACTTTCTGCTCCCAAACCCCCTCCTCTCCTTGTCACCAGTCTTTTGCAGACCTGCCACACAGACCTGTCTTAGTCGACCTGACAGTAGAGGAGGGCCAGAGGTTGAAGGTCATCTACGGTTCTTGCGCTGGCTTCCATGCCATTGACGTGGACTCTGGAAACAACTATGACATTTACATCCCTGTTCATGTAAGTTGTTGAGCTGTCAGACAGCAGTATTTGAGATGTTTAACTCTCGGGAGCTCATACCTTCTGCTTTCATCTTAAACAGATCCAGAGCCATGTGACACCGCACGCAATTGTGTTTCTGCCGAGCTCAGATGGCATGGAGATGCTGCTGTGCTACGAGGACGAGGGCGTCTACGTCAACACTTATGGACGTATCATCAAGGACGTAGTCCTGCAGTGGGGCGAGATGCCTACATCTGTTGGTAGGGATCAAATCCATCCGAACCTTACATGCACAGAGATAAAAGTGAGGCTATCATCTGTATAAATTGTAATCATCTATCTTAATACCGATGTAAAATGTTTCCCTGCAGCTCATATCTGCTCAAATCAGATCATGGGATGGGGAGAAAAGGCCATTGAGATCCGGTCTGTGGAGACCGGCCACCTGGATGGTGTCTTCATGCACAAAAGAGCTCAGAGGCTCAAGTTCCTGTGTGAGAGAAATGACAAAGTAAGAAAGATGCAAACACTTACAGGCAATAAGATCACCATTTGAAGCTGAATTTAAAAGCTGATGTGCATGTCTTTTGTGTCCATGCTGCTCCTCAGGTGTTCTTTGCATCCGTGCGGTCCGGAGGCAGCAGCCAGGTGTACTTTATGACGTTGAACAGAAACTGCATCATGAACTGGTGAAGGAACAGCTGCTCTGGTCAGTGAGTGGAACCCAGCAGGGTTTGGAGAAGGAAGTGCATCCGAAATTCTCACAGACGCATGCACACAAATGTGAACACCGCTCTATCTCTCTCTCCGGCTAGCTCTCACTCACGCACTCATGCTCCAAAGACAAACACATAAAAATCTCATCGATAAAACACACACAAACACAGACATAAATGATCTCTAAATCCATTCCAGCCTACACTCCTTACCGAGGCCCCCAGATAACATTCTCCCTGGAATCATCACGAAAAATCACTGATGAGCTTCAAATGTTAATACCCAC
>JBAJHX010000067.1:8584117-8601845 GCA_037176925.1 Amniataba percoides
TACCGAGGCCCCCAGATAACATTCTCCCTGGAATCATCACGAAAAATCACTGATGAGCTTCAAATGTTAATACCCACTATTAATTTGTACTGTATATATTCTTGTCTTGATTTTACTTTTCTTGGTGGACCTGTGTTCAGTCGTGACTATTTAGTTCCTAATTGTGAAGTATGTTAAAAACATTCCTTGATGGTTCTACAGTACATTTTGAAGAAGGCATTATTTACCTATACTGTATGTCGAAATGAAGCTGTAAATAGGTAGCACCTTAGTTCTGAACCATTTGCAGGCCTCTTATATATCTTCCACTCGACACAGACATCACATAATAAAATGCTGGAATGTCCATCTGCAGTGGGCTTGTGGACCCCTGTTGTTCTGGGTAGGCTTAAAGGAAGGATTTAGAACAGAACATATTACAAAGGAACATTAAAGTCAGGACAAAGTAGCTTGTTTGAATATTTTTAAGTTGTCTATAGCTGACAGTAACCTGAAGTCCTGCTTTCACTAACTGTTTCTGGCCTGAACGGCAAATGATGTTGAAAATCTTAATCACGGCAAGGAAACCTTGAATGCTTCAAAAGCAAAATTAAAATAAAAAAATGAATAAATAATAAAAACCAACAATCAGAAGTCTCATAAATGTGCAGTACTCAGAAACAGTACTGTGAAATCTCCTGCTTTGCCTTTTTTTATGGTTTGAGTGAAATCATGGGGCTTGTATCTAAACTACTTTGTTTTCATAGATTTACAAAATACAAGAATTTGTTATTTATATGTAGTGATTCTGTATTGGTATTAGCCTACTGGTATCCTTAATTTTACTGTAATTATATTGCTATTATATTGCAATATAGGAGATTCTTGTGGAGTCTTTGTTTGAAGAGGGGAGTTTGTGTATTTGGCTGGTAGTGTTAGAGAGTATGATGACGACATATGAGGGTGTTGGAAGGAGGGTGTCGCCAAGGTTATAGTGATTTGAGAGAGATCATCTTAGGGGTCCTTTCACCTTCCTTCCACAGTGATCTACTCTACTGTATTATATTTCACTTCTTAGACTATTTCGCTAGTGTGGATCTTTTTGTGAGAAGTGTTAGTCCAGGGGATTGCAGTAGAACAGCTCTTAGTGTGGTACATTTCCTATTTGTCTTAGGCCAGATTTAATGCAGGGTGACTCTGCAATACCACAAAGGACTCCATCTCATTAGGCACTTTGGAGAACACGGCTGGAACACATGAGACTTAATATATTTTCTATCTATATATTCTGCCAAAGTTCACACTATATTCTGCAACAGGGGGGTATGAATCAAGGCCAAAGGAGAATGGCACTTAAATGCAAACGACAGAGATTTAACATTTTCCCACAGATCACTAATCAGTGGTCCTTTCAGAAAATACATCCAAAATGTCAGCTGACTTCTCATGAATACTTTGACATCACACTTTATTTGCTGCTTTTGTAGGAGAATTACATATCTTCTGCATCTGACTGTGCGCTCTCATACAGCAGACAGTACAGTACAAGTCTGAGGCAGTGTTATCAGGAAGTAGCATGGTGATGTTTCTGTTGGCAGTGGCCACAGTTGGTCAACAAATAAATCAAGCTTTTTGTTAAGTGATTCACTTACAACAACACTGTGCTGCCACAGTACATTGCTTTTAACAGGTGGACATTTTTAAAGTCAAGATAGCTTTTCTTCACTCCAGTCAAGCATCTTATCAGCATGGAGTTGTTAGAAAAATATTATATATCAAAGTTCTCCTGCTTATAAATACATGCTGACATGTAAATGTTGAAATAACACAGCTGTACTTTTTTGAAAAGCTTTTGGATGTTATGAAAGGAATCCTGGCTTGTGATCAATGGGATGGTCTGCTAAAAGTCGTGTTTTAAGAGGGGGGAGATATTTTATATAGTCAGAATGCTGTTGAGAGTACAGTATAAGGTCAGGGCAGAGAATGTTTAATCAAAGATTATGTAAGTAGATGGTTCATTTTGTGGTGAGATTGTTAGACTTTAAATGGGCATGGAAAGCACTTTCACTTCAGCAAACATACATTTACAGATATATCTCAAGCAGATACTTTGGTGTGCATGTAAGCCATTGAAATAGAGTATATAGTACTGTATAAAAGTTGTTTTCCCCTTTAGCGAATGTGTTTTTGTTCTTAAATATCTGTAATGTGCCATGACCTACATTTCAAATGTCACAGTTACAATCCACCTGGAGCTCTGGCACTCGTGCTTTTTATGATCAAATCATTCTTTTTTATCAATCTGCCATGTTTACAGTTTAAGCAGTGCCTTGGAATTGGGAAGGCGAGAGGTTTAAGGATGGGTTATGAGCCCCCCCACCACCACCCAACCCCAACTTGTCTCTTACTTGAAAACTCACGAAGAAGAGGCACACTGATATTTGCTCCCTTCCCATGATTTATGTCCTGTGCCAGTTAAGTGCACTTAAGTCAAATCCAGAACATCCCATGGATGGACTTTAAATGCTTCTTTGGCACCACACATAATACAACATATATATATATAACACAAATATATATAAATCTGAAATGACCAACAGATAATAGAAACAAAGTTGCAATAAAAATACATTAATACATGTCCAATTATTCCAGTGTAACATGTAAAGGATCTGCTCACAGTGGGAGCCAGCATAGAGAAAAGCCATACGTATGAAACGTGTTTGTAGAGAAAACTTAGTACTTGTGCACAGATCAAATTAATCTCTGTGTGTGATGTCTGCTCAGAAAATGTAGATTCTTGCAGCAAAGATGAGGTAAGCGCTTGTTCTTTAATGATGTTGATTGTGTAACCTTGTAGTGGGGAAATTAGCTTGATATATTCTGAGAAGCCTATTTTATAAAATATGTAAATTAGTCTATATTGAGAATTAAAAAGTGAATGTACATCTATAAGACAGATTTGTATTTATATAAAAATGCGTACCACTCTATTAATCAAAGCACAATGTATTTTAAGGCAGAGAGATCAAAGATATAATTGAGTGCAACAGAGAGATGGAATTTTTTTTTTCTTTTTTCTTTCCCTCATTCACAGTCATCAAACTTGTCAATATGTAGTCATTCTAAATGCTTGGTTATCGACAGGTTTGCTAGCTAGACAGAAAAATAATGTCTGTCTGTTACCAGAGGAGTCAGCTGTGATTCAGACACTTGCGGTGACTCACAGGCTGGTGTTTCTTCTGGCCTCTGCTGTAAACCTCCTACGTGGGGGGTTGACAGGCTGTTGATGTGCTCAGGTGACGACAGGCATCATCATGCAGGCGGTGCAGTGACGATGTGAGAGGCGTGATGGCCTTTGTGAGGCTATCGTTTCTTGGCTTTGGGATTAAAAATAAAGGCAGCATTTAGCAAGTGAAGAGTGTGTTGATCAATGAGTGACAATTACAGAATGCAGACAAAGACAATTAGTTCTCATTTGACAACCTAAATTTTATGGATTTTTGTCACCTAGCTACTAGCTACAAAACTTGCCTACATTACCCACAATGCAACTTGACTATGGACAGTCCAATCAAGGATTTGGCTGTGTTATTTGTGTGTGTTATATGTGATACTTTCTAACTCCAGATTTTCTGCATATTCAAACTTCTGCTGATGCTGACTCCAGTGACATCACGAGGTAGTTTCAAAATCAGATTCTTCAGAGCTCCGTCTGGAGCTACAACAGGCTGTTTTCACATATGTAGTAGTACTCCCAAGACCTATAAACAGAGTTTATTGTGTAAAATACTTACATTGCATAATAAAAAATGTATTCAGATTACTCTACCTCGGCTGTGGTGCACAAACTTAGTGTGACACATCAAACTACTACAGATCAATAAGATCAAATATCTAACTGATGTACACAGCAGATAACTAATTATTCAGCAAAAGCAAAGATATGGCAAAATATCATAGAATCATATTTATTCAGTCATCATTATTGCCTGTTTTGTGTTGACAGTAGTTTTTCAGGATAGCAATGCAAGTAAATAATTTCATTATTTGACCCTTATTTTACCAAAAAGAAAACAACATTGTGTGGCTCAACATCGTACTAATGACTTGTGATAAACATCCACTTTGGTTATCAACGTGGTTGAGACAGTCACTCCCAAATATTTGAGGTTGTTGTCTAATTTTATTCACCAGAAATTCTTATAATGAGCTGCGGCTTGTAACACAGGAGAGTAGTTCTAGTTGTTGATCTCCATAAAGCACCTTATGGTGTGAAAGTGCTTTTTCACTTTGCACCAAGAGCCATTAAAAGACCTGAACCTTACAACTCATTAGTTTTAGGGAATCTTTGTGTCAGTCTGATCACAGACATGAACAGATCTGATCATTAAATTCATGCAAGATGCACAATGTTTGTCATCCGAGCGAAAGGAGGCGCCATCGAGTTGTACGTGAAACATTGAAGGTGTAGACGGTCGTCCTGGGAGACGGTTGTCCAGATGGGATGATGATGTTTCTTTTTTTTAATAAGCAATACATAAATTTGAACAAATACAAACTGTGGCTGTCCATCTTGGCGTGACTTGCAGGAAGTGATTCTTCAGTGGCCTTTGGCAGACTGAATGTAGGTTGGTTTGTGTGTTGCTTGTTGCAGAAATCTGTACTTTTTACTTTTGTTCGTAACCACAACAAATAACTGCTTCTCTCTGTCAGTTTAACACAATCACCTGTTGGGATGTTTGTTCTTGTTTTGCTGTAACAAAATCCCAGAAACTGCCTTTATTAACTCTAAAGTATCTATAAATGGATGATGGAAAATACTTGGACGAGGCACTCCTCTCTCATAGCTTTTCTAATCAATAATGTGTGAATGAATTAACAGCTGTAGCTGGGAGTGAGGCGGATCAAACCTGGGAGCTCTGAAACGATGCGGATCTTTGGACAGAACAACAATATGTATACTTCTTTTTTTTCTTTTCAATAACTTTTTTTTTTAAAGACGGTAAACATCTTTGCAATGTTTTAGTGTGCGTGTGTGTGTCTGTGTTACTTGTGAGAGGTTAACTCCAGATTGTATTTCATAGACTGATAAACTTTAAACTTTCAAGATTGTGTTGAATGAATTCATGTCTTAATACAGAATTGTTTGAAAAATAAAATACCTTGATCTCATGACAGTCTTGTTTCATTCCTGTGTTTTGTGAAAATGTCTATCAACTCCATGTCTTTGAAGGGTTATTTTTGGGAGGGTACATTTGTTTTTCTTGTGGGATTACACAAGGTGCAGTGTAAAGGCGTAGTTTGTCCTGCCCTGATAGGTACATCAAAAGTAAAAGATGTCAAGCAGTGTTTACACATCAACATACTTCTGATAAGAGACCTAATCAGGCAGAATAGTTGAAATAATCTGTGTGGTTTCATCAAGGCCATGCAACAGTCAAGTATATTGAAATGTGTCAGTATGTAACCACACGATGGTGCTAAAATCAGCTTGGACCTACTGTTCCTGTCTCCTGATCTGTTTTTCCACATATGAGACAACTGTGAAGAGACATAGTTTTGACTTAACATGAGACACAGTTCGGGTTTCATGCACACCATTAAATTACTTATTGAACTGATCATTTTTGTGGTTTGAACCTTTCATCCTTTTGCCTCAAAGCTGCAGCACCTCCTGGTGGCTGAATGCAAAAGGATCAGCCCTGCAAGAGTCAAAATGTCTTCCTGTGTCAAACCTTTTAGTTAAACCTGAAGTATAGTGATTTAAAAAGTAATATTAAACAACTTGCTATGACCTGAGCACTGATGTTTTTATCTACTTATACAGAGGAAACATATATACAACTCACGTGATATCTATCTATCTATCTATCTATCTATCTATCTATCTATCTATCTATCTATCTATCTATCTATCTATCTATCTATCTACCTACCTATCTATCTTTCTATCTATCTATACACACACAAGTTGGTGTACTTTCAGCTTTGGGTTTTGTTGTTGCAACATCTAATATATTTGTTTTAACTAGGATGTTCTTCAGGTCACTAAAAGACAAACTTAGTTCAGTCTTCATACAATATGATTCTAGCAACATACTATTACTAATGGTAGAGCTTAATAAGAAAAGCACAACATTTTACAAATTTAATTTGAAGAGAGACTTTGTGAGAGTGTTTTTGGTGATGTATGTTTGATTTCAAAATAAGAACAAACTAGAATTTGTACTAAAAGGCTTGCACTATAATTTAACAACATAAATCCATGTATGACTAAAGTGCAGCAGTATATACACTTCCGTTCCACTGGGCCTGTAACCACAATGATCCATAGTCTTAGAAACATCGTTTAAAAAAAAGAAACCACAATGACTGGCAGGAGAGGCTATAATTTATTAATATTATGTACAATTATACCATCGTAATGTCCAGATAATACACTGACAGAGTCAAAGTATGAATACTGGCTCCTGCTTTAGTAAGATGTGTCTTATAATGCTTTAATTCTTCACCCACCTTCGGAAACTCAGATCTGTTTTTATTTATTTTTGTGTTAATTTAACTTTATCAATATTCTCTATTAATAATCCTTAAAGTGTATCTGAGGCACACAGGGAGAACATGAATAAAATAAGTGTAAAAAAAATGAGTAAAACAAAAACTTAAAAGCAGATGTACTGTACTGTATGTGGGGGTACATATCTATAAAAACAGTGACTACATGATGTTCTGAGCCAAATGAAAGTAAGAGTTGATACTTTCCTTGGACTCTGCCCATCATCGGCCCATCCTGTCTGTCAGTGGTTATTTTTCAGTGTTAATGGACTCGCGTCTCTTCCATGACCCTCGCTGAGACACGTGCGTGTGGTACCAAGACAAAAATAGTACAGAAAAATTTGTCTGAAGTGCATTTTGGACTTCATTGTAAACAAAGACAGAATTGTCCAATAACATCTTCTCCCCTGTTTAACTCGAGGAGCAGTGTCTCTCAGGAAAAAGTGTGTGTGTGTGTGTGTATGTGTGTTTGTATGCGTGTGTGTGTATGTTAAGACGCATTAAAAGGCTTCAGGTAATAGTGGCATCTGTGTTTGTTTTTTTGTTTTTTTTTTGAGCAGCTAAGGAGCCGACTGTATTTGGTCACATTTTTTAATCTTATAGATCGTGTGTGTGTGTGTGTGTGTGTGTGTGTGTGTGTACTGTAGCCTTGCTGCTGTGCACTTCAATCAGCTGTAGGTAGTGTGGGCATGTGTTCAGGCCTTGTGTCGTTTTCTTTCTCATACAGTGTGTGTGTGTGTGTGTGTGTGTGTGTGTGTGTGTGTGTGTGTGTAAACTCATACCTAAGTCATATATATTATGTACAGTACAATGTTGCAGTTTGTCTGTTGAATCTTACATACAGTGAATACAGGGTGCAAATTGTGGCCCAAGATGGGAGCGTGTCTGTCTGTTGGATGTGTGTGTGTGTCAGTGTGTGTTTGGTGTGTTTGCAGTTTATGTGCATGGCTCAGTTCCAGATCTTAAGGAAGCTGTCCCAGGACCCGGTGGACACCGCCATGCCGTCATCCGTCACGCCCAGACAGCTCACACGATTGTCATGGCCGGCCAGGACTCCTGCAGGAGCGACGAGGACGAGCAAACAAACAAAAGAAGACTTGTTGCTGTAAAATGTTTTGCCCCTCAGACTGAACCTTTTTGAAAACCACACAGAACACAGCAGCCTTGTGTTTGTCGCAACACAGGGAGCGCCATTTGACCAAGACTTGACTAAATAAGGCTTGAGACGTGTGAATTCAAGGAAGAGTCTGGCGTGGATTCCCCAAAAATGAAGCATTTTAGAAAACTTCCATTTTGTACTTTCACTTATATCCTTGGGTGATTCAGCTTCATAATGCTCAGTTTAAGACACAAAATATTTTTTCAATCACCTCTGCCTAAATCAGTTTAACCAGGTATCACATAGTTAGATCAATTGCACTAAATTTTACTTGAAAATGACCAAAAAAAGTGCTTTTGGTTTATTTATAGAGAAATTTGTGCCATTTTCCATTGATTTAGGACATAAATTATTCCTTTATAGAGGTCAATGATGAAGTGTATAAAATGCACATACCAGCTGGCAGAAATAACACATAAGTATACCAAAAAAATATTTAAAAACTTTGAAATCCTACTGAAGCAGCTTTATAATTCATATAATCCTCCAAGTTGACATGACACCGGCTCTTTTACTGCTCCACCCACCTGCTCGGTCTCCCTTCATGGCATCCCAGATGTTGCAGTTGAAGTCATCATAACCGGCCAGCAGCAAGCGGCCGGAGCGCGAGAAAGCCACCGAGGTGATGCCACAGATGATGTTGTCGTGGCAATAGAGGCTGAGCTCCTGGTCTGCACGCAGGTCAAACAGCCTGCAGGTGGCGTCATCGGAGCCTGTGGCGAAGGCGCTGCCGTTGGGAAAGAACTGAGGAGGAGCAAGAAGGGAGAGAAGGATGTGAAAAAGGGAGTGCGGATGACTTTGGATCATACAGTTGTATCAAGATACTCTCAATAAGTGGATGTAATCCAATACACAAGTAAGTGATTGTGCCACTGGCTGAATCTGGTGACCTGTGTGCTGCATCGGTCCCAACTCTGAACTGGAGGTTGTCTCAGTTGGAGTCTGGACTGATGCAGGATGTTCAGATATGGTGTTAATTGATAATCTTGTTAATCCTCTGGCGTACTCCCAGTTTAAATCCCCCCCGAAAGCTGGAGACAAGACAGCGTGTGACGTCTGTTGCTACATGCCATGCAGTACATACAATTTTTCTTATCGCTCTTGTACATCTCTGGGTTAGGTTTTACTTTCAGTTATTACTGGGGTTACATACCATGTCTTGATCTTCTTTTATAATTTATATTCTGTCATGATGTGTACACATAATGGGTTTATTAACTGGTTGGTAATGACAACTGAAGAACATGAATAAAATGTTTTGCTATGTTTATATATATTTTTTTTTGCAGATAAAGCAAACTGTTACTTTTTTCTACGTTTAATCTTTTAGTGAAACACAGAACATCAAAGAACTCTTACTCTGCAGACAGATTTCAGAATTACTCACAAATAATTAATAAATAATTCAGCATTGCACTTTTATAAGGTTTGGGGACTCATAAGAAACAAATTAAATATAGGATTTTATAAATCAATATGGCAGAGGCAGAGATGTCAACACATTAGTAGCACCTTTAAATACAAATTTGCTGTCATAAGCCCAAGTCAAGATAAACCCGATGACATTGTGAGGATTATTTTTAAGGTTTGACAAAGCTGTTTTCTGCAGGCTGTCATGAGCAAGCTAAACCTAACGCATAAAAATCAATGCAGCACACCTTTAGACGGTCTGTGATCCCAGTTACAAAAACAACACTGTTGGAATAAAGCTTCACATGTGACAACTCGTAGTTTGGTCACAAAGCGCCCTGAGCACACTCACACAGATGGCGTTGATGTCTGACTCGTGGCCTGTGAAGGTCTGCCGGCACATGCTGTCCCTGATGTCCCACAGCTTGACTGAGGCGTCACAGGCTCCTGACACAAAGGTGCGGAGGTCGGGCGACAGCGACAGGCTCATGACGTCGCCGCTGTGGCCCGAGAAAACCGTGGTCTGCTGACTCGTCTCAATGTCCCACAGTGCACTGGGGCAGAGAGCGCAGGGTTAAGACAGCGGTCGACACAGGAAAACATGTTTGCACTGCACATCTGTGTTTGGATCTCTGTGGCTCACCATGTGGTGTCTCCTGAACTTGTGATGATTTGATTGTCATCAATGAACCGGCAACATGACAGGTAACCTGAGAGAGCAGAGAGCGACTTACAAATTCAAGGTGATCTGAACATGCACATCCAGGTGTATTTTTACAATAGGTGATAGTAGAGTCTACAGTAATACAATGAGCACAAACAGGAATTTCATTGTACATGATATCTGATATGATAAATAAAGTTGTATTTGCATCTTTTCTACAAAGAGCACTGCACTTCAAAACCTCGTCTTTTATTAAGGGTCAATTATAGCATTTTATAAAGAATATTTACAGATTAAATTATTTTTATAACCCTAAAACTGTGTGTGCCTACAGTCTTCCTCTCAAGCTGTGTTCAGCCCTGATAAAGAAGTATACACCAGCAAAACAGGGCAGACTGTATGTAACCTTACAGGCAAAACCCAGGTAAAACACAGCACTCGCTACTGCCCATAAAGCCTAATGCAATGATTATGGACATCTTGATATTATGGTGGAGCCCATTTTGCTAAATCTCAGCATCTTATTTTGATCCGAGGAAGTTGAATTCCTGTTTAGAGGAAGATTTTTTCTCTGTTGTGTAATGTCAGAAAATAGAAGCAGTTACATCTAATGCCGCGCAGCAGCACAGTAGCTACAGTGTCACAAGTCGGAGTCTCACAGGCAGGAGCTGACGTCTCAGCTCATTAAGACTGTGTTGCCCTGCGATTAATTAACCATGTAAATGAAATCTTTATTGTTTAGGGGTTTGGGAGCTGAGCTTTCCTACGAGGCAGGAGGGGAGGAGGGGGGTGGCGGCGCACGCTCGTCTGAAACGTCTCATCAGTTCAGTTCGACTCGCAGGAAGAGTCGAACGCAAAACAGGAGAGCGTGATGTTACCTCACCTGTATGGCCAGGTAGTTCCCTGCTGACCCTGACGTTGCCCTCGCGAGTCTTCAAGCAGTAGATGGAGCAGATGTTGTCGAGGCCCCCGCAGGCCACGTAGTTTCCAGAGGGGGCGTACGCGCAGGTCATCACCCAGGAGGAGCGCAGGGGGATGGCGTGGATCTGGGAGGGGAAGATGTATTAAACGAACATTCAGCTTTTGGAAGAGAAGAGTACTGACACTGAAAATCTGAATGCCACTGTGCACGTTAGAATAAGTCATAGCAAAGGAGGCTGTTATGAGTCAACCACGACCAGAGAAAATCTTTACTTCACTTTCACTTTCAGTTGGGACGGAGGCCAAGCGTGTCTATTTATCCATCTGACGAGAAGAATTATTTAGCGGACTTTACCTTGTTGGTGGTGTAGCTGTCCCAGACGATCAGTTTCCCATCTTGAGAGGCACTAACCAGGAGCCTGAGGAGACAGACATCCACATATGACATGCCTCATCTATCTGTGGACAACCAGTTAGACTCAGTGTTCATTGTCTGATAAATTAACATGGTTTACTGTCGACAGAAACAAATGATGCCACTAAAAGAAAAGTTCAGCTGATCTCCAGAGTTGCTACAATTCATGCTTAATTGGGACAACACCAAGCTTCATGGCAATCCATCCAATAGGTGTCCTGACATTTTACATAAATCATCATGTTGGCACTAGAGGAAGAGTCAGGAGATCACATAAGTTATTGTTTTTATAAGCCATCAAATTTAGCAGCGAGTCATTCAGGAGTTGTTGAGGTCGGTCCGAGACTCTTGTGGGTTTGATGTGGTTGGTTTGGAAGTTACCTGCACCTCTTGACAGACAAAAACAGGTTATGTTAATTATCTACATCATGTGTTTATTTTGACCACAGACTGGCTGCACAGTGTAAACAGGCACAGACCCAGATCAAGAACCACTCTACAGTACAGCTGGGTAGCTTGCGAGAGTTTGGTCAGTTCATGTTTATGTTGTGTGAATGTTTATTTTTATTTATCAGTGGGCCTAGATGTTGTACTCTTTCACAGCACACTGTCATACTGCACACTCATTCAGTATTTTCAAAGAATTATAGCCAGAAACAATTCAATGTATTCTCCGTCACGTTGCTCTTGTATGGAGCCAAATCATTCAGTGGGCCACTTCAAAATGTTTGCACTGAGCCTTTCGAAATAATGGTGCGTGTTAGTGATGCACCGCACCGGTACTGTGAAACGCTTTAATCACAATCAGAGTGACAAACATAAAGGTTTGGTACAGCATGATTCACCTTGAGTCTGAACCCCAGTGCATGGCGTAGATCTTGGCGAGGTGGCCCCGCAGGGTGCGTCTCGTCCGCATCTGAATCCGCCCCACAGGATCCAGACCAGCGGTTATCTAGGTTAGAGTGTAGAGGTTCACCAAAGATTATATTTAAATGAAATAATGAGATCCAGTGTAACAATACGGCACCTATTTAACACTGAAGACAAAAGCAGGAACAGATAATATTTTGTGCCAAATTAGATGATCTCAATAAATGTGTACATTCATAATTGATTATGTTACAGTAATGTATGAAGCATGGCACAAGAAACCATGAGAAACCTGCTTATGATTTGAGTAAAATGAGTATAAAAAACAATGCACATATTTACAAACTGTGTTTTAAAATAAGTAGAAATTTTGATTTGAAATTTGATTTGATAGAGCTTTATTATCGCTGTGCATTTTAGCACATCTGGTGTCACTTACCTGTGTCAGGGTTGAATCTCCACATGCTTTCCTGGCATCCTGTATGCAGAAAAAATACATTGCAGAAGAGGTTGATATATCAGCATTTTAATACTTATGGTGAAAACTGAACTGCATGAATATCTGACTTACTCGTATCTGGTTCCGAAGCTGCTCGGCCTCCTGACGAAGCTGCTCCAGCTCACTCATTTTGGATTTGTCCAAGCTGTCTCCTGTTGGTCGTGGGACAAATTCAAATATCACATCAACATTAAGCATCATCTCAAGGCTAATAGAAAACACTGCTGATGTGTAATAGTAGGGACCCACTGGGATTAGCATATTTGTATGTGTTCGTAATCCAGTAATCCAGGAATCCACTTTCATCAAAAGTGAATGAATTAAGTCAAATAATTTGCTTAAAATACTGTTTGTCCCAGATTTGGGAAAGAAATTATAACATAAAAACAGTCCTTTTAATCTCCAAGGTTTACTGAACCCACACAGTGAGAAAAAAGCTTGTAATCTGTTTACAGCTGTGCAACCATGCCTGGTTTAACTGAGGAGAATAATCTGTAATGACTAAGCTGCTATCCAGCAGTCTGCATCACTACCGGCAGCAGTTACAGAGTGAACGCTCCCTTTAAAGTCGAGGAACTTGTTACATGGTGCACTTCTTCCATCAGCTCAGAACTTGTTCTAATGCTGGAAACAGTCCTCATGGTCCTCCAATGATCTGAGGCACCGTAACAACTAACCTGTAAAAAATATGTAAAAACTGTAGGACATGCATCTTTAAACTACGGGCCGAGCAGAGTCACAAACACACCCACACTGTACATCCCATCAAGCCTTCAGTAGGAAGCAGCACTTCCTGTTCCTGATAGGAGCACAGTTACACATCCCAAACTGGGAGCCTCTATTTGCATTTGTGGTGCAAATTCAAATCCGCGATAACGCTGCACAGAAAACACACATACAGTGGACGCTGCAAAGGAAGAGCAATTAGCTACAGTAGGTCACTGTTCCCTGGAGGGACCTGCGACCAGATGGATCACACGGCACTAATGGAAGCCAAAAGGGGTGCATCATGGGTCTCAGTCTCCTGGCACAGCTGCTCATTTAGTCAATAAGGTGGAGAAAAGCTGAGGTGGGGAGGGAGGGGAGGAAGGGTGTGTGTGTGTGTGTGTGTGTGTGTGTGTGTAGGGGGGTTGATGCATCAGAGATCAGGCCTGGATGGGTCCGGCCAGATGCTTGCATGCATGTTTTTAGCCGCCTGCGCGCGTCGGCTGGAGGACGAGCAGAACTGTGCTGAAGTCATGCCAGCGGCCAGGGAGAGGAAGAGTGTGAAAAACACACACACACACACACACACACACACACACACACACACACACATCATACAGACTCCACCTGCACTGATGCACTGGATGAGCCTCACACAAGAGCCCCCCCCACCCCCACCCCCATCACTATGCACCCACCCCACCCCCTTCCTCCTCCATGATGATGATGATGATGAGAGGAGGAGGAAGTTAAAAGACTAAAGCTTGTTTCAATGAACGTCTGGGGGAGTTCACCGGCCTCTTAAAGCATCTTAAAGAGGGGAGGTTGGGTGGGGGGCTGCAAGAACATGATGCCAAGTGGCCCCACCCCTCTGGATGCACACGTCTGATGTGTGCAGCTTCACCATCCTGGCATGGCTACATCTGCATCCAGAGGACAGCAGAGCTCAGCGCTGCTCGTCTGCCAGGAGGAGACAGCAGCGCAGTGAAGCGGCGCGGCTCTGCCCCCTCCCAAGATCCACATTTATAAAAAAAAAAAAAAAAGATCAATTAAATAAAATGCACCAGTATGCAAAGAAAAAGCCGGATTCACACATCTAGGCTGCACCTCGTGAGGCTTTCGCCCCCCCCGTGTTTGGAGCTCTGCAGCAGGCCCCTGCAGGCCGGTGAAGGCCCCCCGACCACATCTCGTTTCGGATGCTCGGCAGCCACAATGCGGATGTAGCCCGGCCCGCTCGGTCGAAATGATGCCATGAAAGGCGCACACATCCTCACACAGCCATCTTAGCGAGGCCGGGCCGGGCTGTCACTGCGTCTGATCATGGGCGGCTACCTGTTAATTCTCCCGATGATCTCCGCGGCTCCTCTGCTCTGCTCTGTGTTTTTTCTCTCCTCCTCCTCCTCCTCCCGCGGTCAAAGATGTAAAAATAAATAAATAAATAAATCTAATAATATTAATGATAATAGGAGCAAACGTCCCAACCCTCCCTCCCCCCAGCAAAAAAAAAAAAAAAAAAAAAAAAGAAGCCCCCAGAAAAGATCCCTCGGAGGATTTGGACTAAATGTGTTGATCAGTCATTAAAGGGAGCTGCGGAGGATCCACTCACAGCTCCGTGTGTCACGATGAGGCAAAATCCAAATCGTTCAGCACACAGTCAACGCAGCAGACACACACACGTTTCCATTTCTCTGCTGAGCTCCCTGGAAGAAGGAAAAAAAAAAAGATGAAAATCTGCTGCTGCTGCCGCTTCCTCTGCGAAATGCTCTGCCTCCTCCTCTTCTTCCTTTATTTGTTTGTTTGTTTGTTTGTTTGTTGCTTTGATCACGCCCAACAAGTCAACAAAAACATTTTAGTCCGGTAAACAAACGCGATCCGTCCCCGGCCCGCATCAAGGTCTGTCCATGAAGCAGCGCGCAGCTCGTTTCACACACAGGCTGCTCGTGACGTGAGCCTCGCTTCCTTCCTCTCTCTGGTCTCCTCCTCCCTCCGCCGACACTTCATCAGGACAGCCTGCGACTCAGCAATGAACTGACAGAGACAGAGAGAGAGAGAGAGAGAGAGAGGGAGAGAGAGAGAGAGAGAGAGAGAGAGAGAAAGAGAGAGGAGGGGGTCTGCACAGAGAGGAGAAAATAATGTCACTTCGTTTCTTCTTTGTTTAAACAGAAGTGGAGTCTGCAGCTGATGGATGTTCTTCTCCTGGTTTCTAATGAGAGCTGCCTCCACCAGCTCTCCACACTGCTCCTGTCTTCTCCTTTCTCCCTCTCTCTCTCTTACTCTTTTTCTCTCTCTCTCTTTCTCTTTGCTGAATATCATCATTCAGAAGCGGGTCACGCGGTGGGCGCACGCAGAAGGATCCTCAGAGTAGTACAAGTATGTTTCACCACACCCGTCTCGTAGATGACTCCCACCACCACCCTCTTCCTCTTCCTCTTCCTCTTCCTCTGAGCAGGTCCTGACAGCTCTGTGCTCCTTCAGCTTCATGAGACTCAGCTCAGGGGTGTCTTCAGATGTCCCACCATGTGCAGCGCAGAGTGTGTGACAGTGTTTTGGACATAAATGTTCACCCTCTCTGCTCCCAAATGGGGGGTTTACTTTTCATGTTTTGCCCTTAGTTGTTTTGCTCGCTGTCGGGTGATGACGTCTGTATGTAATGTTGATTTTTATTCCCTTAGTTTGTATTTTAAAGTCAAATAACTTGTATGTTTTGCTTCAGCACAGCGTGCTCATGCAGATTCGTCTGCTGGAGGCCGAATGTTTCTCTGAAATCTGACAGTGTGACATCATAGCTAGCTGCGTGATGCAGCGCGCGGGGACATGACATGGAAAGTCGAAGCATTCGATGCACAAATGCTTTAGTTAGAAGTGAACTTAAAGTGAAGGACGTCGTGCATCAAAAAGTTAAAGCAGCTCTGTGGAGTTTTTAAGTGGTTATGAAACTTTCTCACGTAATGCTTGTATGTGGCCTACATAACCAAATGGGACTAACAGTGAGAAGACTGGCTGTTTTTATTGGTTTCTGATAGTTTTATCAATGTCTGCCAGTGAATCTGTGCACAGTGAAATGGCAGTGTTGTCTGCTCTGCCTGAGTTGCTTCTGAAGGTCCATGTGGAGAGCTGCTGTCCTCTCTCCTCTCTATGAAGCAGTTTCTTTGTGTCAGGAGGTTTGGCGGAGGAAAATCAAACCTAATGTTAAGTGAAACATGACTGCTTTTGTCCACAGGGAGCAGCAAAATCAACACAAAAAGTTTGATAGTGCTGCTTTAAACTTTTTAAAGGAAAGATCTTTGAATATCTTTTTCACCAAAGGAGCAGTGCAGATGATGACATTTGCTTTTTTTTTTTACAAGTTAATTTAATCTTTTTTTAAAAAAAACATCAGACACCAATTATCATTCAAAGCAGTGTTCTTATGTATGAAAGACGACATCGCTCCTTCACGTGTATCTCTTTTAATGGAAATTCAATATTTAACAAAGCAAAGCAACATTTGGAAACCACTCAACTAGAAATAACTTTTAACAGTACTGAGACGACTTTTTGTGAAGTGAAAGGAGTAATGATTTAACACACCTGCTGGTGTTATGGAAGTAAAAAGACTGTTGATTTGTGCATGTTTGTTTAGAGACATATTATAAAGGTATGGGAGCTCATAGAGGAGATGCTGCAACTAGTGGTTGACTGAAATCTTAGTCACTCTTTTTCCCCTCTCTCATGCAACCTCCCCAGTAGATTTTTGCATATTTAGTGCTGTTTTTGTTTTCCACAGATATATGTTTATACCCACTGTAGGCATCCTTTTTTTTTTTTGCTATTTTACTCTTTCTGCATTATCATAATAAAACCGTCACTTGTCAGTTCAGGGTTAGTCCCGCCTCCCAATCATCTATGTCTCAACAGCGACTCCTGGTGTGGAGAAGTGTAACTACAACCCAAACCTACAATAAGTTTACATCCTGCCTCGTGCTCACGTACAGTGTGTGTGTGTGTGTGTGTGTGTGCGTGTGTGTGCGTGAGAGAGAGAGAGAAGTTTTCTTCTCACGCACACACACACACACAGCTGATGACATCGTGTGTGTGTGTGTCTGCAGAGAAGGGGCGGGGCTCTCTCTCAGCTGCAGCTCGGCTCGTGTTGGTCTCGTCTCCTCCTCTCGGTCACATGCTCGGGCTCTGTCGGACTCGCAGCTCCGGGCCGAGGCGGGTCATGTCCGCGGTGTCTCTCTCAGCATCCAGCGCGGCGCGGACCGGCTGACCGGACGGCACCGGAAACAGACGAACACACGGACGGAGACTCACGGACGGGGAGCGTTTGAAGGAGGAAGTTCGTGGAAGTGCGCCGGAGAGGTCCAGTGAGGTGAGTTTTCTTTTTCTCGGATGTTTGAGTGTCGAGGTGAGTCTGTTTGAATGACACAGCGCTCGTTACAGCGGCGGGGTGCGTTGATTTAGGAGAGCCGGGCGGCCCGCCGGCGGGGACACTTCCTGACTGAGGCTCAAAACGTAAACAGTCGCTCACCCAAAGGTGCAGCCTCAAATATGGCGCATTGTCTGTCT
>JBAJHX010000067.1:8601945-8618352 GCA_037176925.1 Amniataba percoides
AATAGATGAGGAAGTCCACATGTCATGGTGATAGAGATCGGTGCATGCATGCTCTTCTCATTTCATGTTCAACTTCCCTGTCAAAACCACTGACAATAATCTTCTCACCAGCAGAATGGGGCTGGCAGTCTGTGCCCATCGCTCAGTTTTACTGAAAGCTACATTAAAAGCAGTCAGTGCAGAGGACACATCGCCCTCAATATCTAGAACAGGTGCATTTTTTGCCCCAGTAAAAGCAAAGCAGGAGAAAATAGTCATCATTGCACTGAATAGTATCTTTGCATTGAAAAAACAGCACCATCATAAAGTGATACTTGTAGTTATAATCTCAAATCAGTGTCTGGTGATCTGTCACAGAGTTGTTGAGCCTGTGGCCCACTGATGAAGCATTTGCACCATTAAGACATGCGTGTCAGCAGCAACTTTCACATTAAACTCACAAGCAATGCATACATCTTTTAGCACAGCAGGCTCATTCTTCAGCTTCTCTGTGTGTGAAGCCTCATACTCTTTTTTTGTAGTCTTTTAACTTTTGTAAATTAATTACTATGACCAGACAAACAAACAAAGAAAAGGTCAATACCCAAAGATGAGGAAACTAGAAAATGAACCACAAGCGAGGTCCAAAAACAGACCTACGATTACTTATGATAGCCACTGGGGTTGTGAAAGACAACACAGTACAAATAACTTTAATGTGTCCCATCTGACTTTGACAGGTCAGCCTTGCAATACATTACACAAATCTATCACATCAATCAGTTACTAATAGGGTCAATTCATCTGCAGATTACCTCATCATGAATATTAATGCAGCGGTGTAGAACTCAAACACATTCAGGTCTGTTTTCAGGACTAAAATCTTATTATATATTTTGTATTTTTGCTTTACAGTGATGATAAACTTTCTGTTTAACAGTTAATTATTTAAAAGGCTGATTGTTTCAGCTCTTCAGTCAAAGCAATGTGAAAATCTTAAGTAGAAAAGGATTAATAACTGGGTGTGATCCCTATAATAACCAGGAGCACGTGTCCCTTCATGTCCCATCATGTTTTGTTGTGGAAAACTTCTGTGCTGGTTTGCTTAGTTTCCCATCATGTGAGCTCTTCAGCTGGTCTGAGAACTTGGAGAGAGCGGGACTGTCGACTGGGAACAGCCTCAGTGATGAAAAGTGGTTACCTGTGCACAGAGGGGCGTGCTCAGGCCGCTCTTTGACTTTGAGATGCATGTCAAACCAGACAAGCAGCTGTGAATCAGCTGACTGCAAATACCAATCTGAAGCGTGAGCTGCGGCCTTCATAAAAACAAGAGAGTCGCAAACTTCCCTCACAGGCTGCCTCTTGTGCCATCTCAGGGTTTGACTCCTCTGCAGTGTGGTGTAACTGTTTTAAACATAGGTCAGACGGGTCAGATAAACTATACTGAGTGAATATGATTTGTGAAAGTTAAACACATACCGGTTTGTCTTGGAAAGCATCATGCCCAGATTGGGCTGTGATTTCTACCATCTCCAGCTCTTTAAGAGGCTCGCAGTTCTTTTTGTTTATCTGAAGCTGGGAGCATTTCACAAGGTGGTGCGTGACATGTGCTTCTGTCCACATGATGATCTTTTCTTTCAGATAGCACTGGAAAGGGTAAATACATTCCTGCGCGCGTTTTTGTGCTGAGAGGGCCTGTGTGTTTGTGGCTTGTTGCTACGTTTGATTTGAAGCAACTATACATCAAGGAAACAAAAGCTTTATGCACTATGACGTAAAAACTGGAACACAGCAGGCGTTTGAATAAAAGAGGACTGTGTGCAGGGTTTGTCATGTCCTTTACCTCGCAGGCCCTCTCTCATAATCAATATAACATGTCTGGGAAAGAGGGAAGAGGAGATATAATTAAAAGATATATTTGCCTGGGGGGGGGTTAATGACGAAAGTACAGAGCGCAAACAGGAAAAAAAAAAACAGTAGTGGCTCTGCAGTTGGTTCAGTTCTGTTGTTACGTTTCTCTTTATAAACCTTTCCTTGCTGATTTGTTTTTCACAGGGCAAACCTCTTCCTCTCACCAACCATGTCAAACGAACGCACCCCCCTCATCAGCTCAGGAGTATGCGGTCTGACTGTGACTGCAGCGGCGTGCGGCGCCGAGTCGGACACCACCCAGGAATCCGGCTCTGGGTCACCGAGTAAAGACCCCCGAAAACTGAACACCTTTTTCGGGGTGATGGTGCCGACCATCCTCTCCATGTTCAGCATCGTTCTGTTCCTGAGAACCGGTGAGTGACGCGTGTGTAGAGGCATCTGAAATCTAATAAGCGTTTTAGGTCGCAAGACAGTGGGTGCCTGTCTGAATCTCCCACTGTAAACTGCGAGTCATTGTGCTGTATGTTGGTGACTAACTCTAACGTGATCCCTCTTGCAGGGTTCGTGGTTGGTCATGCGGGGCTGTTGCAGGGTCTTTTAATGGTGGTTGTAGCTTACACCATCATATCTCTTACAATACTGTCCATCTGTGCCATTTCCACCAACGGTGCTATACAGGGTGGTGGAGCTTACTGTATCCTTACAGACCAAACAAATGGTGAAAATGTTGTTACCTGATATGTCTTATAGTTTCCCCTAATGTGAGCTGAAACATCGACCTTAACAAAATGGGACCAGACATGATAAGTCGGTCTCTGGGCCCAGAGTTTGGAGGAAGCATAGGTTTGATGTTCTTCCTGGCCAAAGTGTGTGCATGTGGAGAGTACGTCCTTGGTCTTGTGGAGGCGATACTTGACGTTTTTGGTTCAGATCCCGGTAAGTTAATGGTTATGTTCTGTTCCTCTTGCGTGTTTTTCTAGATAACTACTTCATTTAACACCAGTCCCACTTGTCTTTCAGATGATTCTCATGTTTCTTGCCTTTTCTCCTCTGTTATAGAGTCATCTCTATCTGGGGGGGTGCGTGTGCTTCCTCAGGGTTACTGGTACACAGTGCTGTACTCCTCTGTTATCCTGCTGCTGTGTCTGCTTGTGTGTCTGGTGGGCGCACACATCTACTCTCGCACGGCTTTCGTCATCCTTCTGGTGGTCACCGTCTCCTTGCTGTCCATCTTCATCAGCTCCGTGGCGGTCAGGCCTCGGGACTTCTTCATCACCCACAAGAGACCCGGCAACCAGACCCTCCACTACAACGCCAGCTACACGGGCTTCAATGCCACCACCCTGAGGAACAACCTGGGCCGTGAGTGTCGGGGTCGAGAGGGCGAAGTTAGAGAGGATGTGAAAGTCTATTCACGAGCAAAGCGAAATCACACTCGTAAATATAGACGCTATTAACAGCGTTGTTCCTCTTTTCTCTTATTGCAGCTGGTTACTCTTTGGACTACAGCACCAACTCCGTCATGTCTTTCGCCACTGTGTTTGCCGTCATGTTCACCAGCTGCACTGGGATCATGGCTGGAGCCAATATGTCAGGTTAAAGCTTGTTGTCTTACAAATACGGTAACTAAGTACATTTACTGACATGCCTGGCCCTTAGGTCAGCAATTCCATTTTATGCTACCTATTCTGCTCATGTCAGAGGGAAATATTGTACTTTTATTTAAGCATGCTTTTTAGTATTTTTGCATATGGTTTTTACCTTGAAATTCTGATTGCTTGTGGATGTACAGTATGGATGAACGTAAAACATACCCTGATGTCTGTTCTCATTTCTAATGCCTCTGAAGGGGAGCTGAAGACTCCGAGCATTTCCATCCCTAAAGGCACCATCACAGCCGTCTTTTACACTTTCACAGTCTACGTCCTGCTCTTCATCTTGGTCAGCGCCACCTGTGACAGGTCTGGAATTGGTTAATAATGGTGTTTTTATGTTGTGTGCGTAAAAAGATATGAACAATCAAACAAATAGTTGACGTTGTGACACAGATTTGTCGTCATTTGTTTTGTCTATTTTTAGGACCCTACTGATTCAGGATTATGGGTTTCTCCAGAAAATCAACATCTGGCCGCCGTTTGTCACCATCGGGATTTACTGCGCCTCTCTGTCGGCTGCAATGTGCGCCATGATCGGAGCATCCCGCATCCTCCATGCTCTCGCTCTGGATCACCTCTTTGGTGAGTTCTTTACTTTACATTAGAAACAGTGGTGCTTCTTGGTGGTTTTCTAAGAGACTCTTTTTCTTCCTCACAGGTTTGCCGTTAGCACCAGCTGCCATCACTTCCGGCTCGGGGAACCCGTGGGTGGCGGTGCTGTACACCTGGGGTCTGGCACAGGTGAGTGAGTGTTTTCTGCGGTTTTGCAGTCATGTATTTTCAGATTTACAACTCGTGTCCTAAGCTGTGGTTTGTGGTTTGTTTGTGTTTCAGTGTGTAGTGTTTGCAGGCCAGCTCAATGCTGTAGCAAGTCTGGTTACAGTTTTCTACTTGCTCGCGTACGCTGCAGTTGACCTTGCCTGTCTAGCACTAGAGTGGGCGTCTGCTCCAAATTTCAGGTAATTAAATTTCCATGAAAGGTAAAATAAGAAAAACTCTTACTGTTAGGATGAAATACCACAATATAAATACTGCCTAAGATAAACATGTTTCATTTGAGGACAAAAAAATAACAAAATGCATACATAAGGTAGCTTAAGGAGTCCTCTTTTAGTGAGCCCAGGCTTAAAAGTGAGATTTGAAAGCACCATCAGCCTCACTTGAATATATGACTGTCATATATTTTATGGGATGGTAAAAGTAATATTTAGTTCCTCTTTCCCCTCCTGTTTTTCACCTGTTATTTTGCCTCTGTGTGTTTAACAGACCGACCTTCCAGCTCTTCTCCTGGCACACCTGCCTGCTGGGAATTCTGAGCTGTTTAGTGATGATGTTCGTCATTAACCCTGTGTACTCCTCGGGCAGCATCGTCCTGCTGCTGCTGCTGCTGCTTTTCCTCCACTACAGATCGCCCACCAGCAGCTGGGGCTACATCAGCCAGGCCCTCATTTTCCACCAGGTATGTGGACTCCTGTAGAGACACACACACACACACACTCAGACTCGCTCTGCAGTTCATCAACAGCGCCATCTTCCCTTTTTGCTTCAGGTACGCAAGTATCTGTTGATGCTGGATGTGAGGAAAGACCACGTGAAGTTCTGGCGGCCACAGGTGTTGTTAATGGTGGCCAACCCTCGCTCCTCCTGCCAGCTCATCCTGTTTGTCAATCAGCTGAAGAAGGGAGGACTGTTTGTGTTGGGCCATGTGCAGCTGGGAGATCTGGGTAATTTTGTGTGGATGGACTGTGACAGCCATCAGCAACTAAGGCCGTTAAATTAGCCTCATTTTTTAATCAGCTGTGGTTTCACCTCCACCGAAGCTGAACAAAATAACCAGTTTACGTTCAAGCTTCAGTTGCAGACAAAGTGCACACTTGTGGAATTAAAATAAGGCCTGTGTGTCCTGTGAATTCATTAACATCCTGTTTTGGTTAAGTTAATTAACTGACTGAAAAAGTGTCTTAATGGCAGGACATGCAGTAGGTTTGGTAGCCGAGTGAAACTGTTATTTTCATGTGCCTTTCAGCACAGCATCATGTGATCGTCTCTATCATTCATCCTGAGTGCGCGTGAACGAGATGAGCACGAAATATTAAAGCAGGCTGCATACGACTGGAGCCTTACAGATGCTCTGATTGGCCTGTCTGAAGCCCAGAGGTGCCACCACGGAAAGGCTTCCTCATGGGCTTTCACTTTCCATCTGCTGCTTCGCCTGCATTATTGATAAAGAGATTAAGTTTTTCTCCATGCCACCGTGGCATCAGACCTGCAAGATGAAAGCAGCTAAGTGTCTGGCTCTTTGCTCATTTACTAAAAAGGGCATGCTTTCCAAACCGTAAGAAAATATAGTGCGTGATGCAGGATGAGGATTCAGAGGGCGACGTGCTGAAATGTTCTTTTATTCAATCACTTCCTCACTGGCTGCCTTTCGGCCCCCTGGTGACCATGAGCATATATTACAAACAATAAATTAGACAAGTTGCTTGCAGTGGCGGCAAATAACATAGTACTTTTACTCAAGTACTGTATTTAAGTATGAGTTTGAGGTACTTTAGCACAACATGCTAATTTATATTTCATCTCATTACATCTCCATTACATGTCAGAACATTATGTTGTTCTTTTTACTTCACTATGTTACAAACAAAGAAAAACAATTGATGAACCTATAAAATACAACATCTTATTAAAAAATCAAACCAGTGTTTTCCAAATCTTAAATGTGGGACGGCTTACAAATGGTTCAAATGATCCAATATTTCATAAAAAAAAAAAATTAAAGATTCCAGATTGGTCAAAAATTAATACAAATTTGTGTAGCAGAATATTTTTTCGTCTTTCTTTCCAAAGAGTAATCTTGTGACCCTTTGGACAGGTCTAACTCTTTTGGTTAGGAACCACTGGACTAAACTAACTGCATATAACACAGTTAAACCTGGCTATGCCTCGACCAGATAGAACTCTAAAAGGCTGCTAATGCATTGATGCATTAGTTTTAACACTGTAATAATGTGATAGATGATAATATGTCAGATCCAGGTTACTGCAGAATGAGTACTTTTACTTGTGTTACTTTAAGCACATTTACCTAATTACACCATTACTTATGTAGGATTTTAAACGATTTGTAATTATAATGGAGTAGTTTTACATTGTAGTACTTTCACTGAAGTCAGGGACCTGAGTAATTCTTCTGCCTATTTACTTGCTTCCTTTCTGCAGTTCTGCTGAAATATGTCAGTAGTATCTGTGAAATGAAATTATCATTTGTATTCTCCAGATCTAGTGAACTGTAAGTTAATATCTGTCTGTCTGTTTTAGACACCCTGCCATCAGACCCAGTGCAGCAGCAGTACAACTTCTGGTTGAGCCTTGTTGATAAACTTGGGGTGAAGGCCTTTGTGGACCTGACGCTGTCTCCCTCTGTCAGACAGGGAACACAGCATCTGCTGCGCATCACAGGCCTCGGTAAGCACCGATCTTTCCTCTGCACACATTCTGTGCACATAGTGATGTTGCTTCATGTCGTGCACTTTTCTGTTTCTCTCTACAAGGTGGCATGAAGCCCAACACACTGGTTTTGGGTTTCTATGACAGCTCCACTCCCGAGGACTTCTTCTTACAAGATACTGCATTCTGTGACTCATCGATTGGACAAGGGAGTGAGGAAGAATACAATTTCGGGGTGGACTTGCCTTCATTACAGGCCCATTTCCCCCCAGTCCGGCACGTGGAGAGCCCACGCTGGCTGTCACCAGAGGAGTATGTAGGGATCATTTCTGACGCCCTTAAAATGAACAAGAACGTGTGCCTTGCCCGCTACTTTTTCCAGTTAGAGGGGGAGGGCAAAGATAGCAAGGTGGACGGGTCAGAGCGAACCATAGATGTGTGGCCTCTCAACCTGCTCCAGCCGGGCAGCCGAGATTATCAAGACGTATGCAGCCTCTTTCTGCTGCAGATGGCCTGCGTGCTCAACATGTCCAACAAATGGCGCCACGCGAGAATGAGAATCTTCCTGAACGTAGAGACTGAGTCCAGCGACCAGGGCTGGGTCGTGAACGAAGAGACGTTCCGAGAGCTGCTGAGGAAGCTGAGGATCAGGGCTTCTATAAAGATCGTGCCGTGGGACTCGGTGGTGCAGCACCACACTCAGCCGGACGGGGAGCCGACGGGAGCTCTGTCCGAGGACTTCCTGTCCGCAGTGAACTGCATGTTGATGGAGCAGAGTTCACAAGCTGCTGTTCGCTTCCTGTATTTACCTCGACCTCCTGCTCATCAGAGCCAAGCACAGCAGTACTTAGCTCAGGTGGAGGCGGTGACCAATAGTTTAGGGCCAACACTGCTGATTCACGGAGTCACCCCTGTTACGTACACTGATCTGTGAGCATGTGCCGTCACAACTTTTTCCTCATATTGTAAAAATTTGATATTGTACATACAGCTGCATAAATCTAAACCCTAAACACCTTATATAATGAGCTACATACTGCACCACAGCATCCAGTTACTATATGGCCACCTAATGCAGCTTTTGTCATGTTTCAGTGAAGCTTAGAAAAGGACCACCGCAGAGTGCTTTTTGAAAATATGCCACTTGAGGTTTTTTGCATTCAAATAGGATATTTTCCTATTTTCATATACTTGAACAGGTTTGGTGATTGAGCCATGGCAGGGGGAAGTACTGAAGTTTGTGTCTGTGATTTATGCTGATATAACAACATGTCTGAATTAGCTTTAGGCCGGCCTTTTTGCATAGGACAAAAATAAAAATATGTCAGACGGCAGATGCTTTATAACAAACCCATAATTTGTTTAGAGCAATACGGGTTGTCTAGGACATTGAATATAGAAATTTCTATATATAATTTCAGGGATGTAACAGTTTATAAAGTTCAGTTTATAAATGGTATTGTGTTAATTAAATTAAATCGCATGTTTTACTTTCCATGCACTTCCTGAAACCTATTTTCTTTTTCTGTAAATATGCATCTCTTGTGTTCACAAAGGGAAGCATTTTGTATGTTTGACGTCAAATGATGAACAGCATCGTTGCTGTTGTATGTCTTAACGTGCGCGATGATACAGACTATCAAAACAAAAAAAAGGGTTTTACAGATTCTACATTGGGGGTCCAACATAAACCAGGACCAGGACCAAAGATGCTTCAGACCAAAATAAATTTGAAATGAGAGCATGTTACACCAAAATGAACTATAGTTACAAAAACCAGAATAAAATGTTACTGCATTCTTGTCATGTTTTGCTTTATAGTGTTGAAGCACTCATACGGACTTCCTGGCACATTCCATCTTGATTAGTGGCAAATGTTCAGTGAGAAAGCCTTAAAGACGGACTCTTGTGTACTAATCACCGTTATTGTACATTACACTGCTGTTTGTCATAAAAGTAAATATATGCCAAACGCACTTTGTATCGTTATCTTTGTAACTGTCCTATTGTAAAATCAGTAACATGTTTTTCAAAGAGTGCTGAAATGCAATGCAGGCAGACTGTGTCTCTGTATCTATCAGTGCAACAATAGAAATATTCATGGAAACAATAGATAGAAACTTCCCTACTGATGTCTTAACCCAACAACATTTTTAAAGTCCTGGGAACAAGACTGTAAATTAACACTTTCTGCAATAATTGAGAATAAATAAATGTAAAAAATATAACAGTATTTACATGTTTAGTGGAGCCTGTTTTACAGTAACCTTGCTTTGAAAATTACGCATTTTATGTATGCAACAAGGGGAAGGTAATGAAGATACTATTATAATACCCATATTTAACCATGAAAGTTAACATTCATGCCAACAGTCTTCATCCTCTGTGTTGATGCAGTCAAATGATCACTCCTCCTTTTCACTCAGCTTCATTCGCTTCTCTCTTCTTTCCCCTTTGCTGACTTTGGCGAGGTTTCTTAGCTTTCTGATGAGGAACGATGACATGCGAAGCCAGTCCGGCAGGAGCACCGTGAGAGCCACGTTCTGCAAGATGATGGGAAGGACAAGGAGAAACATGTAAGGTGCTGCGGCAGTCGACAGATTAAAAGTGATCACAGTCTTTCTTCCCTCTGACCTGGAGTGCGTGGGACAGACAGCCGCTGGTGTAGGTGGAGTGACCCACAGTGTTCAAGGCCTCGCGGGCGAAGTCTGAAGCACTCTTCACAAAACAGGTGACTTTCATGTTGTTTGTCATGTTGGTTGACACCATAAAAGGCGCCACGCACTGGGGGAAGATGGGTTGTGGTTGGACAAGTTGAACTTTACATCATAGCTACACTGTTACTGACTTTCAAAAAGAAATGTTTGATGCAGCAAATTAAAAAAAAGAGGAAGATAAGCAGCAGGGGGGGCAAAGGTTCAGTGTAGCTTGTAGCTGAATGTTTGTTCAACCCGTGAAAAGACACTGTTCAAATTAGTCTTTGCACACACAGTGACTTCACATGTAGCCTGAATGTTTTCCTTTTTTTTATTTTCCAAACATAAAAAGCAAAAGAAAGGTTAAACAAAATAACAATGCACTTTGGGTATTCAGTTTATCACCCATGTTGATACACTGGCTTATATCTGTTAAATCACCTGTATACTGGTATCAGCATAAAAAAATCAGGAAAGTCTTGTTGCTCATTGACAAAATACTGCAATAGTGAAGAATTGAGGCGATTTAGAGAGAATGTCACCATTACAGCATTTGTCCACCAGAGAGCGCTGAAAACTTTTTAAACTATAACATGTCCCACTCATGCTATTACTGAATTTTTACATGCATGCATACATACATTGATTTGCCATTAGTGTGTTGTTGCTGTGTTAATAGGTATAAAGATTGTAATGAAATATTATCTTAATTTTACTCAAAACTGACTTTTTGTAGAGTATTAAAAATTCTCCAGACTGAATGAATGAGCTTTACGTTTGTCCAGTACTTTACCTGAACAGTAATTCCCTTTGACTTGTACTCGGCATGTAAACACTGAGAGAAATATGTTACAAAAATCTGAAATAAAGAGGAAAGTCAAAGTCACAAAACAATCAGAGAAGGAGAGGAGTGTCATGAGAGTGTCATGAAGGTGTTTCACTAATCAGTGTGTGAGTCTGAGCTGGTCAGGAATGTGTGTAATTAAATAACAGAGTACCTGAATGAGAAAGTACCTTAGTGGCAGAATAAAGGGACAACAATGGCTGTGGAAGAATGCCCACTTGAGACGAGATATTGATGATCAGGCCTGTCCCTCTAGGAGGAAGTTGGAAAACAAACACCTATTAATTCACCTAATATTTGAATTACTTCATATCCATCATTAACTTCTGGAAATTTACCTTTCGGCCATGCCTGGAAGAACCAGTCTAGTCATCTGAAAGAAGGAAATGTAAATCATTATCTTTTTTATTGGGCTGTGTTCAGATGTCTGAACATTAAAACTCGCACAATGTCTTACCTGAGGGACAGACAGCATGTTACAGTTGACGATCTGTGTTATTTTCTGCTCAGAATAAATACACAGGGGAAACAATGTGAGGCAAACCTTGAACAGCCTGAGCCTGAGTAAAAATAAATCATTTAGGGTATTCTCCACAGGAAATAACATTTAAAACTTACCTGTTCAGCGACTGGTATTTCCAGGAAATAGGCAAAATTATCAGAGTAGGTCATTCCTACATTGTTAACTGTATGGGTTACAGACACAAAGCACATTTGTTAATAAGCATTTGTTGTATGTCAGTCTTTAACTGATGGATCTATTCATTTTTACTCCAACTAAGATACACTGTACTGTATATCTTGCATTCTTATTTTGCTCAGGTATGTTTCAGGAAGAATTTACGTTGTGTTCAATAAACTGTTGAGTTACAGGCCAGAGTTCAGGTGGATCAGCCTCTAAAGCAATAACTAGATGAGAAGACTGATGCCTTCCTCACATCTGTACAGCAAATATGAAGCAACAGCCTCGAGTTTGTTGGTTCAACTTTGTACAAAGACTCGAAACAGACTTTTCTCATCGCGGTAACTCTGTAAGAAAGCAAATATGTTTTTTTCCCAAAATGTCAAATAATCTTTTACAGGCTGATCCACCTGCAGCACGATATTTCCAATATGAAAATTTGTAGTTGGCAGTAGTTTCACATTTAACACACGTGCATGAGATTGGTATCAACCTTTTCATGTAACTTCAGGCAAATATGCACATTTTCAAAAAAGTTAAATCATTCCTTCAATTTCAATACGTTTTTTTAAAAAAATGGCACCGTTCACCATTGTCACCTTTAAAATTACTGTCAAAGTTGCTGATTGGTTCAGTCTACAGCTGCTGGACTTGAAGAATTGCTTACACGTTTGGGGCTTTTTCATGCAAGGCTATTGTTTTTTCTTGGGTATTTCTTAATTTGTAAAGTATCTGAATAACTTCTGTGGAAGAAAAAGACTCTTCAGCTGGTTCAGATGAAGTTCAGAGCAAGCCTGTTGACTTTTCTCTGACCGGAGTGACTTTCTGGTTAAGATTATAATGAGGGTTACAGGAAACAATAGGTTAAACAAAAGGTGAGGGCTGGGCTAAGTTGATTATCAAAGAAAGGGAAAGAGACAGTGAAAATATCAACACAAAACCTGTGTGTTCTGTGTCAGCCACAGAAGACAGAAAGACGAGCTTGTCTGTTCTGAACACACGAATGACCTCATTATTAAGTATTTAACTGAACAGAGAAATTCTGTCTCCACACTTTCTCGCGGTTTTCCTCTGCTCTGTAATTGGTTTTCCCATTACCCAGAATTCCAATCTCCAGTCGCTGGAGTTCTTTGGCTATTGTGGGGTAAATACTGTGGCCGTGTGTGAAGTCCACATGGATGGTGCGAGTCTTTCGTCCATACTGACACTCTGAAGGAGACAAAGAGCATTTAGGATTTTTTTCTGCTACACAGAGCGTAACGTGTGTGTTGTAACTGGGAACAGCATCAGTTTCATTACACTCACCTATTTCTTTGGCAACCCGTTGAAGCTTATCATCTGATCTGCTTACCAAAACTACATCCAGGCCTCTTTTTGCCAGCTGGGAGTAATGAGGGCAGACAGGTTTGATAGCTCTCTCACAGAACAAGACCTCTAAACATCTAAAACAGCTTAACAGCTTATCAAACAACTGTCTCCAACTTTGTAAATTTGGACCAAAGAATGACTCACCTCACAGGCATAAGCTTTACCAATGCCAGATGTGGCACCAGTGACAACTGCACACAGGAAAAAGCACAGAGAAGGAATTATCCTGACGACTGTATCATAGTCATTTCACACTTATATCAATTCATAACAGATGATTACAAGATTTGTATTTCATATTACCAAGACAATGTGCTCCATTATACACTAATCTGGAAGGTTTTAAATAGAATATAGCACCTGCCATTAAAAAAACAATTTATCTGAATAAAATAAGTTGTTGAGGAAAGAAATGGTGTTACACCCCAAACTGACACTGGCTAAATGACGACATAAAAGATACTTTTTACTGCTGCTGTTGAGTTTTCACTAGATTTCATTTTTAGACAAACTGAAGATCTACTGAAGTCAGTTTATCTTTTTTTCTCTAGTGTTAAAACATTACTGCTGGAACTTGTGACACTGTAACCACAAACTGACACTCATTTACCAAACTACAGTTTGCAAAACATGTTTAAAAGATTCTGCTCCCTATGCAATTTTAAATGGTCAATTTCGTAAAAATATTGCACACAGTTCAGCTTTTTTTTTTCTGCGTGGTTAAAATACCACCACACAACTGTCGGCTACGCTGAGCCTCAGGAACATGTTAATTGTTGAATTGTATAAACCAGAGCAGGCCAGTGGTGAGCTCTAAGACTTCAGAGAGAGGCAGCAGGAAAAGAAAAATGAGAGGAAGAGGAGGAAAACACCCCCTGTTGCCTAGCCAGGGAAAACATGTCCTGCTACGGATAAGAACCTGGTAATACAGAAACCTTTTCTTCTGCTTAAACTGCTCAGACCGCAAACTTCAATAAAAAAATGGTCACAGCTGAAGAAAATTTCAAATTAAAATGTAAGTAGTCATGTGCCTGCAGATGATTAAAATTTCTGGAGGCAGTAAGACCCTCACTGAACTGCTGTCACACACTGCGGACCTGGTGTGTTTGCCACGGCTGATGAATGCTGAGAAGTCCAGATATTGCTACAACACAGCTCTCTGCACTCTCTCCGAGATCTGCATCGTCCACCTGTTTCAGGACTGCATGTTCTCATTTTCAAAAGGCTTTTTAAAACACACAAGTGCGCTCACACACACAAACACACACACAACTAAACAGACTTTGTCTCTGAAAGCTGCATCAGCTATAATTACGCAGTGGTAGCACCTTAACTCTGACAATGTTTACTACTTTTTGGCTATAAAGGCAACATGTAAGAGAACATAAAGTCCATCTTTCTTTGACATTACCTGCCCATTGACCATATTTCTTTAGATCCACCCTCCAAAGCTCTGACAAAACAAACTGCCTGAATCCACACCAACATCTCCAGGCCACTTTCAGCACATGGAAAACGACAGCAAAACCTCCAACGATGGCCAGCATGTTAGTCAATGACATTTTGCACCAGAGCAGGATCCCCTCGAAGCTCGATGGATGAAGGTTTTAAAGAACTCATTTCATATTGGAGGAAATGAAAATCTGTTTTGTGCTGTGCCCCTCCCACACTGCTCCACCCCTCAGTGTGTGCTGGGGTGAACTTGGCTGACAACAAATGCCCCTGGAGCCGCATGATGCATCTGAACCTTACAGAGTCCCCGTAGACTTCAACTTTTAAAAACAGCGTCCAGTGATGCGACACAACTGTCTGTTCAAAGATCTTGCAGAAGCAGCTGCCTCAGTGTTTGCCACTGCGTTTGAATATTATCTACACCATCTTGAAGATAATCAGGGTCAACTGAGAACATTATGTGTTTAATTTGTCTTTGAGTAAATAAATATTAGTCAGATTAATTAAATATTTGTCTTTTATTTCTGCTGCCAGGCTATTTGGCAATGACATCTCTTTTTTTATATCTACAAAATGTATAAAATCATCAAATTACAGGCTTGGATTGTACAAGAAAAAAAAAGAAAATGAACTGATAAGGGCTTCCTAAAGAAAAATGCATTGTGTACAGGGGAATTTTGAGAGCTTTTTCTGAGATGTTCTTTGCAGTAGCTTTTATAGCTGAGAAAAAGATGCTTCACTCCCTCCCTGAGCTCATCCTTAAAAAGCATTTAACTGCAATATTACTTTTACGTTAGAAAATGACCACATGAGTGATTTCTGGTGGGAGGGTCCTTTTATATTCTTGCATGAATATTGTTTAAACAAGAACATTAAAACAAGAAAAGTACCTTAAAGGAACTCTTCTGTGGTTGAATATTTTGATTCCTTAAGGTTTGGTGACCCACCAGACATAACACACAGAATAAAAAGAAAATAGTGAAAATCATATGTGCTGTTTGGTCCTACTGTGGGTTAAACTCTGAGCTGTCACTCTTCCCATCAGACCCCATGCTCCAGTTTGCAACATGCTCTGTTATATATTTCTTGTCTCTGAGCCTAAGCTGATACAACCCAGGGTGCATCACTCTGACATCATCAGGAGCCATGGGAGACGTTATACAACTCTTTCCACAGGCTGAGAAGCACTTTCCATGATGAGTAAACTGAACTTGGTGTGTAAAATTAGCAGACTGCTGCTTGAACACCCCGTGGGGTCACAACATCATATACTCTTCATTAGACGTGTAGGAGCTGCATCTAATCACAAGAGCCCAAAAGAAAGCTGTGACTCTTACAGTTGCTGCAGCAGAGATAAAAAAAAAACACTACAACGCAAACGTGACACACTTTCCTTGTTAGCTGATAAGTTGCAGTTACAATCTGTCAGGTTTTAACGTCAGCAGAAACAGTCCTTCCCGCTCGTGTAAAATCAGCGTCTGTACATTGATAAACTGATAAATGAGTGATAATGTTCCACAATTTCGACTCGTACTTACTGTACATTTGTTGGCCTGTGATGCAAATGATGAGAAAGAGCCACTTATCATCTAAAAGATGGACATTTTACCGTATTTCTTTGATAAAGCGGCCTCTCATTGTTTGTCATCACAAACTCTGTAAAATATTCTTCCAACCACCGAACTCAAACCTTTAACTTGAAGTTAAGTCAAATAGTAATTACAAGATATAACTGAGGGTGACGACTTTGACTGAGAATAATAGTTGTATTTCATTCTGATTGTTTGGCTGTCAGTTGAGTCTTTGAGATGCTCCACTGACACAGCATACACATGTTGGTTGGTGGTTTCATTTTATTCTTTCTCTGATAATTATATTAGCCCAGCCCTCGCCTTTTGTGCAGCCTGTTGTTTCCTGTAACCCTCATTATAATCTTGGCCAGACACTCACTCTTGCTCCTGTCCTGACAGCTACCCAATTACCTCTGCATTGCATTGCATCTGCATTTATAACAGAGGGAGGCTAACAAAATATGACGTCCCAAAGTTAGATAGTTGGATGTGAAATATCAGTATTTTCATCTTTAAAGATAAATAATAATGAATAAATCATAGAGAGATAAATAATTAAACCTCACAGACCTGGATTTAAAGGAGCGATACGGATCATGTGATGTGAGACCTGCCTGCTTGAGACTTGAGTGAAATTTGTTGTCCTTTGACATTTTCCTTGATCCATATTTAACTGTCAAAGAAAAAGATAATACAGAGCACACCATAGCAAAGGACAATAGGCAATATATAATAATAATAATAATAATAATAATAATAATAACAACAACAACAACAACAACAACAACAACAACAACAACAACAACAACAACAATAATAATAATAATAATAATAATAA
>JBAJHX010000067.1:8618796-8654931 GCA_037176925.1 Amniataba percoides
ACAACAACAACAACAACAACAACAACAACAACAACAACAACAATAATAATAATAATAATAATAATAATAATAATAATCATAATAATAATAATCATAATAATCATAATAATCATAATGGCCATAATGGCCAAATAATAATAATTTAAGATTGTTTAAAGTTAAATTCACAAGACAAGAAAGTTCATGTATGCAGTACATTATGTCATCATCACAAAATAAACTTAATTTGCTTCTCTAATCAGGTTGTGCATGTTGATAAGATGTGTCAGATCGCTAATTACTTTGTAGAAATGAATTACAGCAAATACCTGTGAACTTATCATTGCAATGCCTGTTATTTATATTTAACAGTGGGGTGTATCTGTAGACAGGAGATTTGTAATTAATGGAGTCAGTTTATGTAGCAGCTTGCCAGTGACCTCTAGTGTGTAAAAAAAGTGCCAGGAGGTTTCCTATTACCTAACATTTTAAATAACACTCTCAGGTGCTTTTCAGGGAACATACCATGTTCTCCTCCAGCTCTGAACCTTTGACCCTGGGAAGACTCTGTGATGTCACCAGTGAGAGGCGGCCAAATTAATTCACCTGATCAATTAAGTGGGGTCATGGAAGAGGCAAATGTCTAAGCTTCTCTATCACCCCGCCCATGTGTCTTTTTCTGCATCTGATAAATTCACTTGTGGTGTAAATAGCTGCACCAGAGAAAATTCCAAGAGAGATTGTCTGATAAATTGTCCACTAAATCAGACAACAACTTGGAGTGTCATGTGACCGTGTGTGTTGCTATATCATCATATCTCACACATCTATTGAAATGCAGATTAGAGACGTGAATATAGATGTCAAATTAAATTGTTCAAATACTAAACCATATTTAATTGACTGTGGTAATCAGTTTAGGTGATACATTATTGATATTTAGGACGAACAATATGTTCAAAAATCCCAGGTCTGGGTTGCATGTTGGGTCTTGAGTGGTGTTGCCCCCCTGCAGTAGGCCAAGCTGGTTCTTCGTTCAGCTGGGGTGGCTGCATGTCTGACCTTGCTTTGAAGTGATCTCCGTCAGTGTTGTTAGCTATTCCACTAAGAGGCTTGCAGGCAGCAGATCAGTTTAGCACAGCCTCACCTGACTAATCTGATTACTTCAGCGAGTCTGCCAGCAATGTGCCAATAAGAAAATACATGTTGAAACATTTTGTTTAGGAACATTTTTATATGTAAAGGGGAGTGGGTTGGGTTTTCTTTTTTAATGTGGAGTTTTGTTCTCCCCCACTAAAAAAACCTTTAGCTTCCAGATGTAGTGCTGCAGTGCTGCCAGGTCAAAAGAGCAACAGCAGGCTTTCAGTGGTTTACCACAAGATATTTTCAGCACCTAGTTCCAGCTCACATAGTTCTTATGCCGTTTTAGCATTGTCCCCATTTGTAAGGTGCTGATGAAATGGTGACCTTTGCTCTGTGACTATTATCTCCTCGAGAATTTGAGGTCTTTCCTCGGGATGGGAGGGAGGCGTCAAAGGCTTCAACAGGGGCAGAAAGCAAGCAAGAAATAACATGTAACAATAAAGATACATTGACATATTTTATCCATCTATTAAAAACCAATTAATTTTCATAAACACTTTCTGGTGTTTTATCAACGGTGAGGTTTGGCTAATTGAGGAAAGGAGCTGTGTGTCAAACTATGATTGGCCAAATGAAGAAATAAAAAACTTTGATTTTTTTTTTTTTTTTACAGTAAATCAGCCTGAGCTCAGTGTTAGTATTTTCAGTGTATTTCCCCTTCTGACAAAATAAAATAGCAATAACTAAATAAATCAAATCAAATCATTTTGTTTCAGGTTGTCTCTAAATACTTTTGAGTATGTTTATTTTCCCAGTCTATATAAGCACTTTGGTTTACAGGACACAAGGTGAATATACCTCTACTTTCACCTTTTTAACGTCTCCTCTGGCCCTCCTCCCCCAACACATACACGCACACAGTCTCTTCCCACACTAGTATGGATTAAAAGCTAAAGAGGGTTGAGAAGTCAAAGCCTGCCAGTCCTTCCCACTCTCCCCTTTCTTTACCTGTTAGTTTTCCCCAGCTCTCTGCCAATCTATTTTTTACCAATCCAGACTCTGGATCAGGGTTGCACCTTTTCTCACGCACCGTCCCTTGCTCTGTGGTTTGGGGTGGGTCCCAGTCCAAAACAGGGACTGCAAGAACTAGAACAAGACTAAACTGCTGGAAATGTGGAGACTTTTCATTTTTAAGGGACTTGGATGCAGGAGGAGATAATTAGATTTTTCTTTTGACTTTTCATGCTATTTGGATTACCTATGACATTTTTTCCCAGTAAATGGACAAAGATCATTTATCCTGCTGTATACTTCTGTACACTTAATCCACCTGGACTTGGTTGGTGATCATCAACGGCAGGCTTCGACGCTGACATGGCACCTGTGTAGAAAACCTCCTGCAGGTCTGACTCTTGTTGAATATGTTTCATTGACGTTGTCTTCTTCATTGTCTTCTCGTTGATTTACCACCATTAAATATTATATATGTTTGGTTTGATCGATAATTGATATAATTAATTGATAATTCATTCATCATACATTACTGTTGTAGCCTTGGTTGAATCTGTGTGCTGCAGCAGCTACTCCAGGTGACACATCAAGGTTATCTAATCACTTTAGAAATGTTGTGTAGACCTTTGGGAAATCCCCCTCTACATGACTAAAAAAAGGTTGAATAGGATTAACATAATTTGACCTGCTTCTTAGACTCAGTATTATTTTAAAACAAGAATATTAGTGAGTGCTCCTCTTAACCTATTAGCAACTCATAAGCCAGAGTCAGTATTAGCTCCTTCAGAGGGCTTGTTAGTTGCTGCTTACCAGTTGCATTTCAGCTTGAAGACAAGGAAACAAATCAGGCTCTGCTGTATATTGTGCAGTATTTTTTAAAAGCCATGGGTCGGTCACATGTAAGATTAAATCCAGATCACATTTTATTTAAGATGGTGCAAATATGAACCAGAGCTACACTGACAAATCAGCAAGGCTGATATCTGCTTACTTCAGAAATATATGGGTAACTGTATATTTCAACCAATGAGTCACAATACATTGCAAAGCATGAATGCCAAACTACACTTGAATTCATTTAGAAACTCAGTATTTTATATTTTGTCCACCAGTGAACTCTGACAACTTGAATTTTCAACAGTAAAATGTTAGTATATCTTAGTATGTATCTTTATTTATTGGAAAAGATGAAAAAAAACAACCTGTATCAAGGTTGTTTGTTTAGGTTTCAGTAAAAAGAAAATCATATTTACAAATAAAATGTTTTATACTCGCATTAATTCATACTGGTCTGATAAAATTTATAATATAAATATCAGAAAAAGACTTTTACATCTTAAACATAGTACTTTAACCAGATGTAATACTTGTAAATTGTCAGATTATTGACAGGTTATTTACAATTGTAAATGGCAAATATAGTGTAATATATTATTGGTGGAACATTAATCTCTCTTCCAGGCTAAACTTTCAAGAAATTAAGAAGCTTTGAATTTTGAGATTAGCTGCAGTTAAAATTCCCCACACCAAGGGCAGGTTGGACAGGCCCATTTTTTGCACAGCTGTCAACATCAATACTTTTGACATGGCAGCCATCTTTAAAACATGTACCTCTAAACGCAGAATGAGGTAGCAGCTGTTTTGGTTAAAACATACAGTCTTGAAGACCAAAGACTTAGCACCTCAGTCTTGAATATTTGGAAGTTAGTCAAGTAAAGAATAGAACATAGTTAATAGCAATTAATTTAAAAAAATATATTTATCTCAAGTCCTGGTTTTTCCTAATCTTTTTTGTCTCTAAATTCAGTTCATGTTTGAAGATCAACAAGGCCAGATTGTCTTTCCTAATTCAACTTAAAACACCAGTGTAAGCTTTATTTTTCTGTCATTTAATCTAGAGATAGCGCCAGACACAAATTTAAATGTTGTTTTCAAGAATGTGAGGGTTGACTGTAGTAGGAACGGGAAACATCCAGAAATGGTTTACCAAGAAGATCTCAAGAGATTGACTTGAGAAGAGAAAAAAAACACTAAGACCAAATGGAGACATCAAGACCAGATTTAGCCCCACATTACCTGGCATTTGATTTCTTAAACTCCATGGCCCCAGCGGAGCTAATCAGCTTGCCACACACATGCCCTTAATTCTTCAAGGAACAGCGCTGGCACTCTGGGCACCATGTCCTCTGTGAGACAGATGGATGTTGATAAGATTCAACATCACATTCTGTTGAACAAAACAGCTCAGTGCGATGCAAGCTCAGGTCAGGGATCATGTCTATATCCTGGAGGTGTCCTTGCTTCAGGTCACACTGAATTGTCATGCTAAGTAATTCCTAATCCTTTCCATCTTCTTTTTCTTATTTTCTGAACACAGTGATGGCCTGGGGTTGTCTTGTCGCCTGTCCAGCTTTGGACTAAAGGTCCGTTGAGTGCCAAGGGAGACAGTCCTGTCCGCAAAGACACACTCAGTGTCACACTAATCACCATAGTCTCTCCGCTCCTCTTCGGTGTCTCAAGCATCAGAATAGCAGTGTGAGGAAAATGGCAAATCACAGAGACCCTCGCTTTCTGCACAACTTGTCCTACCACCCACGATGGCAGCATGACTCAGTAAAGGTGAAGAGAAAAAGACATATGCGGACAGTGGCCACAAATAGTTGCCATGAATATAGTCTGTTTGAATTGTTAGCAGCTTCATCATCATTGTCGTCCGGATCATTGTCATCAAAACCAAAGTTGCCAACATCCCCTGCACAACGCTCCAGGAGTTTTTGGGGCAACTGGTTGCTTCTGCCCTTACTCCTGATCTCATTTCTGCCCTGTCAAGCCTGGGCGACAACTTTCAAGGTGGCCCTGGTTGGACCCTGGACGTGCGACCTCTTATACTCCAAAGCTCTCCCTGACTTGGCAGCCCGCCTCGCCACCACCCGTATTAACAAAGACCCCCATCTCAACAAAGGCTACTGGTACGACTACACGCTGATCAATGAGGACTGCAAGTCATCCCGCGCCCTGGCTCGCTTTGCTGAGCTGGAAGGTTATGGTGCAGCTTTCCTGGGCCCCGCCAACCCAGGCTACTGCTCCTCCGCTGCTTTGTATGCAAAAGAGTGGGATGCTGGGCTTTTGTCCTGGGGCTGCCTCAAACCCAACATGAAACAAGGGGGGATGTATCCTACCTACCTGCAGCCGCTGCCACTGTCCTCCCATGTTCTCTTCACTGTGTTGCGGTACTTTCGTTGGGCCCATGTGGCCATAATCTCAGAGGAGACAGACTTGTGGGAAGCCACAGGACAGGAGTTGGCCTCCTCACTGAGGGCCCTTGGCTTGCCTGTTAACCCTGTGGTCACTATGGAGGATGACAAGGAAGGGCCCCGCAGAGCGCTGACAAAAGTGCGGGAGGCAGACCGGGTCAGAGGTGAGTTGTAGATATCAAGATGAGTGGGACAAGACAGTGAATGTATAACAACATCAAAACATCTTCCACACTCTTTTATTCCACAAAAATCCAGTAAATAGCTTTTTAATAATATTTCCTATCCTTCCTCTCTCTACAGTGATCATTATGTGCATGACCTCTGTCCTGACTGGTGGCCAAGCCCAGTACCAGCTTCTGACGACAGCTTTGGCCATGCGTATGATTGACCGCGGATACGTCTTCATCCCTTACGACACGCTCCTCTATGCACTACCCTACAAGAACGCACCCTACTATTCTCTCGGCAATGACACCAAGCTGCGGAAAGCCTACGACGGTGTCCTCACCATCACTATGGACTCAGGAGAACGCAATTTCTACGAGGCCTTCAGAGACGCTCAGGACAGCTATGAAATCCGCAGCAGTACCCCACCAGAGCAGGTGAGACCGAATGCTGTAATCATTAACTTATGATAGAAAAAGATTACAAATGTGAAAAAACAGGAAAAAACAAAGGCACTCATACAAACTTTCATTGTCTCCTCTATCAGGTTTCTCCATTCTTTGGCACCATCTACAACATGATGTATTATATAGCTATGGCTGCTGAGCAGGCCCGTTCCAGTGGAGGCCGATGGGTAACCGGACAGATCCTGGGCAAGAGCAAAGGCGACTTTCAGTTTCAAGGCTTCAATCAACCCTTGAGGGCTGGCAGAAATGGCGAGGGCATGCAGGCTCGCTACGTAGTGCTGGACTACAGCGGCATGGGCACCTCTCTCTACTCAACTCATGTTCTGGAGGCGGCTCATACAGATGGCAGGACTGGGGGCCTGAAATACCTCGGCCGTTCAATCCACTTTGCAGGCAGCACGCCTTACACAGACTCAGGCTGCTGGTTTAGCCCATACTTTGCCTGCACTGGAGGTGAGCGCACTTGTAGTGTCATTGCAGGAGATAAAGATAAGCTGGTGCAGTGTGCATTAATGAATTCAGTGGATTCACACTGTGTCTTTTTTGTCTTCTCTTCTCTTCCTAAAGGTATAGATTCGGTCACTCTCCTCTTTCTTTTCCTTTTGTTTGTTGCACTGGCTGGATTTGGAGTTCACTGCTTTCTTCGTTTCAAGTACGTACAACAGAATATCAAAGACTGATATCCTATCCTGTGCAGTCTCATGATTTCTAGAAAATATTATGATTGTCTTTCCAGGAAAAGTGGCAGGATTGGTTTTGGCTTTGGAGGTGGTAGCGGTGGGTCAGCAAAGGTGGTCCTAACCCTGGACGACCTGGTTTTCATCAACACTCAAATCAGCAAACGGGTCAGTTCTGTGCTGAATCTCTGACAATACTGACTGACTGTCTTTTTATGCAAATTTGTGATAGTTTACTGGTAAAAAAATTATCTTTCTAAGAGGACCTGTTTTCTTTTAATTGTGTTTGTGAGCAGAAAATTAATGACGAGAGCATCCTGAGAAGCCAGCTGGATGTGAAGACACCTCACCACTCGGTGTCTGGTCGCAGCTACCTGGCCTCCACACCAGACAGCTCAAACGTTGCTGTGTTCGAGGTGAGACCAGTGCGCTATGATACATTCAGTAAACTTCTGTTTTACTATTTTAATGCTCAGGCCTTTGGGTGGTTTTGTTCTTACAAAGGTTGTGTTGTTTTGTGTACATCTCAGGGTGACTGGGTCTGGTTGAAGAAATGCCCCACTGGAACAGTATCAGGCGTCAACAGCAGCACTGAAAATGTCTTTGTCAAGGTAAGTTAATGTGTGCCTGAATGTTCCAGCAACTCAAACACCAAATGTCACCCCATGATAAGTAAAGTATTCTGAATCTGATTCTGATGTTAAGGAGGCAATAAAGTCTGTCCTCAGATGTTTGTTTTTATCCTGGCGAAAGCAGGGCACTGATTACACATTGATTTAATGTTGTTTAATGAAGCATAAACACTGACTGCACTGCCACAGAAAAATGTATCACCCCGAGTGACATCCGCTGGTCAAACCAGACAATTTACAGTTCGTGGTGTTTTCCATTATCATCCTATCAGCTCAGGGACATGAGGCACGAGAACCTTAATCTGTTCCTGGGACTGTTCTTTGACTCTGGGATCTTTGGCGTGGTGACTGAGCACTGCACCAGGGGCAGCTTGGAGGATCTGCTCAGCAACGAGGATGTGCGTCTTGACTGGATGTTCAAATCTTCCCTGTTAATGGATCTTATTCGGGTAGGAGACTAAATGACCCATCCTTGTTTCATCCCACATTTTGCGATTGTGTTTTTTTCTTTTTTTATTCACATTTCACATTTTCCACAAATTGTTTTCAGGGAATGAAGTACCTGCATAATCGTGATGTCATCCATGGACGGCTCAAATCCCGTAACTGTGTGGTCGACGGGCGCTTCGTATTGAAGGTGACAGATTATGGGTTCAATGAAATTTTGATTACCCAAAACATTGACACGGACGAGGAAAAACCAGAGGGTGAGTTCATCCACAGACTCATTCAGTACCTTTGCTTGTACACATCGGTTCTCTTTGTTTATTTATTGTTGTGTCTCTTTTTTTTAATAAAGATCTGCTTTGGACGGCGCCAGAGCTGCTACGAAATCCCAGCCAGAGGAGGAGGGGAACCTTCGCAGGAGATGTCTACAGCTTCGCCATTGTCGCACAGGAGGTCATCTCTCGCTCTGCACCTTTCTGCATGCTGGACATGCCTCCCAAGGGTGAGTGAGATATTAACATGTATATATATCCATACTGTATGTTAGTACAAGATGGCAACTTCAAAAGAAACAATGTAGCAATAGAGAGAATTGGAGTCAAATGAAAATGGTTTATATATATTCAAAATCTTTTTGGCAATTTAAAATGTTCATCATGTTCTTTAGATTCTCAAATCATGACCTGTTAGTATGATAACATGCAGTGAACTAATGCTGTTAATGTATTGTTGCTCCGCTCAGCTCATTCACCAAAACTGTTCACACTGAACTGATTAGAAAATGACAAATACTTGAATTGTTGCAAAGAATGATGCACTGTGTTCTGTTGTTCATAGTTATAATTATCAGACAAAATTGCACAAAATCACATTAGAGATAAATTAATTTGTTGTTTTTATGTGTTGTCAGAGATTATTGGCAAAATCAAAGAGCCTCCTCCGTTGTGTCGGCCTGTTTTATCTGTGGACGAGGCCCCAATTGATGTGATCCAGGTTCTGAAACAGACTTGGAGCGAGGAGCCGGAGAAGAGGCCAACCTTTGAGGAGATCTTCAAACAGGTAAAAACACACCGCAGGAAACTCCTCTTAAAATGTTCTGTACAGAAGCTGCAAGCTTTGAAATGACATTTTTGCTGCTTCCTTTTCATCGTGACAGTTCAAGAACATCACCAAGGGAAAGAAGACCAACATCATCGACTCTATGCTGCGCATGTTGGAACAATACTCCTCCAACTTGGAAGATTTGATCAGAGAGAGGACGGAGGAGCTGGAGGTGGAGAGACAGAAGACTGACAAACTGGTGGCTCAGATGTTGCCCAAGTGAGTGTCCAGCAATTTTTAACTCACACGTGAAAGAGGCCAAAAAAAAAAAGTGTGATTTAATGCCACTGAGGCTGAGGAGACAACAATAGCCTCTGGACCACTGAGAAAAAGCAAAAAAGTCTAAATCAAACAATCAATAAGTCAAAATGCATCTCTTTCTTTTTTCCTTTGTCATGTCTCAGACATTTCTACTAAAAAATAGCTGTTGTTCTGCTACATTCAGAAAAGTTATTTTAACTTTTAACTATTTTAACTGGTTTAACAACCAGTGAAGTGATCAGTTCATTTTTGCTTGTAAAATAATTTGCTGTGCTTTGCAAGTTATTATACTGTAAGTGATCCTTTACCTCAAATACTGGTCAGCTGTGTCCTGCTGGTAGATCTTATTCTTTCATTTAAATTTTTCAGTTTTTGTCTTTCTTTTGAAAGTTGTTATAAGGATTCAGTGATGAGATTACTTAATCAGGTCTCCAAAAAATATGATCAGCCATCTGAGTTTTGTTTCCTTTTATGATTTGTAGTTCAGAAATCAGTGATAACAGTTTTCATGGAAATCCTGAAATCGTAACGTTGTTATCATTAGGAAGAGGCAGCGATTGAATTTCTGTGGAAGTGTGTGTTTGCTGAACAAGAAAGTTTCCCTCATCATCTGTTTTCTTCAGGTCTGTGGCCCAGGCACTCAAGACAGGCAAGCCCGTCAAACCTGAGCATTTCAACGAAGTCACGCTGTACTTCAGCGACATCGTGGGCTTCACCACCATCTCAGCTCTCAGCGAACCCATCGAGGTGGTTGACTTACTCAACGACCTCTACACGCTCTTTGATGCCATCATCGGCCTGCATGACGTCTACAAGGTCAGTGTCGCAAGATCGTGTGTACAGTATATGTGGTGAAGATTTTGGTATTTGTTTTGTTATATTATATTGTTATATTTTACAGTTTCTTTAGTGTTTTGAATATATTGACTGACACTCACAACAGACCTTTTCTATATTTGGATCAGCTTTGGTAGAAATAAACCAAACTCTTATCTTTGTATTGAAAACAATGTTGTTTTTCATTTTTTTCTTTTACCAATGAATATGTATCTTTTTTTTTTATTTTTTTTTATAAAACTTCATTCCAATTCAAAATGTTATTTGTTCAGAATGTTATTTGTATGAATGTCTGAATGTCTAGTCAGAGAAAAAAAAATCCACATTGTGTATGTGTATTGAACTCTTGTTTTTTATGGCACTTAGGTGGAAACTATTGGAGATGCCTACATGGTAGCCTCAGGAGTCCCAAATAGGAATGGCACCCGTCATGCAGCTGAAATGGCCAACATGTCTCTTGATATCCTCCACTGCATTGGTACCTTCAAGATGAGGCACATGCCTGAACTGAAAGTCAGGATCCGCATTGGCCTGCACTCTGGTGAGCAATGTGTTGTTCCTCTGTGATAAACTATGTTCTAACCATCATGAGATACAGAAGAAATTATGTGTATGGAGAGTTCTTGACAGTGAAGAGTCACACACCTGTAGAAAAAAAAAATATCATGGCATGAAATAAATCAAAATTCCATCTAAGAGAAAGAGAGAAATTTGTTGCAGAGGACGGAGAATACAAGGACCCAAGCTGCTAAAGCGAGGAGGTATTTTTACCTTCTTTATCCTCGTCTGGAACTTATTCCTGGAACAGTGAAACACTATCCACTTAGAGCGCTGTCATCCAATTAACACACTGCATACTTGGATTTCTAGCTCGATTCTATGAATTTCTTCATGCAAGCAGGAATCGTAGTGCACGACTTTGACGTCATGTATTAGGAAAAGAAATGTGCACTTCAGATATTACGAGCCTACCACAAAGAGTGCAAACAAATCTGTGTAAAGACTTGTGGTCAACAATGAAAACATTTGACACACCAACATGGTTTATGATATCAGTGATGTGAAAGAGAGGTGCCCCACTGAAAACCTCCTCAACCTGTCTGTGTTTTTGTGTGCGTGCGTGTATTCTTGTATGCTACGTCTGCAGGCCCGGTGGTAGCAGGAGTGGTGGGTCTCACGATGCCTCGGTACTGTCTGTTTGGAGACACTGTCAACACAGCATCCAGAATGGAGTCGACAGGGTTGTGTGAGTGTCTCGCACCTCATTACATAGACTGCACTGATCTGGTCCTTGTTCTTTTAATTTTTTTTTTTCTAATCAACACAGTGGTTTAGTGCACAGGTGTGGTTTGTGTGCATGCTGCTTGAGGCTAAACAGGGCTTTAAGTGAGAAGTCCTTACTAATCCTTTAAGACTATCAGCAGAATTAGAGGCCAATTTGAACTTTCAATATAAACGTCGTCAAGGACCAAGTTTGCCTCGGCTGCCCTTGGCTGCCCCCATTGCCCCCCCTCCCATGGTGTAAAAATAGTACATAAAAGTACAAACCTAAGATTAAACTACTAAGTACACTTCTGTTTAAAAATAAATAACAATTGATTGATCTCCCAGAATATACTATAACATATAAATCAAGTGGCTTTTAACAGTTTGAGTTTGAACAGTTTTTAACAGATCTAAAATCACAACTATGTATTTTCCATGACCATATGTATGTCTGCTATAGGAACAAAGCAGTGACATACTGCCACCAAGTGGTGAAATGACTTTCTGACTCTTTAAAGCTCCATGATCAAGTATTTTAAAACTGAAGAGAGGCCAGCATAAATCTTATATTTTTTATTTGATATTAAAGCAATTTTAGTGTGTCATTTTTTCTATATTTACCATCACAGCTTACAGAATCCATGTAAACCAAAGCACAGTTGATGTCCTGAACAGTTTGAAGCTGGGATACAAGATACAGGTCAGAGGCCTGACAGAGTTAAAGGTAAGATGAATGAAAAATGAAAAAGAAAAAAAAAACAACACTTTCAAAATATACACAGAAGATGCACCTGCAGTGGTACCAGCCTCATAAACAGCTAATGAATGCTATTAATTATTTGTTTCTAGGGAAAAGGGATTGAGAACACATATTGGTTGGTAGGGAGGGAAGATTTTAACAAACCACTGCCTGTTCCTCCAGACCTTCAAGGGTAAGAGTGTTTTGGTTTCTCCTTCACATATGAATAAATATGTCCCTCCTGCTTTAATGTCTGCACTTCATTTTTACTGTATAATTGGTACTATTGGAGCACAATTATACGGCATAATTATACAATTTAGTGTAAAGCATGCTGTGTTTTGTGTCCCTGTCACAGTGTATAAAAAGCTGTATTTCCTTTTACAGGGGAAGCAATCATGGTATCAGTTTAGATGAGATACCTGTCGAAAGAAGACAAAAATTCCTGGATCGACAGAAGAGGATGGGCTAGCCTGGTGTTTTGGGGTTTTCTTTCCCACAAAGTAAAATGAGATTTTCCAGTGAAAGAATCCACAGATGGACATGTGAATGAAAGAAAAGCTGAACGTGCAACATCTGACAACAATCTACTGCAATTTGTGCTAAAATTAAATTGAGGCCAGGTGACATGGGAAGTCCCACTTTTTTTGTTTCTCAAAATTAGATTGTCATTCTCTTCATTCAAAGTTTTAGCACATCTGTGCCATGATAAAGATGCGAAAACTGCACAAGAAAAGAGCAACGAAGAGGCTACAGTCCATATTCTGTACATTCATACAGTGTACAAACTGTTATATGCGTATCAGGGTTGAATTGCAGGTGCTGGTTTAAAGGACAGTAATCACTTAACAAGAAGGGATTATGATGGATGTGTCTACAATAATTATCACAGCACCATGTGGTGTACTTCATGTACTGTATGTATTTGTACTGATCTTTGTGCTTTGTAGAGATTTTCTAGAGATTTTATCATGAAACAGCCCAAGGCTTGAAGCTGTTAATGCTCCACTATTCATCTCGGGCATAATAGAGTCTTTGCTGCACTCACTTTAGAAGCATTACGTTTACAACAACACTGAATTAATACATTCAAAAATTTTCACAGTAATTTTAAGCTGGATAGGTCAGTCAAGGCTGAGAGCATTACTGTGATTTTTCACATATTTCATGAATGAAGCCCAAAATTGTCCAAAGGTAAAACAACATATCTCGTTTGTTTTTCATTCATCGTTTGTCATTCTAATCATCACATTTATGATTAGAATGAATTATTAATGAAGGTAAACAACACAATAAATGTCAACTGCAGGATCTCTTAACATTTTATTCCATTACTGTGATGGGCCTATTTGAGCTGATTTGACCGATATGTCTGTTTCATTCTAACTTATCAGTTCAATTAAGTGTATCTAAAGACAAAAATATGCTCTAAAATGTAGTCTAGATGACTTATTCTCCTGGTTATCCTGGTTATCAAAACACAGACTGAAAATTAAAGTTAAACATTTAATGACATTAAAGCATCATTTTTTAAACATTTTTCCTGGCTAACGACGTGCATCGACAGTATGTTTCTCTCCCTAATGATGCTATGATACAACATACAGTATGTATTGTTTTTAATGATGTATGTATTGCTTTTGACATTATGCTGAAATTTACTACCAACCCATAGAAGACGTAGGCAACATGCAAACAAACTGTTGCTCACTAACAATAATGCATGAATGCTAAAGCTTCACCCACAGTACATGTAGCCTATTACTGAAGCATGCTGCACGCATGGCTGAATGTACTGTGCAGCATGCTGTGTGTTCAGTAGGGTCTTAATAGGACAACAATAGGAAGACCTGATTTCTGTGACATACATTATATCTGCTCTGCACTGATATGCACAATGTCTGAGTCAATTGACTGAAATGATCATCTCCAATAATGTGCTTCAGCAGATTGAGCCTTTTCATGTGTATCGCCATCTTCTAGAGGAAAATGTCTGTCTGTGTCTGAGATTTTCAGCTATTATCTTTTTTTTGGCTCTCCAGGACCCCAGACAGTGGCTGTATATGAAGGTCCTCTGAAAACAAATGTTTGTGAAGTCTCTCCAGTGCCCACCCCCAGGGGATCCTAGTTGAATTTTACAGAACATTTGGGGGGGATATGCATGTAAAAAGGGGAGGACAGAGCCTTCTGAGTCATTTGTCTTTGGCCTGGGGATGTGTATATACTGTAAATTTGTACATAGTTAGTTTGTCTTTGTGTGCTGCAGGGTTAGGGACTTTTTAGTGGAGTTTTTTCTGCTTGGGTTCCCTATACCCCTGACACAAAAAGAGATATCAACAAAACACAAGGGTTTAATCACAGTGCATTCACAAGGCAAGCAACCACATTGTTCACTCATTCTGCTGGCTCACTAATTGTCTGCCGCAGCACTGATACCGGAGCAACAATAGGCAGGATGTGATTTTCCTCCGACAACAGTCTTAGTCTAGAGCTCGCCACTGGCCGTGTCCGGCATATAGAGACTTGTCACAGTAGCTCAGCATATAGACAGTCTGATGACTTGATTATTGGGTTGCTTCTGGTGTAGTCTTTCACACCATTAAGTGTTTTGCAGCTCAAACATGATTAACCCCCCCAACAAAGGAAACGCAAGATTCTGAATCAAGATGAAGAGCATGAGGGGACCTGAACGTTTATTTGGTGGGTATCTAAGGATCAAATTGAGTCATGCTATTGCATAGATAGGTGCTCCTCTTTTCTTTTTCTTTTTTTTTTTTTTTTTTAGGTTTTTAATCAATTTGCCAAATAGATATATCTCATCAAACTTGAATGGACTGTAACGTTCATTTTGAAAGTGATCTCAATGTGTTTCTGTAAATAAATTATGGTTTTAGTGAAGACTGCGTATGTTTGTCTTTGTGTCTATATGTGTCTATATGTGTCCATATGCCGAATTCGGAGGCTCAATAAAGGCCAATAAATCCTGTAAATGACATCTAAGCCATTTGTAGCTTGGCATTTCTAAGTTAAAGACTGAGTCTTACTTTTGATCAGAAAAAGCTTCAGGTTTTGAAAAGGCAGCATTGTAGCATACCGTACTAACTCAAAGTATCAGCAACATTAAACCTCCACTCAGTTATGACTCACAGGAGGTCTTACCTCTCCATTTCACCATAAATCCCCAAAGCAAGTTACAGTGATGCTAACAAGCTTTGGGCTGGTTTTACTTACTTTGGCTGGTGTGACTCTTGCTTTATTCTGCAGTGGAACAATCCGATGAAAATGTAAGGTTGGCTTTACATAATGCAACTTCTGTGCAATACACTGCGTGGTGTAAACAAACCCTGTGAGTGTTTCTGTCACAATTTCATCTTGAACATTGCGAGCGATGGTGAATCTGATTTCTGATGTTTACTGAGTGGATTTCCTGCCGGAGCACAGCTTCCGTCGGGCCGCGGTTGCATTTAAGTTTCACCGTGTATCACACAGTAATAGCAGCCGACAGTTTGCATAGATTCTGAATCAAATATTTACTGCTGTCATGAGATCTATAAAAATTCTTTAAATCATAAACATTTCCTGCTGTTAGCTAACACTGAAAACAACAATACCATAATTGTAAAGGTGAAATTGGTGAAATGAGTCAACTGTTATCTTCCAAATCAGAATATGAACAGATTCAGTCTGCATGGCTAGCAGGAATATCTACAAGTGATATTTGTGCCTTCAGGATAACATCAGTTCACAAGCAATTCCTATTCCTGCCACTAACAGAGGTTACTATGAGGACAAAGTGATCAGTTTGACAGGTGGATATGCCAAACCATTTTTGGCACTTTGGTGGTGCAGTCACACCCCTGAGATTCAACCACAGACTGTGGCATCTACAGGATGAGACACTTTTCATCTAAACTCTGATGTTATGCCGTTTTTTTAGTTGCTTGGGGTATAAATTAGTTTGGGGCCATCAAACTACAAAAGGGCAATTAGCAAAACACACAGCCTACTGTTGAGGGTTTTTCTGTGTTTATGATCACAAATTTAATTGGATTAATGCTACACCACAAGTGATCAGTTCAGCCTTGCACTTTATTGACAGACAAAGCAATCAGTTTGCAGCCGCCCATGTGGTTGTTGAAATTGCATTTAATTTAGATTTAAATTAAATTGAACTTCAAGGGAATAATCGACTAACTGGACGCTGATAAAGCCATGATAAAACATGGTAGCACAATTTCTTATCTCTATAATTCTCTACTAGTGTCTCCATAGGGAGTTACTTCATCATCAGATGCACATTGGATTTGTTGTTCGGGCCGTTATACACGTTTATTTCTATAAAATGTGCACATATGTTTCTTAATCCTGCATGCTATTCAGCAGCACAACCCCAGACATACATTAGGCCTATAGCTGCATAAGCCCTGACCTCTCAAGCAGCATGCTCTGCAGATGTTTTTGCTCCTGTCTGCGTGCAGGAGCCCCCCCAGATGAAAGCTGCACTGCACGACACAGACTGTCTGATGCTGCACGTGTTCAGAAACCGAGTCCTCCTCCGCCGAACACCGTGTTCCTCTGCGCACCCCATCAGTCCCGGAGCCCCCCCTGGCATTTGACTGGCACCGGCTTGGAGGTGCCAGCCGAGCTGAAGATGCGTCAAGTCAGCTGGAGAGAGACGGGAGGAGCAGGAAGCTCAGGAGGCCGGCTTTCATAATAAAAGCATGTCGGGTTTCTTTACGGTTTCAACAAAAACACATCAGTTTAGGTGAGGTTGTGGATGTGTGTGTGTGCGTGTATGTGTGTGTGTGTGTGTGTGCGTGTATGTGTGTGTGTGTGTGTGTGTGTGTGTGAATGTTCACTGCTCTTATGGAACAAAAGAAATGTGCCAAGTGATTGCTGCAGTGATTTGTATGATTTGTGTCAAATAGCCGTAAATACAAAGTTTCACTGTTATTTATTATATCTCGCTCTGTTATCTTTTCTCATTTATCTTATTTTTTAGCACTTGGATGCAGAAAAGTGACCAAAACAGTGTCATGTGACAAACCCAGTGTTCACAAAAATACTGAATCTGGTGCTGAGGGAGCTGGTGGGCAAAAAGAAATATGCTGTGATTGTTCTACTTTCTAATTTCACTGTCCATCCCTGAGCAGGAAAAGTGATGGGAATATGCAGGAAATACCAACTTAGAAAGACCAAGCTACAAAAGTCTGAGCTGCTTCTACTGCTGACAGAGCACAGCCACATACAGACACAGACTAATAACTGGACTACACTTCTGTTCACATATTTCTTATCTGTATATTCTCAAGCACACTCCCTCTGTACTATGTACAGGTTATACCACCGTTATAATTATAATTATTTATCTTGGATGACTTTTTTATTACCGTTCTTTCATTTTATTCTTATTTTCATTTAATTTCATTGTGTCTATATTTCATTATCATTTCTTATTTTATTCTGTGTCTCGCTTTTCTTACTGTCTATTTTACGCTGTGTTTTTGCTGCTGTTGCACTGTAAATCTCCCTGCTGTGGTACAAATAAAGGAATCTGAGTCTGAATCTGAAAATGCAGATGTTTTTAAGCGCCGTTCGAGCCCGCGGTGCTTTTATTTTGAAAGCCTCGTGCAGGACGTCGCTCCGTGCTGCTCTGCGGCGCGGACACTGACGGGGAGCCTCAGACAGGTGGAGGAGACGTCCTCGAGCAGCTCCACTGCACCGCGGTTGGACCGGATCGGGCGGGACCGGGCTGCTCCTGTAGCAGGACGCGCGGCTCGGCTCGGCTCGGCTCGGCCTCTCGGAGACTCTCCCTGCATTCAGACCAGTGATGAGACCAGATCCGAAACATGGTCTGGCTGATTCTCGCATCCTGAGCCGTCGCGCGCCACACACGCTGGACACTCAGATGTGCACGCGGGGAGGACGAGGGATGTAGTGGCAATGGATTAATGAGGAGTGGACTTTGATTTATTTTTTCCCTCCTTCTCCCCAGCCCCCTTTCCCCCTTCTGAGATTATCAGCGTGTAATATTCATCGCCCTGCCTCGGCCATGGAGAACCAAGCAGCCGAGCCGCACAACTATGAGGACGTCCAGAAGAGCGGCTACCTCCGCAAACATAAATCAATGCACCGGCGCTTCTTCGTGCTGAGGGCGGCCTCGGAGCGCGGTCCGGCTCGGCTGGAGTACTACGAGAACGAGAAGAAATTCCGCAGCAAATCACCTGTGCCCAAGAAAGTGCTCAGCCTGGAGACCTGCTTCAACATCAACAAGCGGGCGGACTCCAAGAACAAGCACATGATCGTCCTCTACACCCGCAGCGAGAGCTTCGCCGTCGCCGCGGACAGCGAGGAGATCCAGACCGAGTGGTACCAAGCCATGCTGGACCTCCAGTGCCACTGTGAGAGCCCACAAGTGTGATGTGATCCCGCTGTGTGTCTGTGTGTGTGTGTGCGCCAGGCCCATCCTGCCCGAGGCTGTTTGTTCTCCCTACTCTGTTTGGCTCGGCCGCCCCTGATTGTTCAGTGCATGTCAGAGGATCAGATTGTTTGGGTGTTTTTTTTTACGTTTGTTTGTTGTGTTTTGTTATTTTGCTGCAGCTCCAGTTATCCTGTTACATTAAAATGCATCAGCCCAGGCGTGTTTTTAAACCGAGAGGCAGGTGGATCCCTGTGATGGGGGGGAGGAGGGGGGCAGCACGCTATGGGCGGCATGTGTTGTGTTTGTGCTGCACAGCCTCAATAAGCTTCAATACGGCCACAACCTGCGGATGCTTTTCTGTCAGCAAAACGCCATGCGATGCATTACGAAGCGTCTGCGCCTTTCAACGCGCCTGCGATAGCGTTTTCTGACATAAACGCAGTCCGCCTCGCGCGACGGTGCATTTCTGCATGGCGCAGTGGGCATATAGCAACCATCCGAGGGATGCATCATATAGTAGTAGCCTATCGCGGTGCACTCCGCTGGAGCCCGTGTTTTTGTTTTTCTGCACAGCCGCTCGCCTAACCTACATTTGTGCTGCACGGCGCTGCTGGTTGGGAGGAGATGGCATCGTCAGTGTGCTCTCACTGGAAAATGCGTTTCTGTTGGTTATCCTCGTGTTTACGTTGTTATCCTTATGCCGGAGCTGAACACCACCCTCCTCCTCCTACCCCCCCCCCGTGTTATCCTTTGCATCTCAGAGACCGATGGGCTTGCCCAGCTTCAGTGTTGTCATGTTGTGATACCCTAAATAGATTCGCCTTAGACTACAGACCCCCATTTTGTTCAGATAATGTCTCAGAGACAGTCACAGTAAAACAAAGCTCTTAAATGAATTCAGTTTAGTGCATTCCTGTTCATAATGTGCAAATACAGATTGAAGCACATCGATGTAAAGGCCTGTGTTTCACTGATTCCTGTTTCTTATAAATTAAATAGTTTATTCTGGGGATGGGAGCAAACCACCACAGTTGTCAGTTCTCCAGTGAAGAAAACAGGCACTGCATGGCAGGAAAAACAAACAAAAACACAGATGCAATTCTGTAATTTGTCACTGTGATTGGCATTGAACTGCATTATTTCACAATCCATCGTGCTGCTTTTCAGTAGATGAATTCTATATCTCCTAAGACTTAATTAATTATAGAGCTGTAGCTTAAAAGTGATGGTGATGAATGAGCTGCAGCACAGGCGCTTGGCAGACACAGTGTAGATTCCTGCATGCACAAAATAATGGAGAAACAAAATACAGTATTATCTTTTGTGTCATTTTGGCTTTGATGAATATTTTAACAGGTTCTGTGTTTTATGTAAATCCCAATTTTTTAGAATACTCGTACTGTAAATATTTTAATGTATTCATGCATTCATGACATGTTTTAACTATTTAATTTCTTTACTGTTTTTATTGATTTTTCTTTATTGTTTCTCTAGGTAAAACTCCTGAGGACTATGGCAGTAGTGGAGAGTGTAGCTCTCCGTCTCCTATCCCAACATTCAAGGAAGTATGGCAGGTCAAGGTTTGGCCTAAAGGTCTTGGGCATGCCAGGAACTTAGTGGGAATCTACCGGCTGTGCCTGACTGACAAGACGGTCAACTTTGTCAAACTCAACTCTGACGTGGCAGCCGTGGTGCTGCAGCTGATGAATGTGCGCAGGTGTGGCCACTCAGAGAATTTCTTCTTTATTGAGGTGGGTCGCTCAGCGATTACTGGCCCCGGAGAATTCTGGATGCAGGTGGACGACTCTGTGGTGGCTCAGAACATGCACGAGACCCTGCTGGAGGCCATGAAGGCCCTGAGCGAGGAGTTCCGCCAGCGCAGTAAATCTCAGTCTGTGGGAACGTCGTGCGGTGGCGGTACTGCTTCAAACCCCATTAGTGTCCCGAGCCGTCGCCATCATCCAAATCTGCCGCCAAGCCAGGTGGGCTTCTCCAGACGAGCCCGCACAGAAACCCCTGGAACAGGAGGCAGCAGCACGAGCACATCACCCACGTCACGCCACGGGTTCCCAAGGGCGCGAACCGCCAGCATTGGAGCCCGGTCAGAGGAGGGTGGAGCAAGTGCTAAAGGGACATGGGCCAGCTCCAGCCCAAGTCTTAATGGTTCGTGCTCAACTACACCAACACTGAGACCCAAACCCACCAGGGCTCCGACCCCTGCAAAGATTACCCTCAGCCTTGCACGGTACACGCCTAATCCTGCTCCCTCCCCTGCGCCGAGTCTGTCCTCCAGCTCTGGTCATGGCTCAGAGTGTGGCCTGGTGGGGGCAGCAGTGGGAGGCATGACGGTCTGCTCCTACCCTCGAGTTTCTCAGAGAGTTTCTGTTTCAGGTTCACCGAGCGACTATGGTTCCTCAGATGAATATGGTTCCAGTCCTGGGGAACACTCTCTGCTCGTACCCAGTCTGTCTGGCCATCATGTACATGGAGAAGGCCCCTCCAGCTACATCGTGATGGGACAGCGAGAGGGTCTCCTCGGCTCCCACCATCGCTCAAAAGGCCGACGGATTCTGCGGCGTGCATCCAGTAGGGAATCTGAGGCTGAACGCAGACTACTAAGTAAGCGGGCTTCCCTGCCACTGGCAGCCCATGAAAGACTGGCCCCACATAGAAAAGATGAAGATGACGAAGATGATGAGGAATATGCCATCATGTCGCAGAGTGCTAACAGAGAGAGAGCTGACTTGCACCGTGGCTCAGGGGGCCTGGCAGTGGGGGACATTAAGAAACGGGCTGAGAAAAGTCGGGGAGAAGTAGGCACAGGACCAGCTGTGGACAGCGGCTACATGTCAATGTTGCCTGGGGTGACGTCTCCTCCTGTTTCCCTCTCTCTCGCGATAGGTATGTCCGACACTGGTGCTAAGCCAGGGGCAGATGATGAGTATATGGCCATGACTCCCAACAACAGTGTGTCCCCCCCTCAGCACATCCGCCAGCCCAGCTCAGAGGGCTACATGGTCATGTCCCCAAATAGCAGCAGCTCCACAGACCTGCACGGACTGGGCATGTGGGACAGCAGGGCCAGCATGGAGAGCCGGGCCGCCAGTGACTATATGAACATCTCACCCGTCTGCAGCCGCTCCGCCTGCAGCACACCACCTTCCCACCCCGAGCAGCACCAGCTGCAACCAAAAATGTTTAATTCTTACTTCTCCCTGCCGCGAGCTTATCAACATACTCTCTACACTCGCTTCGAGGAGGACTTAAACAAAGGGGAAGTAAAAAAGGACAGCAGTGGGCATGATAGTACTGGAAGGGGAGGGGGAGTAGGATACAGCAAGAGAAACAAAATTGCAGTGGGCTCTGCAGGAGGTTGTCAACTCTCCATGTCTTCCTCTTCTTTCTCCTCCAGCTCAGCCAGCAGTGAGAGCCTGGAAGACAAATCCATATCAGCAGGGAGAGGGTTAAGTTTATTAAGAACTGGAGCCGAATACAAGAGTGCGGGAACTTGCACAAAAGATGGCCGTCCCCATCAAAAGCGTGGGTCAAATAGTAAGAGCCCAAAGCAGCAAAGGAGGGGTCGTCCCCTCAGCGTGTCCTCAGACATTACAAAAGCAAACACCTTACCCAGGGTGAAGGAGAATCTGCTGCCATCAGTCTCTCAAAACGTTGGTGAGTATGTCAGTATTGTGTTCAAAGAGGACAATAAGTATGAAGGGGGACGACGTTCGGGGTCCAAACATGGACAACCTGTGATCCATGGAACCCTCCGGCCCCTGAATCAACCACTCCTCTGCCACGATAATCCTGCTAACCTCCCCCGCAGCTTCTCCGCACCGTTGTCCACCTCTGCGGAATACGTAAGCATGGATTTAGGAAAGTCCTCGTCGCCCCTGACTCCTGTAAGATCCACATTCAGCACCCCACAGGGCCCACCAGCTGTTGCCCCCAAGGCCCGACACGAACATGGCACGTCCTCTCCTCTGGCAGCAGAGGGCAACGCCGGGTACATAACAAAAGTTAAGATGGCAGCAATGCCAGCAGATTCCCCCACTCAATTTATGGACAACAAATGTTCAGATCCCAGCATTTCAGCAAGACCTGCCATCCACTCTGGTCAACCCTTATCAATGGAGCAGGAGACAGGTTTGGGCTTTTCCCCAGTCAAGTCCTTCCAGTCTCCCGAGCGGAGCAGCAGATTGGTCCGAGGTGACACGCAGGGACGGCAGAGCCACCACTCAGAGACATTTAACTCACCTCCTTCCCTACCACGCCACGCACCCTCTTCTACCTCCCTCTTCCCGGAGGGCAGCCAGGCATCAAGCCACCGGCATGCTTTGGATTGCTCACCGTGGGAGAACAGGCAGGCAGCTAGTTTATCTGCCACACCTCCACCACAAGCCTCCACCTCATCTGCTGAACAAGGCCTTAATTATATTGACCTTGACTTGGCCATTAAGGAGAGCCCTCAAGCTGGAGTGGAGCGCACCTCTGCTGCCTACAACATCGGAGGAAGCGCAGTGGGCAGCGGTGCGGGCTCCAGCCTCAACACTTATGCCAGTATTGACTTCTATAAGTCAGAAGAACTGAGAGCACACCAGAGCAGCAGAAAGGATGGTCAAGGTAAGCAGTGCAAACCCATCTTAAAATATCTATTAAACTATTGGCTGGTGAAGAAGATTTTGATCATAACATGTGAGTTCTTTATGACATGATAGTTTGAGACATGTTTTATAAGGTTTCAGTGTCTGTAGCAGCACCTTCATTTTCTCTGCTTATGCACATCAGGTGGCCTCGGTTTGGCCTCTCAACTAAAAGACAGTTGTTATGACCACAAACGAGGAAGAGGCGAGTATTGTATTGTATTGCTGTATTTAAAAGCAATACAATACAATAATACATCAATAAGGAAACTGAGAATAGTTTCTGATGTGAACTGAATAAAAAAAATATATAGAGAAAAACATTTATCTTCGTTCAGCAGAACATAACTTTGGTTTTCTTGGACTGATGGTCAGTTAAAACAAGAATTTAAAGATGATGCCAAAAAGAATATTTCTGTAGAAGAATGTTTTAACGGGCATTTGTTAGTGATTCCTGGCATATGAAACAAGAAGATAATGGGCTGATTGATTGATTGATGGTGAAAATAATTACGGCTATGTGTCATTAATTTTTTAAAAACAAGTGAAAGTGAAAGAAATATTTCAAAATAGGAGGGGAAAATAGAAATGGAAAACTGTTTAATTTGCTGTAATGTTTGTCTGGATGTAAGCTTTTTATGTGATGTACATAATCCACAGACAAAACTCCTGTCTGGGTCTTAGTCACTGCTTTTCACTCTCCTTTTCATCCTTTACTGATGTGTACCTTTGCTTCAAGCTGGAGGGCAGCACCGTGTTTCCAGGCTGTGGGTTGTCTGTAGAGTCTCTTATTATCACAAGTGGGTGTTCAGAGAGCAAAGCCAATTGATTTGTCTGCTGGTAATGAGCCATTTCACATAAATGGAGGTAGAGAGACAGAACACAGGCCAGGTGTTTATGTTCATGTGTGGGTGTGCTGCAGGATTTCACATGGCAGCTCTGAGGTTTCCCTCACATCGCACGGATGACAATTATTTGATGGTTAATGCTGGTGGATGATGTGCATTTTTGATGGATGTACGCTGAAAGGCAGCAGAGAGCCATTGCTTTTATGTGTAAAGATATAAAAATTGCAAGAAGTACTATGTTAAAATGCAAATACATAGGTACATTATAAAAATGATTTAGAGCACTAAATGGAACAAACAAGTTATTTATTCGTAGCAGTGACAAGATTTGCATGATTAATTCATCTAATGCTGTTCACTCGCTGCATGTACATGTATAATCATAATAATTGCCTAATTATTACAATTGGGGATAGTTCATTTATGCATTTAACGTGCATAGCAAGGACAAGACGACTCTGTTAATATTCTGTAAATTACACTTTTATGTAATTTTCACACTGCAATTAATGATGTGCCTCTCCTATAAGCCACGAACAGTATTCCCGCTCTCATGAATTGCTTATCGTTTCAATCTTTAAAGCAGTTTGAAGTTGTAATAATGAGTATCTGCACTAAAAACCAAAGAATAAAATATATGAACTCATTGTCACAAGCTGATTGTGTCATGATGTTGGGTGTTGAGGTTGCAGACAACCGCTTGACCCTGAAAGTGGATGGAGCAAATGGCTAAACTGACTCAGATATTGAAACCACTGGTTGATTTATCAGCACTTCTGTCTGAGCGCCCCTTGATGTTCAGACTATGGTTCAAAGTACTCATCTCTTCTTAGACCACAAGCAAAAAAAAAGAAAAAAAAGAAACATCATTGTGGCAGTGAGCTCATTTAAAAGAAGAAACTGTTCAAAATCCTTGAAACTGCTAAGTCTGCAAAGACAGTACACATAATATTGACACCTGCAACAGTGTGCTTGAGACTCAATCAGAAAATCCTTATAGAAAGATATTGTGCGTCATGTGATATTTACCCAAGCAGCCAGCAGGAGCTCCAGATTCAACAAAAGCAATATGCTTTGGAGAATAAACTGCCTTACCTTCTGCAGCGTTTTGTGTGGGGGGCCTGAAGTGAATTATTGTGTAAACTATCGTATGAGATGATACACTTTGACACTGAAACAGTAGAACAACCGTTGTGTTGAAAATGTATGATTTTAAGTTGCTGCATGCTTTTTGATTCTTTTCCTGCAGATTGTTGATCAATGTCTTGGTCCTGAGCGTGACGCCGGCGTGACAGCTCCACACTCGCTCTGTGAGGGGACGGTCGGCGGCCCGATCTGTTGCCACAACAGAACTGAGAACGGAGTCTGAACACTGAAATCCTGGAAAACTCATCCCCATCCCGTCTGCTGTTTTCTGTCAACCAAATGTGTGCCAAACACACACACACACACTCTCACAAACACACACAAACACACAGGGTAAGGAAAAAGGTTTTGTATTACCCTTGTTTTGAATAAAAATGACGTTTGACCATCATTTGGCTTCAACTTCAAGGATGACAATTCAATGTGTGATGTTTGTGAGTTCTCAGGTGGCCATTATGTTGATCGTGGTGGCTCCATCACACACTCACAGTTATGCAGACAAAGTCATAGATTAACGGGGCTTTCAGGGAATCACACAAATGGCAGAAAAAAAGTGTCTGTGTCTTCAATTCAAAGACATTTGCTTGTGAGCAGTACATCAAAGCAGCAGCTGACTCAGTCTCAGTTGCCTTCTGTTTATTTGTTGGGTCCCACGAACAAACTTAACCCCCCCCCAAGGTTTATGTTTTTATATATCGTCATCCTTTGTCCATATTTGATAAGTGAAATGATCGTCAGGTGTCATTTTGAGTCAAAAGGGGAAGGAAATGCAGCTTGACAGAGGTTTCATACACTCATACATGCTGTCACTGTAAACATATTTGATTTATTATATACAGTTGCCCAAAAAAAGTATTTATACTTCTCATCCTCTTTTCATGTGCTACTGAGGGATGTCAAAATGTGTTCAATGTCTGAGGCATTATAATCCCGGCAATGAAATTATGCTATACAAATGCAATTTAGATTTTTTTTTTGGTTGTTTTATGTACACAAAGGGAAAATGGTTGTGTGAAAATCCCACACATCTTATGCAATATCTGAGAAATGCACAGGAGAGTAAGCTGTTTTAAAAAGGATATCGTATGATTACAATTTCATTTTTACATTGAGATCACATTGTGCTTGTGCTCACAGTTGATCCGTAGGTCGCGGTTGATGAAAGAGAACAATGGCTTTCTTTTTATCCTTTCAAAATTGTCATACTGTAATTCTCTGGTTTCTGTGTTTTTCCACACAGAATTAAGTTTGATCCCTAAATCTCCAGATGTGCACTCACACAGGACACATGTTTACACAGCCCCAGCTTTGATTATGCATAAACTAAACATGCCCCGTCATGTCCTGTGGCTGATTCTCTAATGGTGCCAGCACGAAAGTCGAGTCAGAGGTATTTTAGGACATTTTGTTGATTCACTTATACAGTATGTACCGTTCAAGGTACATCTTCTGCTGTACGAAAACCCATAGTGGGTAATCAGTTCTTCTTTAAATTATTTGTCCACTTTGTTTCACTATTACAAAATGTAGTTATTTCTATCCTCAAACACAATAGACCATATTTACATATATACTAACATTTCAAACCTACAGTCACTGCAGCTAACAAACAAACAAAAAAAAGCCACATCATCGGACACACATGCTGTACTGTGAAATTGAGTTGCAGCTAAAATGCCACAGGAAAAGTCACAGGAAAGCTGTGACTTCCTGTGACTTTTCAAGGAAATGATGGATGTCATACAGATCGTGTAGAAAAGCAGCCGCAGAGATGCACAATAATGCATCCATGTAATAATCACGATATGCAACATTGCATAAAAATGGAAAAATTAACATAACATTCATCTGCTATGCATGCAAACAGCTTAATCAAATTGGCTTCAGATACACGGTGGACAATAATTAGATTGTATGTATGTAAATGTCCTCATTCAGATGTGCTGAAGGGACCTGATAACAGGCTTGTTAGAGAGGGAACCTGAATACTACAGTTTTGAAAAGAAAATGCTTTTAAACTGCTTAGGGAGTGTACAAAAATTACTGCTGTGGGGAGGGGGTGATGATATTTTAAATTTTATTAAAAAGCAAGATCCCACTTAACAGCTAAACAGAATATCTCAGCCACTCTTTACTTCTGAACAACGCTGCCAAGCAAACTGCTGTTACACAAGTGAACCCAGAACATGCATCAGCTCTTCTGATGGACTTGCAATTTTTCCCCCCACCCCCAGATTCCACGTAATGACAATATATCAGCTGAAGCTGACAGAAGACTGTCAAATCAATTACATGATGTCTGAGTCACATGACCCCGGCACGTTGGAAATGTTGGAGACAGCTTTTCCAAAGAGTGCAGCGTTGAGTAAAAAAAAAAAAGACAACAAACAACGTTTTAAAACCTTACAAGACTGACCAAATAAGATCTGACATTAATGCATTTTGACCAACATGTAGCACATAAACTATGAAAAATGTGAATACTTTTTTGGCAACTGCTTTTCTATTCTAACTGTATATTATACTATAGTATATACTACAGTATGCAAGTAGAACGACAGAGACTATAGTACATACTGTAGTTTGTTTTCAGTTAACACAATTCTAATATAAAGTGACACATTACAATGGTATATAAATATACAGTATACATATAATGATTAATACTAAATAGCCTAGATATCTATATACTCTTTTATAAAGTGCCTAATTTTTGATTGTAGCTGTTTTTACACAGGTAATCTCAAAATGGGTTGTGAAAATGGAAAACAAGCGCCGTTTCTCTCCTGAGTCTAAATTGCAAATAAGCTGAACTTTACAGAAGACAGACCAGAAACCTATATTGCTATCAGTCAGCCATAATCAAATTGCCTTACTGTGTTTATCAGAAACATGAAAAAATAAATCTCATTTTTATTTTTTGCAGTGCCTAACACTTCAGCCACAATGTAAGCACTCCCTCGCTATTTTGTTTGGCTTTTGTCAAGCCGCGGTTTGGCCAAAAGAAACACAAAGCAAAAGAAAAAAAATCTCTTTTTCTCTGTCTCTGAGTAGTTTCACACCCTGGGACGTATCCACCCAAGCCCCCAGCTTTTCTTTACTTGTGTTCTGGGCTGGTAGAAAAAAAAATCAACTTGTACATTGTATAGATTTTAATGTTAAATCATATTTTTAATTACTTTTATGACTTTTATTTTGAAATTCCCTGTTTTTACACACAGGAAAAATTCAGTTGCCAGCATCTTGTATATATAATAAATTGTCCACTGATAAAACAGAATTTACTCGCAGTATATTTTGAACCCCTGAACAAGCACGAGAGGAGACGATTTGAGCTCCTCAGAGCAGCCAGCACCGTTGGCTAAAACAGTGTTAAAACTCTTGTGTATTGCTCTTATTATTTGGATGTGGATTATCTGGACGTGGATTCAGTTCCCAGTAGGTGTGAAGGTGTGCTGCTTCTCTCTCTTTTTCTCTTTACACTCAAACACGACACTCAGTCTAAACTATGAGACTCATTGCTTTCCCATTTATTTCATCTCTAACACTCTGCTGCTGTCAAACAGGTTGCCAAAAAAAAAAACAAAAAAAAAAAAAACAGAGTCTGACCACAATTCAGTCTGCTACAGGATGAGGATAATTTGCAAAGAGTAGAGACATAAAATCAGTAATAGGTCTGATTTAAAAAAAAAAATTATATATATATATCACTTTTTCACTGGACAGCCACTAGGCCAAAAAATAAGTTGTTAAAAATTTAAGTGGAGTTGAACTTTTTTAAAGCAGTGTTTTTTCTTAAGGTAGTGTGTTAAAGTTTATGACTGGTTGCGTGCCGTATCCAGAGCTGCTGATGGAGAGTTTGGCCATGTTGTGACGTTAGTGATACTGTGCATTGAATCACTGAATCAGGATGTGTTAATATAAGAAAAAAGTCTACTGGATATGGTGTTTGTCACTAACTGCAGTGACCAAACTCTTTCGGTCCGGGGCTCTGGCTGTGTGTATACAGGGTACAAACAAAGAAGGCTTTCTTGATGTATTTTTGACACTGGTAGCTTTTCCCACACTTAGATTGAGTTTTAATTTCTCACAGGGTTCTCGTTTGCCAGCTAAATCATTTTCACCCCGTCGCGGATGTTAAACTGCTTAACTGCACTCGCACGCCATTACACGTAAAAGCTCGCTTCTGTTCTCGAGGTAAAAAAAAAAAAAGGTGCAGATGTTTCCTCTGCTCGGTCCAGAGATTCCTTGCCGACTGATCCAGCCCTCAGCTCACACCTGAAAGGACACTCAAGTGCCTGGCTGTGATTAGTGGTCATTAATCAGTTCTATTTGACTCATCTCAGTGTATATACGGAAATCCAAACCAGCTCCTGGAAAAACAAGTCTTCCACTCAGTTCTTTAGTAGTCAGTCGGAGATGTGCGCGACACCTGGTCCACATTTCCTTTTGCAGAGGACTTGTTTCTGGTGCCAAAGTTTTACGTGTGAATCCCCGAGCTTCATGCTTGAGACCATGCAGGGCTGAAGACCTCTGACACCAAACAGACTCTAATTCTGAAAAATCTGGTTTTTACAAATTTGTGAGGCACTTATCAGTCACTGTTTTTAATCCTGTGAAGTGAAAAAAAAAAGTACATTGATTGAGCACAGCCCACTACTGCCAACAGTTTGTGCTCAATACTGAGAACCTCGTTGCCAAACTCTTGTATAACAAATCCATACAAACACGTGGACCAGTTCCACTTTTGTAACTTGTGTTACTCTTTGGTTGAAGTGATCTTTTATAATCTCTTTGTTATTCCCTCAGTGTAACTCTTCTAATTGGGGATTACCGAGATTCTCTGACTGTACCTCATAATCTCAAGTTTGAGCAGACGTGACAGTTGGCGGTAAAGCCCCCTGGAGAATCTGAGAGGGGTTCAGGATATTACTGACGTCAAATAGGAGGGCATAAATAAGAGCTGCGGATTCGGGTAAATATCATCTATTGTATTGTGTGCATTCAAAACTACTTTAACAGCGTGAGTCTCTCTGCAGTGTTTCCATCCTCATGACATGCGGCAGGCGTAGAGGAATGCTTCTCATCCACGAATCACCAGAAGCATTTCGGTCTAATGAAATGCAGAGAATATTTTGTAACAGCGTGTTGGAAAGGAGGCACGTGAATTCAGACTCTAACTGTGGGAAATGATACTGTATGTACAATCAGGATAGCGATTATAATTACAATGGAAAGAGCATTGTATGTATTTTAAAGCTATTGATACTACTTTGATAATGATGTAAAATGCAAAAAGACTGAACAGGAACTATAGGTATGTAAAGTATACTGTGTATAGAGGAGTTTGCTCCAGGGGAGGGTTGGGCATGGGGTTCATTCTGTTCATGGCAAAATTGTTTAAAACAGAATATTGATGAATCTTGTCTGTGATGTAGACAACGTCAATGTTTTTTTTCTTTTTGATAAAAGGCAAAATGATATAAAACCGGTGTGTTTGTGTCTGTTAAAAAGTCTGCATTGATGGGGGTGATACAGTATGAAGTCATGCGAGTCTAGACTGTTGTAAGCCACTTTTTAAGGATAAGCCTGAGGACAGGGGGCACATGTATTTAATCCCAGGTCACTCGGGTGTAAACAGATGGTATTTTGTCAGCATTTAAGTTCAGAGAGGACTGATAAAACTTGGTATGTTACTCATAAAATCATTGAAGTTAATAGCTTAACTAAAGGAAATACAAGATGTGAGGGAATGCACACTCTTTTACTAAAGCTGAACGCTCCCCGGTGCATTTGATTTCCTGACAAACACGACAGAAAAATGAGAGAAAGATCTATTCTATTTTTTTCTAACTTATTTAATTAAAAAAATGAGTCAGATAAAAGAAATCACATTTAAACATTTAGAATTTCTTGTGGGAATTAACAGAGCGAACAGAATAAAGTGTGAAAAAGCCATTAAACCTGACAAAGAAAGATTGAACAACTTTTTTAATAGAAACTTTTCTTAAAATTAATTTAACCCTCCTATGCTGACTGGGTGTAGACACTCTGTAGTTAATAAGGAAAATCTTTGGCGGTTGCATTAAATTGTCCATCGGGACGCCGTAGGTTGTCGATAATGTTAAACAGCCCCAGCAGAGGTCGTCAGAGGTATACAAGGGATCGACTGATTTGACTGTTATGACCTTTGTCAGCCACATCATTCACATAACACAAGTTCAGCTGTTGTTTTTGAAATCCTCCATCTGACCTCCAACTTCCCTCTCTGAAGATTATCAATCTGCTGATGTGGAAATATGGAGGTGATGAGAAGTGCCTCAATTTATCATTTGTTGATCAACATATCTGAATATATGCTGGCCAGGTTCAAATATCGTGGTCAACACAGCTGGAACATTTATTTAGCAGAAACTTTTGCAAAAGATGTGTCCAACGCCCTCAGTTGTCCTTTTTTCAACTCACAAGCCAAAATGTCTTACTATAACTAGTACATTTGAATGATCAGATTCATGTGTTTTTACTTAATGTTAGATATTGGAACAACACCAAGTAGAAATGTTCAAATCGGTGATCTGGAGTCTGAGATTCTCATCATTTTCTTGAAAAGTATGATGAAAAATCTGTACCTTAAGAGTATTATTGCAAACAAACCATCTGTCCATCTATGGAGCACTGAACTTTTGATAACTGTTTACCATGAGTGCAATCAGAACAAGTCACTTCAGAGTTAATATTTATTACAAAGATATTAGATAAACCATTCAAATTTCTTATCTGTTAAAATGAGGTTTAAGAACTGTCACACCTTCAGAAGAGTAAGATAAACATGATCGGTGGAACAAACAGAATATTTCTTGTTTTTGTGTTGTTGTAGTTATCAAACTGCAAAAACTCAATTTTTTCTGAGGGGGGCTCTCCAGCTGCAGGACTGCATGCCGTGAACACTGCCTGTGTTACCACATCTGCAGTGATCCTTTAAAAGGTTATCAGTATCATTTACTAGGTGGCTGTCCATTATTATCAGGCAACACGTGCGAAGACATCCCACGCTGTGTGTTGTTACATTTCTTTGTTTAGTAAATGACACAGAGGGACTATGCATGAAGATACAGTTACCTCCTGATATCACTGGGGTCTCATGCTGCAGTGTTGTATGTGAGTTTTAAACAATGGCCACAGTGGCTGCCTGAGCACATGCAGGCTTGAGTTTAATGGAGGTTTTGTGCTGTTCTGCAGGAGGGAAGGAAGAGAAAGTACTCTCAGACACCCCTAATGATAGGTAAGGTAATTATGCACAAAGCTGCGTATGAAGTTGAGAGCACAGAACTCCCAGGGCGGCTCTGATCGAGAACAGCACATTCCAGGAAGTTCACCCATTTATACAAATTAGATGTTTGGATTATGTCTGATGCACTTGTTGGCTAAATATTTCATGGTTGCCTCTGTTAGGTTTTTGTAAATATTGAATAGGGCTTGGCGTGATCTTTTAGCCATGGCTGTAAAAGAAAGAAACTGCATCACGTCTGCACAGTGACCTTTAGTCAGCGCTTACTAGTTGGGACAGAATGACCTGAAAGAAGTTGGAGCGCAAACGTGGACGAACCCTCAGGGCTTAATCAGACACAAGATGGTTTATTAAATTAATTCCCTCTCCTTTTGTTTGCCCTGACCTTAAAGCATGGTAGATGATTTCAGTCATTTAAAACTACGGGAACATTGTGTGTATTTGTTATTTGGAAATTGATTGAAGTACTTCACATGTTTATGTTCTTGTTGATCCTGCTGGAAGTCTGAACTGTGATGTGACTCTTGCTGAATGGGAACAGAGACACATAATTCTCTGAAAAGACAATCACAGACTTGTATCTCGACATTTTAGTTATGTTGCTGGTTATGTTCTCCTGTTCTCTCAGTAGTCCTTTCTATTCTTTCCCTTTATTTGTTCAGCTGTCCTTGTTCTCAGCTGCTATTATGTCTAGCCCTGTGTATGTAATAATGAAAAAATGAGTCAAAGTCCTTGTATGTGTACACATACTTAGCTGATAAAGCTGATTCTGATCATGATGATTACAGTCTCGTCTAAATACATTGTGGACTAAAGACTAAAGTTAAGCCAACATAAAGACATGTGACTTTCAACACAATGCCTTTGATAGAGAGATTTTAAAAAAAGAATCTCATGAATAACTGGATTTTTCTAAAAACACCAACCAACCAGCAGGGGGAGCTACATCACATCACCTTCTGAGAGAGTTTATTTTGGGAAAAAAAACAAAAAAATTCAACGTGAACCGGAAGCTTTAACATTCACAGCGTTCCATGTCAAAGATCGTAAAACAAGAAGACCACCCAGCGGCCACATCTTTATATGATACTAGATGTGAACATTATCGCTTTTGTAGCTTACATTTAGAAAACAGACGCGATGATATTATCTACACTCACAAACAGCCTTATTTCCAGTAAACAATTATCACACAAATGTATAAAAGCACACAGAGAGACGCAGGAGTATAAAGGAAGCGTGGCCTCGGGATTTGTGGCAGAGTGAGACCTCTCGCTGCATCCTCCCCTCCTCCTCCTCCTCAGCACCATTATCAGCGCCTGCAGGTCCATTCATTGACCGCAGCCAGCGTCCACAGAGGCCCGATGAGATAGCAGAGGGATAAAGTGTGGTTGTGTGCCGAGCTGCAGAGAGATTAACATGCAGTCTGACAGGAGGACTCGGAAGCTCCCGGCCGGACTGCTGACTCTCCTCTGAGGTCTGTGTTTTTTTAAAAAAAAAAAACTCCTCCACGTCTCCAGGTTCAGGCAGAAAACAGCAGCTTTCATCAGTTTTTTTCTTCTTTCTGCTGCTTGACTTTGTTTGCTTCCTGTTGGCGTTTTTTTTTGCACGGTTTGCTGTCAGTTTTCAGCCTCAGCTCACACGTGTCCTTCAGCCGATGTTATTTAAATGACTTTTCTCTTCAGCAGCATGTTGTCGCCCCCTGCCGGACAAAATACCTGCTGCGATATTTACCAACTGCATTACATTTGTTCAGTGAAAGAGCTTAGTGTGTAAAACTGACACAACAACATATGTAAGGCAAAGTAAAAAGTCCTGACAGTTGTTAGACTGGAGAACATCAAAATATGTGTTTTCTTTACCATTAAACACACACAGGCAATCCCATATGTAAGTAAATAAAATGTTGCAAATGGTTAAGTAAATCTCTATAGTTGTATAATATAAGACTCCATAGTTGTCCTGATCCTTGTTCCTTTAATGTCTTAACAGACTTGTCATTTGAACCATCGAAAAAAGTGAAAAACTTGGACCACAGTGACGTTTCCCACAGGAGAAATGTAGTTTGGTCAACTAAAACCACTTAGACTAAACAGTTCAAAATACTTTGTAAAGAAAAAATGTTCAAATTGACGATGATACAAAATGATCACACACAAAAAAAGTCACATGTCGGCAAAAAATGCCACCCAGTTGAGTTTATTGTTCCCAGAGTAACAACTTCTCTGAACATCTGTTACTAAACAGCAATCAGCTTGTGTACGGCTTCATATTGTCCAGGAAAGAAAAGGGGTTCAGTTACTGTAGACTTGATAAAAATGGTTAAAAACGTGCTATAACTACTTAACTCAGAAAACTACTTCAAAATGTAGGTAAACTACTAGTTTAATTATATCTGGTAGGAATACTGCTCCTCATAAAGAAGACTCCAAAGTTTCTGTTCATGCAAACTTGTCATTTGAACCATCTCATACTGCACTTGTTATTGTGCTCATTGTAAATCATTACTGCCACTTCACATGAGTGCAGATTTTATTGTAGTGAACTTTATAACCCTGCTGCCGGGCTCTGATCTGTTTGCTGTAATAACACACATATTCACCGTCTCGGGGGAGTATTTGAAGAGACAAATGACTGATTTTATTCCTAGTAATTAAAGTGCTCCGCCGAGATGTAGCAGTTTATGTTGTGAGTGGATTTAGCGGGTCATTTATTTGTTTTAGGATGTTTTTTTTTTCATCAGGTAGCTGAGAGAAACTTCTTCCGACAACTTCTCTGGCACCATGGCCCCACACCCGGTGGTCCAGGCCATCATTGACCTCTCTGCAGGAGCTATAGGTAACCACAGCGCTTTGTCTCCTGAAATTTTGATGACTCCTTTGTTTTTCCGGATCATTTCTCTCTGTGTTTCCACTGACTGATCGTACCGCTCAGTCGAGGGAAGCCCTCTGTGATTCTTATCTCTCGTTCCAGCGCGTGTGGCGTGTGCAAACTTTGATTTTCCTGCAGTTTGTGTAACAGCCATACCTTGTTCTTGTTGCATCACCTCTGTTGTTGACAGTTTTCTGTCTCTCCAAGGGGGAGCTGCATGTGTCTTTAGCGGGCAGCCTCTGGACACGGCAAAGGTCAAGATGCAGACCTTTCCGACGTTGTACCGGGGTTTCGTCCACTGCGTCATGTCCACCTACAAACAGGTGGGCCTGCGTGGTCTCTACCAGGGCACCACGCCTGCACTCATGGCCAACATCGCTGAGAACTCTGTGCTCTTCATGAGCTACGGCTTCTGCCAGCAGGTCATCCGCTTCACGGCCGGGCTGCACAACGAAGCAGTGCTCAGGTAGGGCGACGTTAGCCAGGCCGCACTGTCATGTTAACATGCAGCCCCCATTACCCTGACAGTGCGCAGAGGATCTCCAGCTGTCTTTGTGTTTATCCCTCCCCCTGCATTAGTGACGTTCAGAAAGCCTGCGCCGGCTCGATAGCATCCATCTTCTCCTCGCTGGTACTCTGCCCCACCGAGCTCGTCAAATGTCGGCTGCAAGCCATGTACGAAATGGAGGCTTCGGGCAAGATAGCAAAGAGCCACAAGTAAGTGGGTTTTAAATAGTCACATATTTTTGGATAATCTGTGTGGGTCATTTACTTCTGTATTCTCTGAAGCGTTCGGATTGTATGTCGGCTATATCTAGGGGATTGAATTATGCTGCAAAATGACTGTTTACATGTAGAATAATAATAAATTCATACGTGTGTGTGTCTGTATATGCATAAAAGATACATATATATATATATATATATATATATATATATATATATACTATTACCTGATGTTCAACAACCCAAAGTCGCATACTTCTCCATCTCCTC
>JBAJHX010000067.1:8662924-8683234 GCA_037176925.1 Amniataba percoides
TCAAGTGATCTTTTTAAAAAACAAAAACAGGAATGCTAGAACATGGGGGAGTAGTAAACTTATGTCTCTTGTGGCTTCTGTTTCTTTGGCATTAAAACAAGGAAAATGTTTTTTTCCCACCTGCCTTTCCACCAAAGGCGTTCATGCAATTGTATTAATTCTGTTGAATACATTAAAAAGGGAAGAGGAAGTGAGCCGTGCTTCCTTGTGGCTCTGCATCATCTTATCTTATCTTAAGACAACTTAAATATTGTGAAACAGTGACAAATTACTACACAGCATTTCTCCTTTGTCTCTCTTTTGTTACTGACTCATTCTGAGATTCTGTTAAACACTTTTTCAGAAATGCAGCACCACAGCAAAATATAAAACAAGAAACATTAATGCAGTAAAAACACATCATGATAACTGAAGACATTAACAGTTGTGAATTATGTAAGGTGAAAACTGCAAGAATAACAGTAATAAACATTAGTGTCGTGCTATGTGAGGAACCAAGATGCAGTTAATAATTTGGTAGAATTAAGTGCTTTGAGAATTAACTTATTGGACATGTGATAAATGACGAAAAGGGAGCACTTGTATTTAGTTGAGTGTGACAGTTCTTACCCTTAGAAATAAGAGTTTGAACGAAGAATCTTGACTTCTTCCTTTATCTTTCACTGAGTATTAAAATGTTGGCTTATGACTGACTCACCCCAAATCGATTTCCGCAGCAGCCACGTTCTCCAGTCATGTTGATGTAAAGGGCCGGGATCAGCACCTGTGGTTGGTTCACGTTCATCATCGGCATCAGTATTAAATACATTTAAACAACTCACAAATTCAGTTGAAAAAAATCAGCCTTTTCATTTTCAAACTACGGCAAACTTTCCATTAAAAGCTCAAGACTTTACTTCATCCCAGACAAAAGGTGACCCGCTTGAGGGTCGTACATTAAAATATGTGACACTTGATGACACTGATAAATAATAAAGTGATCTGAAGAGTTGCTGGAGAATCAAAATTAGGATGCAGAGCAGATGATCACTGTATTACGTATAAAGAATCAGTATTTTTCAGTCACTTGAGAGTGCAAATTATATTTCAGAAACACACTGACGGCAGCTTATAGTCCAGAGCCAAACTTCACTAACAAGCTAGAAAGAGGACAACTCACCATCACACCACCTCCTAACAGCCCCCCCATGTATTTCACCTCCTCAGTGATGTGTCCTTCTTTGGCATACTTGGTGGACCAGCCAGGAAAGAACAGCATGACGTTACAGGTGATGGATATGAGCACCAGTGGGTACAGAGCAAAAGCAATGCATTGGGAGCATTTTCCAGTGCACATGTTGGCGGAGCGAAAAGTATCAGACTGCTGAAAAACTTCATGCTCATTAGGTTTTTGCTCAGATGCTTCCTGTTTTTCAGACAGGAAGCATCTGAGCATCTCTTGAACCTGACCTAAAGATAGACACGATTTGGTCTGGCAGGTGTGTCTATGATTTTTGGGGGGTTTGTTTTTCTTCTTTTTGTTAAGAAGAGCACAAGTCATAGTGTCAACTAAATCCAAGCAATAAGTTTTTTGTTTTTTTTTTTCACCTATGAATCAACATATTGATCAGTTTGATCCCTTTTTATGACTATTTTCCTTTCCCTTCCACAAAGAGGACAGATCAAACTGTGCCCCCACCTCCCCTGACTTGAATCTCAGGTCCGCCCCTGCTCTGTGTCCACACTGGCCTCGGGGCTGTGAAAATATTGGGGGAACCTTTGGACCACCCCCCTCTCTCACTGAGGAGGACTCCTGCTCTTCATCTGGTCCAGGATGGCCACGTCTCCCTTCAGAGAGTTCCTGGTTTCCTATTTAATGCCGGAGAAATGCTACGAGGAGATTTTCGTCAACTTTTACTTGCACGGTGAGGCTCGAGGTGGAGAAATGTCTGCGTGAGATGTTGAAAGTGTCCCGTAAGACTTTCCAGATGTGAGTGTGTGTGTGTGTGTGAGTGTGTGTGTGGTTGCCTCTCCCACTCACAGCACAGCCGATTATTTATTTCTTTATTTTTTCTTTTAATCACGTGGTGTTACATCTGGTCTGTTCTTTCCATTTCTCTTGTTCGTAAGTCACATTCTGGTTTTGCTGCATGAAGCTCTGCTGCAGCCTGAGTGTTTCAATGTCTCTTTTATTTCTCAGTGCCATGCCTGATGTTTGTGCTGAACAGAGTCGTTGGGTTTTGGATCTTACTGGACGCTTTCCTGGGTAAGATCTCATCTAAAAGTGATCCTGTAACAGCAGACAAACACTTCCAACAGAGATGGTGAGATGATGGTTCCCCCCCACGTTTCCCTCTTAACACCAACTGGTTTAATCTTTAACACACTGATCATATCAAAGTCTTTAAGTCTGGTGAGCTCTGCGAGGCCAGATAAGAGTGACAGCATCATCTCGAAACCACTGCAATGAAAACATAGTTCCGCATTGCATAGGAAACCTGAATGCAAGTATGTTTGCTGGAGTACAACTTTAACTATTTAAGTACAACAGTTTGATTGTACCACCACACCAAAGAGGGAGATATTGTTCCTGTTTTTGATAATAATTAATAACTAAAGACAGCGTCACTTCTGGGAAGTTGTGACAGGCTGTTTTCGGAAACTTTATAAACCAAACTATCAGTTGATTCATGAAGAAAAAGACTGAAAATAATCATTGTTGCAGTAGCTGACATTAAAATGCTGCTTGTGAATGAATGCATGTGCAGTAATAATCCAGTGATTTGATAATATAATATCATAACAGTCACAGGCACCATTTCAGCACTGAGCTCTTTTACTTTTAATACTTAAAGTACGTTTTCCAAATTATACTTTTATTTGTTTTATTTTTTTTTCCATAACTGAAATGTCTTGCTCATTATTGCAATACTAATCTGAACAATCAACAAACTCAGTAACTACATTTTGGCTGTGTTTGATCTGTTGGTGACGTTGGACCTCCTCTCCTCTTTTTCTCTGCAGCACAGCTACCTCAGCTTTTGAAGATCCTGTGGAGAGGAAGTGCAGCAGGCCTGAGTCTGACCTCTGCCGTTCTGCAACTTTATGCCTTCTCATGTCCAGCTGTGTACGCCGTGGCCAACAACTTCCCATTCTTGTATGTATGTAATGACGGTAAATCAGCCAGAGAGGCCTGTGCTGATTCACTGGCAGATCAGAGTGTGAGTCGCTTACTGACATGGATGTTGCAGCTTTTGGTTCAAACCTCCCGATACTAATCAACAGACTACAGGTGTAGATACAGACAGTTAGAGATGGATTGATGTCACTTAAAAAAGACAGGACTAGCCTGCTTTACCAGCTGTTTTCTCAGATCGTTCATGCTATATGAAGCCAGTTTGAAGTCATCTCTTTGCACAAAAAGCCACAAAAGGAAGAGACATCATCAACACGTTTAATAAAGACGTAGCTTGCACACCTTAATTCTACTTCAAAGGCTGTGAGTCCATTTATGTACGTAGTCTGCAGAGAATTGTCAGAGTGTTTTTCTGTTTTGTAGCTGCCGTCATGTGTACGTCATCATGACTGTGTGTCTGTCTTGTGTGTTACATGACTTGCTCTACAGTGCCTGGAGTGAGAGGCTTTTCACGTTGGCCCAGACTTCAGCGATTGTCTTCTTCATCCTCCATTATCGCGGTGACTCACTCAGAGGTATTATATTAGAATTTCCAGATAAGTCTGGTGTTATTCAGTATTTTTCCTGTTGTCCTCAAATCTCATAACTAGTCAAAACCAGCAGCGTGTTTGTTCGTCTCACCGTCCCACACGGCCATTTATTTCTGCTGAAGATGTAGATCCTTAAAACAGAATACCTTGTGCAACGTGTGCGCCGTCCTTTGCACTTATCCAAACAGTCTTGCTTAGTTATAACAGCCCAAGGGCATGACACAAGTTGGCACCGCGTAGTCTGGATCCAGTGATGTTTAAAGGTTTAAAACGGCCTTTGCAGTTCCAAATGATATTGAAATTGTCAATTAACTTTATCCCATGGGTGGGTCACGCAGATGACAGCAGTGTACTCAGGCCAAGAAGTTTAGTGGAAGAGTTGAGTCCTCTCTCAACAGTTGGGATGGGAGTGGAGATGGATACGTGTTGCAACTGAGAGTGGCTTAGTTTTCCTAGTAGCAGGCCAAACTCTTTTTTTCAGGACCTTAGAGACAGTTTTCCTTCACAGAATGTCAAAAACAACACGTTTTTTGTGGCATAGTCGAGTATTTTCAAGGGCAGGATACTACGCGTTTAGTGCTCAAGCAAGTAATTACAGCAGGTCAGTTTATGAGACTCAAATCAATTTTCATCATTAGTTTTGTGTACTGATCATCACATTGCATATTTCATCTCTCTGTGAATCAGTCTGGTCGACGCTTGTTGATTTTAAATGTCCTCTACAAAGAGCTGTACAGGTAAACTGTGCCTCAAAAAAAAAACATCTAGCCTTGATGTTTCTCATGTAGAGAGTAGATTCAGATAAGAGTCAGATAATTCTTGGCAGCAGCTGCAGTTTACAACTCATAAGTGAGAGCATGTTTTCATCAAACCACCCGCTTTAAAAATGTTGCCTGACACAAATCAAACTGTCTGTCTGTCTTGTGGTGTATTTTAGTACCGTAATTAAATTAAACATAATAATTACTTAAACAACATGGCAAGGTTTACGACAACATAGCTACAGCAAAACCAAATAGAAAATAAAAAAGGGTTCTTAAGGACTGAGCGTGGTTTTGTCATTGAATGAGTCATTGAAGCTGAATGTGAAGGAGGTTTCTCTAAAACCACTCTTCCTGGTTTATTTGTGGTCACTGGTTTGCTCTTCCATAGCACTGCCTTGTGGTGGTACCGCTGGACTCAACTGAACTAAACTAAACTTTTTTTTTTACGTCTTTTGCGCAGTCTTTTGCAAGTCTCTTCTTCTGTCTTATATTGTCCTGTTTTGTGTTTCTGTGGCAGGATTGCTGTTCATCTTGGTTTACATTGGTGTGATGTTCCTTCTGGGCTCCTACGCATCTGTAGCAGTCGTCTCGGCAATGCAGGCCTCCAGTTTAGCAGCTTTAATTGTGAGCAAGGTAGCTACTCTCGGCCTTTCTCGTCTGCACAGCTCAATTTACAATCTGTGACTGATATGACCTGTGAACTGAGGTGATGATGCACCGTGCGGATATATCCAATGAATGACATGATGTGCTGGATTTGTTGTTTCCAGAGTGTCCAGGCTCGAACTAACCATTGTAATGGCCACACAGGCCAACTGTCCACTCTGTCTGTGGTGCTGTCGTGGGCAGGGTCTCTGGGCGTCGTCGTGGTGTCTGCACAGGTATGCGGTCAGGAATGAAACACATGCACAAACACGGCTGCACAGAGATATTCTGTTCTGATCCGTCTGCACTAAGGAACTTTATCTTGTAGGAGACAGGAAGCTCGTGTGCTACTCTGTCACACACACTGTCAGCCGGCCTCAGCTGCGTCCTGCTGGTCCAGGTCCTCAGTAGCAGGAGCAGCACCGACACTAAGAAGAAGAGTGAGTAGATGGTAGAGGATGGTATTAAGCAAACACTCACACCATATGTAAATCCTTCCCATCATTTAAGAAATGTTTGTAACTAAAAGATGTCAAAGTTGCAGCAAATGTTTAAAGGCTCTTTTTGTCCAAATACGACTGTACTAACCCCAAATCAGCTTTAAAACAAGCCATGTGCTATTTAATCATTTCATCTGCAGACAGTTTTCTATATTTGAAAGGATGAGGCAATAAAAAATGTTTTGTCACCCTCTAGTGATTTAAACAAGAATTATTACACACTTAACTCTTGTTTGTAGTTAAAGGCTCCTGGTGGCTATGTTTTTTTACATCTCTTAATTTTAAGTAAAAGTGAAACATTTTCACAGGAAATGCACCAGTCTGGGTCATTTCTAAAGCATGTGAGTGGTTTTAAACTGGAAAAGAACACAAGTTCTCATCAGATCAGCTCACATCACTGATTAGTTACTCCTCTGTGGCTGAAGAACATCCTGCTTTTGATGCATGTCAGATTAACAGCAGTGAGAAAATGTTCATGTCAGCCACGTAGGGGTACTTCCAGTTAGGCTAATTTTGTGCCGAGTTCTGTTTTTATTACATAATAAGATACTTCTCTTCTTTTTTTTTAACATATGTATGAATGCTTTTTGTAGGAGAAAAGGTCCTTGTTAAGCTCAATAACCTAATATTTGTTTATTGCATTAATTTAGCTCACTGAACATGATGTGCTCTGACAGGATGTAACACTATTAAGCAGCTCACTGGAGCAGAAATCTGAGGGTGTATTTGGTGTTGACTGTCAATCAGATTTTTTTTTCCTCAGAGAGATTGAACTCCATCAAGCATAAGTCACAATAAGGGTAACAAAAGCCTCATGAAGGTGTTCTGGTAAATGATGTCAAACCTACATTAAGGATCTGTAATATACTGGAGGATGTTGATGTTTTTACATTTTTCCTCTGCACCTATTTAGGGTGTAGTGTAAGAACCTTTTCATTGAGACTGGCCTCTGAATGTCAAGTAAAGCCACCACGAACAAAATGTCCAGTGTCGCTCAGTAACACTCCAGACATTTGCAGGAGCTCTGCCAAGACACACTGAGGTGACTGTGGCCGCACACGTGCATCAATGACACATTAACCTTGTTTGTTTTGGCTGGTACTTGTTTGTTTCCATCCAACTGAAGAGAAAACTGTACGTAACTCCCATTTTCAACGTGTTTATGCTGCTTCAAAATGTTGTTTTGCATTCATTTTAATGACTTTTGTAGCTGTTAACTGAACTGTGAACTGAATTTAATGATGCTGTGAATTACTGTGTCTGAACATTCAGCAGTAAAATAAAATGCTGCCACAGAATAAAGTGAGTGCACAGGGAGTTAACAGAGCTGTCACCTTCAGTCACCTTTGTTTGAGGACATTAAAAGGCGTTGGACACGGTTAAACATTATCTGTGTGCGTAAAAATCTCTGCTGCTTACATTTCCCTCTGGGAGTCGTGTTACAGCGCCGGCAAATGTGACGTTCTGTTTACATGCACGCACAGCAGACGTTCTGAGTGACCGCGATAGTTATCCAAAGAGTGTTATAACGTGTCCGTTCAGCATTGTGAGGAGCACGTGCCTCAGGCCGTGCGACAATGACATGGCCAACACGAGACACGCCTACAGTTGTACACAAAGAGTGTCCGGCATGTAAAGCATTGCACAGAGGAAGAACTGATCTGAGCAGTTGAAAGAAAAGTTTGAGGGAAGTTCTTTTAAATATGATATACACAGTTTCTCATGGCAAAGGCACAAACACAAAATACTGTGTTTACACAAAATATTATAGATTCTGCTTAAAATACTTAGGAGTGGCTAAAAATGTTAAACATCCCCATCAGCCTCAGTTGCACTTTAGCTGTGTTAGCACACTTAACTACAGTGGTCAAGGGCAGGTATAAAGTTTATACTATTTAATGTTCATACCTGCCCCAGAACTACTGTACCAAACAACAAACTAAAACAGGTAAAATAGGTGATGCAACAAGCATCACTGTAACAATTTTAGATCTATTTAACTGCCCCTCACATTTCAGATCAGCATTTCATCGTGTTAAAAAATAATGACCTCTTCTCAAATCACCCAACATGCTCAACACAATCAAAAGACACACTTTAAAATGATGTGAGGTCACTTGACAAGTGCAGTAGTAATGTGAAAACTACAGAGTGCTGCACTTTCTGTTCTGTTTCTCTGTGTCAATAGTTCAATCAGCTGCTGTGGAATTTCATCGATTGGTCAATATTGAATGTGGGAGGACTACTTCTCGTAAACTTGAGGAAATGAACCTCAAGACACCCACTCCTCAGCTCTAACCAGCCTCTAACAGTTCCCTACAAAAAAAAAACACAATCTAAAAAGTGATCATTTATTTGCTCTTCAGCTCCATTGCACAGAAATTTTGGCTGCTCTTAATAGAAAATGCAATTTCTATAACCTCTATGAGACACAAAGTTCTGCATGTGACATTCGTTAATAGTTAACTGTTACAGCAACTTCATATGGGAACAATGTGCAGATGAGTTCAGCAAGCAAAAAAACTCAAAACTTCATTTAGCACTTTTGCATGTATTTGACATTACCGTCAGTCTCTAATTTTTCATCCATCAAGCATCAAAATCATGTAAAGTAAGCAGTAATTTTTAGTCACCTTGAACCACAATGTACTTTAACAAAATATATTTCTGCCTCAAGTAGATGTCAGCATAAAACATTAACAACTTGGCATAACTGTAAATGATTTTCACTACTGAATAAAATTATGGAGTCATTCTAGCCAGTAACTGTTCACGGTCTGGTTCCTAATCTGTTTTTTTGTTTGTTTGTTGGTTTCAAGGAGTCATAAGTCAGTTCAAAGTAGTCAGCTCTATAAGTAAACTAAACAAATGGCACAAGGTTTGTTTCACAGTAATCATTTCTGGTCAGATGAGTTTGATTTCAAAGGCAACCTTCATAGAGTAATAATTTTGTCTGTGGAAGACTATTACAGTCTGTCTGATCCACCTTAATAATGAGAATTGTTCTGTCAGTGTATGAAATATACAGTACAGCTGCATTTTGACCCTTCAAAATAAATGACAAAAATGTTGATTAAAGATTTAAGAACGATCCATCATAAAGCACATACATTGTTGATAGTACGAAGGTGCTATTACATCAAGAAGATGTTGCTTTGAAAGTATAAAAATGACAATACAAGGATACTAAAACTTCAAGGTCTAAATACAAAAAAAAACTCAAGTAACACTTGTCTCCATGTGTTAAATGATGGACCTTAAGAGGACAAACGTGTTCTTAAAGCTACAGTACATTTGTTACATGTTCCTTCAAACACATTACTGACAGTTGTTCAGTCACTACTGAAATCACTAAGAACTAGTGCATTATTTCATCCTTGGCAGAAATAGAGAACTTTATGAAGAAAGCATCAATTGTGGCTGACACCTCAGAGTTCAAAACGCGTCTATGTCACGGTAATTGAACTACTGACCTAAAATACACAGAACCTAAATCTGCTGGAGTAACAATAGTGACACTAAGCTGTGGGAGTCTGGCGAATGCCCATTTCAAGTGTGAAGAGTGAAGAAACAAAAACTGGACTCTTTGTCCACTTTGTCTGCCTTTTCCCCGGCTGTAATCATATTTTCTGCTGAGAAACTATGCTCATGATGCCCTGGAAGATTACTACATGTCTGCATGATGAGTTAATGTTAATGAGTTAATGATGAGTTAAACTGGTGGACATGATTCATACCAGTATTTGATGAAAGAAAAATTGTTACAAAGTAAATTTTAGTTACTCTTGGTAGGTTTATGATACAGTTAAAAATATATTGAATTTTTAAAAACTATATGGGAAATATGACAAAATTTGATTACAGCAAAGGTCAAATGATAAATTCTACTCGGTAGCTTTCTAATTGTACTTTATTGTTTATTTATCTTACCCAAACTGGTTAAAAAGTTGACTTATTAAAATGATCTGGCAACTCTGAGGACCAATCATGTAAGGTGAACTGGATCAACTTTCTGAATCGGGATGATCTAAATCCACTAAAGTTCACAAAGAATTCATGAATGTTGTTTCTTAAAACACATACGGTAAGCGCTTGTTGATGTATAAGTCAATTTAAATCATTTTAAATAACTTTGAAACTTAAATATCAAACTGCATGACAAGCTGCTCCTGGTACAGCTGAGTAAACAGAAAGGTAAAACAAACAGTGAATATGCCAACACCATGTAGCATAAACACAATGAACTTAAAGTCAACTTTTTTTTTTCAATTGTAATATATACTATAAACAGAAATGCATTTTAAGTTGACCACCAACCGCACGAAGGAAAAGTATTGGTAATAAATTGCTCATTACATTGGTCAATTTTCAACATACCTAGAAATGTGTAACTAGTCTCCTAAAGTGCTGCTCAGTGACACGCTGAAACACAAAGTGTCTCTGGCTGTGGTCCTCGAGTCATCAGGTGATCAGGTCTCTCTCTTAGTTTTGTACTCGATATACTGTTTCACCTCCCTTTGATCAGTCCATCAGTGGTTTATTAGGATTGTTAACTTTGTATTAAGGAAAACAGCTGCCAACTGGCCAATTTGCACCAGTCCTTTCATTTTTCTGAAACTGTGAGCCAAATGTGATGCTTTCTCCAGACAGTGTGGTCAAGTCCTTCCTTTTATATGTTTTGGAATGGCGTAACTGAGGAGTTTAAGAGGTCTAAAATTGTTTGATGTGTTTGACCCCAGAGAACATACAGTTTACTGTGCATGAGGTCTGCTGTGTTATCCTACATAGGTTATCATCATATCTGTGCACATCTGTCACAAAGACAAATAATGTTGCATTTATTGTATCTGTCAGATGGTTTGTTTAGAGCTCCTGTGAGCTGTTTTGACATTTTCACCTTCTACCTGAAGCATTTGGACAGTACTAATGTGTTTTCTTAGTGGAGTGTTAAACGTTACCTTTGCTCTTTCTCTTTCCCATCGAGGAAGGAGAGCATCTCCTGCTTTTTTCTTTCACCTCATAATAATACACTCATTAAATGAGGGCTCATTTAACCTGTGCACTCAGAGCTTAATGAGTTACCCATTTTCCAATTTCCTGTGTCCCTGGTGTTATCTGAACTCCTGATAGAGTTTTCGCAGTTCATCCCAGAAGAACAGAGACAGAATGGTGTGTGGACCGAGCCGGAAGTACGAGGCTCCCAAGCCTTTGTAGAGTCCCACCAAGCCCTCCTTCCTCAGCGTCTTAGAAAAGCAGTCAGCGAATCCTTTATAAAGCTGCCCCTAAAAGATGAGAACATGAAAGTCAGTGTGGATCAGATCAGCTGGATGTGATGAGAGCTCTACTTTATGATCAGTGACTGCTTACAAGATAAAATCCTAGAAAGAGTATTCTATCGATTAACACTGTTTAACTCACGAAGGTCATGAAGAACCAGAGACATTTTTATTCCAAACATTTCTCTTCCTTTTCAAACTCTGGCACCTTCATTACCCACAATGCAGACAGGTTACACACTGTTCATTTAGAGCTAATGGAGCCTCAAACAGATATGACAGAAATATCCTCAGATGTTTTTCCTCAACCAATACTGACTCAAATGACATCCCTTGAGGCAGGTGATGTTACTACTACGAGATACTTCTAATCTTACGGACTGAAAGTGCTTTTATTTTGAAAAATTGAGCTAGTTTATTTCTGCTCCCTTTTCTAAGGTGGACGCCAGCTCACCTCTAAAGTTCTTCATTGCTCTTCTGCTGTTCTCTTTTCTTTCATTTAGAGTGTTGTTCCTCACAGCTCATTGTTCATTTCACTGCTTGGTCTTTCAGTTGTTGATCCAGTTGATAGTAGTACAGTACTGCTATCAGTAACTGACCTAATACTCTACTCTAGTAGAGCAAAGCCAGCGACTGACGCTCATTCAGATACTCTGCTCTGATGAGTTGTGTATTTGATGCACTCTTGTCTACAGACCTTTGATGTAGGTGATTTTTTTTCACAGGTAATTTATTTAATGTACTATTGTCAGAGCATAGTGACAGTTTTAGCAAATATGACTAAAAGTTATTTTTTGATTACCTACTTCTACTTTACATCAATGTATCATATTTTGCCTTTTAGATGACTTTTTTTCACATATGCAGTAGTAGAATAAACCTAAGACCTATAAACAGACTCTGATCTGTGAAATGACAGATTAACACATAAGCCCTGGCTGATCTGGTGACACATGTGGTGACATGTAATAACAATACAGGTTAGTTCTCTTTGTAATGACTTTTGAATCAACCACTGACGGTGGCAAACACACCTTAAGTGAGAAATGATTGCATGAATAAGCAAATGCAGAGACCTGCCTCGTCTGTCACTTTAATACTGAACACATGATCAGTTGTTATCTGCAATCATGTGAAATGCACGCATGTGTCAAGTTCATGACACACGCGTAAGTTCCTGTGAGAACCTCGTGTGTTGTTGCAAAATTATCTTGTGCAGGAACAGCAGATACCACCAGTTATGGTGGAGAATAGCAGACAGAAAGGCAATTTGACAATGCAAGTACACAGAATAGCAACTGAAAAATGTCAGCTATACATACTATCAAAAATGGGGTTTTATATTATGAAAATCCAAAGGAATGTAACTCTAAATACTGCCTCTGTCTCCTCACCTTGCCCAGATGATCCACAGGCTGGTTGTAGAGTCGCGTGCTCACCACATCAAAGGGAGTCATGGCCAACACCACCACCACACTGCTGATCATACCGGCACTCAGAGCCACCAACCAGCTGTTCTTTGGAAACACCTAAGGAAGAAAGTAACAATGTGGTGAGGCGTACAATCGCAGTATGACGGGAGTAAAAAACAAGAGGATGAGGCGGTGCAGCGGTACTGGATCACGACATCATAATCAGGGTATCTCCATGTGGGTGGCCACCTGTAATTTGAACTGCTCATCGTCTCCCACGTGCAGTGAAACAGAATAATGGTTCTATAATCAGCATGTACGTTACACACACATTCTTCATCAGCTTCAGTCAAACCTGTTTTCCATGCAAATCTGTTTTACAACCCAAAAGACTATAATAGATACGTTTAAGCTTTACAAGAGTGGTCGACAGTAAAACAATACAGACTAAACAGCAGCAGAGCAACTTTTGACCACTTTACCGCCTGGGTATACTGTCAGCTTTACCCTGACCTGAGTGAATATGTACATTAAAAACATGCCAGGAGGGCAATACAGCAGCTTATGCAAGAGACAGAAGGAGTCTGTCCGGTCAATGGGAGGTGTGGACAGACCCACTTCCACTCTCACAGACCTGCCGGCCGCTTTAAACAGCTCAAACCGAAGCTGTGTTCAGGTGTCGATACTCCCTGAGCCGAGTGGTGGGCGTATGCATGAGTGCTTAAAGCAGACAGTACAAGAAAACTATACAATAGAGGGTCTGATGTCTGCACACCAGTCAGACAACAGTGTTGAGTGATCGCTATGATTCAGACAGGACCTTTTTTTAAACCAGAGCTGGGTCAGCAGCAAGGAAACTGGTGCCCTGGTTGTGTAAGCTCCAATTCAGCCAGTGGGGCCAATGAGAGGTGTCGAATTTCTATTCCAGAAGAGTGCAATGCCTCTGCTCTTTGTCAGTGTTACAATGACGGCTTTTGTAACCTGTGAACAGCTACTGACTACAAATTCTCTTCTCAAGCCTGCATCTCTGAGTTCAGGACACCAGCTAATGATTATTTCAAAGACTGGATCTGCTGATGATTTTCTCAGTCACAAGCAAACAGTGAAAAAACACCCATTTGAAGTTCCCACAGCCCAATGTGACATCTTCAAACTGCTTGTATTAGCCAAATAACAGTACTGACACCAAAGAAATTCAGTTTCTCAACATAAAAGACATTTTTACATTTCAGGGTCTGGAGGTAGACTCTGTGTATCAAATCAATCCTCGGTCGCTCGACTAATCGTAGCAGCTCTGTGCGAGTTATGTCAGACCCTCAGAAGAGTCGTGTTTATTCTTGAACAGTGCAGTCATGTGGAAGACTCGCACAAGTGGTGGAGGTTTGAGGGGGGAATGCACTTCCCTTGGAGCCGGCCTGCTGCCTCTCACCCCTCCACCCCCCACCCCCCCTGAAGTTTATGCAATGTCCTCACCTGCAGGTCAAGCACGAGCTCCTTGGAGGAGGAGAAAGTGGAGAGCTGCGCGGCCGACCCCACACTGACCCTGGGCACGGCGGCGCTGGAGCCCCTCCACAGTCCCAGCAGGCCGTGCTCCCTGTAGATGGCTGCCAGCGCGTGGATCATCCCCTGGACAGGAGGAAGAGGGAGGGAGAAACACATGAGGACGGTGGATGCCTCACAGTTCATACTGACCAGCAGCGGGCTGCTTCTGATGGTGTTACCTGGTGTTTGTACTGGTGTCCCACTGCGATGGAGGAGGTGGACTGACTCTGAAGATGAGTCTTTACCTGTCAGCAGAGACAATCTGTGTTTACACATACAGAACAATGAGTGTATGTCAGTAATAATGTCTGTATGTCATTATTACAGTACTGTATGACTGTATGTCATCATTACAGTAATAATGACTGTATGACATCATTACAATAATAATGAGTGTATGTCACCATTACAGTCTAACAGTTGAGACACTTTAAAGGACACACTGTTTTGTTTTGTTTTCTTTTGGGTGCGGTTACTGACCAGGTACACGGGGCTGCCCATCACCGCCCCCACCACTCCAGCCACGGCCCCCGCCACCGTGGTTTTGGCCGTGCTGACCCTCCCGTTCGTGTGGATGTATCCGGAGGACTCGATGACGGCGTACGAGCCGAGGCGGACTCCGTTCATGAAGAACTGGTAGACCAGTCCGGGGACCAGACCTTTCTGAAGGCCGGCCAGCCCGTCCACCTTCCCGATGGTGTAGAAGGCGTGGAAGACGTTGCGGTAGTAAACCTGGTAGGTGCCGCGGCTCTTCAGCTCGCCCTGCAGCTGCATCCGCGTCTTCACGACCTCCAGCGGGTTGGTGAAGAGACAAGCTCCGCAGGCCGCCACCCCGCTCAGCACGAAGTCCATGGCGACCGGTGGAGAGCAGAGGAGGAGGAGGAGGACAGATGTGGAGGTCAGGCCCGCCGCAGGTCTGAGCCGTCCTTCATATCAGCGGAGCTCATACTGAGCCCACATACCATCCCTGTGAATGAGCGACACAGCGCGCAGACATGAGAGCATTTCAGGGCCTCCTCGGAAACTCGGAATTTCGACACACGCGTTAGTGAACGTGATGCGTGTGTTTATTTTATTTGTTAAATGTTCTGCTCTGTATTATTTCCACCATGACGTTGTTGGGATCAATTGCCTTCATTTTTGTTTGCCGTATGATTTACGGTTAATATGTATTTCACTCTCCGTGAAAACCAACATGTTCATTGTAACCACGTTTTAATCAATTTGAAAATATAGTCATACATACAGTTTTGACCTCAAAATTTTCCCTGGAATAAATGTTACATCCATGAACAATTGCAGTCTGTTGCTTTTCCTTTTTAACAACTTAAGCTGTGCTAATATAATAATCACATTTGAAGCTACGGTTTGAACGTTTCTCAGAAAATCTTAAAACTAATTGTTTTATTCATGCTTTTAAGATTTTACTAACACCAACAATACATGTCAGATAAAACCTACACAGACAATAATGATAACCGTGAGAATGATGTTATGTGAAGTTTGATAACATTTTTGTTGTTGGCCGTACACTCTGGTCGTCCCCTAAACATCTCACCGTGGTTGGTACCAGAGCGTATCTACGTCTGACGCCCAAACGTCCTCTCAGCCAATGAAAACGACTCTATGGTTTCGTCATCGTCGCCAGCCTCAGTACGCTGCACGAGTGGAAACGGAAGTTAGATGAAGATGAGAAGAACAGATGGCCACAAGGTACCAAAACAACCAATCCTCCAAACACACCCACTGTTAAAACCTCCAAGTCCAGAGAGAAACTGGATTTAATGTTTCCAGATGACTCAAACTGAATACTTTTGAGTCTAATAGTAACAGTAGGTTGCATTTAAAACACAACTAAGTAATAATAATAACTTACTTTGGAATAAAGAAAACAAAAGAAACAAAGAAGCAATGAAATACTTTAAGTAATAACTAAGTGATAAATATAGTCCCACTTATTTAATCTGTGCGTATTATCTTTGCTCTTTAGTCACACAGCATGACTATTTGATAGCCTGTCAAGCCTTCTCATTGCCTGAAAATCTCAACAACAAGCACAACATTTGTTCATTTGGCAGTTCTGTACAAATGACATTTAATTAAATGTATTATAATGTTGATTATCAGATGGATAATCTGAAGACATCCATCTTCATGTACCCAATGACCCCAAGACAGTGATAGTATCTTAACCTGTTTCAGAGTATAAACTACTCTACAGGTTTTAACGCACAGTGCACAGACTTAACCGGTTGTCCCTGCCAGTGCAGCTGCTTTTAGGAGGACAGTAATTAAGAGTACCAATTAGGCCTAATGGGTCCTTAATTACAAAGATGTAGGTCAAAGGTCAGAGTACGGCAAAAGAGATGTTGTTGCTCCAATAAAGGTTTTGGAAAAAATAAAGATTTTGTCTTTGAAAAAAAACTGTCAAAACAAATAGACATTTTTTAGTTCAGTGTCTCAAACAAAAGGTGAAATGAAAAGTTTTTAAACCTGGTGTAGAGGAAAGAAATACACATACAAAGTGGTATTTTGTGTGCTTTCATTAGGCATCAAAGTTTATGCAATCAAATAGTTCACTCGTATGTTGTTTTGAAAAAATGAACATTGAGCATACTGTAAATCTGCTTTTTTTGACATGTAACCACAAAGCATATTCTTCATTGTTTTTGCTATAACGCTGCTCATTTAGTGGGTCACCAGGGCAGCACCATCACTCTCAATTAGAGATTATTGTCTGAGGAAGAGCAGTGACTTCCAGTTCTGTTTTTAACCACATCTCTGTTTAATCAGCTGAAGAGCACTTAAAGCTAATTTTCAATCCAACTCCAATGTGTGTGTGCGCAAATGTAATGGGATTTCCACCTCAGGAAAAGCAGTCGCCTAAAAAGCACAGCGCCACCAAAGTATGATAAAACTGAATAAAATGGTGACTGAGCGAGTATAAATGTAGATGATGTTTGAAGGTGAATTGATGGCATTTCTAGGTAACAGATTTAAGTCCTTGTCTGGATGGGTGGGTTTGTTCTTCGTCACTGAGCTGGATTAGACGTGAAATCTGCCTCACCTCTACCCCTTTAAATAGGATTTGGGCTCAGGGTCTTTTGGACTTAAACTGGCAGAAATAGGAGTACAATGTATGTTTTGGCTTAACTGTTTCTTCTGTTAAGCCATCTTTTTGTTGGGCATTGCCTTACTTCCATTAGATCTGTTTTTCTTAAAAAAAAAAAAAAAAGTCCCTTGCTTTCTAGAAAATACCATCTATCTTATAGTGGTCCTGTCTGGCCAAACATCACAGCTTCCAGTTTCTTCTGGTGGCACTACAGAAACTTTTCAAGTTTAAAAGTTTAAAATGAGTTTGAACTAATATAATGTCAGACTGGAAGTTCTTATTACAACGAACACATTTATTTATCTACACTTGAGTCTAATGTTGCTACTGTAACAAAAAATACCAAACCTCAGTCACAACAGTCCATTATTTCAACCCCAGCATATATCAGCACTTTACACATTGTTTAAAATTGCCTTTTACATAATGAGAGCCAGGCTGAGAGACCTTTAAAGACAAAATTCTGATATCTCAAACTAAACTTGAATTTAATGCTCAGGTTAGATTAAATGCAAAGGTTTTTATGTACATTACCAGGATGACTGAATCAGTGTAAGGTGTGTTTGCGAAACATTTTTCTCTTTTTGACGCCACCCTTATGTGCAATATTGCAGCAGAACTGTGAGAGAAAAATGAATAAAGAAATTAAATTTCTCTCATTTTGATTACACACTAAATGTTGCAATGCATTTAGTGTCTGTTACAGCATTTTAAACAATGTCTACAATCATATTAAGGAAATTCCAAAAACTTAGTGTGTTTCACACACTATAAGTTTTGGTGTCTTGAATAAAAACTAAATTTATGGTCAGTACAGAGCGGAAAAAAATAAACTGATGAAGCACAATCACAGCCATTTTTTTAACCTTGTAAGCATGTCAAAATTACTATGTCACATTTTAAAGTGGAAATCAGGTGCATAACTCTTTGTGTGAAGTGTTAAGCAAACTGAAACTCTGCAATGGAGCCAGTCATTTGTAAAATTGAACAAACTTCCACCTAGCAGGTTCAGTGTATGTTAACACCGGTGCAAGCCACTTCATAAATGAATGATTATCACTGAATATTAAACAGGCGCCCTGATTTGGTCTCTGGTCTCTGTGGTAAAGTCTCTGCCCTCTTTACACGATCTAAATCCCTCTTCTCTGTTTCCTCAATCTCCTACTAAATCCTCTCACCTGAAATGTACCCGTATAATTTCTCTTTCCGTCTCTCCTGCATCTAGGAATACTTTTCTGAAGAAGTGGACTCATATGCAGCATCTGCACTCAATATAAAGAGTACTTTCTTCAACAAGCACTTTGGATCTGCAGCCAAACTGTTGCTCTGATACAACACATAGTGCCTTCGTCAAAGAGAATGTGACAAATATTACTTCATAATAATAATAAGTGAGAGCCAATGATCATTTTTGTTTTTGCCCTTTTCCATATGAAATGTGCATTCCTTCAATCCAAGCACAAATTCAGTGTTGAACAGTTGAATGATGCCTCCCAGTTGAGGCTTCCTCATCAGTAATCACTCCTGCTGCTGAGTTACACTAATAGCCTCTGCCTAGTTGCTCCCTCCAATAACGTTAGGGTGTAATCCCCGCCAGCTAAAGAACTACCAATTAGGATTTCAGGTGCAGGGTAAACCTCGACCTGATGCCCCAACCTTTTACACCGCACTGCACTGTGAAGAGGAACGAGGGGCAAGCAAGGGAAAGGTCGGCGACTTGAGAGAAAGCAAGCGTGCTCAAGATCTGGTGGGAAAGAGATGATTTCTGTCTTTTCTAGTTGATGGAAAAACAAGAATCAAAGGAGAGAGGAAGCTTTTTGTTGGATGCCACACAGTTGGATTTAATTTATTGTCTCCCAGTCGTCATTTGACTCTCTTCTACAGCAAGAAAGTACAGTAAGTGCTGCCATGTGGTATGAACTTTGTTTTTCTTAAATTAAATTACTACTGATTGATATGGCGGTGACATTTTAAAGGAGTTCTGCCATAATCATCAATATTATCTCACAATTCAAAATTAGAAAATAAGCCCTGACATCGATTTAAACAGAGCAAATGTTCCTATTTTGTAGATCATAATTACATTAAGTTCTTTTGATTTAGCTATTCACCCACAGGGACCAACAATATCACTTCATCTGTGATAATCCTTTGCTTTGTCTGACCTGTTTAATCACAATTAAATTACTAAAGTTTAAAAAAAAGTAGGTTAATTAACAAGGAGGTCAATCATCTATATGTCAGTCTCTGGTATCAACAGTCAGTGTTAATTGGATTGTGTCAGGAAAGCACCGGCAGAGCTAACAGGAGCTATCACTTTCAGCACTGCATGTACCAGGCCAAGGCAGAGCAGCTTATTGACATGAAATATACACCCAGAAAGACTTAAGACTCAAGTGATTTCTATTTCTCTTCTATTTGTGTTTGATCCCTATGGTTTTCTTTTACACACCTTCTGTCTTTGTCTTGAGTTTGTTTTTCTTATTTTACTTGTGTGATTTTCATTGTACATATAGTTTGCGCACCGTTGAAGGGAGCCTGAGAACGATATAATTGCTGTGTATATGACAAATAAAAAACTTGTTGTATGATATCATATGGAAATCTTCCTGTAGAGGTGAATGATGTTTAATTTCATAGTTTACCTTTTTTTGAACAATCTAATATATCCATGACCCATATTGTTGGTTTCAGTCTATTATTGTTTCTAGATAAAAGCGTCTTTCCAAAAAAAGCATTTTTTGCCCCACGTTTTAATAGTAGATGGAGAAATCTAAAGCAAGAGAAAATAGAGAGAAAGAAAGAGAAATAATTCCTTAAACTGTAAATAATTAACAGGAATCCAACTAAAGCAATGAACATTTCTTCCATTTACAATATATTTCAAAACAAAACAAAAGAACAAAAACTATTTATAGTTCAAATGAGGTCATCTGCAGAAAGACGAAAAGCTGAGGAAGTGAGAAAGGCTTCCAAGTGTGAGGCAGCATCTTTCCTGGCTGCTCCCCAAATCCTTTGGCTCGAGTGAGTGTGTGCACACCCAACTGCACGCAAGTTTCGCTTCATGCTGCACCTGTAGCATGTCAAATAAAAAACTTCTCTGCTGAGACATTTGCCTTCTGAACAGCAGGGTGCAGCAAATCACAACATTATCACTTCTCCATCCTCAATATCTCCATACAGGAAAAGAAGTCATTCTGCACTTGTTATAAATCACTCGAGTATTAAAACAGATACAGCCTCATGTAGACAGGTCACTGAATGTACTGATTACATGCAACCAGCCTCTGGGTGTGCACACACCCACTCAAGCCAAAGGATTTGGGGAGCAGCCAGGAAAGATGCTGCCTCACA
>JBAJHX010000067.1:8683334-8705811 GCA_037176925.1 Amniataba percoides
CAACCAGCCTCTGGGTGTGCACACACCCACTCAAGCCAAAGGATTTGGGGAGCAGCCAGGAAAGATGCTGCCTCACAGCTTTTTGTCTTTCTGCAATGACCTCATCTGAACTACATTTGAATAGTTTTTTGGTTTTGTTTTGAAATATATCGTAAGTGTAAGACATGTTCATTGTTTTAAGATTAGTGATATAAAGTGTTGATGATAATGGAAATAAGACAAACCTTAAAAGACAGTAAAAGTTAAAGCATTAGAAATATCAGAATAATGGCTAAAGGCGCTTCATAAAGCATTGTATTAAATCTCAAACAGAGAGTATTTTGGGACCCATGCTGGTATTAAGGACCAGATGAAGCTGATTCCTTTTAACATGGAAAGAGAAGGAAATTAGAAGTGGTAAATATTACAACAACACATTATGGATGTGTGTAGAATCAACTGCCAAGTGCAAGACAGACATATTTTCAGCACTCTCACTGATGTCCTCACTGGTTTTGTGTCAGACAGAGGAGCAGCCATGGACATCGGCGGTTTGGAGACGGTGGTGGCAAACTCTGCCTACGTTTCAGCTCGTGGCAGCGTGGACGGGGCCTCGGCAGCCGCCATGCGTGACAAGAAAATGCGCGCCAGGCTGAAACTCCCACACATCCGAGACTGTGAACACATGAAGACAACCGTAGACACAACCTTTGACAGCATGTGTGTCAAACAGCCCATCGGCAAGCGCCTGTTCCAACAGTTTCTCGAGAGCGACGCGAGCCACAAAAACGCTGGGGAACTGTGGAAAGACATCGAAGACTACACCATATGTCAAGAGAAGGACAGGGTGCAGAAGGCCCAGAAAATTGTTAATAAGTACTATGAGTCGTCGTCAAAGAATTTTTGCAGCTTCCTGGAGGAGAAGGCCGTCACTCGAGTTAAGGAAGACTTCAAGAACGTCCGCGGCGACCTGTTCAAAGAGAGCGAGCAGCAGCTGCTCAAACACCTGGAGAAGCAGGCCATAGATGGCTTCAAGAACAGCATGTACTTCCTGCGCTTTGTTCAGTTCAAATGGTTGGAGAGTCAGCCTGTAGATGAGGAGTGGTTCATGGACTTCAGGGTCCTGGGTAAAGGAGGTTTTGGGGAAGTGTTTGCTTGTCAGGCTAAGGCAACAGGCAAAATGTACGCCAACAAGAAGCTGGAGAAAAAGCGTCTGAAGAAACGCAAAGGCTACCAGGTAAAGCACTGATGTGGCATCTAATGTCTCGCTCACAGCCATTCATGGTGTCAGTCCAAAGAGTAACAGCTCACTCTAACGGCATCCTCGTGTTGAAATAAGACAGAGCAGATTGTGAGAGAACATTACCTAGTCAGTGCAGAGGTTTAGCTTTCACCATAAAGGCTCAATGTAAAGAAGCTTGTGACTAACAAAGCAGCTCAGTGGCAGACGCAGAGACGCTGAGCACTTGACTGAAGCCAGCTGATTCTAAAAGCATTTGTGGATAATGAACCTTTCATTTTGTTACCCCGTGTTAGAGCCGCACCGTGAAAAGGCAACACTTCAGTTTCTGAGTTATAAAGACTGGTGAAGTTCGGTGACCCGAGAGGAATAAAAACTTCCGTGGCAGTAAACCTACCACAGCCTGAGGATATATAGTTATATGTAGAATATCTAGGAATGCACTCCTCACTTAATGTAATTATACAGTATTATATATTTGCACTATATTCACCTGTCTTGGCTTGACAAAACCTCATGAAACCCTCAGGCTCTTCAGCTCCACCTAATCATTATCTGCTGAAACCACATGCAGAAAAAGCACATGGCTTCCCATTGATAAAAGCATTTGAAGTACCCAGCCACCAAGAACTGTAAACGAGACACCAAACCCACCACTTAAGTTGTGTTTTTCCTACTGTGACATGTCAGAATCTCTAACGTGAAAAAGCGTGAGATCATGGCCATGGCTTTGACACACCTGAATTAAATGCCTTTGTCTGACAAGGATAAGAAAATGATGAGAGTTTAATCAGGAAACACACCTGTGTGGCTGGACAGTAGGTGTGTAATTGTTGACATTGTACATGTTTGCTTTTGTTGGACTAATCGTGCTCTGATGTTTGATTTGTGTTTAGGGGGCAATTGTGGAGAAGCGCATCCTCGCTAAAGTCCACAGTCGCTTCATTGTGACTCTGGCTTATGCCTTCCAGACCAAGACTGACCTCTGCCTAGTTATGACCATCATGAATGGTGGAGATCTCAGGTGCTCTGTATAAAAAGTCTAGCTTTACACACACATACACACTCTGATCCATAGAGAAACCTAAACATCATGCATTTGAAACACACACTACAGACTAGTTTCTGTACTTAACAAGATAGGAGCAGTGTTCCACTCTTCTCATCTCCACTAATCAGCCTAAGGTAGATAAACCTCACCGCTAATATGCAGACTAGGCCTTCAGGTGCATCCTGCTATACGTCAGAGAATAATTCAAGTAATCTTGAGCTCTGTCCTCTGTTTTTTCTTCATTTCACAGAGGCTTTTGAAAACACTAAAAACATCCCTCCCCCATGTTTGACAGGTTTCATATGTATAATGTGGATGAAAAAAATCCTGGCTTTGATGAGAAGAGAGCACGTTTCTACATATGTCAGATCATCTGTGGGCTGGAGCACCTTCACCAGCACAGGATCATCTACAGAGACCTGAAACCAGAGAACGTACTGCTGGATGATGCAGGTGAGTAATGTGGGTAATGTAACGTCCTGATGCATCCACCTTTGGTCTTTACCTACGTGAATGTGACTTGTTTTTTTTTTTTTGCACCAAAAACTACAGAGGTTGAATGATAATGATAATAATAATGTATATATTCATTATCTGAACAAGAACTTCCAATATATCATACAGTCATTATTCATTAATTTAGTCAATTTGGAGTTAATATCTACAAGTTATCTATTCACTGGTGTAATCAAAGCCTTTTCACTCAGGACACGTCCGCCTGTCAGATTTGGGTCTGGCTGTTGAACTTCCACCAGGGAAAGACAAAACGACTGGATATGCAGGAACTCCAGGTAATATATAAAAGTTCAAAATGAAGTTGGACAAAAGTGGCCTTGTGGAGAGGAAACAGCATCATTCAGGTCAGTGTTACAGTGAAAAACAAACCTGCACCTCATGCAGACCGTGGCGTCTCTGCATGCAGGTTTCATGGCTCCAGAGCTGCTCCAGAAGAAGGAGTACGACTACACAGTGGACTATTTTACTCTGGGAGTCACCCTGTATGAGATGATTGCAGCCAAAGGGCCCTTTAGAGTACGAGGAGAGAAGGTATTAAACATGTGTAAACGTTTGTTGGAAATTATATCCTCAATTCACAAGTCAAGTTCTTGTCTTGTGCCAGTCCTCTTTTGCCCGACCGTACACGCAAAATGTTCTCTTTCTTCAGGTTGAGAACGACGAGGTAGCCCGCAGAATCTTGAACGATCCAGTTTCATATACACCAACCTTCAGCAGCGATTGCAAAGATATTTGCGAGGGCCTGATGCACAAGGACCCAGAGAAACGCCTGGGGTTCAAAAATAACAGTTGTGACGAGCTCAAGAATCATCCCTTCTTCAAAGAGATTAACTGGGGTCGCCTGGAGGCAGGTGGGTGACGCAAAAATGCAGCTGAAGCACTTTAACAGCAGCTTGAACAAATACAAAACATCACGGTGACTTGAGTCCATCCTTTCATCAAATTCTCTTATAAATGTCTCACTGGGGAGGCAGTTTAATGACAACAACCTCAAGAAACTTGAGATATGGATGACCCAAAAGGGAGATAAAACACAAACATAAGCTACATTTGTTTATGTCCCATCTACAGGTATGCTAGATCCACCATTCGTCCCTGATCCAAAAATGGTCTACGCCAAAGATATCGATGATGTGGGCGCCTTCAGCACAATCAAAGGTGTGGTCCTGGACAACACGGACACCGAGTTCTACAATGACTTCGCTTCAGGCAACGTCCCAATCCCCTGGCAGGAGGAGATGATCGAGACGGGTGTGTTTGGAGAGATGAATATCTGGGGAGAGAACGGCAAGCTGCCCAACGACCTCGATCCCAACTATGTGGAGACCAAAGGTGGAGGCTGTGTGCTCCTTTGAGAAGCAACAGGTGGAGACAGAGGAGGCAGATCTATTCAGTACAAACAAACAATTAGATTCTCAATGTGCTCGTTTGGTGCCACTGAATCATATGCTGTAATGAAGAAATCTTATTTGTGTATTTACGTATTATTTTACATACTATTATGTACCTATATTGTAATATCTTTAATATTTATAGTTACTGTAAAAGCGGCAGCAGGGTGGACATCACATATTTTCAATATAACATTATGAAATAATAAATAAAAAGTAAAAATATGTAAATATGGTTGCACTGATTGTCGTAATACTTGCTGGATATGTCTATATTTTTGTTTAGTTCTTGTATAAAGTTTGGATATTTTGTATAGAAACCAGATGCAATGTTTATATCATATGAATTACTTGGACTACAAGAAAACTCACTATATTTATACTGTACCCTGTAGTGTAATTATTCTTTCTCTATCTATTGTAAAGTAAATAGTATTTAGGTTATTATAATGGCAAATGTTGTTAATAGAAGAGTAAAAAGCAATCAATAAAATCTTGCAAAGCAAACGAGTATGTGTTGAGTCCCCTTTCCACTGTCCACACCAGTGTGCTTATTAGAAGCTGTCAACAAATGAAGAAAAGACAACAAAGAAGATATATAAATTAAAATGATATTTTACATTTCCTGTCTTACATGAACAGGTGGGATTGTTCTCACTGAGAGGAGCAAATTGAATGCTAAATGGCATTATTATTACATTATTCATTGTAAAGCGATTGACTCACAAAAATGTTGAATTAAAAAAAATGACAAATGCCCAAATCTTCTACATTACTCCAATTGTCTTTCTGTCAGTATGGTGTCCATTAATGTGCATATGAATAGTGCTTGTTTGTTTTGTGTTTTATGGCTCTTGGAACTAACGTCCGTCTTCCAAAAAGGGTCAGTTAGATCATCTGTTTACATCAATTATTAACCTATTACCTGTAGTGATAATCAGAAAAAATAGACAGAAGTGCAGTGAAATTGCAGTGAAATTCCTAGAACAAGAAGTATATTACTGTTCGGCCCTGAGCTCAGCCCTGATAACATGGATGAATGAATCACAGCTGGGTGTGCTACTGCTTTTTCTTTTTTATCTGCTTTTAGCCTTTTTTAAGCAATTTAGAATGATGTTTAAACTGGTGTATTCAAACTTACTTTGATAAAAAATAATAATAATACAATGTAAAATAATGACAGCAGACTGCATTACATTCAGCATGAACGTGTAATATGTGAACAACTTCAAATAATTGCTATAAAAATGATAAAATAATAATGAAATACCTGCAAAATAAGACATTTTCTTCTTCTTAAATGTGACTGGTAATGATACAGATTAATGATTCATTTCTCCTGAAAAGGACTGTCAATATTTTAAGTTTTGCCTTATTTGGAATTTAGAAGATTACACGTGAAATGTCCCACAGTTCAGTCAGGAAGCCGTGTCTTCTTAGGACTGTAATACAGTTGGCTAGAAAAAAACACAAGGCAATATTTCTGTTTTAATTAATAACAGAAATTAAAAGTGGGACAGTAGAAATTCTACTCGGCCCTCAGAGCTTTGGCTTCATTATGAGCTGGTATTTAGAGGTTTTGGTGTCAGTCTAGTTTTAAAACTTTGATGATGCTCTTCAGTATTTTAGTTCTGTTTGAATCGAACGATCAGAGATACACAGCAGACTTTGGAGCAGCATGTTTTTCAGTATAAGAGCACTGGTTGGATTCTGAATGTTTCTGTCTTTGTGGTATCAGGACTTTTTATTCTGTAAATTATGCATTTAAACAGATAGGCTATCATGATAAAAAAAAACATGACAGCATTTAGCGGTGAACTTCTGTGCGTTTCAAATCTCCTGAGGAAGATGGCAAGGATCTCACACATATCTTATCTTATCACATTTTATAGATTCATTTTCTAAATCTCTTGACATCCACCCATAACATTATAAAATATCAGATAGCAGTGAGGGGAACTATGGTGAAAGGCGGTGAGATCAAAAGGCAATTCAACATTGACAATGACACTAAATTGAAAAAATGAAACTATTCATGTTCAGGATATATGAGCTGTGTTTCAAACATCACAAGAGCCACACATTGAAATTCTTTCAGTATATCAGACTGCATATTACAGTCACAGCACTGTACATACCTGAGTGTCAAACTATAACTAACTATAATTTCTATATCACATATAAAAACATGAGATAGTTTTCTTTATGATGCTTTATGATGTGCTTACACAGTAACTTTAGTCACCATTGCAGTTCTTGAGTGTTGTGGGTTACACATAAATTATTAAACCACAGAGCATTTCGGATATAACTTATAATCTTAAATTAACATTGAGAGCAATTCTGCAGTAAAAGTGATTGTGAGATTATATTGTATAACTTTATCAGATAAGCCAAATGTTTCATAGTCAAATTTTTAGATAAAAAGTCTTCTAGGAAGGTTAAAGAAGTACAACCGCAGATGTAAACTTGAACTTAACATATCAAAAAAGCTGTGAAAAGAACATCTTGTAGGCTAATAATCAGGATAACATCCTGATGTTTAGCAGATGTAATGTTCACTGTAGTCGGCGCATCAGTTTATGTCGTTAACAACACTATCTAATCAGCACAAACCACAGCTGAGGCTGATGGGAAAGCCGTTAATTTAGAAGATATTTGTTCTAAACACCATAAAATGTAAAACTCAAATTTCACCACAATTCATCCAGTAGTTGAGATATTTCAATCTGAAAAAGTGGTGCATTAGCCAGCAGGCATTGTCACACATAGAGCTGCTAGAGTGGCTAAAAACCAGTTAGTCAAATTAAACGAAATTACACCGGTCTACCAACTACTTAATCATCTGCCATCCAAATCAACTACTTTTCAAGCATCTGTGTGTGTGTGTGTGTGTGTGTGTGTGTGTGTGCTTGACAGAGCTGTAATCCTAGCAGTCGATCATATTGATTTATAAGATCATATTGAAGCAGTGACTTCACCGAAACTCTATTACACAGAGTACACAGATACTGACTGTTCAAAGTTATACACACCTCACATTATTTAAACAGCTTTTTCTGAAAGTGCATTACTAACGCCACACATGAATCATAATCTAAGTGGAGTGTAGAACTGCACAAAGGTTTGTTGAATTATGAAGTATTTTAAATGACAAAAGTCATCTGAATGTATAAAGGTGGTTAAATGGAAAAAGACCAATTTCTTCACAAATAAAAATCATTTTGTACCTGACTGCAGGTATTATTGCTGATTTCGTACAGCATCATGCTGACATGGTCGATCACATCACTGCAGACTCTGCCGTTAAACTCACTTCTTCAGTGTAAAGCATCAATTGTGAGAAAAAGAATTTATCATTTAAAATGCGGAAGCAAACAACTTGTAAAAATGTGTCCCTTACACATAACTGGAAAAACTGGAAAACTATATTTTAATGACTGCAACATTTATTATTTTACCGGATGATTCCTGGAAGTTGGAAGAGAGCAAACACTGACCTCTAAATCAAACAACAGTGATGAGCTGAGTGAACTTTCCCTTTAAGCAGGGAGGTCAACACGGACACAACTGAATAAATATTCCAGCTGACAGGGGAAGGGCAGGGAAATAAAATATTAACAGACAAAAGATTATGAGTTAGAGTCTGAATGTCTCTTCAATACTGTAAGTATATGACAGTACTTTGAACTGTGCTTCTGATTAGTGCTCTGCAAAACAGAATTCACATTTGATAAGATATAGACTGTAAATGGAGAGTTTAAAGTTTCTCATAAACAAAGAATTGCTTGACTCAAAGAGTCAACATCTTCACAGATATTTGAGGATTGTTGAACGTTGGTGTTAACAGTGAATGCACAATTGTTCTCTAATAAACCACCAATACTAAATCTTACATTTTTGCACACTTTCACAACTTATTTAATGTATAGAGGCAAGGAATTAATTATAAGGGTGTGTTCAAAGAGGCTGGTCTCTGGCCCACTTCTTTTAAGTCACAGCACTGTACTTTCTTAATACAACCTTGTTAAATCTATAAGCTCCATTACAAAAAAAAATTATTTACAAAGAGCAAGTATTTAACCAAATCTTTTGTTCTGCTGCAGACTTGTTAATACTTAACCAATGCTAAAATAGACACTTTCTGCCTTCAATAAATCACCCAGCTGGCTGTGTTTGCTCTGTCCTCTATACAGCATTTCTACATTAGTATTTGCATATGGATACAAAAGGGGAAACAAACGGGAGGACAAGACGATGTGAGCAGCCAAGAAAAGAAGAGCGATAGCCAGAGTAAACCTACAGTTCAACAGGAACATCACTTCATGCAATTATTCATCATTAAAACTTTCTCTGGTTGACTTATTAACCCTGCATATAGTTATAGTGTGCTGGTAATTGTGACTGCAGTGCTCCTGAAAGGCTTCTAAAAACACTACAGAATAAACGTATGCATTGTAATTTTTAACTGTCTTTAAAGAAATCAGTGCGCAGTGACTCCAGTCTCTTAAACTCTTTGTTTTTAAGTATAAAGCTGTGATATCTGTTTTAATGTTAACTATTGCCAATGATATTTAATATCATAATTGTCAATCTAAAGAGAAAAAAAGGTCATTGTATATTTACATTTCTATGGTAATATGCTGGGTGATGGGAATTCTGGCTCTTTTTAGAGAATCGACTCTTTTGGCTCAGCTCACGAAGAAGAGTCAGCACTTTCAGTTACCACTGGCTCTTCAGATTTTTTTGTATTTTTTATTGATTTATCACCAATAATGTAAAATTATGTGCAAAATGAATTACTAATGTTAAAATGCATTATGTTTTTTATTTACATGTTTTTATTATATAAACATGCTTCCACATCTATTCACTCTACAAAGTTCTACAAAAAATAAATTATAAAATACAAAAGCAAAGTTTTACCTACTTACAACAAGGCTTTTAACTTTTTTAAAAAAACTTTTCTAAATTTTAAAGCTCTTTTCTACTAAACAAATTAAAAATGAAACAACACAGAATCACTGCAAAACACACAATACAACAAAAATATATATTAAAATATGTAAAACAAAAAGGAAAAAAATCAGCATTCAAATAACTTTAGTCTTTAGTGAAGATTAGCACTGAGAAACACCAAGGGCCTCATCTCTGAGGGGCTGATCTGGTTTCTTCTGTCGGTAATTATCTGCCCTCTCACACATTTTCTGAACCTTACCTTTCCAGCATGTTATCTCTCCTTCTGGTCTGCTGGTCCATTGTTCTCTTCCTCCCTGATTCCCTCTCTACTGTGTGTGTGTGTGTGTGTGAGTGTGTGTGTGTGTGTGTGTGTGTGTGTGTGTGAGTGAGTGTGTGAGACAACACCACACATCTTGACCAATCACCTTCTGCTTGAAGAGAGAAAAAAAAGAGAAAAAAAACAAAAACAAAACAAAGCGGCTCCCAATCAAGAGCCGGCTCCCGTTCTTCACTTCAAAGAATCGGCTTTAAGAGCCGCTTCGTTCGCGACCAACACATCACTACTGGGAATATGAAATGTCATCAATTTTGGGCGGGAATAGCAGACTTATAATGTAGGTACAGCCAACAAATCAATGTTCAAATTCGTCCAGGTTTGAGTACTTAAAGAAAAATCCTGTGTCAGTTCTCAAGCTCACAAAATGTATATCAGACACAGAAGGTGCGAATAGAGCTCCTCACAGAGGCAATATCTATTGCTTTTGCTAATTATTAATAGAAAATTGCTTTCAAGATGAAAGAGATCATCGAGGTTATAGCACTTTTCCTTGGTTTTGCAAGCTGGATAATGATTTTCATATCACTGCATGATCAGTATTGGAAAGAGTCCACCCAGGATGGCAGCGTAATTATAACCTCCACAATCTATGAGAACCTCTGGATGTCCTGTGCCAGTGATTCAACGGGAATCTATAACTGTCGTGACTTTCCATCCCTTTTTGCTCTCCCAGGTAAGTACATTTCAAGTTGTTATTGTCCAGAAGTCTGTTTATGGTCCTAAACTTTACACTTCAGAAGATCCTAGAAAAGTCACGTAATTTATATTTATATGTTAAAAAATATAAATCTGATTATTAATCATGATTAATAACAATTAGATCATGCTCCTATTGACATTTTTAACATTGTCATTTGTGATTTTAGCTTATTTTTCCCTGATGATTCAGTTACATGTAATAGCTGAGTTTGCATTTTCTAATCTACAGAGTCATACAGAGAGACATACAGCGTTATATTCTCTGACCGGGGCACGTGCGTCTCCTAAGAAATCTGTAAATGTCTATAAATGTCAGTCTAAATGATCAAGAGCTACACATACAGAATTCTACAGCCCATGACAAAAATGTCAAGTTTGTAAAGCTTGTAAAGTGTATTTTTTTAAATAAAAGAAGGATTCAAATCCAGTTTTTGGAAGTTCTCTAAACAAATATCGATAGTTATACACAGTCTGAATTCAAATAACTTATCAGCTTTGCAAACATTATAATCGGGACAAAATATGATCATTACATTGCATCTGTGCTTTTTTCTGTTGAATTGCTTCCATTGCATTGGATGTAATGCTACATGTACTGCCATTTTACACATGGTACTTGCACACTTCGCAGATAAATCCAGCTGTTCTTGTGAAGCACTTGGTTCTTTTGATACACTCTTAAACATGTAATGTAAACTATGTTTTAAGAAGTATCCATAAAGTTGGCATTGATTCAAAAGCACGTAAAGCAGTGGGTCTTGTGTTGTGTAAACCATCTTTTATACAGTAAGTTAAATGTTTTTTCTGTGGGTGACCAAGAGTCTGCAGTGGTCCTCCATCACTATGATGATAAAGGCCCGCATAGAAAACAATCCTACATTTGTTAAACTGTTGAATGAAGACAAATCTATCAGGCTCTGCGGTGAGAAAAGCAAACAGGTTTATCTGTGGGGAAGTAAAGTTTGGAGGTCTGCAGTTTGGTATGTGGCGATGCGTCCTCACCTTACAGTGCCTCAGATTCTCCCATCATCCCTCAGACACGGGGGTGGAATGAGGAGCTAAAACCCGACTTGAATCCCATCAATAACGGTTTGATACTGTTGACACAGTGTTCAAAGCAAATGTCAAAAAGGTGACAAATAGCTTGGAGTCTATAGACGTTAGTGAGCAGGTTGGAAGGTTGGACCTCTCCTTTAAGTTGGGTAAACATTTGGAGTCTTTGAAAAGGTTCAATAGAGTTGAGAATAATGGGGGGAAATCATAAGAGGGCTATTTGGTATTAATTATTGATTTGTAGTTTCCTTAGCATCTTAGCTCAGGGGTTGGTGGGAATCAGTCTGGCACACTGAGACTTTGGGGCCAACAAACCCACACGGTTGTGCAGGAAGATCAAGTGTTTCTCTCTCTGGATAACTTTGGGGCAGAAGAAAAACGGAAATATGAATCCGATAGTGGAAGCTTTTGCCTTCTTCTTGGGGTTTCTGGGCTGGCTGATGGTTGGGGTCGCCCTTCCAAACCGACAGTGGAAGGTCTCCACAGTGGACGGTAACGTTATCACCACATCAACCATCTATGAAAACCTATGGATGTCCTGTGCTACTGACTCTACGGGAGTCCACAACTGCCGCGATTTTCCATCTTTGCTCGCACTTAATGGTATGTTGCTAACACAGAAATTGTTTTATTAGTATTGCTGACCACTTATCTGGATTAAATGCTAAACCACCCACTCAAGCAATAAGTGGTTCTTAGACTGTGACGTGGCAAACAAGATTTTACTCTTCAAGCAGCCAAGTATAGAAGATGAGCAGGGAAATACAGCTTTTATGTCAAAAAAACAAAACGGTGAATTGTCGTTCATCCCTGATATGTAAAAGGGTGACTGTTATGAAGAATAAAACTGTGATTCACACTGAATTCACACTGAAGCAAGCAAAAAAATGGCTGTCCTTACTTGTCACATTGTTTTCCCTGATCAAGACAGGACTTTAGTTTACCTTTAAAAAAACTCTCAGGAACACTACTGGCTACAATCTGTAGGCTAGAGGGGTAATATAAGATACGATAAGATGTATGAGGATAAGCAAGCATAACCACAGATGACTCATACAAACAGATACTCATAAAATAATAAAAACTTTACAGGGATTTTTAGGAAATGATATTAATTCAGATTTGTTGGAGCCTGTTAGATACTCAAAGTCTTAATTTTTAAGAACCATAAGGATAAGTCAGGATTTCTAATCACAGGCAGAAACATAATTTCCACTTTCCATGTATATTTCAGTCTTGTTAAGATGTGGGCCTGAAGAACACTGATATTACAGGTGTTTATACAAATATGACTTTATCTGCTGGAAAATGCTGGATGTGTGGACAGACTTTTGGTTTAATGTTGTAGCTTAAGTTGTATTTGGTGCAGGACAATGCCATCAGAGCCTGTCAGAGGCTTCTGTCTGTGCCAAACAGTGAACTTGTCAAGAGGAACGTCTTGCGTGTATTGACAATGTCTACCTAACGTATTTATTTATGTATATATTTAAAACATAATAATAATGTGATTAAATGTTGATCTTTTTTTGTGTGCACACAGGGTACATTCAGGCCTCCCGGGCACTCATGATTGCTGCCATTGTGTTTGGGACGTTCGGGCTCGTGGCTACTCTCGCAGGAATGAAGTGCTCAAAAATAGGAGGAGAAAACTACATCCTGAAGGGGAGGATCGCTGGAATTGGAGGAGTGTTCTTTCTACTGCAGGGTAAAGAATTGGGGTGGATGGATGTGGACATAAAAAAAGCACAAGAAAATGAGTCATAATTACTGAAGAGTAGTCCCTGAAGCTTGTTGGAAAATGTTAGAAATATAGCTTCAAGCATTTTAACACATAAGACTCACAAGAAAATGATATAAGATAAAAAGTCAAATCTCATCTTGACACACTCAGACAGGTTAAACCAAAAAGGTTCAAAAGGTTATCTTTACTCTAAAAAAGCTGCTGGTGCACAAAAGGCTGCCATTAGCAAAGGCATTTGGATTGTTCAAACTACCTAAAATAAACAAAGAGATGCAGTGAGAGCCAGAAAATTACTTTTGCAATTTATCGCAATGCTACATTTATTTTCTCATAAATCGTCAGATAATACTGCAAAAAAATGGTTTGAGCCCCTTTAGGACTGGCATCGACACTATTATTCCAAACATGGCCTCCTTCAAACCCTGAAAGAGTTTTGACCATGTTCATCTTATCTTAGCTTGTAGCCTGTGTGCTGTTTGCATTGGAAAAACATCCCACTTGTCTAAAGTAAACAATGTTTTGCAGGGATCTGCACCATGATTGCTGTATCTTGGTATGCAGCCAACATCACGCAGCAGTTCTTTGACCAGTTTTATCCAGGGACAAAGTAAGTCAGCACAATCAGCAGCAGCATTTCAGCTGGATGTTTAATAATAATCTGCAGAAAATGTATGTTAAATGATACTGTGTCACAGGTATGAGATTGGAGAGGGCTTGTACATTGGCTGGTCTTCAGCTGTACTTGCCATCTGTGGAGGTTCGTGCCTGATGTTTGCCTGCAGATTCACAACACCCAGTGAAAAAATGTGAGCATCTGATGTTTGATACCAGTTTACTATTATAGTAGAGGTGATTCATATTCTCCTGACTGCAATGTGTCTTTTTGTGTTTTAGAGCATATCCTTACCAACCATCCTCCAGAAGACAAATGCTGTCCACCGTGGCAACGTCTCAGTCTGTCCCGAGCAACTACGGAAGAAATGCGTATGTCTGAGAAGTGACAGGGAAAGCTGGCTGGGTTGGAGTCAGCTGAAAGTGGAAAAGAACATTTATTATCCTGAGTGCACTACGAGAGGGCACGATTCAGAAAGGAAAACATCTACAGAATCATGATCATTAAGAGCAGTTTCATATGCGCAAAAGGCAGAGAGAAAAATCACTCTGCACGTAAAACCATGGGTCAGTGTCAAAGCTGTAAAAAAGTGGGGCCTGGGATTCCCCAAGAGGTGATTCAAAAATTAATGCATATGAATGATCTTAAAATACAAAATACCCCATAAATGAATGAATGAATGAATGAATGAATGCAAGAAAAAAAGTGATATCAAAACCAAATGTAAATGGAGAAAAATAAGTGAATAAATAAATAAATAATGATGCCATGCTGAACCCTAACCCTGCCCCCTCCGTGTATAATGGAGCAAAAAAGGCAGTAACCAAGGTTTCGACACCCACCACCCCTTTACTGTCGCCCAGAGTGACTAGGCCAGCAAATGTGAGGAAAAGGCTGGAGGCATGAAGCAGATGGGTGCAGGATGAGGTGGAGCTGGCCCTGAGAACTGTAATGGAAATTCCACCCTCACTATTATAAATTACCTTTATGAGTATTAGACTTTAATTAAGACCTAAATTCCTTTAAAAGAGAGACCTCTGACTGATAACAGTCATCTTACAACAGGCAGACAAACCATCATGAGGTTGTCTCTGACTGGTTTTAAATCTTAACTATAATGCTCTGATTAACTATCTTTCTGCCAGACTCCTTTTACACACAAAGAAACCCTGAAACTATCCACTTGATGGATTGACATGACCTCACACTCCCTCCCATCCCCACCTTTCCTTTGTTTGCATCCCACTATAAGTATCTGTGCTGAGAATAGGAGCTAAAAAGTTAAATAGCGTCTGTAGCCTATATACACATACACATAATATATTAATGTATGTGTAGAAAAATTAAAGTATAAACAGGAGGGATGATAGAAAAATTCAATATTATACATTTACATTTTAAGTTCTATGCCAAATGGCCTGATGTGACCTGTGTGGTTGATCTCACAGTAGACAGTGTCTCTGTGTGTCTCCTAGGCTGTGCAGTAATGAACAGCTCTGTTGCGATAAAGTGTGCCCGACACTGACCCACCTGCTTTCCTTCCAGATAACAACTACAAATTGTCTCTGTGACCTTAGAAGCACGAGAAACTTAATGTTACTTTGAAGATTATGTTAAACGCCCTGTGTAACGTGATAAAAAGCTCATAGGAGACTGACTCCCAGAGCATTCCCATGTTGATGGATCCAATGTATCTGTTGAATCTCTTGCAAGTATTACAATTTTTTGCCATTTTTTACATTCTCAGTCAACAGTCTTTGTTGTTTAAAAGAATAACCCTAACACCCTTCCAGGTACAAGTTCAAAAGGATCTTCTCTCTGGGAAATCTGCAATCTATTACATACTATACACTATAAATGTGAAATAAAAGTCTTCTGCAGGATTACATAATATCAAAATATTTGTAAAAACAAGTAAATCTAATCCTGTGACTTTTGACCGTGCAAAAATCATGAGGGAAATTTGTATTGATTTTCAACTATAGTAATAACTGGTCTGCTACAAGTGTACACTTACAGTGCACCAGGGGCTTCACCCAGTGTGCGAACCAGAAACCTTAAGTAAGAGTCAAAATGAATGTAAACAGCTTTTGTGCATTTCAATCTTTTTTGGAACGTGTATATTTTAATGTAATGTCATACAGTTATTATTTAAGTGATTTTAGACGTGTTCCTGTGTACTCAAATAAATACCATTGTAGGTGACTGATTACACTAAATTATGAGACATGTTAATGAGAGATTATGACTGTTCAGCAACATGACTTTTATTATTACATGAAAAATTGTACTGGTTCACATGTTCAAATAAAGTTTCGGGTTACAGAGCCTGTTTGCACACTGTTCTCTACTTTGACTCATCTGAATCAAATCAGCACACCCACTTAAACTTTTGAGAAAATTATCCACTACATTAAGTATATTTTCACATTACATGAACATCAAATATGGACCAAATTCAAGATTGGCATCTTCTACCAAACAGTGAGTCCAGCTGCCTCTAACTCACCTCTGAGTACCTAATAGTGATTGTGCAGAATTTTTATGCCACCTGCTGGAAAAATATGGTGTCACATCTCAAACTGGATAAAATCAGGTTGACTTGCACTGTGCTGCTGGAAAACTGGCCAAATCATCAGCAGTCCCTACAAAGTTTAAAAGCATCAGAGCCTTGTCCTGTTGTAATTTCCAGATGAAGGCAGTTGTTTTTGTCTTTGTTGAGATGCAAACTGAATTTGCACTCTGAACTGGAAGGTGCCAAAGCTGCAACCATGAAAGGTCAAAGGTACTTTAATGAAATTAGAGCAATTAAAATCATATGAATAAATTATATGTAACTCCTCATAATTATGGAAGTCTTTAAATCAGGACATAATTTAGTTTAATGAGAAAAAGAAGGTACAAGGGAACCAGGTATGACATATTTCTTAGAAAACACCTAATCTTTAGGTGCCTCACTTGCTAAATTGTCCAGGTTCTGTCCATCAAAACGTATAAAGTGCCAGCCTTCACTGGCGGTGAGGTCCTGAGCTCCGTTAGCGGCGTAGAAGTCCCGAGCAGGAGTATTCCAGTTCAGCACAGACAGCTGCAGCCGCACACACTCCTTCTTTTTCCCCACCTGAGCACACAACACACACTTTGGTTAATCGTGCACTGATGCCTCTTCGCCAATTTGGACTGCTGACCTCAAACAAAAATGATTAATCTTTTCACACTGCTTAAAGTTGCACTCAAGTTTTTGAATACAACCCTTCATCTCAAGTCCTTTTCAACTGTGATTATATTAAAAAGACCATTTTTAAGAGGAAATTGTGTTGTAGAGGTCAACAGAAAATTTTTTTACCTCTGCGACTTTGCTCAGTAAACCCTTCCCAATGCCATTTCCTGTAAGAGAAATCAATAGAAATAGTTACAAGTTGTGATTCACACATCAAAATTGTTTTAAAAAAAACTATTCAATTTTTATTAACAGTTCAACACATATTTTACCTCTGAATTCTGGCATTACATACAAGTCCTCCAAATACACTGACCGTCCCATCCAGGTACTATAGGTGTAAAAATAAAGCGCGTATCCCACAACTGTGAATCCTGTGTGAAAAAAAGAAACAAGCTGTCAAAAAGACAGACAGGAAGAATACCAGAAAGATAGAGATCATGACAAATACAGTGGAATAAGTGTTACTGTTGCCGCCTGTAAACCAAACAGATCAGACTTTGAATTTGTCTGGTAGCTGAGGGATTTCAACGACATCTGACACTGGCGACTTTTGAGGCAGAACTTCAGTTATTCTTCAACTTCATTATTTGTTGGATGCAGAACCGGTGCATCTAAACAACACAGACTTTTTATTATGTGTGTGAGAAACCAGGCAGAATCAACACTTCACCCTCTCTGGACTTATGCTCCTCGGGCACTTCTGCAACGAGGCATTCAAAGAAAGGATTCTGGGAGAAACCGTCTCGCTCCAGCTCTGCAGGAAAAACAGGACAGACAATTTACCTAAACGGAAACAAATCAACCCTCCGTAAGAAGTAACGCTTATTAGCTAATTAGCTTATTAGCCTCATTCAGTGCACTGCTTCCCATGCGGCGTGTTATTCCACTTACATATGAATAGATCCATAGCTTATAGCTGCTCATCACAACTCTGCTCTACAGCGCCTCCAATGGCCAAAAACTCAATCTCGTGCCTTTAAAAGTACTGTCAGTACACATCATACTGCCTTTATAGACAGACACTGACTGATCAAGTAACTTCACAACATGCGATTATTTAATAATGGAGGCTGCATAAAGAAGAATTCATAGAGAAACTAAGCTCATAAGAACTGATATTGATTGATTTTCACATTTCATTATTGTTAATCTTTAGAGAGATCTGATCCTCTGTTTCAGACACCTCCTCGATCATGTTACTGATTAGCACACTCCATTTTTCTTTTGCATGGTTTGAAGGTCCTCTGCAGTTTAATCTACAATAACTAAACTGGGCATTGTACATCTCAGACACAAATCCACCTGTACTGACCTCTGTCACAGCAGAGAGGTTACAGCAGTTAAAGTGTGCTGTGATAAAGGTCTGTCTCAGGCCAACACAAGAAAAACGTAAAAAAAAAAACAGGTCAAAACATTTCAATATATTAGATCTGATGTTTTTATCATTTTATCCTGCTGTCCAGTCACACAGTGAATTCACATGGACTGAGCTGCATTCCATTTGTTGGAGTTTAACACTGTAATAATAACATGTAATACTTCAGTTTTACCTTCATGAGAAATCTTCACTTGGTCCTGCATTTTTTCAAACACGGCCAGCTCCTGTGAGAAGTCAGATTAATAACAATAATGTGAGTGGATGGACGCGGGCTGCTTCCTTTTAATGACCAGCGACACTCACCGAAATCATCCTCGAGATTTCTTTGCAGTCTGCTTTTGTTGAAGTGCGAATTTTGAACTTCATGTCTGCAGCACCAACGCAGCACAGCGAGGTGAATTTGAATGAAGACTTTCTCTGTCAGTGACAACAAATCTAAGCTGCACACGCTGAACAAACAGGAAGTGCTTCCGGGGTGCCACTTGTGTTTTCAAAATAAAAGATATATCGATTTAAAAACTGTGGAAGGAAAATATGTTATCGATTTGAATAAGTTACTTAAATTAATATCAGATATAGGACAAAAGATAACTCTCATTATAACATGTGCAAAAACTTTTAACTCTTAATTTTGATCTACGCGCACGTGATACAATTTGAAACTCGCGGTTTTTGCTGCGTCTTACCGCAATGCACACTGGGAGCTGTAGTCGGTCAAAGTGTTGAAAGTAGTGTTGTACCTCTGCATTGACAGGAGACTGGAGACTGAGTGGAAGCAGCAGAATGAGAAAGAGGGGTAAAACCAAGTAATGCCTGACTTAAGTATTTCCATTTTGTGTCACTTGATAATTATTTCACCACATTTCAAAGGAAAATAACATTCCTTCAACTAAAAGTGCATTTCTCTTACAATCATACTTACTGGTAAGTTGTTATTCATATCATTTCCACACAAAACATGTCAAATATAATAAGACTTCAATCATATTTGATTAACATACTACCAAATACAAATGTTTTTAAAAACACTCCCAGAAAAAAAGGATTTCATACAAAATCTGATTTATTTTAGAGTAAAAAAAGAACAGAATCAATTAGAATATAAGCTGAAACATTACAGATCTCACAGATGGACCTCAGTTTTCATTGGGCATTAACATATTTACAATGTCTGGTCACATTTGCTCTTTATCAGTCAAAAGTTCAAATATTCCCCTTCACACCACTCCAGAGTTTACCCCTTTAAGTTCAGCCCAAACAAGCCTCCTTGTGTGTTCAGCTGCACCAACATGGTAAAAATTTCTACTACCTAAATGAGTCTCAGTGCGGCGACTGTGTGCTCGCTCCAGGAGACTCGGAGCGGTCTAGCTTCATCCCTGTTTCTAGTGGGGTTGAGGAAACTGAGGTTGGTAGCACAGAGCTCTTCGTTTCCAGAGTGGAAGAGGCGGACGACGGCAGAGACACCACGATGTACTTTTGTAGAGGCCGGGAACCTGTTAGTCCGGTGCCACTGCCAGACTCCAGTTTCACCAGAGGCTGCAAGGTGGAGGTGGCGCTGGGAACAGTGCTGGTGACTGGTGAGGCGGACTGGGAAGAGCTGAGGGTGATCACCTATAAGGAAGACAGAGACAGATGTAAATTAATCATCTGAGGAATTTTACATCAAATTATAATATTAATTTTAAAACATATTATACATGTCAGTATTCAGTCATTTTTATTTTTCTTTGCTGTTTTTCGTATTGTGATACATTATATTTGTGTTGCGTGCACTCCTATTATGCCATGTTTTGATGAGAGTAAAACTGAAAAAAGAATCAAAACACCTGCTGAGTGGATGCGGCTCCTGCGCTGGTTGCCATGACGATGAACTTTGTCGCCGGTGGAGATGGTTGCGAGGGGGTCCCTGGACGAGGGGACATCAGGGTGAGGGAGCTCGGAACCTTGATGATGCTGGGAGTGCGGGGCCCTGTCGACCCACTTAACCCACTTTGGGAGACTGTGAGGGTGGGACGGGGCTGCAAAGCAGAGTCAGCATTCATTATTGCATGCTCCCTCACTTCTTTCTGAAATGTTTATGGATTGTGTATCTATTTTTCATGGCCTCTTTTTTTTTTTTTTTTTTACAAGTATTAAACATTTATTTACATGTACTATATTTTTATTAAAATACTAAAGGTACCTGAGTGATTGTTAATGTGGTTCTGTTAACTTGTTGAGCTTGCAGTGCTGCTTGAGTCCTGGCCTTCACCACATTGGAGCAAAGCATAGGTCCGAGGTAACCATAGTCCGTTCGATACTGCTCCACGTTGTCTGGCTGAGGTCGTATCTTGGCAATAACACTTGCACAGTGTTTCTTTAGGGAAAAAAACAACAACAAAATAAATAAAAACAAACATTTTCTACAAACAAACGCATTTTTTATGCATGAAACATGAGCTCTTGTCTGACACAAATTAAGATACAATTCCTGTAGTCATGTTTTTATAAAATGTATAAAATGAATGGCATGCATTTTCAGATGCATGATAACAACAACATTATTCATTACCAGTAAGAGGCTTTGAACATGGTCGGCTCCTATCTTATCGATATTGGAGACCACTGGTCCTTCCATCACTGCTTTGATGCGAGCACCCTCTACAGAAAGCCGAGGAAGGATCAACGTCTTAATCACCTACAGAGGACAAAAATCAAGAGGTTAGTGCCAATCGAAAAGAGTGAAAATGAACATGTGGAAAATAGAACCACACTCACATCTGGTCCTAGTTCAGCAAGTCCAGCGATGCAGCCGTAACGTGTTGTCCACTGGGTTTTGTCATCCAGCCAACTCTGAGAAAACATTAAAAATCTGAGTTATAAATCACTGAAATTATAAGTGACAAAGACACATACTTATACGACAGTGATGGTCTGCTACTGACTAGTTTGAGGTAGTCCTGTATTTTCAGAAGGGTCTTGTTTACTTGCTTATTTTATTTGGGATGTTATGTTGAACTCCAGGAGGAGAAATTAACACACTGCACAACGCTAAACACTACAAAAACCCACCTTGGTAAAAGTCTTGGTAATACGGGACTGAATGTTGTTGGTTGTAGTACTGAAGGTTTTACAACTCTGGGCCATCAGGCGAGCAGCAAAGTCTCGTAAAGCCCAGTGGTTGTCAACATCTGGTCGCAAACACAGCTGCTTGCTCACAATACACGTCACCACGGCTGGGATGAGCTCATGCAGCTACAAATACAGACAGATCAATTATAACACTAGAATACAAGTTTTTTTTTTGTTTTTGTTTTTTTTTAGATTAAAAAAATAATCAATTATTTTTTAAGTATTTTTTTTCACTTACATATTTCTCCAAATACAATGTGGGGTTATCCATTAGAGCTTTGACCATCCGCATTAGGTAAATCAGTAGAGCCAAGTTGTTTTGCACCACATTAACACGAACCTGAAGGAGGAGAGCATAAAGTTAGTACATTCATCAGACATATGCTTGGGTATTTTATATGAGGTGAGTAATGTTTCAACGCATTAGAGGAAAAGATGCTCACTCCTTCAGAAATAAATGTGCTGAATCTTGGAAGCATCTGATACAGTCCAGGATCTGTAGCAATACTCTGTAAAGCTTCCTGAAAGAGATAAGATGAAGCACTGATCAAACAAAAGTAACAAAATGGGCAAGTTTAAAAAAAAATAATAATAATTCATTTGTCAGATGTCCTGTTAGCTGAAAGTGCTGTCGTGCATTTACTTTATAGCTGATCAATTAAACTTACTATGCAATTCTTGCTTCGTTCTTGTCCCTTACGAGAAAATGTACGTAATTTATTACTTGGCATGTATTAAATAAACCATGTATAAACAAAGAATGACAAAACTTACTGCTCTCTTAGCTTCACAGGAGCCAACACACGCTTCTGTGATCTCCTTGTAGTAGAGCTGCTGTTCCACAGACAGCTCATGAGTGCTGCGTGGCTTCAGCCTAATCAGACCCTTCTCCTTTCCTGAAAGAAATAAATACAATCATACAGGATTAGTGGTTGAAAAGGGAAGCAAAGTATAGGAAAGGGAGGGGAAAATGGGAAAAAGTTTCATTTCAATAGCAGACACTGACCTTTGCCATCAGCAGCCGTTGCCCCCTGACTTTTGCCTTGAATCGTACCTTCTTCCTCCTGACCAGGTTTGACAACTTTGAGGGGCTCGGTAGATTCAACTTTCTGTTGCTCTTTTGGTGCTGTTATACAGTAAATACAACAGAATATTAAACCCAAGTCCTCCCAAAGTTTTACAGATACTT
>JBAJHX010000067.1:8722556-8738669 GCA_037176925.1 Amniataba percoides
AGGAGGGGGTGGTGTGTGTGTGTGTGTGTGTGTGTGTGTGTGTGTGTGTGTGTGTGTGTGTGTGTGTGTGTGTGTGTTTTGGGCGTGTGTGTGTGTGTGGGGGGTTCTGTTGTGGTGAGTCAGAAATCAGACAGTCTGACCCTGCACGTCACATCTGATGCCTCTCCTTCTCTCTCTCAGTTCCCGCTCCATCCAACCTGTTTGCATGTCTCTGTGAGCACCAGTGGAGGAGCTCATGTTCAGCACACAGCGAACTCATTGACCTCAGCTCCGCCAGAAAAAACATCTAGCTCTGTCACCCTCCCCATCCTCACTTCGAACTCTGTAACCTCCCCCTCGCTTTCTTTTTTCAGTCGAAACTTCTCATTCGTGCACAGCCCGCTGCCTCCACTCTTTGGATCAGGCTTCACAAGGCTGCCGTTGATGTATAGTTTGAGGTCGAACTTGCTGCGGTTCATTGCCTTCGTATGGGGACAGTCATCCAAAATAATACTCAGATGTTTTAGGCTTGCTCTTTTTCTACTATTATCTGAAGTGTCATTCTGGTCTTAGTTATGCACAGACATAAAATTAATGAAAATAGATCACTTGATAGAGCCATCTTCAATATGAAATAATCCAAACTTTATGTGTTTTTTATTAGAAAGTTTCATAATAAATAATCAAGTAAATAAATAATAGTATTATCATTCTTAAAACTAATAATAAGCTGACAAATCAAGATTCTACCATATTTATATGATGCAGTAACACTAGTGGTCATGGACCGATGATTCATCTGTATTCGCCAAAAGCCTTAAACCCAACCCAAGACCAACCTTTCAGAGACACACTCAGACAATCTGCCTATTGTTTTGAATGTGAGTGCCTTTATCTCCATGCTTTGTATATCCCTGTTGAATCCTGTGGTTGGGGACATCTGGCTTTACTAACTGCAGGGAGCTACTTTTGCATTCACTTGGGTATTCAGGGGAAATTCCCTGCCAGTGTTGTGCTTTGGTCTTTTATTGTACCCACCATCCAGCACGGTGCATATTAGGAAGATCCTGTCCAGAGAGACCAGACTGTACAGTATGTCTGTGCCCTGTCTCACAGTTTCTTCGCTCCTCAACCATCAGTGTTTTTCTTCCTGAGAGAATTACCACAGGAGGCGCCTTTTTAAGGTTTATAACATAGCATTATGGAAAAACGACTGAATGAAGCTTTAGGTGTATACATGTTAGCACAAGGACAAATGTGACCACATAGAAAAAGAGTGAGCGAGTTGGTGAAATTCAAAGTAATACAATCTGTCTCATTCAGGAGGGTTTTTTGTTTTTTTTAAATGCTAGTAAGGCAGTTTTCAAACTAGGACCCAGGGGTTTGAGACAGGACACAGATACTCAAAGACCTTTGGTTCATATTTATGCATTTATCCAACAGCTGTGACGCTTTATAATGTCAGTCAGCTGAGGTCATTGTGAGTTTACAGTAGGTACATTCATGGTAATGTAAGAGATGTTTGTGGCTCTAAAATATATACTGGGGCATGTCTTCTAAAATTACCTACTTTTCCCTGTTTTCCCTGTTTTGTTTTGCTTTTCAGTTTGGTGGAGCAGGGCAGCTGCTGGTGGAAGGGTGGGATAGGGCTGTGCAGATAAAACCTAGTGGAAATCACAGGAAACATATGATTATCGCCTTTAGTGACGAGGGAGCAGTATGACCACCCTAATAAACTCAGATATAAGGGTTTTTACAGCAAGTGGTCAAGTCATAGTTCCAGCAACTGGCAGTTAAAGGATGATAAAATACTTTAATGTGATAAAAATGCATTTTAATGTCATGCAAGAAGAGGCTGAGCTTGTCAGTCATGCATGAGATTCATACAAGTCATGTGAAAATAGCTGTGAAAAACACATTTTACGCATTATGTTATGCATTTAATCTGTTTGATGCTGTCTTTTATTTTGCGTGTTGTCATATTCAGCAACAGATACTGCACTCTGGCTAACATCTGTTTTATAACTGTACCAAATATTTATTTAGGGTAAGACAAATGACACTACATATCTCCAATCCATCCCTCCAGTATGCCAAAAGGGACCAGTGTTTCTCACTGGAGAGCATCAGGAGGGAGTGGAATAGGCTCGATAGACATAATATTATTAACGGAGGATATGGACAAATGCATACATCCTGTTCATCTGCTGGCTTTGACTCAGCTACCAGCTTCTTCTCCACTCTGTTTGGAAAACAACCACTCTGCAGCACTACACCTTCCCATTTGATTTCCACCCAGAAGCAACCAGGGATATCTCACAGGGTCAGCGTTGATTTGCATTTTGAGTTAACATGCCTTCAAATGACTGAGTTGTTGCCAGTCCTCATCAAAAAAGTTATTTTGCTGCCTCCAGCTGCAGCCTGTATAGCCTACACATAAGTGTGGCGTCCACAAAAAACTTACAAATGATGAACTTTTGTCTCACGCAGAACTCGATCAGACACAACCTGTCCCTGCACAGCCGCTTTGTGCGCATACAGAACGAGGGAACGGGAAAAAGCTCCTGGTGGATGCTAAACCCAGAGGGCGGGAAGAACGGAAAGTCACCTCGACGCAGAGCTACCTCCATGGACAACAACAGCAAGTTTGCCAAGAGCAGAGGAAAGGCCACGAAGAAAAAGGTACAGTACTCTTTTATTGTCACATCTGTAAACAGTTTGTTTGCAAATGTATTTTACTTTGGTCAGACAGAGCGACCTCCTAAAGTCTGACAGCCCAGCAACCTCAAAGTCACCACTAATTTTGTTACCTTTGAACAGAGCCAGGCTGGCTGTTTCCCCCTGTTTCCAACTAAATACTGAGCTAATCCAAACTGTTGCTGGTGATAGCTTGGGACATGAGAGTGGTTTTGTTGGTCTCATTAAACTCTCGGCAAGAACTATTCTTATAATTTCAACGTAACTTGACACACTGACTGTTTGGCAGCCTGTGTTAGTGTTTTCTGTTTTTTTGTCCGTAGATTGCTCTACAGGAAGGGGTTGAGGGAGGAGCAGGGAGTCCCGGTTCGCAGTACTCTAACTGGCTGGGAAGCCCAAACTCCCACAGTAATGAGGACTTTGAAGCCTGGAGCTCCTTCAGGACGCGCGCCAGCTCCGACGCCAGCACCCTGAGTGGTCGCCATTCACCATTCCCTTCAGAACAGGACGACCTCGGGGAGGCTGACGGCCACATGATGTATCCTGGAGCGACGGGGACCAAGATAACCTCAACCCTGCCCAGCCTGTCTGAGGTAGCTGGATCCATGGGCCAACATGGTTCAGAAAACGTCATGGAGAGTCTGTTGGATAACCTGAACCTGCTGTCTCCTAAACCACCACAGCTGGTTTCTGACTCCTCACATTCCGCAAATGCTGCTATGCTTCAGAGTAGCCCCTACAGCTCCAGTGGCTTGACCCTGCAGCCGCAGCAGGACTACCGTAAGTGCATGTACAGCCAGGGGAGGATGAACTCCCTGTCCCCTGCGCCCATGCAGGCACTTCCAGAAACCAAGCCAGGCTTTAGGGCATACGAGAGCCAGTATATCTGCCCTGCTGGCCTCCTCAAAGAGCTGCTGACCTCAGATGCAGAAGCCAGTAGGGACTTGATGCCCCCTAGAGATGCACAGGGGTCTCAGGTTGGGCGGGATGGTTGCTTAATGCCCACTTACAGTAGCCAGAGCCACATTGGGCTAAATAATGGAGTAAAAATGATGAATCCTCCTCAGGTTCACCCAGTTCCTCATGTAAATCCACAAGTTATACATAGCCAAGGGCTTTCAACCTCACGAGATTTGAATAGCTGCAACATGATCCCTGTGACTAGTCTGACCAGTCTTTCAGGGGCCCCTCCTCGAATGACCAGCCTGAGGACATGCATGCAGCTGCCCCGTGGACACCCAGCACAGAACAGTGTTGTTTTGGCAAGCTACGGCAGCAACAATGGCTACAGGGAACTTAACTCAGTTCACCCACACAGTCATCATCAGGAGCGGCTGCCCAGTGACCTGGACAACATGTCCATTGAGAGGTTTGAATGTGACATGGAGACTGTCCTCCATGACACCCTTATGGATGGAGGGGCACTGGACTTCAACTTTGACCCCGCAGCTGCACCTCATGGGTTTCCTCAGAGGGTGAAGACCACCACACATAGCTGGGTGTCAGGCTAAGATGCATGGTGGATGACGAACAGGTGAGACTGACAGTTCAAATGGAAGTAAGTGCATATAGTAAAACTAGAACAAATAAAATGTCCTCATAATGTTTCTTGTTCCTGAACGTTTCCTTTCTCCCTCACAGGTTTCTCTCAATATGACCTTCATTCAGAGGCTGGAACTCTCGTCTCTCCTCAGAGCATCTGACAGTTATTTTCCAAAAATGTACATCTTGAGATGCAGCTCCATATATAATAGTGCATGTTATAAATATTACTTTATATTTAAAGGTTTATCATTCATTTTCCAGTACTGATGTAAGGCACAAACAGCCCAAACAATTTAACATCACTTAAAACAGCACTTGAAATATCTCTCCAGTGAGAATATAAATTAAAGACAAACCTGCATTAGCAAACAAGCCTTGTTTACAATTGCCTGTTCAAAATACATGGAAACATGTATATATTTGTTCATTTCTGCAGAGGCATAAAACTATATAGAGTGCATTATGTTTTATTAAATGAGACAGAAGACAGTACCACAGTGCCTGAAAAAAAAAATTTAAGGCCAGTCTGACATTGGGCCAACATTGCTCAAACACATTTTGTCTTCAGGCTGAACTTTGCCCAGCAGAAAATACCTGTAGGACCTCAAGGTGCAGTGGGGACACAACAACTTGGTTATAAGTTAGGATATGACCACACATTGCTCCATAGGTAATACAATGAGTTTTAAAATCAGTTCTTTATGAAATACCATCCATTAAAAGGAGCCAGTTCTGGAGTAGTTTGGGACCAACACTGCAGCATACATTTGGTGAGCTAACATGGATGAATATATTATTAATATTATAATATGAAATAAACACATTAAGCAGTAGTTTTTGGTCCAGTGCCTAAAATGTAAGTATTATTTACATTCTACTGTACCAAAAACCTATCAAATCGGATGTCCCAGACAATCTGATCAGTGACAAGAACTTAAGAACTAAATTTGAGAAGCATTTAATGATTAAATGATCATTTTTAGGCGTACATGCTAGATAAAGCATTGTATCATCTGTATAGTGACAGATATCCTGAAAATATTTTAATTAGCTTGGAATTGGCTTGGCTTTTTATAAATGGATGTTATGGTTCAGTGCTGTGAAATTTAGCATTTCTCCATCTCCTCACGAGTAGATATCAATCAAGACTGTGAGACGAGCTGCATCTCTGACTGAAATGAATTCATGATTCATATACTGCATGAGGGTATTTATTTTATTTAGATTTTTAGCTGTAGCTCTTGCTTCATAGTTTGTTTGCTTGTGAAAAAAATATGTGCCTTTGCTATGTACAATGTATATACTGTATTTGAGTTACATATTGTTATGCTGTATTTTGATTAATTAGACTGGTATTGAATTTGGAAATTACAGATACATTAAAGATATTGCCTTTTTAAAACAGTTTGCTGAAAAAAAAACCATTTCAAAACCGCATTGGATAAACTGGAAATGGATGGATGTTTTTATCGCTTTCTGAAAAAGGGACGTTTTGGAGATAAGCTTAGTGAAACAGTGGAAGAGACACTTACCTCCCAGGACCTACAGTTTTTATGCACCAAAGAGTTATCTACTCTACCAAACACATTTCAGAGAAAGTGTGCCAATTCACTGTGCCTACATGGTCTCACAGACTTATAATGTTGTACATATTATTTTCCTTAGCAGTACATTTTTGTATATGAAGGGTTTACATGACAAGATTTACAAGATTGTTATACTTAAGTATTATACTATATGTTATATTGTCTTTGAAATGGTTGTTTACATATCTCAGTCTGATCTATATCAATAAATATATGAACACTCATACCTCAAAATATTTTACCTCTGAAGTGTTGAAGGGAGTTTTCCTGCCATTTTCCTCAGTGAGTAATGTACTGAATTTATCTTTTGAATTTGTCTCATTTTTATATGTTTTGTACATATTTTTCTCCTTTGTATTTGTTTAATACTGCTTGGACCTGTTCAGAGGGATGCATTGTCTTTGTATTTTTAATGTTTTCTTGTGCTTGAGGATGATAGCCATTAGTTTCTAGTAAATATTTTGTGACAGCACAATAAATGATTTTAAGTTAAATATGAGTATGTGAAATTATACATTTTGAAAGAATTTTTAGAAAACATGTATTGTGATCACAACATTTCAATGAAAGAAATTCATTAAATGTAATTGTATAGTGAATAAAAGTAATACTTCTGTAATTTTAAGCTTATCAGAAAAGTGTATTTCAATAATGGGTCAAAAAGCTACATTGTACAGTTGAGATTTGTGCTCGATTCATGACAAAAAAAAGAGTATAATATAGTACAGTCTTTGACATTACACATATGGTGAAACCCTCAAATGTTTTTTTTTTTTTCAGGAAAGTGAAATGCAGACTTATTTTGTCTTTAATATCCACATCCAGATATTTTTGAAAGTTTTTCTATGTAACCCATTCAATTCATAAATCACCATGCGAACTTGCAATTAAAGTAAGGAAAATGAAAAATAATATTTGTGTGTCTTTGTACTGTCGAAGTAAAGAATGAAATGACATCTAATATAAGCACATAAAATATCTAACAAATTTTCATTAATTTGTTGTAAGTGGGAGTTTTCTTCGGTCTGCTGACTATTTATTAGTTTGTAGTCCATTCCTACATTTTTTTCAGGGATGCTAGCAGATTCCGGAACATTTTGGGAAGTGTATTTCAGGCCAGAAAGTCTAAATACATTTTCAGGATGAATTTTACACCGTTTTTCTTTTTTTCAGAAAGACAAAAATACAATTGTAATTTTGTAGTTACTGAAGAGTTAATAATCTTTTTCATCAGTGCAAAGTTGGATGTCAGATTTATGTTTATGTTTATTAAATACAAAACAGTTACACAGATATGCTTCTCTTTATGCTTTTTTCCTCTCAATGTGCATGTGGCTAGTGCTTAGAAAGAGTCACACCAATTGAAGTTGCAATGCTTTGAGAAGACCTGGACTGTAACATTTAAAAACAACTTGACATAGCGTGACTTGAAGTTATTATGCGCATTAACCTTTTAGAGCATCTTAAACAGTGAAGCTGGCTGCGAGGAATGAGGCCTGTGCAGGATGGACACCCATCATTAAGCACACATGCAGCCCACATGCTGCAATCCAGATCCTCATAGGTCATACCAGGTCACACCAGGTCATACCAGGTCAGTAAGCCCTTCAAGGTCACTGGCATTCGAAGATGTGAAATGATAATCCGTGATACATATCACCATGTTATATATGAATCGTATTCATGACACAAGTCTATGGTAGGTTTTTATTTGTTCCTCAGCTGTCCTTACATTGCCTGTAGAAAAAAGTTCCCTCCAATGTGTGAGACAGTAATGAATCACCAGTGTAGTTAACACATCTTACTGCAGACTACTATAAATGCATCAAACAGGAAGTCAAATTTAACACTAAGTGCACCACCAGTGACAGACATGCTTTTTACTACAGCTCACTACGTGCAGAGGGAAGCTGATTGAGGCTGGTGATATGATCAGTGTTGATCATTTAACTGGTATGCATCATTTACTATCATGACCGGCGTTAATGTGTGTGTGTGTGTGTGTGTGTGTGTGTGTGTGTGTGTGTTTCTGCAATAAAAGCAAACCATTGAGTCATGCAGCTGTTATCCTTAACAACATCTACGCATTTACTTGTGGGATGTGCAATAAATGAATGAAACAAGTTGCTGTTGATTCACATTATATTAGCTAACAAAAAACACACTGTACCTCCAACACACTGCCCACAAACAGTTTCCAGTTTATTGGCCAAGGGCAGGCCTCCAATTAGAAGTTGCTTTCTCCATGATTGTTGATTGCTATCAGGGCACATTTTCATTCCTTCCTGTGAGTCATTCTCTACTGTTTCTTTTTGTTTTTTTGCCTACCTGGCACTGAATGAGCTTTGACCTGGCTTTCTGCAGTTGCTGTAACCGAAAGTGTGTGGCACAGTAAGAATAAACTTTCCCTCTAAATCATTGCTTAGAACAGCTCTGTTAAAGAGCTATATTGTTCCAAACAAACAAGCACTGTCAGGATTGTCAGTTTCAGAAATAACAGAAATTCCTTGAAGCAGCCCCCTGATTCTGCTGCAGGAAGTTTCCAACACTGTTAGATGACCAGACAAACACTTTGTTCTCATTCTGAATCTCTGAATCAGACTGAATCTCTAATTTGAACTATGTTTGACTTTATGTAGCTGAATTACTCATTAGCCTCATGTTTCACTCGGAACAGAGTTTCACTAAGTCCGACATTCATCTGTGGTGAATGATATCATAAGGAATAGTTTGGCTTCTTTCACAAATCCCAGAAACTAAACACTGTGCACATTTTTCTAAACTGCTTTTAATCGTCACATCACATATAGCCACCTTTGTCATATACAGTACTTAGGGAAATAGAACTTTATTTATTTATATTCAATAAAAAGTGTCAAAAGTGGCATTTCTATTATACAAAATTGTCATGACTGTCTACCACACAGCCACATAATGAGGGGACTTGAATGTAGCGGAGGAGGTCAGTCAGGTGAGATGCACAAACTGACTCGTGTGGAGCAGGCTGCCTTTACAGCTAGACACCTGAGGCTCTGGTAGACCAAACCACGGTGACCTTTTTCAGTCATGCATTGTTTGGCCAATGTAGGGGGGGCAAACAGCCGGAGGTGTTCTGTTGTTTAATAATTGTATAAAGTAAGCCTCTCAGTTGAAAAGCCTAAAATCATCTAAATCATTTGTAATTCGTCAGTGTTTACCTCACACCAAAATAGTAACAGTGCTTTATTTTATTTATATCATTGTTTTTACTGTTGCTCATTTTAGCCTTGATTTTGCACAGGATATGATTTTAATAATCTCTCTATGCTTCAGTGCTGTGCCCTGTGGTGGCCTCAAGTCAAGGGTGTGGTTGATGTGTGCCGCTCAGAGTCCACTCACTGTCGGCGAGGTGGTTTGTGGCGCCGCATGTTTGGCAACCCGGCCATGTACAACTGTTCTCTCCTCCTCCTGTCTTTCAGAGTTTTTAAATATATTTTATTAAAGCATTGCCAGTTACATCAGGTTTCCCACACCGCTGGCCTGTCTATCATCAAATACAAACCCATGGCTCATGAGACAACTCAAGAAGAAGATGCTGTAGTCTCTGTTAAAAAAACTACAATCATCTGTCACCTCTTTCATGCATCAGAAGGATATGATTAAGATTATCTCTTATCAGTTCCAGACTAAAATCTTGGAGCTCTCCTTGAACATCTGTGAAAGTTGGCTGCTGGCTATGTTGAGTGTTCAGAACACGAGCAGGCAGCAACTCATGACAACCCACAACTGCAGAATTACTTCCAGGAAACTGATAAGATTTTTATGGTCACAAATGTCAACCAACTGTAAATCTGCCGTCTGTTTTTCAGTCACCGTCTGAAGCTTTCTTTCTACTGTAATTCTATATTTTGATAAAATACTAAATGGAAGAGGACTGAATAGGACCTTGTGTGTATATGAGCAATGTTAAGTGTCTTCAACCTTAATAATCAATTAACAAAAACATCATAATAAAAATAATTCAGCAATCATGACACTTATTCCTGGTCTGTACTGACAGTCAGTGTCATTATACACAGCAGCACATCTGAGCAGCCATGCTGCCATGAGGAATGCATGTACTTTGCATGTACTCAGTTACCCCAACGTATTCTCTTAGTTGCCTGTTTAACACATGCCGCCTGCTTCACACACAATTACACTATGAGAGGCATTCAACGGGAGGGAGGCAGGTCCCAAAGGTGCTCCCTAAGTGGTTGTTTCCAGAGCAGTCGGGTCACGTCTCCTGCCTCACTGGTCAATAAAGGGCATTAAGAGAGGCTAGGTGGGTGGCTGAGTGGGGTTAAAGCGATGCCCGCTGTCATTTATTTGTTTGACTGGGGCACGTCTTGTCTGCCTCGTTAGTTGCAAAACAGGCTCTCTAACATACGCATGACCTACATCTCAGCTTGCAGTAGAGATCAAGCATTGGAGCCCTTTAAAGATGTTTTTGTTGTTTTTGTTTTTTGGTTTTTTTTTGTACCTCCTCCTGGCTGCAGCTTTACATCAGCGTAACTATTTCTTCAGGAAACAGGAACATTTTTGTTCATTCAATGTTTTCTTTAATTTATATTTATTCAACAAACACATCTCTAGAGAGCATGATTATTCACAACATAATATGCATTAATATTCATAGATATGTTACATCTGCTGTTTGTGTGCTGAAACTGGGAGCTGTGGCTTTTGTAAAACTGGTGATTTATGGAAAGCGTTACTTGCACTCATTTTAGGTTGTTGTGAATGGCAGCCTAAACCCAATGCCTAAAACTCAAAAGTAGAGTGCTGAGACTGTGGCCACAACAGAAGCATTATAGCTTGTGTGTCTAGCTATAATATATTACTAATTTATTTAAGAAAATTACAAATGTTTTACTTTGTGACTTATAGTTAGAATTAGAATTATAGTTATTCTGCAGCACAACACACAGGACAAGATCAACAAGCATTACCTCATGACAGATGAGGTTTGGAGATGTCCCTCTGCGCTCCCACTCCTTGCTGATGCTCCTAATTGACTCATAGAAGTCAAAAGCAGCAGAGTCACAATTAACATGTGCGCTGAGTGGTAGATGAATTAGCTTTTAATGCACCTCGGAGCTGATGGAGATCACCCCTGCCATTTTTGTATAAATAACAAGGACCTTTTGGTGATAGTTTCTCCTGGCCTGGAGGGGCTGCATGGTGAGCTGCGGCCTCGCTAATTTATCTGTGTGGCCCAGGCACAAAGCCAAGAAATTAGGTGGTCTGGGCCATTGGAGCTTTGCTAATATGAAACACATTATGCACATGCACACACAGTGTCAGACCCGCAATGCATCTCTGTATCTCTCAGAGGGAGGCCAGGATGAAGGCTAATTCATGATGCGATTAACCTGGCAGCAGCTGATGAGCCCCATCACAGTGCTGAACAGGAAACCAAGGAAATCAGGTTGCTCGAATGGGTGCAAACAACTCTGTCTTTACTCGGGGTGACAAAATCATGGGTTGTTGTGATTTTAAAAACTGTGTTTTTTCTTAACACTTTCTCTCTAATTGTTAATTATATTCTTCTGCAGTTCTGAATGTTTCACCTGCATTTTTATGACTTAAAAGTTGATATCTCCAACAGTGGATCAAAGTAACCATATTTTGATTTTGGTAAATATCCAACTAATTACCCAACAGTGATGTAAAAAGTAAAACAAAAGTGGGTCACAAAAAAAAAATCCATTTAGTCAGTGTTACGTTGACCTGTGTGAGTTTTGACTTGGGGATTTTCAGTGTGAGGAGTGATCCAGCAGCATGGGTCAAGATATCTTTTAGTCCATAATGTGGGCGAAACTCTAAAACCTTTGGATCCTAAAGTAATCAGTTGACTCTTAGTTTGGCCACACCACATTTTGCAACCCACGTTTTTTGCTGAAACATTTGAACCTTAAACCCAATGTGAGATAGTCATGACCGCAGTGACATCACCAGGCTTATGGTCTATGGAGTTTGCACAACAAAAATATTGAAATAGCTCTTTAAGTTGTTTGGGCTAAGAAGTAATAATATGCAACATTACAGCTAATGCATACTGCTCATCTACAAAATAAGCACACATTTGTTTTGTTTTTTTGTTGTTGTTGTTCATCCTGGTGATGTAAAGTTGGAGGTTATTCATAAGAACAGGAAGCCAAGCACAATAGTTTGATTCGTTCTTCTGAACAGGGAACCTGCGTAGTTTCCATGTAGAAGATATTTCCACTGGTTTCTGTGATCTGCGCTATGCTCATTGTCACAGGAAGTGACATCACTTGCACTATATGCGATTCTTTTGCATCGCTTTACGGTAAGTGACACTGTTTTGTTTATGCAGTACAGAACTAAACCTAAACTGATTAAACTAAATGGAATGCCTCTTCCTTGACCTGACAATAACAACTGGAAATTTACTCAAACTGGGCTCCTTACAACACTGAGACACCCGAAACATGTCTGATCTAAAAAAAAACACACTGTATTTACAGCATGACCAAGACCAGGTCCTCCACACTATCAGTTAATACACATGTGCCATCAAAGGAGAACACTCAGTCTATTAACCTGCATCTCCCACATTAAAGTTTAAAGTTGGGCATTTAAAAACCCTCTGCCAGAATTTGATTTGATCACCAACTGACTCAAAGCATGCGTGTTTGAAAAACAGAGCAAGCATCAAGCACTCGAATGATTTGGGACTACAACAGGAAATGTTTTCCTCATCTGATCCGGATTTCTGCATAAAACATCTTGAGGCAAAGTGTACAAATATTCCATTACAAATGATGAGGTTATACTACAGACTGTTGTCAACAAAACCTATTTGAAATATGAAAACTAAATTCATTTTTTATTATATAATCATTAATTACCCTGTTCAGAATGCTACATTTGTTATTTATCATTACAGATGCATTAATGTGTTTGCCTAGTTGGAGCTCATTTGAACTTCTTTATGTATTGCTGGGTAGTGACTGCACAGGTGATAAATTATAGTAATTCAGTCTAAATACTTCAGCTGGAGGCAGCATGCATGATACAAACACCCTGGAAGTGATTAGGAATGAACCATTATGATATTATTGATTACACTTTTTTGCTATATCAAAAAAGACCTGTACAACCTGATGAAAATAGGGACTAATTTGGTAGAACCTCAATGCCACAAATATGATGTAAACTGTTTAAAACAAGAGTTCCCTCTGCAGGACAAAAGCTGGAAGCGCAATCACTAAAGAAGCAGAAACTAAATGCTGCGTGAGGCATGCTGCATACACAACCAGAACCTCAGACCTGCACTGGCTTCAGCCTCATTTAGGACTATTGTTTTTAGCATCTTGGACAGCATCTGTCCCAACATGCAGATAAAAGACAGGAAACCTTTAATGCGCATCAACTTTATTTGTTACTATAGTTTTGCTATAGCATTTTAATACACCTTTGGTGGTAGAATAAAAGAAACTAAACAAGCTGACTTGTCTATTTAAAAAATATAAAGACATCTTTATTACAAGTACTACTGTGCAAATAATACTGAGCAGCTTAGTACCAGAAATAGATGCAATAAAAAAACAGAATGTACTGTGGACACAGTTATTGTTTAAATGTACCTTCAAAGTAAAAAAAAAATAGAGTTATGGCTGATTTAAGTAAGCACAATACATGGAGTGTCTGTGTGTGTTGTAGTGTGGAAGGTATGAAACGTGAACACATAAAATATTAACACAAAGGCAGCTCTGAAAAATCATAGAAAGCCACAATATTCTTTCATACTGCATTAACACATGCATACTTGTACAGGAGGAGAGCAGTGTCTAATTTAAACAAGCCGGGATGATTACAGTGAATATTCATTGTGCAAAACGTCACACTTCCACCATATCTTGTTCTAATGTGTGTCCATCTGTTACATTATTACTCATTCAGCTAAATTTATCCCTCTCGATACAGAGGCTGCAGAGCTAAAACCTCCGCCTCGTCATTGTGAAACACACTTTGCAAACTATGCTGCAGGGCACGTTAGCATCAAAGCACCAAAGAGAGCATCAAGGAGTGAAACTCACATTCAAGGTGTGTTTAAGTAAAGAACAATCATCACCAATCATATGAAGTGTTGAAGTGCCGTATTGCTGTTCAAGGGGATAAAACTCTGATACTGCACCGTGGGGTGGAGACTCTTTTTGAGTTCCTTTGCGTACAGACATTTTAATTTATTTTAAAGGTACTGAAGTGTCAGAGATGAACTCTGAACTGGTTGCAGGAAAGGCAGTGTTTGAGCAGTTATTCATTACGATCACTCAATCGCCACATCAGCCACCTGAATACCCGCCGAGATCCCATACATACAGTATGTATAGTTGAGCAAACTAGTGAGACTGTAATATATTCCAAATAAGCAAATAAGCAGTGCACAGACACAAAGAAGCAGCAACATTTTCATTATCTTATGATTCTGTAGCTTAATATAATATCCATTCTTATGGTACTGAGGGAAGATCTCCACTTTTGATGTCAGTGTTTACAATCAGGACAGCAATAAGATGCAATATAAATCTATAGGAAGCATCTGTTTTTCTGTTTAAAAAATACAAACAACAAAATTAATATTTATTTGGCCATTAACGAAATAATTGTTTGTATAGATGGGTCCCAATGACTTTTATTTACAAGAGAGACCTGATTGAGACAACAGATTGAAAAACTGTCTGTAATCAGATTTTTTAATAGTCGTTATAATAGAAAACTGAACACTGTTCACTGTTGCATTTGATGTCACCATGACTGCCCCTTCTGATAGCACAGTGAAACTATGGTGTTCAAGGTACAGTGGTGAGGAGGAGGTGTATTATGTAAAATCAGTCACACCTCTTAGGTGCGTTTTTACAGAATAGTCCGATGCTCAGTGAGAGGTTCATTTTATCTTACATCTTATTTATGAAGAGGAATTTTCATTGCTTCTAATCTCTGCTTTAAAAAATAAAATAAAAAATAATCAAATAATCCCACAGAGAATCCACCACCAAGCCAGTGAGTCGCAAACCATGTGAGGACGGTCTATGGGGAGCTGTTACGCTGCGAAAGTGAGAGTTCACGGACTCAGAAGCCCCACAGCCACAGGAAGTGACATCACCAGTGACAGAAACCATGGTGCTGATTTGAACATGACGCTGATTGCAGAGCAGATTGGAAGAATTCCTGGAAGAGAGCAGAATGTGAGTTCAGATATCGATTCAGTGGGCGGAGGAAAGAAACACAGAAAAAACAGGCTGATGTGGACTCACTGTGATGGACGGCCATGCTGTTCTCCTTCCAGGTGTTGCCCTGGTAAACCCTGCAGGTGTAGGTGAAAGGCCTCTCATCGGCCAGCGGCGCCCAGGTGAGGCGGCACAAATTGGGACTGACCAGGCTGACGTTGCTCCTCCTGCGGTCCTCCGTGGACACGTAGATGACGGCATTGGGGTAAGTGCTGCCCACCAGCCGGCTGTCCTGACGGTACTCACAGTAGGGGCCCGGGACCTGGTAGGTGGGCGGAAACTCACAGTCCACCCTGACGTTTCGTTCCAGGTAGGTGAGGCATGGAAACATCTGAGGCCCACGTGGGGTGAACAGAAACGTAGTCACTGAGTTCACTGAAAGAGATGCAGCAAAATACACAGAGATCCTGAAGGAAATTCTGCTGCAGTCTGAAAATGAGCTGGAAAATGAGATCCACTGATAAGTCAATGTCACATTGCACATTTTATTTCATAATGCCACTTCTCAGGACAGCAGTGCTGTTGTTGTTAAACAGATCCACTAGATGTCGCTGTGTCCTCGTTTTGCCTCCTTAAAAAAAGTTTGCAACAAAAAGGTCCCAAAAAGTAAATTAATTTTTACCAAAAAGTGAGTGTTTTTTTCAACTTATTTTAGTTTCTGCAGTCCGCCATCAATTATGCCTCTTCATATTGACACTGAGTTATACACCACCCTGGACAATTTTATTAAATGTGATGTGCAAAATTAAATATGATTATATGGCTTCATATATGTAATGATTTAAGTGTTTGCAGATACCTGATATGACTTTAATATTAAAGTATTTGTACTCAAAGAAACATCCGGGGGTGTGGTGGGATTTTGGGGATGATGTAATCTTCTGTATCTTGACCAAATCCCCCTTCCCATCCTTTATTCAATTCAGTGAAAAGATAATGGGTTAAAAATAACTCCACCCTTCTGGATTACATAATCTTGAAGAAAGCTTACTGATCTGATTCCATTATAGATTATATATATATATATA
>JBAJHX010000067.1:8765791-8794883 GCA_037176925.1 Amniataba percoides
GGGATTTTTCTTCAGCCAGTGGGGAGCATGAATCATGTACACACACATACACACACACACACACACACACACACACACACACACACACACACAGAGGCAGCCCCTCCATTTTAATTGGGCGGATTTTCTGCTGAGTCATTCAGGACTTGACCAGTGCAATCAGACTGGAGTCGGATGGACAAGTCGTCCCTCTGCTTGCTCTGGTTGGGCCTGATGGTCAGAGGCACGTTTGGAAACTGATCCAGCTGACAGACGCACAGAGTTTCATCTCTCAAGTTCGCCCCTCACCTCTGAGGCACTTTGGTTTTGATGGCTGTAAAATCATTTTTGGTTAGGTTTATGGGTCCATCCTCCATTACACGATCTAAGCAGGGCTATAGAAACCTGGAGTCGAGGTTTGCTCCAAATGTCAAAGCCTGTCCTGCAGGTTTTGTTTCAGTGGCAGAGTTCTTTCAAGGAAATTCCCCTGGACATCAACAGCTGCTTAAAAAGCAGTGTTGCATAACTTTGCTTAAACTAAATAAACGTGAACTAAAATAAGTGTTTCCCCATAAGTAGTCTGTAGTTCATGGTTATTTACAGAAACTTCTTAAAACCTTTTTTGGAAATTATAGATTTATAAAATCAATTGTTGCAGTTTTATTTCTCAGTATAAATAAATATAGTTCTTGTGAAGAAATTCTGAATCCTTGCTTATGTACTTGAATTTGATTTATTGAACATGAGATCTCACAGTGTTGGTAGAACCTTGCAAATTCCCATGAAAAAAGACATGACTATCGAGTCTTCAATAGCTTAATCTTTTCATAATTAAAAGAACTCTGTCTGCGCTCTTTGTTGAACTCTGGAGATGTTTTCTTCCCGTCCCTTATAGCCCTGAAAACCTGCTCCTATTTAATGATTAGCTTTTTCTGTTTTGTTTCGACGCGGAAGCAACCTATTCTCTGACGTTTCTTAAATTGCACTTGTGTAAAGGGGACTTCCATGTATCATTGTGTCAGTGGTTAAATATTAATTCTCCATAACAATTAGAAGTTATGTTGCCAGCAGCAAACTTCCAAAAATATCCTTGCCTTGTCACTATACTACACACAGGCACATACACACACACACACACACACACACATCTATATCTATATAGATATAGATGTGTGTGTGCGTGTGTATGTATAATTTCATAATTTCACATTTCATGGTGAACATACTGTGTGAAGTATAATGGGTGTTGGTGCATCTATAGAGGAACCATCTTTGCTATCTATGGTGCCACAGAAAGAGAGGTAGGTATGTCAGAATGATGTGGTGATGTGAGGCTTGATTCATGTTGGGATGTGTGTGTGTGTGTGTGTGTGTGTGTGTGTGTGTGTGTACAGTTTTAAATGTCATGCTTGTTACCAAGATAACTGGGCGTACTGGAGTCACACCTGAAAACTAGAATCAGTGCGTATCACCCTGAGGAGTTGCCGTGCTGGTTGGATGAACCTGAATTACTGGCAGAGTAATAATAGTGGAGAAATGAATATGACCACTTGATCTCACACCTATGAGGTGCCAAGTGGTTATGAGAACACCTAAATAAACAGACAGCTTGTCTGCGGCTCCTTTGTGTCAGCCATGCATGAAGCACAGACACAGAAACACATTTGAATGTGAAGCAGGATGCAGATTTGGGTATAATCATCTACTGCAGCTTTGTTTGGATTAGTTACGTTGGGTAATAATGTGGCGATTGTGAGCAAGGGAAACAGGAAGTTGATGACCAACACGTAACAGAACGTTGGCTGTGGCGATGAAGACAGAGGAGAGGAAATTTTTCACTCCGCCTGGTGCTAAAACGAAGTAGACAGAAATGGTTTCCGTAAGGCAGCACAGCAAAGTCATGTGATTTTTTTTTTAAACCAATCACAGATGTTCTCACGGTGACGCTGGTGGGTGGAAAATTCAGCTACCATAGTTCAGTCTGAAAGCCAGTGCTTGACTTAGAGCTTGAAGCACATATGGTGCTTTCAAATTCTCCCATTTGACGAACAAATGGCTTGAACAAATGTTTGGCTGATTTTATTCTTCTGTCAATCAGGTAATAGATTAAAATACAAAAAAGGAGTGAACTGATCCATGATGAGGCCTGTTGGACTGACTGAGTCTGATGGCCACATGCCTTTAACACAACCAAGACCAGCTCTGTGTTTCTTAATGGTAATTCAACTCTGTATGTGAGGTAGCTGTTTGGTGCTTATTTCATACAGGAGAAACACACCTGCAACTGAGATAATATTATATAAAGTACATTTTCTTTTTTTTCACAGTCACTCTGCAAAGCCTTTTGTTTGTTGAAGAGGAAGTCAGCGCAGACTCTTAACTACATCACTATCAAAAGTCCTGCTTCAAGCGGAACCGTTACATGTGGCACTTCACTCTTATCACACATGCAACAAAAAAAAAAGGGGCATCACGAGAAACCATTTTAGTTCATATGAGGGCTCCAGGTAGTGATTCCAACACATAACTTATTCATACATGTGACACTTTGGGGCTAGCGCATGCGACTTGCAAGAACAAACTCTCAGCTTGTGTTCAAGACAGCCAAGAGGAAGTCGCCCATTGCCGGAAGTGGCTTGTGACCTTTACTTTTACTGAGCGCGCTGTTGAGACGATAGTTTGAAGGAGGCTGAGAGGGAGGGGGGTGCTCACGTGTAACTTGCAGAAAGGGAAAAAAAAAAGTTTTCTGATCTGAGCCGAGCTATCACATTGTGTCTCAGGAAGACCTGATAACTGCAAACTTAGTCACGATCACTGATTGGACAAGATAAATGCTTAAAATCTTTTGACAGATCACTTTTCAGTTGGTTTTTGATTTAATTAAAATGGGCAGGTCTTAATGTGAGTGCTTAAAAGAGACATCAGCAGCTGATGGTGCAGCTCTCAAGCGTGTGCTGTTGGCCTCGTTCGACACATCCCGGGACTTTGAGGAGTGCTGTGTGACGCATCGCTCTTTTGGCACGGCGCCTCATGTATTTTCAGTGAAACATTTGCTTTGTGCACTTTGACTCGTATTGCTGACGCGAGGCAGCGCTAAAAATACTGCTCCTGCTAAAACAGCTCACTTCATGTTAGGTTTGGCTGAAATCAGTGATCATCGTGTGCTCAAACTGATAAACCTGACTGACACACTAACCCAGCGCGGGATGGGATGCTGTGAGCATCCTTTTGTCACACAAAGGCCCACACAGCTCATTTAATGGTGTCTATCTCTGACTCGCGCTGTTTGCACTCACGGACGCCTCTCCAGAAATAATGTGAGAAGTGAGAAGAGGAGAAACGGTTCCAGACACTGGCTGCTCACAGCTAGCTTTGTTCGAGACTGAAACGTTGCCTTGTCAGCGTGAAAGACAAGTTTCGTGGGGGTGCAGATGCCAAGAGCTGGCCTTAGTAGTGACTTTGCTGACCCCAGATAAAATGTTATGGTCCCCAAAACACTCAAACAATCACCACCAGTCTCTCTCAACAATAATGGGATATTTTGACATTTTCTGAGATACTTAACTTAGCGGTTGCTGCACAGTAAACAGCAGCGATTGCTAGCTTAGGTTGGTGTTGCACTGCAACAACAACAATGCATTGTTGTTTTTACAGTTCTTTTTTTTGCATGTTAAACTTTCAAGTCTCAAAATGTTCATGTGTGAGCTGGAGAGGCGATGGCAGGTGGATTTCTGACCTTTAGCGTAAGACAGGCTAAATGTTTCCCTCTGCTTTTAGGCTCTATGCTAAGCTAAGCTAATCAACTCCCTGCTAATAGCTAGTTAATATAAATTCAGTCTCCTTAAGTAAGAAAGGCTGCGTTAGTGTCAAACTAAAATGATTCTCTAAAAAGTTTTAAATATGGAAAGAAATGTATTACCTAAACCGACGTCAGTGTGTGTCACTTCCTAATGGCAGCTCTGAGCAACAGCTCAACAAATACACCCAGAATATCAGTATCAAGTGTTGCTGTGACGCCATTAAAGAGTAAAATTATTTCACATTATTTCACACCTTTTTTCTTCTCTCTGTCGTGTCTCTTACATCACATCCTGAATGGGAAACCACAATCAAATTCGTCATTACCAACTTGTTGTTAAGCATAATTCACTCTAACTGGGCAGTCAGCGGGTGAAAAGCCGCACAAAGGGGCCGTGGCGTCCGGCGTTTGGCCCAGTGTGGGCTCACCGGGCCTGAGTATAGTCTGCCAGACGGGACGCGGGGAGGCGTGTTTCCTCAGCGGACGGGGCTCTCCTTGGGGTGCAGTCTGGTGTTAGGCAGCAGCAGTGCTCTTAGCGAAAAGTGGTTAGTGCTCGCTGACGGCTTGTAAACAGGAAATGTTGTTTCGCCCATAGAGCTGAGTCAGGGAGGGGCCCTTGGGAGTATGAGGCTGCGAGTGTTAGCTTGTGTGCACATTTTGTGTGTGTGTGTGTGTGTTGAATCGGGGTGACATGGCGTTGTTAATTTCACTTCTAGATTGTTGTTACTTTTGGTTTTCACTTTTACTATTTCCTTGTTTCTTTCTTGGTTAATCGGTTCGACACGATGTTTAGGCAGAGAAGGTCAGCAGTAATATACAGACCGAAGAATGTGTATATATATAAAAAAAAAAAAATCAAGAACTGCTGCTGTGTGAAAGTGCAACAGGCAGACCCTTTTATCTGTAGCAATGTCAAATGTTGAGAGAACAACTGAAAAGTCTTGCCATATGTGGGTGAAATAACTGAAAGACTATTTCCAATGTCTCCTGCAGAAGTGCAAAAGCAGTAACAACCCTCGTCTAATAATGGTCAGAGTGTGCATGCAAACAGTCGCTGCTGGTTTGAAGCCACACCGAATCCAGAGTGAGCTCACTCTCTCGCGCTCTCTAATCTTTCTTATCTCTGTCTAGCTGTGAACAGGAAATGCAGTTTATAAATAACTCAGTTCTTTGCTAAGAGCAAAAAAAAAAAAGGGGAGGCCTCCGGGTTATTGAGGACAGTTTGCCCACCAGCGTTTCAACTCCACTGGAGCAGAAAGAAAAGGAAATTAGAAACATGAATTTTCAAGCTCAACAAAAACAAGTGTCAAACAGCAGATGCTCCACGTGGGGCTGCGCAGGAGACGCCGTCTTTCTGGCCGAAAACATCGACCAGCTGGCCCAACAAGAGAGCGAAAGTGCCTGTGAAAACTCTTCTCTCCTGCTCCGTGAGCGTGTCGCAGATGTCGGCCTCCCGCTTTCTTGTGCCCGGGGAAATGGAAACGGAACAGCATTGGCACTATACAATCCAAACACATGTCACGCTTTACATTCCGCGTGAGGGAGACAACACTTCATTTGCATGCCAACCACTGCATACAAAAGCAGGTGTACAGGTGGAAATAAATACAACTAAATTAAATACAAATATACCCAAATATAATGAGCCCTGAAGAAGGCTGTAATTAAAAGTTTACCTTCAGGATCATCAGTAAATAGTAAATAGTTGTTGGTAGAATAAATGGTAAGAGAAATAGATAATCTATTTTCATTTTTTTTATTTGCATAAAGTTTTTTTCAACTCTCACACAAGGCTGCACACAAATGGTCTCCACGCCTGTTAACTGTGGCGACGGTGATGGTGGAGATTCCTATATAGACGGTCAAGCAAATATTCACGTTTTGCAGGCTCAGTATGTAAACATGTCATCTCTAGCTTTGGGAGATGTGGTTGTATGGACATTTTCTCTATTTTCTGACATTTAACCATCAAACGTCAAAGGGAGTAATTGACATAATAATCAAAAGATTAATGGACAACAGAAATGAATCTCGAGCTGCAGCGTTGCCTTCAGTGTGTGAGAGCCGACTGGCCCTCAGCAGCTGATCCATCAGTAAACTTGGAAGTGAAAGTGGCACATGGTGAAAGTGTTGAAAAAAATGAGGGTTGATGTATGGTGAGGTGTCACATTATGCAAATTGGAACAAAAAAAACATTAGAAAGTGGAACGAACACATTTCTTAATACCTGCGATAACCACTTTATACGTTATGCATTTGTTAAGTTGTTGATGTGGGGACGGAGCCCTCTGAGGAGTCCCAGGTTTTTTATAGTGCAAGCACAAAAGCGCACGTTGATACGTTTATAAAAGAGCGAAACGACACATCTCAGCCTTTAATGCGTGTCTGGTGGCGTACTATGACTTCCTGTCAGTTTGTCACCTCAGTCAGCACCGGGTCAGATGTTCCCATGTTGTCTTCACTTGTGCATTGTAGGTTTACGAGAAGCATGTGTTTGTCTCTCTTTCTTTTAATAAACTTTATTTATTGCATACAAAGTTCAAACAGACATATGCAAACATGGAATACATTACTGTGTGAAAACGACTGCCAGAAATACATAAAAAATGTTATTATATTTAAGTTAAATTGAGAAATGAAATGAATAAAAATAGCAGATAAAAGCAGATAAAAGTTGGATAAAAGTGTCCTGTAACAGTGTGGAAAAGGGCATTATGTAAGTACATTTGTAAGAAATTGCATGGTTTTGATACATTTTACTTCCAGTATGTCGAACAGCCAATTCTAATGATTCAGTATCAGCTTTACAAAGTTAAAGCCCTGGTGAAGAAATAAGACCAGTTAGATAGATTTATTCTGTCTTTCTTTTGAAACATCACTTTTAACCCAGAGACCAGAGAAACTTCCCACAACGAGAGCCGCTCTGACAAGAAAGACTTAAAATAGCCAACCATCAAGCGTGGTAGCAGTCACAAAGAACAAAGCACACATGGGCTCAAAAAGGGAGGTTCTTTAACTTATTAACTGGGCTGCAGACACAGAGAGCAAACATACCAGCAGTGTTGTTGTCCAGCTTGGTGCTCTAAACTCTTCTTTTTTCTCACAAAGCGTTGCGGTGAAGTTGTGCTTTGCATAGCACAGGTTGGTCAAAGCAGTAACGTTGTGATTTCTGTTTGCTGTGGTTGCTCTGCGTGTGATGTGAGCATACATCTCTCTGACCGTTCATGGCCCACACCGCCGCGACACCGCCGTGACCCCTGAAAGTACCTGTCGCCTGTGTTCACACAATGATATCTTGTTTTCACTCAGAGAACAAAAAGCCGGTGTGGACTGCCATAAATTTGAGTCTTTCCTCTGAAACGTTTGTTGTGTTAGGGTTTAGGGTTTAGGGTCAGCTGAAAAAGCATTTATAAATGATGATAGTTAATTAAAGTAAAAAGTGGGAATTATCTGAAATTTCCTTATTTATGTCCACATCTGTCATTTAGTATTTTGTTGTACTTGTAAGAGAGGGTGTCTGACTTTCAGCCTCCTGTCTGAGCAAATCGGCACTGACTTTCCACAAATATTATTCTGTATTATACAGATAATGCAGGAAGACATCAAAGGAAGAAAAGGTTATATTTTCACAAAGAAAGTAGGGTTATACTGCTTTCAGATGTTTTAAAATATTTTTTCAAATCTTAATGTAATTTAATGCAATCAAATTGTAATGTGTTTTATAGTTAAATATGAATTATGCAGCTATATAAAGAAGATACGTAAACGTAAAAAATGGCTCAAAAATGGCAAGCGACACTATTCTGTGTCTTCCTGTTTGATACCTTAATGTTATTAATACCTGGATCAGATTAAATTCAGACAACCCTCGTATCCTCTGACACGGCGATAAGACCTTTTTTCCATTATTTCATGTCACAAGCACTCGCTCTCATAAAATACCACAGAGATCAGAAGCAAGCAATACAATGTTCTAGCCTGGATTGGATTTTGTGACGTCTCGGTCACATCTGCTTGTAATCCCATCATGCCTTCTGAGAGAAAATCCCCTTCTTCTCCTCCACACAGCACCAGGTGGAATCTCTGAATAAGTCGACCGTAGCCAGCGGATGACTCTGTGTCTTAAGCCCTCTGCATGCAGTAGTACTTCATACTGTGGGAATAAAAATCAAATGTTCTAATTGTCAGCTCTGGCCCGTTCTCGTCTCTCTGCCTTCGTGGCTTGTATTTAACTCAAGTTCGCCCTGCATATATTTGTGTGTGTGTGTTGTAGTAGATCTTTGCGAGCCATCTGTTATGATGCTGCAGCCTTGGCGTTCCCATGCCGCTCGCTGTGCTCGGTCAGGGCACACTGCCCCAGGGTTCGGGGACTTTGCCGTATCTAGGACCCTCTCAGTGGGACAGATGTAAAAATAGCTCATTGAATTTGAACGCTAGAGTGGCACAGTGAACGCGGCTGCACAAACATACACGCAGAGACGTGGCCTATATCTGTGTTAAAGTGAGGCTCTGTGATGGCGCAGATAGCAGCTTGTTCATTTTGCTTTTGCCTTCAGTTGTAGTTTTTTTTTTGCGTTCTGCTCATTAGAAGCTCAGAACAGTGATGAGCAGTGCTGCCTTCAGGGACAGCACTGTTTCTCCTTAAATAAAGCAAGATGTCCTTATGGAGGCTTTGTTTTTTGGTGAGCTAATGTAGTGAATGGCCGATTAATTCTCACTGGGCTGCGCTTTTATTAACGCACAAAGAGAGTCTGCTGAAAAGGGATGGGAGTTATGTGAGTTCTAAAGCTTAAATGCTGCGGAGAAAATGTTGTTTTACTGATGAAATGTATCCAGACGTTTCTCACCACAGAGATAAACTATCAAAAGATGAATCTCTGGCAAGTGTCCACTGTGGTATACAGAGCCGAGACGCACCGAGCTGTGATAGATTGTATCTCCTTCCTGCTTTGAAATGAATAAGAAAATGCCTGACTTTTATGTCAAACCTGAGTTACACACGCTTCATGGATGGTTTCGTCTGAGGTCCAGCACCCTGAGACTGTACACTAAACTGTGCAGGACCCTCAAAGCACCAGGGCCCTTATGAGTCCAGCGTGTTACATGAAGTTGGGCTGTGTGGATGGATTTTAAAACGGGGCAGAAACCGCATCACCGTGAACCTTCAAAATTACTGTCACGTCCAGATTCTCCGTGTCGGTCCTCCTCAAAGCCGAAGGAAGCCGCTCGAATCAGACTGAATCCCTTCAGAGGCGGCCCGCGAAGCCAGAGGTTTTATAAAAAGGCCACTAATTAGATTTTGAGCACTCAAGAGTAATCACGCAATCAGCCCTCTCTTGTTTCACAGAAGTTACAGTTTATGAAATGTCACGGAAGAATCCCATTGTAGGACGTGCTTTTCTTTTTAACATCCACCACTAAATACTAAATTTATTCTATTTTTCTTCAATGTCACTGTCATATTTAGGATGTCTTATATCATGTTAATGTTTGGCTGCTGCAGAAATAAATTGTTGACCAACACTGTGAGCTGCTGTGTTGACAGAAACCCTCTCCTCTATGATACCGGGGTCGTTTAATGGTTATTGAATCACTTGTAACAGAATTCATGTTCATGAGTTGCGTAGTGTTGGGAGATGAACACACTTTATTAATGATAGAAGTGGTTTGAAAAAATATTTTCCCAACAAGGAATAGGCCATCTAAGATGTACATCAATGCTGTTTCATCAACCTCTGGTATGAATAATGAACTCCTGTTGTGAATTATTGTGAGCTTGTTGTGATCTGACTGCTCTCGTGGGATGTCGGGTTTCTGTTCATTGTCATGCGGAAGCACAGCAATCCCTCCTAATAAATGCAGCCCGGAAGAGAAACTATTGATTTTGTGACTGTGCTTTGATCTTTCTCCCCTTTTCTCTTTGCAGCTTGAAAGCTCTGGTTTCAACAGGAGGGAAAAATGTGCAGGCAGCTTGTGACTGGTGAGACAGTGAGACACACACACACAGACACACACACACACACACACACACACACACACACACACACACACACACACACACACACACTCTTGTAATGGTAAACACAACATCCACTGACCAAACTCTTTAATATTGCATTTGACGTGTCACTGCTGTTGTAGCAGTGATGCCCTCTGCTGGATGTGAACCGTCCTCTCTCCTTCTTCTCTCCCACTTAACCCTCTCGCTCACCCTTGGTCTCCTTGGTCGCCCCAGGCTCTTCTCCCACGTGGACGACCCGTTTTTGGATGACCCTCTGCCCAGAGAGTACGTGTTGTATCTGCGACCCAGTGGGCCGCTGCTCCAGCAGCTGTCGCACTTCTGGCAGCAGTCCCGCCTCTCCTGTGGCAAGAACAAGGCACACAACATCTTTCCCCACATCACCCTCTGCCAGTTCTTCATGGTCAGTTTTATTCTGTGCGTGTCGTTCCTTAAACCCTGCTGTCAGTGTGGAGCAGCTGATCATTCAACGGCTTCCTCGCTTTGTTGTCAGTGTGCTGATGGGAAGGTGGAGGCTCTGTCCGAGGCTCTTCAGACCACCGTGACCAAGTGGAAAGGTCGTATACCGATGCCCCTCCCGCTGGAGCTCTACACCTCCTCAACCTTCATCGGCCTCTTTGTGGAGGAGCAGGTGGCGGAGGTGCTGAAGACTTTCGCTGCGGATTTTGCCACTGAAGCAGCAGCTAAAGCAGGTTTGAGCCCCCTTTTATCCCTTTGATGGAAATCACGGTATCTTGTAGACACAGCGCCCAGTGGTAAAGTTGGCCTGAGCAAGAATGATGACGTTTATTCACTGTAATCTTATTTTTGAGCTGATGCATGCAGGTCTTTCTGTCAGTCGAGTTTTGATACAGTTAAAAGAATGTTAAGTGAACTCTCATTGAATCACTGACATGAGTATACCTATATATGCATCTGGTGTGCACATTTCGCTCTCTTTCTTTTGTCCAGATGTGCGTGTTGAGCCCCATAAGAAACAACTGCATGTCACTTTGGCATACCACTTCCAAGCCAGTCACCTTCCCGTTTTGGAGAAGTTGGCCAAAAACGTTGACGTGTCCTCAGGCTGTGACTGGCTGGCTGTGCTCTTCTCCCGGGACATTCGCTTTGCTAGTCATGAGGTAGACTCGCTGCCCTTGAAAGTTTTCCACCTGTCACTTCAGTAACATTTTTCAGACATGAAGTGAAAGAAAAATCGGAATTATTCCTAATAACATGCAGTGCTCCTGTCTAATGTCTGTTAACTGTCTTCCCCCTTGTAGACGCTCCAAGTCATGTACCCGTATGTGCCTCAGAATGATGATGAGCTTGAGCTGATGCCAGGGGACTTTATCTTCATGTCTCCGGTGGAGCAGAGCGGTGCCAGCGAGGGCTGGGTGTACGGCACCTCTCTGGGCACGGGGCTGTCGGGCCTGCTGCCCGAGAACTACGTCAACCGGGCTGACGAGTCTGACACTTGGGTTGTCCATGGGTAAGGAGGGGAGGCACAGCATTCATGTCCATCATCCACTGTATTTGGATTAGATCGGATTAGACAAAGTAAATGCACAGACAGTAGAGTAACAACAGTATTAGATTATCTCTGATTGTGCCTTAGTTCTTTTTTGTAACCACTTCACAAACGCATCATTTGGCATCAAGGCGACAATCCACAAATCCCTTTAGTGTGCTTTTTTTAACAGCTGAAGCAGAAATGTGCACAAATAAGGGAATGTTTCAAGAGAAAGACAAGAAGATGATTCATGGATTTAGCCCTCTGACCATCTGACTTTCATCCACATTACTACTCTCCTTCAACAGGCCATGTTGCATTACAGAAACTACATATAGTATTCATTCTTGTAGCTCCATTGTGCTCTTCTTTGAATTCTCCCTCTCACTGGATAAAATGTGCTGTGTTTAAAGTGCTGAATGAAGTTCTTCTCATCCTTAGGTCTCACTCAGTTTACAACTGTGCCTCTCCGTTGAACTCCGGCAGCACTGTGGCTGGGCTGTTCGACGGACAGCTCAATGACAGGCTGCTTGACAGTCTTATGGACCCTCCCAGCCTCACTGGCGTCTGTCCTCCTATGCAGGTACAGCATTATGTGACTTTTCCCATGGCTTGCTGGGAAAGAATATATCATCAGGCTGCAAGCTGAAGTGAACATATAGCTTGCTGTTGTCCAGCAGTAATGTCCAACTTGTCTCTCATGCTGCACATTTTCAATATTTATCTCAGGTGACAAGGCCGACTAGTCAGTCCTGCCTGTCCAAGATGAGACTGTTTGTGTGTCGCCACGGGGAGAGGATGGATGTGGTGTTTGGGAAACACTGGGTCACTCAATGCTTCGACTCCAAAGGTCAGTGCCCAGACGGGATTAATGGCACGTTTTTATACTGGAGGGTGTACTTTGGTTTCCTTCTTGTGTAAAAATACTCGTTTGTGCTTGTGCAGGCCGATACGTTCGCTCTAATCTCAACATGCCACCCAGCCTGCCAGCTAGAGGCGGAAGTCAGCGGGACTATGATAAAGATTGTCCAATTACTGTGTTTGGCTCCACCCAGGCCCGACTGGTTGGTCAGTATTTGTATTTTTTGTATTTTATATACATTTTTTCATGTTATATGCTGAAAAGAGGTAATATACATTATGTACCCATGAAAAGTTACCAATAAATTACAAAATGATTTGTTATAACTGCATTAGAGAGAGTTAAATGTCTAACCACAGAATCACGCTGTGTTTTGGTTCGTCACAGGTGAAGCCCTGTTGGAGAGCCACGCAACAATAGACTTTGTTTACTGCTCTCCTTCTCTTCGCTGCGTCCAGACTGCTCAGAACATTCTGCAGGGTAGGAGCTCGTTTTCGTTGACCTCATCAATACTCCTGACTGCAGTGACAGAAAAGTTATGTGGCATCAATTCCTGTTCTAAAAGTTACTGATCATGATAATGTGAGATTTTTAGTGTTAGTCTGAAACCATTGGTTTTGCTCAGTGGGATTTGTCTTATTATATAAATATTTAATGGTCTAACCTTTTTCCCATCAGTTTAGATTAAGTTACTTACTTTGCACACAGCATAACATCTTTTTAGAAATATTGAAAAAATATTATTATATAAGACATTTGTATAGATTTTCTGGAAATAAAACAAGCAAGACAAAATAATGAGTATATGGACAGTGTGACCTGAGTGTTAACAGATTGTCTGTGTTTCACCCGTCGTCAGGTCTCCAGCAGGAGGGGAAGACAAAGATCCGCGTGGAGCCCGGATTGTTTGAATGGACAAAGTGGGTTTCAGGCACATCTTTACCCACCTGGATCCCCCCAGCTGAACTGGCCACTGCTAACCTGAATGTGGACACAACATACAGGTAAACCAGCGCTCTAGTATCTGCACGCTTTTATCTGTAATGCTGCGGTTTATTATAACCTATTTATCATTTTGTCTGTAGACCTCATTTTCCCGTAAGCAAGTTGGCAGTGTCAGAATCCTATGACACCTACATCAGCAGGAGCTTCCAAGTAACACGAGAGATCCTGGCAGAGTGCAAAAACCTGGGTAAGGTGCAACTCCAGCTTTAATAATCATTAATGTGTAATCATAAATGTTGGCAACTTTCACTGGATACAATGGCCACATTCTTGAGATGAAATTATTACATTTTAATACTAAACTAACGTCTTCCTGTACTTCATTTAAGTACTGCATGCTGCATTAAGTCAAAACTAAACGGTTCCTACTTTCCTGGCTTTACGCAAAGAAAATGTATCCGACTGTAGACATCGAACCATAAAACCTTTATGTCGAGTAGTGTGACACTATTAAAATATGTATATTTTAATAAGCACTTTTTTTTAGCTTGCTTGTTTTGCTTTGGATCTTGTGTCAAACAACCAGAACATCTTGAGCTGCTTGTTATCAACTGCGAATGTCCATAAACAGTATAGGAAGCCAATGTCATCTGTGGAATGTGCTTGTCTGTTCTCTACCTCTTTCACACAGGAAACACGGTCCTGATTGTGGCCCATGCTTCCTCCCTGGAGGCTTGTACTCGCCAGATACAAGGCCTCAGCCCCCAGAACTCCAAGGACTTTGTCCAAGTGGTCCGAAAGGTCAGTTTGCTTTTCTTAAGCTACAAGGCCCCTTTCATTCTCATCTTTGTCTCTTTTTATTTGGTAACATGCACATCTGTCTCCCTTTTCTGCAGATTCCTTACTTGGGTTTCTGTGCTTGCGAAGAAATGGGAGAGACTGGGGTGTGGCAGCTGGTCGACCCGCCCATCTTGCCTCTGACGCATGGACCCAATCACAGTTTCAACTGGAGGGAAATGCTAATGCAAGACTGAGGGATATGCTGTTTGGCCCTCTATCTTTCGGCAGTCCTCAGCTGTTGAAACAGTATTTATTTTTAACCCACACTGCTAAAAATCCAGCCCAAACTACCAAAAAACACAACAGCAAACAAACAAAAAAAAAAAACACGTCTGGCTTCCGTCAAAGATATCATGCAAAAAAAACAAACAAGCAAATGTATTCAGACGCACTACTCAGGAAAGAGATAACACGTTTTGTGTGGAGCAAAGATGAGCTACGGATCAGACGGCAGTTCGTTGCGTCTCCTTCAACGCTCCACTTCTTAAGCCCAGAAGGTCGGGGTGCTACAAGAAATCCGGATCTTTCTCGATGGTTGCAGATGAATCAGGTTTTATGCCATGGGGAGGCATCACTGAGCTCCGCCTGCGCCTCCTCCTCGGGCGGGGCGACCAAGACTTTGTGCTCTGCTGCCTCCTCACACACTGTGACAAGAACTAGACGAGAAAAGACTTGTAATGCAGAAATATTTTTCCATGTGTCTGAAATTATTATTTAACTTGTAGCTACGGCCCTCCTGTGATAAAACAAGCACAAAAGAAATGTTGACAATCAGACAGGGGGAGAACTGATCTTCACTGTTTCTGGTGCTGAGGTGGGTGGTATATGAGACCTGTTTTATTCCTGTAAATGTCATATCATCAAGTGATTTTTTTTTCTCTAAGTTAATATTTTATGTGCCCACACGAATCCTTTAACTTTCTTGTAATTCAGTTTTTATTACCACCACAGGAGCGACCAAGTGTGCATGACTAAAGAAGATTAATACGCTGAAATGCAAACTGCTGTTGGTTTGTTAATTTTGCTGAAGTGTATCGACTTTGACACATGCTTGTTTATCACGACCCTGACAGTCTGTGTGAGCCTGACCACACCGCTATTCATTTGGTGCTTTTTTTTTTTTGTTTTCTTCTTGGTTTTGCCACATGATTTAAGTGCTTACCGCCTATACTGATTATATGTTGTATGACTCAGAAAATCTATTGATACAAAAAAAAGAATAGCATAGCCGTGGCGTTATGAAGGCTTCTACATATCAACCTGTGCCATGTGTTCTGTAAAAATGTCACTTCTTCAGCGGGACGGTTGCTCTTCATCTTTGGTTTTACACAAACTCTTTTTCTTCCTTGCTGTCATTTGCTCCAACAATAAAGAGTTCATTAACTTAAAGTGAAAAAACATACCTATCATATGTGTATTATTGACTGTAAGACATTTTCACAATATTCACAATAGTAGGACTTCTGTTATTAATCAAACCGCACTCCTATGTGTAATCACAGATTATATAAATCCATAATTGCATTTCTCTGAGTCAGAATTGTAGTGTCATTAGTCAAAATGTAATTAATGATATCCACTATAACATTCGTACGAGAAGAAGTTGTATTAAAAGATATTTACAGCTTTGTACCATTCAAAAGTAAATATAATGAGAATTAAAACGATAATTTGATGATTATGAATTTGAGAAAATCAATGTGGATATCTACAATGTTCTTTTTTAGAAAGAGCCGAATTATAAGAAATACACACACACATATATGTGTGTGTATGTGTAATATTATATTATATTAATTAATTATTAATTATTGAATATTATATTTATATTCAAAATATTAAAAGGGTTAGCCACAGCTCTTCCTTTAAGGGGGAATCATTAATGGTATTAAAGACAGCTGTGCTTATAGTGCTGAGACTCTGGATTTCTTAAAAAGGTTTTTAAGGTAATGTACCGGGTAATGTATAGTGTTGTTACTGATTCTTGCGCATTTCTTACTTTATTTGGGGAGTCTTGTAGTTTTTTAGCTATTCGTTATGTATGTTTCTCAGTGCAGCCATCTTTGTCATATCTTTAATCCCCCAACAGGAAATGGCTCTTGACTCTTGGACACTTTGGTCCCTGAAGTGGAACATTTGCCACTTTTCCACACTTGAAATGTTAAAGGCCATTCCCACTGTGACTTTTTAAGTTTTACAAGTTTACTTTACAAGTTTTTGGGATAAATTCAGTCAGGCTCTAGCTAACAGTTAGCTTGCTAGCTTAACTCTCCTCTTGCTAACTCAGGTGAGACAGGTGGTGTTTGGTCGTGTGATGAGTATTTTTATTTTGGTTGTTGACTGAAAATAATCATAATCAGTGGGTAGATGCTCAGTCGCCTGTGACTGACTGTATTTCTAATTAACAACACAGGAAGCCACATCAGCATCACCTCAGTGTGTAAGTATGTTTGCTCATATTGTTTTATGCAGTTAAAAGGTAAATAACACCAGTATAGTGATCAAATACAATTAGAAAACACAGAATTGGCAGTTTAAGCAATATCTAATTGTACATTTAGAGGCAGTGTTTATAGTTTTAAGGTTTTGAATGCGCACCTCATTTATCCATGTTCACTTTTAGTCTCTTTTCTTGGTATATACTTAAAAATGATAATTATTACTTTAATACTACTACTACTACTACTACTACTAATAATAATAATAATATTAGTAATATCAAAAAGAGCTGCAACAATTAGTCAATGAATCCATCAGTTGTCAGCTTTTAAATTAGTTGCCAACTATTGTTAATTGACTAATGGTTTTGCATCATCAAGAAGAAGTGTCCAAATTCTCTGATTTTTGCCTCTTTATATATATTTACTCGTTTGACAAGTTGTTGGATCTATCTTTGGGTTGTGGACAAAGCAAGATATCTGAGGACATCACCTCAGGCTCGGTTGATCACTGATCAACATTTTTCTTTATTTGTTGACATCTGATAGGCCAGACAACTAATCAATTAATCAACAAGGTGATTGACAGACCAGTCAATAATGGAAATAGGTAATGATTAGTAGCCTCGGTTTCAAGCTAACAGTAATCAGTATTCTGTCTTTGACTAACGAGTGATGGTATTAAGTACAGGTATTGAGTTGCTTGTATGCTTTTATGTGCAATACTATATGCACAAACATGGATTTAAACCTTCAAAATGGCTTTTTCTAGGAACCACAGTTTCAGAGGACTGTGAAAGAAATTAAATTAATAATTGATGATAAAAACAATCATCTACAAAGAGATTCAAATTCAAAATCTGAATTTGCAGGACCTCACATTCAGTTTTCATTCACACGCAGGAGTGTGAAACTAACACTGGATGGCGCCATTTGATGACCAATATCAGCAGCAGTCCTGATTCTGCAAACAGGAACACTTCAACCATGAACCATGAACTTTCTAATGTGTGTTATGTGCACTAAATTCTAGAGGTCCTTTTACTTTATCTGATGAGACATGATATGTGCTGTATATTTGTGAAGATTTTTGGTGCTAAAGATCAGCTCAAAGCCAGTTTGTGTTGTGAGATCAGTCAAGCTGCCAGCAGAGCCGAATGATGATTACTGCTGACTAATCCCACTGACACATCTGGAGTGGAAGCATATCTAGGAAAACATTTCTCTGCATAAAAAGCACGAGTGAAATAACTTCACTGGATTGTTACTGGTTATGTTAGTTTACATCCAGTTTATGTTATTTCCCTACAGGGGTTGGGCGGCAGTGAGGACCGACATCCCTGCAGGCAGCAGGTAGGTGTTCAGTCACACACTCACTCGTGTACACACTTTGACATAGTTTGGGACTTGTCTCTGTTTCCTGTGTTCTTCAGAAACTGAAAGTTTGGAAGTATTAAAAAAGGAGTAGCAAATCAGTCATACATTTTTAGTACTATTGTACCAATTCTATTGCTTATTTGTTTAAGTTAATATAAATATTATAAGTCAGTGAAGAACTGGTGTTTAATTTGATACATCCAGCAGCATTAAGTAGCCACAGTATAAGCTGGATCCAATTAAACTATAAATCTCAGTTCATAGTTGTATAATAATGTTAAATCATGTTTTTTTTGTTTATTTGTTTTTTGGGGTTTTTTTGTAATTTTTGTGTCAGTGTTTTGGCTTTAAATGAATGGATTTATATGTACTAACTTATACGTAAAATACTTTCTAAAAGCTTTGAAAGCTTGTAAACTTAATTTACTAATGTGTCTTCCGTCATACCGCAACTCTTTTACTGTTTACAGTGTGCCTTGTGCCTCACAATAAATATGTAAATATACCTGCACTTACTTTTAATATGCAGCCACTTTGCCATGCTTAAAATTAAAAAACAAATCTGCGTAAAAGTAATTAGAGCTGCCACTGGCTGCTCATCATTTCCAGTGATAAAAACAGACTTTCCTCTTGCTCTCATTAGTTTGATGTCTGAAAATATTTCATTTGAGCTTTGGATCGGAGATTTGCCAAAAGTTGTATTTAGAGTCTTTATTATGACTTGAGTTGTTACTTCAGAGGTATACTGTGTGTCTGGGCAGCTGACAATTCAAATCCAATATTCATTCTTCTTGTAGCTCTGCTGTGGTCTGCTCCGTTCCCTGTGAGAGAAGTCGTGCTCTGTAGTTGCTTGATGCTCCACAATGTCCAGCAACTAATTTCTTACTTTGTCTTGTGTTTGTCGCTGTGCAGCTAAAGTAAAATGTGTTCGTCTGAGCTTTATAGTTGAAAAGTCTGTTGCATCTAGAAATAAGGTTGATGACAGTGGTGAGAGTTCATTAAAACAGCAGAGTTGAAAACTGTGTATACGTATGTATATATATATATGTGTGTGTGTGTGTGTGTGTGTATATTTTTTAAAACCAGAAAATAACATATTGAATCTTCTATAATGTTTGATTAACATCACAGTATATTATTGCCACAGGCTGTGCCTTATACTCCAGTTTAAATTGCACCGTCCCTCTGATCCATTGCATGCAATGTTGTTCTGTTGCCTTCCAGTGAACTAGACTGTCATGTCTTCTTTGTTAGTAAAAAACAGAGAAAAATGCTTAACTAGTGCTGTCATAACCTCACAACTCCTTTGTAGAGGAATCTTTAACACCATACAAAATCTAGATGAGCATGAGGCTGGTTTCTGTCTTTAAAGAATGGTGTGTGTCCACACAGAAAGCATTTGGCAGAACTGATACTCTTCGCCTCAATCGATACAGCTTTTTAGACAGACTGAATGATGGCTTGCACAGAACAGCGAAAACACCAAAGCATATTTTTATGCATAAATCCAAACGCAGATAAACTACACTCAGTGCTGCTCCTGAACACTTCCTGTGTGGAGCTGCTGCTCCTGCTTTGCTAACTTGCTGCTCACTGTTATGCTGACATTACCATGACAACAAAGACTGTCAGGCAGTGGGGCAAATTTTGTAAAACATCATCGGTTTTACAGCGGCTGCATTGGTTGAATTAAATGATTGTTTCCATTAGCCATCTGGAAACAGCTTGAATGATTGCATATTCAGGGAGTTTTTGTGATTGCAGATTTAGCCCTTGCCTTTGAACAACAGGGCTAGTCATCGCGACCTCTAACAGGGTTTGACACAGCTGTCACGAGTTAGTAAGGCTACCAAGATGGGCTAAAGTGGCTTCAGAGTGCAGGAACAGGGGAATGTGAAATAACTGCAGATGCCAGCGGGTCAGGTTCACAGACAGAGGTGCCATCTGGAGTACACTTTTGTTTCAGTAAGTTAAGTCTCTATTTAATAAAACCGGCCAGTGCACATTTATTTGACCCCGGATCTTTGGATGGATTTCATTTAGAAATACTAAACTATGGAAATGATGACAAATACATTTTTTTGATTTTTTTTTTAATTCTGGAAAGGACATTTAGTTATGCTTTGACCCTTTTAAGTGCACTTTCAGAAATAAGACAAGTGAGAGCTAGCCTGAGCTTTTCGAGGCCAGATTTTGCCCAAGGGAGGCATTTAGCGTTGTTTCCGAAAGCCTCCATGGACCCTCCCACTTGCCTCTTTTTATAAAACTGAAATTTCAACACCTTTGTGATAGGCATTCTTACCCTCTTTGCTGGGTTCACATAACAGTGTGCACTCATACAAAGTTACTGTTTGTTATTTTCTCAGTGAGGCTCAGTTAAAGCAATGCCTCAGTTATGATATGACTCGGTTTATTAGTGAATTTTATATCAAAGATATGATTTCGCCACGCTCAGTGCTGTTTGCACAGACCTACATTTTGCTTTCCAGCATATCTCTGTGGTGACTCAACTCTATAGCTTGATGCTAAATGAATCAGAAGGAGCTTAAAATGATGATGAACAGGTAAACAAGCTACCTGTGTGTACTGAAAGCAACAACATTTTTAAATGCTACGCAACTTAAACTGGTCATTCTTTCACAAAAAAAGATGTTGTTCTTTCTGTATACTGTAGTTAAAAAAAACTGTTCTCGTTGTGTTGCTTCACTTCAGCTTTCTTGTACAAGAAGTTCTTGTTGTTTTTTGAATTACGCAAGCAGAAGGAAAAGTGATCTGCATTGTACCTACACCCGTTCACTGAGAAAAGCACAAGAAACAGCAACTTGCGAGTCCTTTTCTGCTCTGTCTTGGGGCTGTTTGTAAGGGAGGGAGGGAGGGAGGGAGGTGCAGGGAGGAGGGGGAGGGAGGTGGAGTAAGGTTTGAGTCTCTCATAAGTTGAACCACTGGCAAAGAAGCCGTTTCATTACTGTGCTTCTCTGAGCCGTCTGTGCCTCTTTTCTGTTTGTGTTCACTGGGAGCATGCACCTGTGTGTTGATATTTACAAAACCAGCGCTCAGTGGTCTCTCTCTGTCCAGAAGGCTGTTTGTCAGTGCTGTCATGTCAGCAGCTCGTGCAGCAATCAGCAGGAGAGAAGCAGAGCTGGACCTGGAAGACTCCAAATAAGAAAAAAAAAAAAAGAAAAGAAAACTCAGAGCAAAGGAATTGTGTGTGGAGAGTTTCTGCCTCCATCTTGAAAAGAAAGAAATCTGAGGAACAAACTTGCCCAGCAGGAATGAAGGACTGACAACAAGCAGACTTGTGTGGAAATGGGTAAGTTATTCACAAACAGCTGAAGTTACTCTCGCTTGTTTGATTACAACCTGGATCAACATAAAAGTTTCTACCGTGATGTACAGCTTCTGTAATACCGCTCAGTAAACCCCATCATGTAGCACTCACACAGCTTTTCTTTATGTGAGCTGTTATTTATCCCTTTGTGTATGTGTGTGCTCACGTGTGTGTGTGTGTGGGGGGGGGGGCGTGTGTTATGTTTGTTGAATTCGATGATGTGTTGGCTGGTCTGTGGTTCAGACTCAGACTTAGACTCAGCTGCTCTGGTTCTCTCGGGCTGTGTCTTGTTTTCACTTGTTCATTTGTTCAGACATCTCACATGTCCAGAAATAAACACCGGCACACACTTCTACACACAGGAAGCAACAGGACAGTGTGATGTCCTCACTCCAGAGCAGACAGGATTTACTCCTGCTGGTTCAAATAACAACAGGCTACTTATGAACAATAATCTCGTACCTTTATTGTGATTATGATACAACACAATAGACTTTCCTGCTTCACATCTGTAACAATAAATACTGTTTGATTTGATTTTGACAAGTCTGTTGCATGGTCAGTTAATGTATTTGTGCTCTGTGAAGTCATTGCTTTGTGCTCTTTTTCATTTTTATTGGTTGGAGCTGCTGTTTCACGCGCCAAAATTCAAATATATGTAAGCATGAATAGGAGACCAAAGATTGTGATGGGTGCTTGTGGGCGTTGTGTTGTTCACGAGAGAATTTGGTTGTTAATAGCTAGCCTGCTAAGTGTAAAAGTAGTGTGGCTGCTCATTTACAGAAGTAGTAGTGTTGTTGTTGTTGTTGTTGGGATTGTAAATGTTGACAGACAAGGGCAGAATTGATTACTTTGGCAGTAATGAACAAAGAAAGTGGCACTAATTATAGGTTGAATGGGCATCATTGGTTTTTCTTGTATTCATGGGATGAAATGTTCATAAGAGGTAAACAATATTATTTTAGATCAGCAACATTTCAGGTCACAATTAAGAACCAAGTAGTGTCTGGACATAACAACATTTTTTGTCCAAACTGGTAAGTAAATCCATGGAAACCCTCCTAAATATGATGTGCATAGATTCAGTTTTAACAAAGGAGATCCAGTACAATAGCTGCAACAGCCAGACCAGTGAGGCTGAAATTGTCCTGAAGACATCAAGACCAAAACAAGGACTGCGTGAACAGTTAAATGAACGTCAGTGTCAAATTTGTAGCAATACTTTTGTTTCTCCCAAGACTTTGCGTTTTACATTATTTGTGTTGTCACAATATCTATTCCTGTAGTTAACACAGAACAAAAATGGCCATGAGGAGCATTTACCATATGATCAGAGCAGGCAGCAAACCCACTTTGATCCACAATCAGAAATACTGACTGACCAAATAGCAATAGGCCAAAACCCTACCTGATTTATCTGAAAAACATGTGAGCGCTGTCCAACTCATTTCCTGATGGCAGAATTAAAATGTTGTTTAAATCATCATTAGTTACCTTTAGCTATAATAGTTGTCTGTTCATCATTTGGGTTGCACTATTTTTCCAGAATGTAAAGAAGAAGTTTAAGTAAAAAGGCTACAACAAACAGCCTTAAAGCTCCATTAATCTCTTATTAGCCACTAGTGGGCAGAAGGACCCAAACAAGCTGACAGAGAGACGACCCTGATGTATGATATGCCTTAAATTGCGAAAATATTAGCAAACTGTTGTCTCATATTTACTAATATAGCAGTTATTAGTTAATTGTAGTTGTGTCTTGCACACTCCAATGTCAACTTTGATTTATTTTTTAGCTTCCATGTCTCCATAAACTCCTGTGAAAATGATCTCTGACTCAAAGACAGAATAAGGAGGATTTTTCCAACAAACAATGAACAGACTCACACAAAAATAATGTATCTCATTCATCATTTATGACCCAATAGAAGTGTGTGTTGATGACTGTATCTGCAGAGACTCTGTCACTGCCTGAAGTTTCCTATTTTTTTGTGTATGGACAGATTGTACTTGTTATACAGTTGCACCAGACAGTCACTAATTTTATTTGTACGCTGTTTGTTGAATAGAATGAACAGAATGGGAATATTAAAAGAAACAATAATGAATCATTAAGCTGATGATTCTTAAGTACAGCTAATTGTAACTAACCAATTTACTTTCACCTGTAATTGTTAGCTTTGTTGCCACATCAGCTCTGATACGTTCATTTCTAGTAAGCAATTTATAGATACATTAGAGCATCTACTTGCAGTTCAAATACTGGACTTGTTTTTAGGTACCGAATCATTAGGTTTTACATTCTGTAAAGATAACTGAACAAATGATATGATAACAATAGCAGTTTTATATTTTGATATTTTATATTTGTTTTATATTAGGTACAGTTCAACAAAGCTTATTCCCACAGCTGGGGTCTCAGAGCGGCTGACCGTCAGCTTCAGTTGAAAGTCTACATGCTGTCCAAGGATATCCTGCCGGAAAACAGATGAAAATAGCTGTCCTATTTTCTCACAGGTCTCTCCAGTGATAACTGCTCTTGGAAATCCTGACCAACGTCATTATGGCACCATATTTAGTGATCTTACTCACAGTGCTCTGGGCAAGTTCAAAGCGTGGGCCGAATGATGAGATGTGGACATATAGGATGGTCGACTTCAGAGAATGCTATAAAACCTCAATTTATTTTGCACAAGCAGACATGGAGGTACTGTAAAGGAGCAACAGCCAGAATTATTTACAAAAAAGTGGTGGGGGTTGTTGGGAAGAGAAAGGCACGTTTCAGGCACTGCATGCTTCACATTCTTAGCTGCTGACCTCTATGGAAAATAACAACAGCCGAGCTTGAAGGTCATACTGCCATACCCAGTGGCTGAGGCTCGTTACTGGTACCAAACTTGGTATTTATAAGTCCGGTGCTGCTCTGTAAATATGTAATATTTTAAAAAAGATAGCTGAATGTAAACTCATTTGAGGGGAAATGTTATTTTTACCATGTTGCTTTGTTTTAGAGCTGAAGCATTCCTTAAAATTGTCCGTCCCATTACATGTCAGTAATATAAATTGTAGGAACAAAGCTACTGAGAATTATTGGTAGCAAAAGCCCTATATAAGGCATCTGAATGCGTGAATACAAGAAAGTACTCATTACAGAAGCCTTTCTCTGTGTGTCATTGTGGTGTGTCAACAGAAAAGAAGGATCTATACTGTCAAATCAGGCCAAGTTTACTTTGCCTGGAAAATTAGAGGTCTGAGGTCACCGTCACAGGCCAAAGTTAAGCTCAGGCAGCGGGTGAAAGGATGTGACAGAAAATCGGTCTCCCTGCAGTAAGTGGCATGAGGCTTAGGCCTGAAAAGACAGTATCATTGCAGTGATCACACCCCATTTCCCTAAACGGTTTAGAGTAATCCCTAAACAAACCAACGGCCAAAGCATTAGTGACAGTGAAAACCTCTGCTTAGCTTATTGCATATTAAAGACATACGTCTTAATAAAAATAATCCTGTTTGTCTTTGACAGAACAGTTTCATTTCTGTGCCACCATCATGATGAAGCGATAAAGTTCAGCCCAAATAGCAACATTAGATTTTTGTAATATGTGTTTTAATATTGGTTTGAGGTTTGTACACATTTATACTGAGAACATTGGAAGCAGTAAGTCATTTTAGTATTTTCCACAATATATTTGTACTGTATATTGAATATAAATGGAGAGCAGCTTTCTGAAAGGTTGTGTTTCTTGTGCACATTTAAGCTTGAATGAATGTTTGTCAGGTAACATTTACAGTTATTGTTGACAGTTTATGACTTGATCACAAGCCTGCTTTTCCCACATTCCCTGCTTATAGTGTCTCCTAATAACAATGTAATGTTGTGTAAAATCATTTTGATTAGAAGATGAGTCACAGAAATAGAGTTTGTCAGTCTGCAGCACTGTCTTTAAACCACCAAACCACCAAAACTTCCTAAGTGCTAATTTTTCATTGTCACAGTTATCATATTTGATCAGGCATTTCAAATAATTTCAGGCAATCTTTTACCAACTTTATCCATTTTTAAATAATTGAGCTGTTTGGATATATAGCAGTATTAAAAACAGTACTAATAATCATCATAGAATGGATACTCTTACATGCTTTGTAGGTTTAATTTGATGTTATTTCAAGAGAACTTGTTGACTAACACAGTGACACATTTATGCTGACTGCTTTTTCATATGTAGTGAGTTTGTGCCTGAGACCTGACACCCCATGTACAGGTGTCAGGCAGCTTTGTGATACAGTGTATGTGATACATTTCTCAGGATTAATGGGGATCTGTATCTGTGCATACAGTGCTCTTGTGTAAACACGAATCTGTGGTTACATATGGATTGGTTATATGAGGAGAGAGTCGGTGCACTACAACTTTATGGAGCCACATCCTTGTGTCAAGACAGTGGAGAGTCAGAGATGACTGGTCTGAACTTTTTTTTTTTTTAAGGTAGGACAGACCCTCGTAAAAGAAACGACTCTAATAAACTAACTCCTGGTGTGCCTGCCAGACCACACGCTTGCTGTCGGCTGTAAAATATGACCGTGCTGCTTCCCTTTTTCTCTCCTCACTCTCTGCCCTTTTGACCTGTTCTCATCCCTCTCTCTATCCCCTTATCTTTATATTTTTTCTTCCTTTTCTGTCTGAACCTATTAGGCCTCTCTCAGCCTTTGTCAACAACGTGCCTCCTTTTGCTGCAGAGTGTTTGATTCTCTCCTTTGTCTGATTTCAGCATTTAGTTGTTGTGGTGTAATAGGTGGCATACCTTAGCATACATGATCCCATATCTAAGGTGTTGTTATGATGAAGAGCTGAGATAAATCTACATCACAATGACTTCAAAGATCTTTGCAGTTATGTCTCTGATAATGTATTTGATATATTCGGTTTGTTTAGTCAAAATGTTCCAATAGATGGATGACTTTTGGTCTAGAGGCTGTACACAGCCATATAATAGCTCGTACAATAGACTTCACCCTCTTTTCTGTCAGCTTTTTAGCATCACCTTTAGGTTTTTTTCTTGGTTTGTCCATCTTGCTTCACTCCACTTATTATCCAGAGCCCAGGTAAAGCTAGACAGACTGGACTGAAAGAGACTGACTGGGAGAGAGAGACTGACAGATATAATACCTAAACGTAGGGACCCAACTTCCCATTCATCTGGGCCACACTGCACTTGGTTATTTTTATTTCAGTGGGGCTGGGGTTATTTAAAAATATGTAGATTGTGTGTTGGGTCCGCCCTATTTGTCAAATGGACCACAGGGAAAATGGGTGCTGCTAATGGCCAGTCAGACTATCGTGGTAATAAATTTTGATTCTGTGACAGTACTTTTCAAGGCATTTCCTGTAAAGCCCACACGTGGTTCATAAGAGCTCAGCTGCTTTTCAGAGAATGCAAACAAAACAACCTCTTAAAAAAGACAGCTCCTGATGTTGCATGAAGCAGACATAAGTTGCCTTGACAAATTTGCCCATTGACTATTTTTTATGGGAAAAAAGGCTGTGCAAACTGTCCAAGAGGACTGTTTCCATACCAGCCAGATCTCTTTTTGCTTTGTAGGGCCTTACTGTGTGAGTCCCTGTAACTTGGTGGGTGCTTCTAAGAAATCTGGCTATTGACCAGAGAACAGGACCAAAATAAACAACATACTGTGAGGGGATTAAGAGTGTTGGAGGGCTTCTAAAATTACAGCCCTCAGAACATATCCAGATGTTGCCTTCCTGATCCTCCTCAGGTAACACACATGACAGGGCTGTACTGTGCAGGGGAGCAAAGAGTGGCGAGAGTGGCTCAGGCGGAGCACCCCTCTGGGTGAACCTCTTAACTTTTTTTTTTTTTTTTTTGCCGTCCTGGACTCCAGCTGGTGCGATCAACCTGCTGAAAAGGCAGAGGGTCTGACAGTATGAAGCCAGCCCTGCGTCTGCAGCTGATCCCACACTGTGCCGTTAAGAAAAACACAAAGTAAGAGGCTACTGTAAAGAAAGAATATTAACCGTGACTCTGGACACATTTGTTCATCTTCAGACAGTATTAAATCTTTGAGGTCATTGTGAGTTTCATTAAGAGAAAAAGAGATAATTTAGTTTTGTTTGTGCATTTTTTCATAAACTCAAGATGGAACAAGGAGGTTTTAATCTTTTATTAAGATCAGATGCTTCTTAAAGGTTGCGTTTGTACCTGTTGGATTATTGGGCACATTGGAAAGTGATACCACGACCAGTGTGTAAAAAAAAAATCACACCACAGGGTCCTGACAAAGCATCCATGTGATGTGTCAGGTGTGAGAATGTGTTGCATTGGGTTTTTTGGAGAAAAAACATTGTGAGCCCATCACACAGAAAGCAGTCTACAGTTTGTTACAAGAAACTGAGAAGATTGGGAAAAGTGTAATTTAGGTTACAATCTGTTCATGCATTGGCAATAAAGAAACAATTAAAATGAAATTCATGAAAACTGTTGCATAGAGAATGTGTAAGTAAATGAGTCAGCACACTTACACCTAAATCTCATAAATTAAATAATAAAGGTGAAGGGTAATTCAAGAATATCACAGAGATTATCCAACTAATTGCACACATATTTATTTTTTTACATATAAATTACCCAGTGTGAAAACCAATTAACTTATGATATTAAAATTGTTGCAATTGAATGTTGCATTCATATATTTCACTAGGACATAGTACTTTTATTTATTCATCGTTTTTTTAAACAAATTGACCTTCACACCTTCTTCAGTCCAACTGTTATGGGGGCACAATAATAAATTAGTGAAGTAGTCTCTTAATGCCAAAGAGAGATTCACTGACAGCTGTTTCGACTGTTGACCTTCTCCACAGCAGACATTTTGACTTGTCGTTTTACTAACAACATTAATGATGGCTCCATCCTGTTTAAGCGTACAGTAAGTCATGACAGGGTAACAATACCAGGACCCTGAAAGTGAGGCAGCTAAATATAATTCAGACATCATTCATTTTATTAACAAACAACTGCCTTGTTACATATCCCACAAAAACAGTGACATCGGCATCTCATCTGACTCCTTTTTCTTGGCAGTGGTGTTTTCACTTTGCTCGCAGTTATGTGGTTCTGCTCTCTCCTGGGAAACATTTAGTCTCTTCATCTTGCTTGATGTTGAACTCTCTTAACCAGCTTTGTGTCTATTTTGGATTTCCTGTCACTTCTGACCGGGCAGGTTAGATGGGAGTTGCTGCCTGTGGTTTTGGGGCTTTAGCAAATGCAAACTAATGAGTGTGGAGTGCCCAATTGGGCCGTTGATTGACAGTTGGATCAGTAGGACTTGGCACTTTGTCACATTGCAGGGAGTCGTTATTAATAATAATAGTAATTAATCCTTTAACGACCTTTAACCTTGATAGAATTTTTACATGTTTTCTAGTGTGGAAATGAATGTTTCAGACCATTTCAGATTTTTGATGATGTATTCTGATTATATATACTCTCTTACAGCCTCAGCAATACTGGATTGCATTTTGGAGGCAGATATTAACATAGACCAAGATAAAAACTGAGCGGAACATTTTGAAAAAATTAACTTGTTAGTTCACTCAGTTGTACAAACTATGTAATCAGATATATCTCTGGAATTTCTGTTCTGCAGTTTCTAGTAACTTTTTGGCTGATCTATATATACATATACAATGATAATATCTGGAGGACACTAATGTCAGCCAAAAGACTGGCTGCCTATACTGTTACTCATGTGGCAGCATAAAACTGCACAATATGGAAATAGTTATATCAATGCATGTGGAGCGACCATATGTGCAGAGAGCAAAAACTGGGTTCTTGGTAACCCTGCATTTCCTCTTGCTCTCCATCATCCCATAAGGATGGCTGTATTCAATTATCCCTTCAACCACAACAATTATTTATGCTAGAGGTGCTCCGATTGATCGGTGACCCGATCGGTATCGGCCGATACACGTGGTATCGGCACTGATCGGACGTGCCA
>JBAJHX010000067.1:8802023-8858336 GCA_037176925.1 Amniataba percoides
TCTATCTATCTATCTATCTATCTATCTATCTATCTATCTATCTATCTATCTATCTATCTATCTATCTATCTATCTCTGTCTGTGTCTGTCTGTCTGTCTGTTAGATTTATCTGTTTTTCTATCTGCCTGTATGGTTGTCAGAGTTTGTCACAGCGAGACTAAACAGGGAAGTGGAAGCATCAAAGTGTGGCAGTGGCGACATGAGGGAATTTGAGAGAACGAAAATGTAAGAGGCAGAATAGCGGAGCGTGGGTGAAGAAAGGGGAGAACACAAACTGATGGGGTAGGAGAAATGCAACGAGGCAAGAAGAAAAAGACTTAGACTGCTCTCTGGGGCATGTCTGTCTGTTACGAGCGCCGAGCCACAGCCTGAAAACACAGACACTGCCGCAGTCTGCATCAGCCTGCCTTCCACCACCGTGACTCCTGTTTGAACTGAAATCTCATACGTAATACTATTATTCTGGCCCATATACCAGGTTACATAACACTCCGAGCCAAATCCTGACCTCAATCTGCAAAACAACTACTCTTGCCCTGATAAAAAAAAATCAGACTCCATATCAGCAGCGAAGTAGGTGCAGCACCAGAGTGAACGAAAATGACAGCATTGTTGTTAGGCAGCATTTGATGATTTGGTTAGCTACTCTCTGCACGTGATGATATGATATCTTCACCGTTGTTTTTCTCTTCCTCAGGTGACCATACGAACTTATATCGTGGATGGAAAGCAGAGACCACGTACCCAGCGGTAAGTCTTTGCTGAGCCTCACTTCCTGGGCTGGCCTGCAGGTGGAAGTCACACCCACTGCTGTGTGCTCTCCACGAGGTTCAATGCCAGCACCAACACTACTGTTCTTTAAAAAAAAAAAAAAAAAACTCCACTCTCCCATTTCACCCTTTCTATCTGCCAGATGTGGTGCGATGTGACAAAGCGACAGATTGTTTATGGCCACTTCACCTTAGTACTACGCTGCAAGTGAGAATCTGCGTGTGTCTTTTATGTCTGCGTGCTGCTGGTTTTATTTATGTCAACAGTGTATGGCAGAGGACCACACGAAATGACTCACAGCACTGGCGTGACCTACATTATTTTTTTTTTTTCTTTTTACCACACAGTGTCATTGTGAGGTTTATGTGCGATGCCGGCTTCGCCAGTACTGTTGAGCTTTGATGCGCTTGCCCTCAAGTGAGCTTGGGGCTTGCTAGTGAGTCCTTACAGTCAGAAGGGGTTGAATGAGACTTGAGAGAGGCTTTGACCTATCTGAAAAAAAAGTGGATCACAAATTAAAATGAAAATATCTCTCGTCCTACTATAGAGTCGTACGAGCTCTACTCAGTGATCATCATAAGGCAAAAAACTGTCAGTGTGAGCTCAGAGCAGCTTTTTCAGAAATCCTTTTTTCCTTGAAATACTTTATCTTCATATGATCTTGTTTCACCATTTTTGTCGGAGTGAATGTGGATGACGTATTTGAATGTATCACTCGCAGTAAATACAGCAGTGTAGAATCCAAGCACATGTGCGTTAACCCTCCACTGCATGACTGCACTCGCTCCTCTGTGAATGAAAATATATCAAGGGTAGTGAAAAGCATCCAGTTGCTCCACTGTCCCCATTCTGGTGCTCTGTTACCTGGGGTGGCCCCGAGAGCCTCCTTCTCCTCCTCCTCCTCCTCTTCCCCCTCTTCCTCATCACGAGTGCAGCCCCACCTGATGCACACATCTGCTTGCCCACTCATTTACGCCACAGGCTTCAGGAGGTGGGTGGTTGGCAGGGTTGTAGTGGGGTTGGAGCACCAGCCAATAACAATCCTCATCCTGACAGCGTTGAAGTGACTTGACACATGTATTGAACCAATCACAGAGCACTGCAGCAAAGAAAGCAGCAGTAGTAAAAAAAAAAAAGAAAAAAGAAAGGAAAAAAGAAAGAAAGAAGAAAAGAGTAAATACAGTGTGAATTTATTCAAAGGGGGCATCTTTACTGTGCCACACACGTTTAGCAAATCACGCAAGATCACAAAATTACAATTTAATAGCAAAACTGAAGTGAAACTGAAGTAGATGTGATACAGTTGTTATTGAATATTGTACCTGCAGATTTACATTCTGGCTTCTCTGCAGAATCTCTCGAAACTGCACAGTACGGTTAGGCTTATAGCCAGCAACATCTCGCCCAACGCCTCCTGATCGCACCGTTATTCTTGACAACTATGGCTAATAGGGTGGCTGACCCTGCCTTGAAGCGGCGTATTCTTCTGTTCACTGTTGTGAAAAGACAAAGGAAGACAAATACAAGAGGGGATGTTTGGTCTCTGTCTGAACACCAGTTATTTTATCCCTCACTCATTCACCTCCTAATTTCCATGTCCTTTGAATTTCAACTTTGGATTGCCCCTCAGCTCACCTTGATCCCAGACAGAATCATATGATTGTCTGGCATAATAAATATGGATGACAGCTATTCATTCATACAAGGTCAGAGTAACAGCAATCAGTGCCTTTTATTGAAGAGAGGGGGAAAAAGAGTTTTGTCTGGGCATTGTGGAAGGAAGTAAATCTCATCCTGTCATACAATGACATACAATAAACCTCCATATAACCCATTAGGGACATAGACACTCCACCTCAAATGTGTAGAGTGCCTTGTTCTTACTCCAAACTCAGCCACTGTCAATCCTTAAAGAATCATCTCGAGATGCGGCTTGTCAGCTTCAGTGCCTGTCAAGTCAGTCACAGCAGAAAAAAAGCCTTTACCTCGTCTGACACAGCGTGGCAGTACTGTCTTAACGGCTGCAGACACTTGCCAGACAGCAGTGGCCAGCCGGCAGAAGACTTCTCTATCAGCGTGGACTTGACTGTACGTGTCACTCTTCCCTCAGTGCCGTTATTCCCGCGTGTGATGAGGGGAGAGTATTTCCTGTGAACTCAGATGGGCAGTGGCTGTCTCAAAGTTTTACCTTGCTGTGCTTTTTAACGGTCATGTTTCAGCAATTTGTACGAGATTGATTTCATTTATATTACACATAGTATGCACAGTAGCATATAATGTCTTTCTGTGGGTAGTTACATTCTTATATAGAAATAAAGGAATATAGGAAACACCTATTTACCGCACAGGTTTACCCCACAGAGTATATGATTTGAGTAGATACTGGAGCTTTTATGTCTTCCTGCGAAATATGCTAATAAAACGTCAAATAGTGACTTTCTAAAGCCACACATTGTTTGTTAAAAAGTGTACACACATCTCTACCACAGTCATGTGATGGAAAAACAAGTATTTTGACACAAAAATAGTAAGTGGTTTAGTTAATGACCTCATTAACGCAACAGAGTTGTGACCTCTGACAGGAAGGTTATATTTTCAGTCCTATTTGTATTTCCAAAACTTGATGAAAAATTTCTGTGGGCTTCGGTAGAAAGTTCAGCAGTGGGTCAAAAAACAAGTAATTAGTTTCCGGTGTGTGTCTAGATCAGGGTGCAGGTCAAGGATTTTTTAAATGGATTTCTTAACATGGAGAGATTTTCCTACATTTTTGCTATTTTCTCATTGACTACTGAGCTTGATTAAAAATTGGGCAGTGCCTCCCGTGATTGTCTCTCAAAATATTTAATTTGCAGATTTACTTACATTTCTTAAATTTGAATGTTCCCTCTGACATACATCCACAATAAAATGATTATGTCTAAACAGCCTAAGCACATTTTAATACTATTCAAACAATATCTCAGGTTCTTCTGTGAGATGTTCAAAATAAGAGTCCACTGGACAGTTGAGTGATTGGTGATTGAATGAGGAATCACAAAGCATTTCAATGTTATTTAAAGCATTTCATTTTTATTTTTGCATACAGTTCATTTGTTATTTAGCATTAAACCACAGCTTTAAAGTTAACTGCACATTTTATAATACCATTTTAACATTGTAAATCACATCTAGAAAGAACCGTATGACGTTTTGTCAGCAAAACAATATGACAGTATGAAAACAGCATAATTAAGAAATGCCATCTTCAGTCATCAGTATAACTACGCTGACAGCACTGAGTCGTCACTTGTGACAAATCCACATTAAGGGCTTTTGGTTGAAAGCAGCATTTGAACTATATTTAGTCCACGTTAGAGAGGCTGTCTGAATCTGTTCCAGACCTTTCTGACACAGTGGATCAATAGGTCTGCAGACAAACTACTGTAACACACTCAACAAAACATTAAAAGAGATCATCCTGCTGCTCACAGTAATTAAAACTAATAGACTGCGGGTGACAGGGCTGGGAGAGTTGAAATTTAACATGACAGAAAACTAAATAATACACATACTATACCTCACCCACACGAGGGTGGGGGGTAGAACCTCTGCTTCCTGCGGCGATGTCTGAGGGCGACGGGTCTGTGTGGAATCCTTTGAAATGTGCATCTCGAAGCTTTACTTTCCATCTGGGTTTGATTCAGTAATATTATGTTATTGTTCTTTTCTAAGTGTTGTTCAAAGCACCACTGGGACGGGAGCCACATCGCTGAGATTCTTACTGTTTTTTACTGGGCGTGACAGGAATGTCTCTGAATTCTCATCTCACCACCTCAACTCACGAGGACCTGAAAAACCAACCACACATTCCCTTTCACCAGAATTAAACCGAGAGGTCCCTGAAATGTGATAACCATATGACACTGCTGTTACCGTACACTTCTCTGTTTGACTCACTGAAATTATTAGAGACGTGGGCAGTGATTTAGAGGTCTGGCACAAAGCTATCTGAAATACGCTGTGTTCATATCTATAGAGGTGGAAGATCCATCAGAATGATTTCAGTATTAGGATATTAGGATATGAATCATAGTTAACTTAACTCTGAGTTGAACTGAATTATGATATATATATAAAAAATTGCATTCCACTGAATTTTCTGAATTATTGATTTTTTTTCTTTTAGAAAATAATGTTCTCTCCCATCTTTCTGTCAAGCAGTTTATGAAAGCATTGTATCACTATAGAGGGACTGATGAAAAATTCTGATGGTTGCTGATTTTTTTAAACGCAGCTTGCTCTGCGGCTGAGTCTGGTAGCTGACTGCGTCATCATGCGGGTCGCTGTGTAATCGGGGTTTCAGGGACCTGATTGGTAGATGCAAGTTGTGTTAGAGTTGCACTGAGGGGAGACACTGCAGACCATAGTCCCTCTGCCCACTGTCTGCGTCTGTCCCTCCCATAGTTCATGACTCACGTGTGTGTGTGTGTCTGTGTGTGTGTCTGTGTCTGTGTCTGTGTGTGTGTTCTCTGTGTTGTTTGTGTGTTTGTCTGCGTGCACTGGAAAGGCTGAGCACACAGTACAGTGTAGATTTGGCTGGATCTGTGCCTCACACCCTCAGCACTGCACAAGACTATGACAAAGAGATATGTGCTTAATTGTTCCTGATTGCGCAGGTACGTGTGTGTGTGTGTGTGTGTGCGTGTGTGCGTGCGTATATGTGGTCGAGGATATGATTCAGGCTGAGTTTTGTAGGGTGGAAATGTGGTTGAATGACCAGTTTGTTTCATGCGGTCACCACAAGTGAAAGTGCAACTGAGTCATCAGACAAACACAGACACAATAGTTCAGGAAACCGTTGTGTCTACACACCCTAGTGCCGTAACTGCACGCATGCACACACACACACACACACACACACACACACACACACACACACACACACACACACACTTAGTTACTTGATTGCTGAAATTGCGGATTTTTGCTTGCTCATAATGGCGTTTCACTGTTCTGAATCATGTCTATTGGAAAGACACACCCAACATAGTTGCCAGATTTACTGCTTTTGAAACAAAAGCAGTTGTTCCACAGAGAGACAGTGTCAGTGTGTGTTGAGTCATTCCTCTGAACTACTGACCCACAGTTGAGGAAGAGTACAGTGGCACTAATTGTGCTCTTTTGTTAGCGTGACTATGAATGGACCTGTGTATGCAAAGAAAAGTATTTCAGTATATTTGAACACTATACAGTACAGTGAATCTGTACTTTTTTATTCTTTTTGTGGTTATAATTATTATCTCTTAACATTTTGTGGTGAACCTCTGCTGCCACTGATCATCGATGTGTTGAGTCCCCATTCAAGACACAGTCATATTATTGTGCAATATGCATAGACTGTGCTTCTACCCAGTCTTTTAAAGCTCTTGTTTACAGAGACACATTTTGAAACTTAGGGATATCCAGTGCAGACTTCTTCAACAAGTCCGTAGGAGTTAGAAAGAGCCAAGTCATTTCTCACATCTGTATACCCTGCCATTGACAGCCTTTCTTTCTTTTAGTTAGAAACCTTAAAAAGTTATCAGACTTTAAATGAAACAGCATTGTCTCCTTAGCTCTGTCAATGCAATTATAAATAAAAAGTGTTTTGAGTGAAAAAAACCAACTACTTATCAAACCCACGACAAATCACAAGGGGAGGAGACAAAGGAGACACCAGCTCATGTTATGTCCTGTCTAGAGGTGGCCGAGGGGCAGTATGAAATAAACCCATTTTCCCAGAGTCCCAAACAGCCACAAAGACAGATTGCAGGAAAAAAAAGGACTTTGGTGGTGAGGAGATGGGATTGGCTTCAGGGTGGTTGAGGCCAAGCAAACAAAACAAATTGAACTGTGAAGGTGACAAATAAACCGAAACACATTCCAACAACAAAATCGAAGGAAAAAGCAAATTACTTGACCTTCCAAACTAAACCTCATCAAGAATCAGAATCTCATACTTTTTTTAGAATTAAAAAGATGGTGCTATTAATCATTAAATGAACAAAGTGAAGCAGGTAGCCCAAGTCAGATGCTTGCGAGGGCTTAGCTTTTAGTCAATGGACTGTTATTGGCTGGTCACAAAAGTTAATTGCCACTTGTTTGTTGTACAAGACTGTCTCTGACTCTCGTTCTCGCAGACTAATTGCTGCCATCTCATAGATTCAGATCATTGGCTGTCCTGTTCCTCCTCTACTCGCAGACATGTGTAACAGTCTGGTAATGTCTGTGTAATGTTTGGCATTTTCCAAACCAGAGTGCTCCGCTCGTTGTTTATTAAAATGTCTCAGTGACGCAGCTTCCAGAGCGTGATGTCCAAAATGAAAAAGAGTAACTTCTTAGAGGTGACGGGCGTGACCACAGACTGCAGACGCTACAAGGATGCAGTGTCTGTGGTGACATCACCCACAGGTTTCCAAAGGGAGGTTTCCAAGCCTGGATGCATGTGTGCAAATCCAAATTTGGGCAAAGGGGAGGCAGCCTGCTGTGACAAGCAAGAATAAACTATTATAACCGACTGTGAGAGGCGGAGAGGTCTGTCAGTTTAGACTCTCTACAACTAGGGATGCCCTGGGCAGGATTTTCACGCCTCTGTGCCAGTGATAGCCATGGCAGAGGCATTACATTTGCATTGTCTGTCCAACGCGATATTGCAGAATCTCCTTGAGGGAACATTTTTTGCACAAACATCCACCTGGGGTGGATCTGAGCAGGGGGTACTGTTTAGATTTGGGTGGTCAAAAGTTGGTCAAGGTCACTGTGACCTTATGTCAGTCACATCCTCTTGAAAGAAATATCTCAGGAATGGCTCGGGGAAATTTCATTACATCTAGCAAAATGTCCACCTGAACTCAAGGATTTTTTTTAATTGATTTTCACCCAAAGTTATGAGTCCTCATGTTCACTGCCTCTCCCTGGATGACAACCAGGACAGTCCTCCTGTTCCTATTGTAGTCAACCACAAGCTCATTGATACTGAGCTGCACTGTACTGTAAAAGTCATCACTAAGTGAAGATAGCATGTCTCTCGCAGGAAATTATTCATCAGAGAGACATAACTAGTGTGATAACACAGTGATAATTTTGGTTTTGCCAAAAGCTACATTAATAGCTTTTATTAAATTCCCTCAATCTATCACTACCAGTGTTTCCCATATGAGTATACTAGGGGAGTTTAGGAAATTTAGACAAAATTAAATACATATGTTGACGACGACATATGTATTTCCAAAGAAAGCGTTGAGTCTTGAGTTGTCATTTAAAAAACTGCAGCTTTTATAAGTGAATGAACGCCGGTTCTGGCTCTCAGCAGAGTTGATGCTGGTCAGGATTTTTACTTGTGACCATGACTTTGTGTCTCACTCATGAAAATGTCATATTTTTTTCTTTAACAGTGCGATTTAATGCAGTCACATAATACTGGTTTTTCCCATCTTAATAGGACTACAATAGATAATTATGGTGTTCAATGTGGGTATATTGTTATCTTTGCCTGTTTTAAGCTTTGATTTGTTTCATTATTATTATTATGTTTAGCAGTTGCCCAAATTGCCCTTAATTGTTTGCTGCTCAGTTGCACAAGCTTTCTGGTTGATTCACTGAGACGTTTATGCAAATCATGCAGTGCCACGAATATGCTCCCCAAAATAGTACTTGAACAGACCAATCCCAATTCAATCACAGTTGAAGCATACTTTGGCACAGATGGAATGGCCTCTCCCTCACACGCTTGGTTTGTTGGCCGCCTTGCCTGCTGAGGTCCTGGAGCAATAATCACAGCCAAATGGAGCAAACTGCACAGTCTCTTGAATGACCTGCACATGTAAAAAAAAAGTGTGCTTCAGTAAATGACAGAGCTGACAGTGCATAAAGTATTGAATGAATTACATGCAGAGGTCCCCCCTCCAGCCACCCACGTAAATGTCAGTATTTGATACAGGTGCCTGCCAGTGGCCTTATATAGATGTTAGCTTATTCTCAAACTACATGATTGAGTTTGTGCAATGGGAAATGCATGTTTAAATTAGAATAGATAATAACAAATTGTCAAAATATATTATTTTAATGTAAGATAATTCTGTGCACTAAAATTTTAAAAGCAAACAGATCCAACAACTTAAAAGTCCCTTGAGATGCTTTCATAGCCTGTGTCCTGTCATCTGAAGTCTATATATTAGTCCAGCCACTCTGTAAAGCTGGCATGAGTCTTGCGGCCAAGCACACCATTAACTGGGGAATTAGAAACCCTGAGAAGTTGTTAATCACCACAGTCATTCACATTCCACATAGACTCTACTCTGCTCGGGACCTCTATGAGCTGGGGATGGGGCATGGTCTGGGGGGAAGCTGGGCCAATGCTATTGGACCCAATGGTCTTTAATTAGAGGGAGAGCTTGGCAGGGACTGATGGAGGAGAAAGGCTCTCAGGATGTGAGTCCAGGGTGAGAGGGTTCACACACAAAACACTGGCTTTTCATCACCGCATGACTCACTTGGTTTGTGTGTAACGTGTGGTGTATGTGCGGATGCGCGCGCGTGTGCGTAAGGCAGAGAAAGTGAGAAAATGCACGTGTGTGCGCCCGTACTGTATGCTTGTGTGTGTGCGCACATGACGGTGCGTGCGTGCGTTCCTTACCTCACTGCTCAGGCATTCCAGTAGAGAAAGTGGTGTGAAGAGAAAGAGCGGCTCTCACAGTGTGGGTATTCATGGATCTGGCCCCCGTGGGTCGGTCCGGGCTCCAGTGTTCACAGACAAAGCCTCTCCAGCAGGACCCAGACACACTCACACAGAAAGGGGAGCAACAGAAGGAGAGGGACACAGGAGAGGGGGAGACAAGGTAACAAGGGGAGAGAAAATGGAGAAGGGGTAGGAGGGGGCAATGAGAGAAGGTCTGTGTGGTAACCCCCCCTTCACCCTCCCCTCCAAACACCACAAGCACCCCACCCCAAGAATGCAGGTGTGACGAGTTGTCATCTAAAAGTGGAGCGACCCAAACCTTCTCTAGTTTGAGCCAGAATCAGAGCTTTTGTTTCAAATGACACTTGTTCATTAAGTCATTGAGTGCAACCTTGTCTTTCAGAATATTACGTCTCAAATTTCAGACGTATGTGTCATCTAACAGAGATGCTGCACAGTATTTCACCTTCACCTTTCGAAGCTGTCACATTTGAAGACACTTGCGTGGCCCACACTCCACCAAAACCTTTATTCTTTTCTTTTTTCCCCCCTTCTCGCTGCCGGCGGAGTCCATAAATCTGTCCGACTCTGCTCCTGGGGAACGGCTCCTCCCTCTCTTTTCACATCGACCAATCCCGTCACCCTCCTCCAGCGCTCTCTGCTCCCTCTAGCATTAAGCCAACAGCTTGAGCTCTTAGGATTCCATGAGAGTTTCTTCCACTTGGCCGTCCCGTCACTGTTCCCCCTGCCTGGCCCCTTCCCTAGATCGGGTAGCCTGGTTCACTGTGTCCTTAAACAACCCGTGTGCATGTACAGGAAAGGGGCCCCAAAGTGGGGAGGCCCATCTCGAAACTCTTCGTTTCTGGAGAGACAGACTCACATTGGAAAATCTCGACTTTTCCTTATTGATAAATTCAATGTTATAATTGCTACATAATGAAAAATAATATTAGTTATATCTTTTAAATGATATAGACAAACACAGTGCATGTTCATATTGTGTATAATACATGTTTAAAATCCTACAGTTTGATAGCATGTTTACGACAATAGACAGGAAGCATTTAACAAAGTATTTAATAATAAAAACATGTATTCCAAAGATGATTATTTTTTCCTGTTATATTTGGGATATTGACATCCAGCTCTGATGATTTTAGCAATTTGTGTGATAACTTTGAGTGTACGTGCCTTCACACATTGACATTGGCCGTCAGCTATGCAGGTTATCAAACTCGTGATGGTGCTAGTTCAACAAAAAGACAAGCTCTTGTTGATTAAGTGCATCCAGAAGTCTACATAGTTATGCATCGGTTCTTTTTGATATTTTCATTCTTTCACAGTCTGGGGTTTTACTGAATGCAGTTTGTCAGAATACTTTTCCTTTTTGCACGGTAGCAAAGTACAGAATATTGAGAGCTTTGTCTAATTAAAATCAATCCGCGATTCTTTGTGAAAATCTTCAGGTTGAGCACAACAATTGTCTTTATAATTAGTCTTTAAAAAGTAAGCTCCGGTGCTTCTCTTGGTAAGTCAGTGGGTACACTGGCTTTTGTGCTGGTTTGACAAATGGGTTTATGAAATCTTTTTTTTTTTTTTGTCCAGAAACATTGACAGCTATGAGCATAGATGATGGAAGTTTTTGAGGCAAGCATCACATGCATTTAAGTACTTAGAGGCACTTTTAATTTGACATAATCCTAATCATAATTTACAGCACTTCGACCTCTCATCCCTTTATCTATAGGTGCTGTGCTTTGAAACATGGGACGCCTCTCTGGTTTTAGATGTATGGATGGATGGATAGGCGGATGGATGGGTGGCACCTGCTAAGAATAAATTTATGGCCTTGTCCTGAAAGTGCAGAGTCACAGGGCATGAGAGTGCAGCAGCCAAAAAATAGACAGCAGACAAATGACATCCGTTTGAAGTTAAACTAATGGTTTGGGTGGTGATATGCTTCATCACTTTGATGTTTGAAGGCCACGACTGGCACAGTTTCCACAGATACACCTGACTTTATACATTCAAATGTATTTGTTTTAGATTGTTGCCAGTGCTTTTCTCTACATCAATTGTATGATGATTATTATTAGAAATAGATTGGTATTAAATTTGTTATCGATTACGAATTTGTGTAAAGTCCAAGTAAAGTTATGTGGCTTGAGAATAGTCTGTCCGTGTGTAAAATTGAAGGATAATGTGGAGTGAGACCAGTTATAAATAGGTGGAGGCTCAAGCTTCATGTTTTATACTGAAATGCACAGCGCACCTGATTTATTAGAATTCCTCTCTAGTGGAGTTCCTCCATCCGTTTCCACACAAGTAATGTCTCTATGAGCCATGAAATTGCCAAACGTTTGCAGGCAGGAAAACCCAAAACATTTCATCAGGGTCACTGCTCCGGTACAGAATTAAGGCTTACAATCTTATGTTAAGGTACACGATGCAGTGGCTCCTTCCATACTCGTTGGCTCATCCAGCACAATAATATTCACACTCTAAAGGTTTGATTGCGTGGTATAAGGTGCTATAACAGAGGTTTTTGGAAGTAAACACTTGTGTGTATTTGGCTGATATAGCAGACTTTCTAAAGAGTGAAAATGGGTGGTCACATTGTCTGTGAGGAAAAATGCTGACACTTAAGTTACTAAATAAAAACAGTACTTAGTAGAAAGTCGTAGTAGGATATCTGCTGTACAATGTCCATCTGATAGCTTTGTAAAATGGATTTTCTAAAATGATGAGCAATGATGTCCCACATTAATCCTGAGAGAGTGAATGGCAGTAAAATGTTGTCAACGTGCTCTTAATTTTACTGTAGATATGTACAGTATCCGTTCAGTTCTCCTGCTGTAGGAAAACAGTAACAATCATTTCCCAAGGCTGACTTAAATCAAATTAAGTGTGTGAACCCACTAAAATAAAGAAAAGAGCACCTTTTGATTGGATTTGATTTGCAGATGTTTTAGGGTGCACTCCAAGTCTTGCTCTGATTAGGTTCAGCCCACTTTTTGGTTAGTAATTCATGCATAAATGAAGCTGCCTGTTGCCAGGATGGTGGCATAGCTATTTAAAAATACCAAAAGCTGTAAAAATGTACATGTAATTTTCTGTTGACCCTTCAATACCTTAAAACAGGTCAGCATGTTGAAATTATCCTCCCACGATAGTTCTGCCTCATTAACTCGAAAAATGAGCAAATAAAGACGTACATGTTGGTTCTACGTTCATTTTTAACATATCAGTGAGCAGCTTGTATGGATTTGATCTAATATAATGATACACTGAGCAGAAAAAGGGAGTGAACGGCGGAGAACGTAACTCAGAGCGCAAAGTTGGATGCTACTGTGGAAAAGGGGCGTAGAAGTGTGAATGAGCAAAGAGTGCGTCTAATATATAGTAAGTGCTGTTTGTGTTATGTAAATTACAGAAAACCTGAAACCACCAACGACTCATCTGTCTTTGTTGGATAGCTCTGTTGACTGCAGATGAACCATCACAAGTCGCAACTGTAGTACCACGGTACACTTTTCACTGGAGTATGAATGAATGGCGGTTGAATATGGGGAAACTGAAGGCACAGTAGACACACTGTCATATGGCTTTATGATCCCTTTGACTCCTGATCCCCTCAAATCCCCGGTGACCCAGAGGCCACGACCCCGACATCTGCCAGCAGTGGCAGAAGGACAGGCGAGCTCTGACTGTCTGAATCACACCTAGACAGATGCTCTGTAAGATGAAGTCTTAGCAGCGATCCCGCCCGTGCACTCGCTGCCACTGACTTAAAGTCTCACAGGGCGAGATGAGTCATTAGACATCGATCGCAACTTCTTTGGCTCCAAGCTACACACACTTATTTGAAGCAGGCACTTCACATATTAGGAGCACCATACAAGGATTTTGTTTTGGTCCAAACTATGAAATGTGTATCTCTGTAAAATATGGAAGTTTGAGTTTAATACCAACACAACTGAGCCTTATTAAGCTCAATGCAGCCTAATAAGGGACGCCATTTAAATGTCTGTAACAACAGTACGTGGCGTTGTTGTGTGAGAACTGACACCAGTGTCAACATAATTTCACTGAGACAAACTGTGAGCTTTGAGGCACCTCAGGATGACATGGTCACCAACTCTGTTTGGCGTGTTTGATCAACACACACCAAACTTGCTTGTGCAAGTGTTTGTGTTTCCAGATGTGGTTTTGGTGGAAGATCATGTAGCTGTTTTGCACCAACATTCAGTTTGACTGAAAATTCATTGTACTGAATACTGAACTGAAACCAATATTGTATGTGCCACAGGTGGAAGTAGACGGCCAAAATAAGCATAGCACTCATACTCAGCAATACTTCAAATGACAAGTACTGGATATCTGAGATGGCATTGAAATCCACCATGTTTCAATCAAACACCATGGGTTAGTCATTGTGAGGAAAAAAAATAGTTCATGATAATGATAATAATGACTGTGTGTGTGTGTGTGTGTGTGTATATATTCTTGCCACTTTAAACACTTGAATAATGAAATGTCAAAAATAACTGTTGTACTTTTTTATTGTAAGGTTACATTTCAGTCTCTCTTCTCACATATTTTGAGGCCACTTTTTTACCTTTAGATTTTATTATTTCCTGACAAAATTCTAACAACATCATTTGTGGTGACTGTGCTGAAAATGTTCCTTCTTTTGCAAAATAGTTTGGTTTCTACTGGCTCACTGTCTTTATTCTTTATAACTCATTATCCTGGAAAATTACATTTTCATCCACATCCATGAGAATGCAGATGACTTTGAGGCAACTGAAATTGATTATTTAATTATCCACCTTGACAGGGTTGATGTTTAATCTCCGGACACATGGATTTCATAAATAGCCAACAGTAAGTGCAGAAATGATTGTTTTTGGACCATGTTGAGGTTCTTGTGTTGTGGCTACACTGACTTGTACATTGAATAGGGGCGAGGCTTTAAGAGTACTTAAATACAGCGCACATTTTCACTCTTGAGCAAAGCTTTGCGTGTCGCATTTATGTGAGTGAGCATCGGCTTTATTTGCCGCTGCTCTTAATGTGTGCAGCGGCGCGTGAACGCGAGCTAAGTTTGATGTACACAAGTGAAGCTGTTTGCCTCGTTCCTTCCTGTGTGTTCTGAAATCTCCTTTGCTGCAGACAGTCTGGGGTGCAGAGATGGTGGATGGTGTGGGGTGTGGGCTGTGGGGGAGGTAGGCAGCGGACGTGGCGGCAGGCCAGAATCAATTGGCAGTGTAATGAGATGGCCTGGTGCCAGGTAACCATGGAGCTACCCTCTTTGCCTGTCTACCAGTGCAGAGTTCAAAATTAAACTGAATGAATGAGAGAGAGAGGAGGGAGGGGAAGGAGGGCAGGGAAATAAGGGTCTGAAATGGCAGGAGAGGAGGGTGATAGAAAGAAAGAAATGGCAGGAGAGGAGGGTGGCTGATGAGGCTCTGTGGGCTATTTCTAAGCATTGCTGGAAAATTTAACTTGAGCCCTTATTTCAGAGAGGGAAGATGGAGGGGGTAAACTCACAGCCCACCAGGGATTTTCATACCCTGGTATATCTGAAAATACAGCTTCTGTCCATCTGCATTTTGCTACTGTGCACTGCCAGCATTCGAGTGAAGAACAAGTGCTCTTCACAAAGAAAGAAAAAAATTTGACCTCCCTGGGTTTTTTTTTTCTTTCCTTGATGTCCATGTTGAGCGGCTTCTTTTGCAAGTCTGATGGCATTAGTCGCTTTAATTTGCCTGTAAATCTCATTTCTTCATCCCCTCTTAGAACCACAGTCTTCCTCCTGTCATGGAAGATGTGTTAATATTGAGCGTTTGGCTGTGTTCTTAAAGTGATTAGTACAAACTAGTGGATGCTGCAGATGAATAGAAATTAAGTAATTAATACAGTAATTAGACCTTTTTCTCCTTCCTACAGCCTTACCCCTGCTATGTCATTGTTCTCGCCCTCCATTCTGCAAAGTGTCTTAAGAAGCAGTGTGCCACCCGTAATGGAGAGTTTTACTTTGTACTTTGTCTCTGCTTGATGAATGCAATTTGCTGGTGTGTTGTCAAACACTTCAGTGCAGTCCAACCACGATTAGTACTACTTATATTGGTGTTCCATCAAAATCAGGAGAATGGCCTGAAAGTCACTTTATTTATTGTAAAACTCTGTCAGATTTCAAAAGTTTTTTACTTTTACGACATGATTAATTTACATTCATTTAGGTGAATCAATTTTGCAATCAATCAATTTTTATTTAGATGGTTTAAGTGAGATTAATGTGGAGGGACAAGGACTAGTTGATATTTGTGGTTCAACTACAACACAACTAGTTGATGATTTGGCCAAACTATCATCAGCAGTCTATTCAAACATATAAATGAAAACTTTTCTTACTTTTGCACGAAAGCCAACAGAGCAATCTTTAAAAAAAAAACCTCTAATCTCTTCTAATCAAAAACTTGTCAAGCGAGCAGAGCATGCTGAGGATAAAGTTTTATCTCCAGTGGCAAAGATTTGGTTGCTTTCTGTCTAGAAGCCAGTGTCTTCACTGCCTTTAGAGACTGGCCAAACCTGGCTCGAACAGGGCAGAGCCAGCCACATTTCGCAGACTGGACAGACCTGGCTGAAGCAGGCCGTCGGATTGTTTTGTTTTTCCTGCTACGGAAAAAGTGGAGATTTAAGCGTGGCTGAATATACGTGTTACATACTCTGTGTGTGCTGGATCGGAGTGGCGTGTATCCTGATATGACCCTTGCTTCGACAAGGGGTGGCGTCTCACTTTTCCTAATCAGTGGTATTTGGTGGGAGGGAGAGCGTGACATAGTGCTCGTCTGTGTGTACAGTAAAAAGCATGTTCTGCAGTGGGCCTCATGGCCTGTGAAAAATGCTCGGGCACTCTCTGCCGAAATGGCCCAGACTTTGAGAGTTTTGAGTGCACGTTGAGAGAGAGAGACGAGACAGTGGGCCAAGATGTCTGTGGTGTGGATTAATGGGGAGGACTGGAAAAGGGTGCCGCAGTTGTGCGTGAGCAGAATATTTGATGGGGGGAAGCGAGAGGAGGGAACAGTGAGGGACAAGCAACTGCAAGAGATGGGTGAGATGAAAAGGGGGGCTGGAAAAAAAAAGATAAAAATGGACTGAAACATCAAGAAGCAAAGATGTATGAGCATGAATGAAAATGTACAGTAATAAATACTGCTGCTGTCTCGTGTCTCCCACTGGTGCTTTATCCTGCTCTCTTGTCTGATTGCTCTCTACAGTTTAGGCTTTACACATTTGTTCTGCTGCACGGGGCCGAATGTGGGCATACAATCCGCACGGAGGCCTTCACAGGCAGCTGAAATATACCCGTCAGCAAAGCTAAACAGGGAGATATGTCTGAATACAACATATCAAGGATGGAAGTTAATGTTTTTGTGAGTACACGAAAAGATGCAATCCATGTGCAGTTAATTTTACTTACCTACATGACTACTTTAATTTCCTGTGAGACATATTGTAGGTACAACTATAATCATTATGCACTCTTTTTACTTTGTGAAGTACACATTTCTTCTCTTATTGTTCTTGTAGTGACGTCTCTGGACAGACGGGTGTATCTAATGTCCTTATGTCTGCTATTGGTAGTTGTAAGCAGCAACATTTAGGTAGACAATGTGGCTTTACAAACACACCGTGATCATAAATTCATGTAACTTGGAGTCGTGATTAAACAGATTGAGTGCTGTGCTGAGAAGGAAGCCGCCAAAGTGACAAAAGGTATCAGCATCTTTTGTTTTTTGTTTTCTTTTTTACAGCTGCTACCTTCATCCAGCCTTTATGTTTCTGAGATCTCAGCACAGGTGGATTTCAGAGGGGTTACTGTAGGTTTAAGTTACTTGTGCAAAGCCCTCAGATAATACAGCGGACAGGCTGGACTGTGGGCGGTTATCTCGTGTTTTGACTGCTGTATCCAAACAATTAGAAGAAGCCGCTTGCAGTGCCTGCCCCTCTCTTTTTGCTCGTAGGTTCCAAAAGAATGTGGATTTTCTTTTAAAATGCAAATAGACAAGAAGCACGTGTGAAAGAGGAACATTACAGCACATACTTGTGCTTTGGGAAGTACCAAGAAGTTACTGGTACCAGTGTGTAGCCTGACATGTATAGATTTTTGTTGAAACTTCCTGCAAACCTTACTCAACTGTGAATCATAGCAGAAACACAAATAGAGATTTAGAAGAAGAAGCGAAGAAGAAGAAGCAAAACTGACAGTTATGAGAGGAGGGTAAATTATAGACGCCGCATGTAGCCTTTCCTGGCATCTTCCAAATATTCATAGGAGAATAATATACTGTGTAAAATCACAAAATATCATGAAAGATATCCTTAATAGTACTAAATCGATCTAATTTCACATTTAAATGAAGCCATTTATGGGCTTTAATGCACTATCCTAATAAAGATTTGGAGGTAGTAACCATACTGTTCAAGTTCAAGTGGCCTTGTCATTCCAAATATGAAAAATTAAAGCTGAAAGAAAAATTTGGCTGAACTTAAAAACATCTCAAGTATCTCGAGTGCATCAGAATACTATGATCTGGGTAATAAATACACCTTGTGATACAGATGTCTGAGGGCATTTTAAGTCATTTTATCTCTGCAGCAGTCGGGTGACTGCAGTCTGCAATGTGAGCACAGACCCTCATAAGTGCATAGAGAAAAGCCGGAATATAAAGACTTCCTCACAGAAAGACAACCGAGGTAAGACCATTTTGTGAGGAGTCGTGTAGTGACACTCCATTAATCATGTTGAACAATGTTTTAAGACCATTGATTAAGAATAAGAATAAAAAAAAATGCTGTAGCTCTGTCATCTGACATTATTTTAAAAAGTCAAGTTGCACCAATAAAGGACATGGCATCAATCAGTCAAAAAAGCATGTGGGGGATTTTGCACCACAGCCCTCCTTTATTAAAGGTAGCTCTCTGATGGAAGATTAAGTGCGAGACTGAAGTACAGTTGATTCCAGCACACTGACGGGGGAGTTAACGTCTCATTTCTCAACTGTGCCATTGACATGCATTAGTAAACATTTCACTTGAACATGAGTAAATCAGAAGCTAAATTATTCATTTATGTTGTGTTCGCAGGGATTCACACAAATCTTGTAAGAAAGTGGAAGGAGGGGGATTATACATTTTTAAAGTTGGATAAATTTACAACACTCATACATGCTACTGTGAGGTCATGGCTGCAACTTGTATCCGACCCAAGATGGGGAATAATGAGGACACATACAGTAAGACGCAGTAAACAAATCACAAAACATAACCACAAAGCTAAGACGAGCAAATACAATGTAAATCTGTGTTTTGCAGGCCTGGATTCCTCTGCTCAGTTGTCACTGCATTCTCGGTCCTGACGTTATGTTTTATAATAAAAAAAATGTTGTAATGTTTTTTTCTCATTGTTGGCAGCCCATTTTCTTTCCCAGGCTCGGAGAGTGGCTTTAAGGGGTTACCTTGTTAAAGGTTTGGGGTTATGCCCATGTCAGTCGCTCTGTTTTCTTCAACCTTCTGTTTTGGAGAGGCCCTTTTCTGTGTCGGCACTGTGACAGGGTTCTTGGCAATGGCCTGAAAGTCAAATCTGTTCATTTAGATTCAAGTGGTGACCATGGAGCAGACAGCAGCCCATTGGCATGCCATAGCAAAACTAGTATCCAGGGCACCTAATATGCTGAACCCGATATTTGTCCCTTTTCATAATGTTAACGAGCTGATAGACAGGGAGATCTGAGTGTGATGATTTTTCTTATATTTCTAAAATGTGCACAATAACAAGAACCTTGTGCAAATTTTAATTGCTATTAAATTGCTGACAAATTAGCTTATTGTTCTTCCAGAGGTCATAAGTCAGGGTTACTGATGGGGATTGTTATGCGTTACTTAAGGACACTTTAGAGGAGTGGCTGCTTTCTAATATGGGACTTCGGTGAGTACGGTCGGGCTGCAGCAGAGCAGAACAGCTACTTAAAAATCTGAAATATTTCCCTGAATGTTGGTGCAGGCTACCTAGTGGATTCATTTCTCAGATGCTTTGTGGAAATATTTTGTAAAAGAACAGTGTTGTGTGTGAAAACAGCACAAATCCAAATCTGTATATTAGAAACACTAGAAACAAGCACTGCACTGGATGAAACAGAAAGCCTGTTTCTGTCAACGAAGGACAGGATCAAGTGTATGAAAGTGTATTTCCTCCACCCTTGTGTGTGTGTGTGTGTGTTTTTTTTTTTTTTTGGAGAGTGGGGGGAACCAGGATGAGCTCAGATGAAATAATCTTACCCAGTTGCATCATTTCATTATTAAATAGGGAGTTAGGTTAAGAAAATGAAATCCCTTTTCCTTTTGAATGTTACCAGTTGTCTCTTAGTCTCTTGTTGTTTTTACCTGTAAAATTAATCTAGTAGCATTAGTGCTAAAGCACTACACTTCCTTATACAACCCAGTATGCACTCATTTAATTTATAATGTGTCATCATAGGATAAGATAAGATAAGATAAACCTTTATTGATCCCCAGTGGTGAAATTCAGTGGTGGCAGCACAATGACAAAAAGTACAGATAAGTGTAGAGATGTAAAAGAATAAATAACATAAAATACAAATCGAAACTATACACAAGGCTTTGGAGACAAATAACATGGTAAAGTGACGGTGACATGATTAATACAGGTAGCAGCAGAATCAGCACGTCTGTCTAGCAAACACCAGACTAATATATGATATGATTAAATAATGGAAACTAGTGTGTCTGTATTAATATAGAGATTTTTAAAAAGTGCAATGTAGAATTAAGTAGGTCAATGTAATGTTACTAGATGCACACGTGTGAAATTTTTTCAAACATAAATTTTCAGTTCTGCTGAGCTTTTCAGGGGACACAGGAGCAAAGACACAACTAAACACAATTGGCCCGTGGACAGAGCCTTGAGATACTCCACTTGTAGTGCTGCAGCAGCCTGGCCACGCATAATGTGGTGTTGTGCTTTCAAAAAGCGGTGCTGAGGCGAAGTACTGCAAGAAAGATGAGAGGAGTCAATTCATTCAAGCAAATCAGCTTTTTTATAATGATTAACAGAAGATATTTATACATACTGTTTAAATATATACAAAACAGGACTACACGGTTATGCAAAGGATGTCAAAGCGATGACATTGTGTACTGAAAAACCAGGGCGCAGAATGAAACAATCCTAAATACCAAATTTAAAATAATGGTGTTAACAAGAGGTGCTGAAAATAATAACCATCACTTATATATTTTATTTCTTCTGTGTTTATGTGTAGGAAAAATACACACTGATTAAACAAAAGTCACTCGTCCTGCAAGGCATTCAGTAGACATTGAACAAGAACATAAAGGGTAGCATCAGCAGAGAGACACATTAGCACAGACTACAGAGTGGAGCATCAGGATGTGGGCATAGTAGAGACACACACAATAAGCCATATCAGCCTTACTCATTTACAGTCGCAGCCGTCCCCTGCACGGTGGGCCAAGTAGAGTTTCTTATGGACTGACAACACAGCTGTACGCCATTCGCCGGTCCTGAAAGACGGCTAATGGGACAAAGGGCATGAGTGAGGAGAGGGGAACGAGGGAGAGATGCTCGCTGAATCGCCCAGCCCTCCCCTGAGCAGGACGGGGAGCACCGCTCTTCCTCTCTGCTCATAGCAGCTTTCCCCCGGCCCTCAGCCATTTTGGAGAGGAAAAAGTGGCTGCTTTCTCTCTCCCTCTCTCACTACGTGGCATAGCTTTGGAAAGGCTTCGGCTGCTGTGTTGTAGCAGGAGAGAAGACACATTTTGCAGCTCGCACTTGGGAGATAATATGTTTGCAGAGAAAAAATTGTGACGCGAAACAACCTTCTTCCATCTCGACTTTTTTTTTTTTTTTTTAAATGAATTTTTGTTTCCCTTTGCGTTCAGCTGCTAAGCCTCTCTCCTCTTTGCTGTGCACTTTCACTCATGCTGTGTCCTTTTCTTTAATAACTTGCGCTCCAGTTTTGTTGGCCGGTCCTCTCCCCTTGTCTCTTTTAAGTTATATCTTTTCTCATCTCTCAATTTGATTTTATGCAACAGAGTTTTTAAGACAAAGGGATATGTCCAAATTTTGGCAGCACTGAGAAGAGACAGAGCTGCAGCCAAGGATCCTGCTGGGATCCAAAAAAGCCAAGCAGAATGAAGCACCAAAAAAAAAAAAAGAAAAAAAAAAGAAAGAAAGAAAACACCACCCTTTCCTTTGCTTGGTCACAAATTCCACTTTTTCTTTAGCCAGCCCTGCGCTGCGACTCCTCCTCAGCCACATCTTACCGCATTCAACCTTTTGCCATGTCTCTCTTGCCGTACCTTTTTTTAAAGGCGATCTGAGGTTTTTGTACCCCGGAAAATGGGCACCGGACAACTGGTTAGGAGGGCGTAACAGGGAGAGAACGAGGGGATGTTATCTTCTTACTTTTGCTTGTTGTTTAGCTTTTTGTTTTTTTTGTTTTTTATTCTTACGGTTATTGAATCGCTGTTGTAGTGCTTGTAGTTTTTAGTCTTTTATGTGTTTTATGGGTGTGCGTGGATTACCACGTGTTTGCAAGTGTGTGGTTGTATGAATGTGTGTGTGTGCAACGGTGCCTTATCTGTCAGCATTTCTGTTCTGTTTCCAATCAGTTCTTGATGATTTGTATATCTGTTTTTGTAGGTTTGTTGATTTATAGTGAAGCACTGGCCTACACTACTCCTCAAGCCTGACTCCATCTGATTCCAGAGGATGTCTGACCATAATTTCCAGCGTGTGCCCTACTGGTATGTTGGCGATTTATAATATTTGTAGTTTTGTTTCTGATAGCTTGGTTTAGTGTATGTTGTAATCTGCACCGTATGATGTGTACCTAAAGATTTGTTCACATGCATGTTCTCTGATGGCGTTCGTGGCATGGTAGTAAGGTCAAAGAAACAGTTATAACACGTTATGGCAACACATTATTTATCGGATATTTATCAGAAGCCGTTTATAAAGTACAAGTTTTCTTTTCAAGATTTAAAGAGGCATCTTATATTGTGTTCTGTACAAGCGCCATTTAATGTGATTTTACAGGCGTATTTAGTCATAGTTTAAAATATTAAGCAAAAGATGTTGAATTTGTTGTCTGTTGGTGATTCTAGTTGCACTTGGTCCTTCTGCTAAGAATCTAAATGGTTTTGGGTCATTTTTATTCATTTTGTTATGTTTCATAGAAAAAAAAACTCACACTGCCTAAAATGGCTTTTTTATACAACAAAAATGTGTTTTCTGAATTCAAATCATTCATTAGTCGCTGGTATTTCGCATTTTCATGTCTGCACATAAAAGAAACATACTGTTTATTGTTCCGTCCGACATTTCAAAAATAAATGTTGACCTCAGAGGAATTCGATCAGTAGGTTACACAAACACCACGTCCATCTTTTAGTCATGTGCTCTAGCCTTTTCATTGTGCCATGGTTTAATTTCAGGCTCTCCTCTATAAGGACATAAGAAAAGAAATTGTGTTTCATAGCCACACTGAAAAGATCTGCAAGAGGTATTACATTTTACTGTACTATGATTTATTCTTTAAATATTCTATAACAGCGAAAATACACTGAATTCATACTTCTAACACAAGGAAGCACATACATGATGTAGATGTTGCACATTATTAACATTTTAAGTCTGGTTCTTGGTTACACTTTGTTGTGGCACATTTGCTTGAATACCCACCAAGGGGTGTTTGTATGTTAAATGAGTGGCATTTACAGATTCAAGTTGCAGAGTGATGTGCTGCTTCCATGTGTTGTGGGCTCCGTTCCTCTTTATTTGCTCTTGAAGGGGCAATGCCAGCGGCCACAAACCCGTAGATCCGAACTTGTGGTGACTGGCTGCACAAGCTCGTATCTATAGGTATGTGTCTTCCTGGCAAGTACAGCAACCTGCCCTATGCCTGTAGGAAAGAGATCAGTGTAATCATTTTCACTGGATGGTCACAAAGATGGGAATTGTCAGACTTCGTAACAGTCTTGTCTGTACAGTAAGTCATTTTTAACACAGAGCTCTTCTTGACAGTGTCCTCGTGACTGAACAACACAGAGCCTGTCAGGGCAGGAAACTCCCCCCCAAACTTATCCCACGTGTCCCATCTTTACGCAGAGACCCCACCCAGAGTAGGAGGGTCGGACTACATGACGATATGGCATAATATTATAAAAATACCTCTGACATATCCAGCTGAATTAGGCCATTGGGTCAGTGCTGCAAATGCACGAGCAGGACTGCTTCGTAACATTACAGGATTTTAAGGTGTGTAATTGTATGGATTAGCAAGAAACATTTTTATGTGTTTATCTTTGCCAGAGACTGTTTCTTAAATTTCTTTCAAATTTCCAGCTATCGTCATAGTGACCTATACCGTGATATAGTTTGCAATTGCAATAAATCCTAAAATTGCTTTTATTTTGATAAGTTTGGTCGAATTCACCGAGCCCTGCTGTACAGAGCAGTCGTCCCGCAGTTTCCGCCAGTGGTCCGCAGGTTGAGGTAGTAGGTTGTATAGTTGAGAGTGACACCACAGGAGATAACTGTACAGCCTCCTAGCTTTCCCTGAGGACACACCACACACTGTGGACACTGATGGATTATTTCACCAACACCCAACAACTCCAGTATTAGACTGTGCACTGGTTTTATAAGTTAGTTGTAAATATATGATCTGTGAATAAGGGAGTTACATATTTGGCAGTGAAATATGTAAATATTTTTAATTTTTGCCTTTTATTTAGTTAAATACAACATTTCACACTTTTTTAGTAGGCGCAGGAAGACAAACTTTATGTGGTGAAAATTTCCTCTAATATGACATCATTTGTGACAGGAAGACAAAATGAAAACAATCACAGAGCAGAGGACTGTGAGGGGGGAACATTTTGAGAGTTGGGGGAAAAAGCACCAACATGCTGCAGCAGCGAGGTCTGTGGGCCGCTCTAATGAAAGAGATGCCACTGAAGGGAAACACCATACAGCCGCAGGGGGAAGAACACGGTCTTGGCAGCCAATTATGTACAAAGTTCAGTTTCACTTAACAAAACTATATTTCCTCTGCGCTGCTATGTGGTAAAGACACTGCTGTGATCAAAACAGCCAGTAACAACTTTTGCTGCTTCAAACCAAGAAAACCACAGACCCCTGAAATCATCTAGGTCCCTGACAGCAGTGTAAAATGCACTAATTTATTGCTCTATTTGAAGCACATTGAATTTCTTGTGCTTTGTGACAAAACGTGTGACGTATTTTGCTGCATTGCCTTTTTTGTTCAAATTTCAGTAAAGGGTTCCTCTCAACAGACACTGAATGTGACATACAAATTACATCAATATCAAGCAAATGCTGCTCATTTTTGCTCTTTAAAAAACATTGGTTTCATCTGTAAAGGTCATAAAGCACTGACTTGTGCCATTTGCTGTAAATTATACCACAGCTGCAAGAGTTCCTACTGAGTGATACAGTTGTGAAAATGAATTACTCCTGCTACATCTTTATTTGTAGCGCCATAAAAGTATGTTCCTTGCACAGTTTTTAGTCTGAACTAATCTAATAAATAAAACGGGGCTGTGGATGTGGTGGTGTTAGTGAGAGATGGTTTCCCCGTAGTGCGGTGTGCTGCTGCGTGCAGATGTGTGGAGCACGGAGCGGTATGATGATGAAAGACTGTTTCCACTTAAACTCTTCGCTCTCTGTCCCAAGGCCAACGGGTTCGATGGAGGTGGAGTAAAGAGCTCTGTGGGCCAGAATGAAGCGGGGGCCCTTGGTGCGGGGCAGCTTCTGCAGTATGAGAGAGTGAGCAGTTACAGTAGATACATGACACCACTGTGTTTTTTCTTTTTTCCCCCAAAGTACATTATTACCCGGTCCAGCCTGTTTTTTCCCCTGCTACGAGCAAAGTGTTTTTCATGTGCATCTCTGTCTGTCAGAGACGTTTTGTCGCGGCCATGGGGTAGTGTGTTACAGTATACAGCAGGAGGCATACAGGAGCTCTTCTGAGTGACCCCCCCACAGCACACACTCACCCCCTCCCGCCTCTTTGTGGAATCTAAGTGTGGGTTTTTTGCCTTCATTGAAAATTTCTATAAATAGTTGCGGTTAGATGTTCTAATGTTAGTTCTGTGTGTGGCCGACTGGAAGTGTCAGCGTCGCTGGAGAGGAAGTGGAAGTAAAGAAAGGCACTTTGTAAAACTGAGATTATATGAGCGGACCCTTCACTGCGCTCAAGTGCATGTGATGTGTTGAGACACCACAGCATGTGATGTCTGTGACCCAGAGAGATGTATTTTCTTGTCTGGAATCGAGTCAGAAATGTCTTTTTATTAAACTCAAGTCAGTAATAAAGAAAAATGTAGATGAGGTGAGAGCTTTTGTTTATGATTTTCTAATTGACCTTGAAATGAAAGAGGATAGACACTCAAAGAAATTCATTTAAAGCAGTAGAGTGAAGGAGGGTGCCATTTTTCCCCTGTCGCTGATCTCAGCCCATTGTCTGTTGTCCGTCAGAAAAACCCTGTTCCGGTAATTCCCTTTTCTCTCCATTTGTCTCGCTTTCTTACCATGTTGTCTCTTGTATTTTTTCACAAGCCTTTACTGCTGCTTTACAGCAGCTAATACTGATAGAATATAAGAATACCACACCAGCAGGCTTCCAGTTACATTTCCTTTACCGCTCCCTGAACTTGTGCGTTTTTTCTCCCTTACTCCCTCCTTTTTTCTTTCAATCTTCTCTAGTTGTTCCCACCCTCCTTTTCTCCATGAAACGCATGCTGTAACACCCAGTCACTCTCGCAGACACAGAGAGAGCGAGAGACAGTAACAGAATACCGGACTTGCCGACTGGAGGAGGATTTTTTTTTTTCTGAAATGAAAAGGAGCTTGAAAAGAGACATTGTAAGATAAAAATGTGATCGTCTATCTTTGCCTTTTTTCTTTCTCTCCTCTGCTTCTGTATGCTTGTGTTGTTCTAACCACTTTTCCTCTCCCTCTGTATCTTTCCTTATCTTTCCTTCTCTGCATATAGCAGGCCTTTAGAGTCTGTGATTTCAGCTGTGGGAGGAAATGAATGGATGATATTTATTTCTCTTTCCCTGCTCTGCTGCTGCTGCTTCGGTGCCGTGTGTAACAGGCAGAGGGGGCTAGCAGAGGCTCTACAGTTTCTCTGCCCTGGGGACTTGAGCCTGCAATCCATGAAGCATGCACGGCAGAGGAGGGGAAGAAAATACAGAGGCTCAGACAGAGAGGTGTGATACAGCGAGACGAAAGCGCCGAGCGAGAGGAGATAGAAAATATGACACAGATGGAGCCAGGAGACAGACAGACAGACTGACAGACAGACAGACAAGGGAAGAAAAAGATGGGCATTGGTGTCACATGGAGAAGGAAGGGTGAGTAGAAGCGGGCAGAGCCACTACAGCAACAGGCGTTACACATTTTTTCCTATTATTCACTACTGTGGCTGTTTTTGAGCTCTGTCTGTGATTTTCTTTTAAACATATCTACAAAATTTAGACGATCACAAGAACACCCTTTGGTTGTTCTTTTTTTCAGGATCTGAAGTAAAGCTGTGATTTATTTAGAGAATTTTAGGGAATGCTGAGATTGTGGGCCCATGTCTGCTTTATGCGTGTGTCTTACTGTGGTGCTTTTTCAAAAGCTTTTTGTTTTTTCAAATAAAAGAAATCTTGTACATATCTTACCTTAGCCTACCTAACATTAATACTGCTTTTCCTGTGCTCTTTCCCTCATGCCATTCTTTCTAATTCTGTTTCTCATTTGTCATTCATTCCTGCCGTCCTGCACTAGTAAGCGTGCATGTAGCGGTAAAGGCCCATTGATATGCTCTCGTCTTTTTTCCCGATGCCCACCACAATGATTCTTCTCGCATTCAGATTTTTTTATAGACATAGGTTAGGTTTTTATGTTCTACACTCATACTCTTGTTGCCTTAATTTCTTTATATAGTGAGTTATTTCCTCCGTACCTTCTACATTTGCTGTAGTGTAAATCCATCTCTGCTGATTTTCTTGTTCACCTACTTTAACCCTTTAACCTCACACTTGCCCTCCCTTTCATCTCTCTCTCTCTCTCTCTCTCTCTCTCTCTCTCTCTCTCTCTCTCTCTCTCTCTCAGCCCCTGTATTTCCCTCTCTGTCTCTCCCTCTCGCTCTCTCTCTGGCTGCACATGGTATAGTCTTGCATGTCTGAGCAGCAGACGGCTAGACAGCAGCAATCTGCCACGGCAGCCTCGTGTGCTAGTCTGAATCCGTTCAACAAAGCCTGAGCTAGCAGCACTAAAATCTTTTCCTCTTTCTCCAGCTTTCTTTCTTTTATTATTTTTTTTCTTCTCACAGATCTTTCTCTTTCCATTTTGTCTCGCCACATCCTCCTCTCCTCTGCTCCTCTGCTAGGCTGACCGGCGCAGACATACACACACACACGGAGCGAGGACTGCGGCAGCCTCCGCCGCCACAGTCAGCAGGGTGAGTTTTCTTCTTTCCTTCTAACCCTCCTCACATCTCGTCTCATCTCCCTCCCAACCTCCAATTCCTCTTCCCCGTCATTGCGCGGACAGCTAGATCTCACTCTGTCTACCTGACGAATGAGCTTTCCCTCTATAAAGTCAGAGCCGCATGATTGACAGGTGTGGTCTCAGAGGACTGACAATCCTTGCATGTCTGGAGATGGGATGTCTCATTGGGAGAATGTAAGTGGTAAGGCGCTTTGGCTTTTTTAATGATGGGGAGGGATTTTTTTTTTTTTTTTTTTTATCTTTGTGAGATCCTGGCAGTCCGTTTTCAGTCTCTGCTGCTGTCCATGTTGTCTGGCTGGTACTGCTGTGCGTGTGCACAGTGCAGGATTTTGGCTTTTTAAGTGAAAAATCTAAGATTTTCGTACCATGAGTTTGGCCGAGCCAGGCTGTGGCGGCGACAAGGAGGCCAAAATACGCTGAGGCAGAGCCGTTCTTATGAACATCATGTGATAATAAAGTGCTGTCTGTCTGGGTGTGTGTGGCCATTAAGTGGTGACTACTAGTGTGTGTGCAGTACGCATGTGTTGCAATAAGTTGATTTGTTGTCAGCTTTGTATTAGAATCTTTATGTGCGATGTGATATGCTTGTGATTTATGTCGTGTATCGGTATTTGACTCGTGCGCAAAATATCACGATACTTACTGGCTTCTGCTGCATAAATGTGTTAGGGATGAGCAAATGTATATGTGATGGGGTCGTGTGGACCCTGACTTATCGAGACCAGACTGGCAGAAATGAGAGTTAGGGCACAGCACAAAACCAGGGAGAGAGGAAGCTGCCATTGTCTGCTCCAGTGTCAGCTATAGCGCTCATGCAGCAGATGATCTACTGTATGTCGCATAGGAAAGGCCAGACGAAAAGCAATCTGTACCTCTCTCATTCCCTGAGACCCTAACTTGTGACGTTTTGCTGTGATGTGCACGGGTTGGGTTCTTGGGAGCTGCGAGGGGCACTCACACATCTCTGTAACCTAAAAAAAAAAAAAGGGTAAAAACTAACATGGCGGAAAGACACAAAGCGCAGCAAAGAAGGGACGGCTTCGCTTTTTTAGCTAGGCACAGTGACAGGGAATGTTCATTTGATCCACCCACGCACGCGAAAATAGAGACAGAGGGGGACGAAAAAGAAGAGCATTGGGTTATGGAGGGGTTTGGACCCAGAGGCAGGCACAGCGTGTGGGGTGTTAGGTGGGAGACAGGGGGAGATAGATAGAGGAATGTGGCTATGAAGTGACATGTGACTGGGATTGAGGGGTGTCCAGACAAGGCAGGGTGATGTGGCGAAACGCCATCATATTTACAGTATCCTCGGTTTTTTTTTGGGGGGGGGGGGGTTGGGCAGGTACAATGAATGAATGAGGAATTTGTGACTAAGGTTACACCCACAGTGACTAATGTTACACATGCTAGCAGTACAAGGAGCTCAGTCAGTCTGTAAAAACCTGCTGTAGACACACACTGCTGTGTCCACACTACAGACACACAGCCATACATCTGCAGAAACACACTGACAATATATCATAAACACTTATTCTTTTATATGCGGCAGGAAAATGCTGGAGGCACTCTGTGAAGTGCAAATCACCCTTATGGTATATAACAGAGGGAAGTCAGAAATGTATTATTGCGCTTCATATATCCACTTGTCAAGCTGTCCACAGACTCATCTTGTCTTGAGAGCTGCACAAAGTACTGGTGAGAGCGTGACACTGAAAGCTCAGTACACTTGTGTCTGATCTCATGAAAATTCTCGTCTTTCTTTTTCTATACCTGGTGCACCTTTCCCTGTGTGTGCCTTTATTTGTCGTCTATGAATGGAGCACACTGAACAGGGGAACTCAATGCATGGTTGAATGAGAATTGTAGGATGCTTGTTGTTATGTGAAGCGAGGTGCCATCCCCATGGGTGCAAAGTCATTAAACTATGGATGAATCCTGTATTGTAGTGAGAAGCTGTATAATGTGTTTTCTGTGTTCTGTATCTACCCCCTTTTATTTGGGGGTGTATAATGCAATCAGACTAAGTTGTTAATGCAATAACATATGTACTGTACTGTATGTGCCACTTCAGTGTTTCATGCTATATCCATATCTATCGATCTGTGTGTCTATCTATGTATCTAAATGTCTATATATTTCTCGCTATGTATACACACACACACACACACACACACACACACTTAGACACACATATGTGTATAATGTCGTTTCAGTATTCACAGTTCTCCTAAATCCACCTTTCAGTGTGTTGAAATGTGTCTGGAGGCAAATGTCTGTTTCTATAATTGCTCAGTGATCTGTGATCACAGTAACAGCTTCATTTCCAGTTCTCCCCTCCCTTTATCCACACCTACAGCATGTAACCCTTTACACGTCTCCTGCTTCTTCTTCTTCTTTTTCAGCCACTCTGAAGCCGCTCTCAGCCTTTCAAGCAGTTTCGGCAGCGTTTGAACAGCGATACTGTTTGATGTTTTGTCCTCATTCTTTCATTAGTTTGGATGGGATGTGATGCGGTGATTATATGGTTGAGTGACAGGTAGCTTTGAGCTTGGATTCTGGTTTCAGCGTTGATTTGAAGGCATTTTTAGCCATGTCAGATGAGCGGTTGAAGAAACAGCTGCCATTTTTGGTACAATCCCTCCACGCTTGAGGAATTTAGGGATTCATTAAATAGGCATTTTTACTATGTGGTCAAAGGCTTCTAATGAGCAATGACTTCTGTAAATCTGCAACTCATTCGCATTGTCACGCACTTCATATCTTTTTGGGAGTTTTGCTCCCCAGCCTGGTTTCAGTTTACTGTGTGAAAGGATGCAGCTGTAAGAAAGGTTGCCTCAGAATGACTCCAGCAGCATGTAATGCAGGTTCAATTTCTGTGAAGTACACAAGCATATGATTTCCTAAATCATCTCTTAACCTCCTGGTGCTGCAACAGATCTTAACAGCAGACAAACTGCCCTGACAATAGAGTCTGAGTTCTGATTTGTAGAGGATGTCTGACCTGTGTTAGGACTTGAATCCACATTTCTTACGCACCTTGATCTTTCAAAGGCTGGAGCACTTCACCGCTGAGGTCTCCGGCTCCAAGTGATCATATGCGTGTTGAGATATTTTAGCTGTAGGGGTTTATTTGTCTCAGTCTGTGATATTGTACTGCCATCTTTCAATCACTTCGAGATCTGCATTTGAAAGAGAATCAGTCAAAGTAAGCAGTACAACTGTGCACAATTCATTGTTGTTGTTCTTTTTAGATTCAGATGTTTGGTGGCTGTAAATCCAGTCTTGTGATGTCGTCTCAGTTCAGCAGGGTTTCCTACTTGGAGCAGCAGGTCTGCAGCAGTAGGTCACGGTGTCAGTGTTTGTTCGGCAATGAAAAAAAAGAGAAAAACATACAGTGAAAGAGTACATCCAGTAAACAGATGAACTAGAAATACTAAATATTTGTAGATATGATTTCTGCTTGGTTTTGAAATGTCACCTTCTGCTATTACAAAAAAAAAACAGGGATTGTGAGGAAAATGCAACCAACTAACTTCCTCGTGTGCAGTTCAAGCATTTACTTATATCAGTGTGTGTGTGTGTGTGTGTGTGCGCGCGCGCATGTGTGCCTGTGTGTGCACGTGACACGTTATTAAGACCTCCCACCACAGCCTTGCCCCCCGGCCTCTGCTGGATTTTTTTCCAACTTGTAAAATGGCCGACTATCGAGAGAACTGCAGATCTTCGGGTGTCCCTCGCTCACAGTTTGCTTGGTGTGAATGTTTTTACAGCATCACACTGTACAGGCAGTGTACACAGCTGGACCTGCAGTGGTTAAAATGTTATAAATACTTTTGAGTGACAGTAAGCATGCAGATCTGTAGGAGAAATTGACTGCATTACACAATTCTTACTCAGGTATGTGATGTATGTTATATAGTTGATTTTATCTCCTTGCTGAGTGCATGTGCAGGTCTGAATTGCTGTCAGTCAGTTGTGGACTGCCTGTAATAAGATAATGTGACTATGAGGTAGCTACAATGACATGATTTAATGAGGCCTGCATGCATTATTGTCATTTAATTAAAAATAATAATTAATTAGTGGGGTTTCATGAATGTTTTGTAAATCTGTTCAAAATGTGATCAGAGGATTTAATACTGTAACAGCAGATAAAGGTAAAACACGTCCAAATGCACAAATGGATGAGGTTACACTGTAAATCTGTGATTTATTTTTTATAGCAAAATCGTGGAGTAAATGTCAACATTTAGGATGCAGTTGCTTTTTTATTTTTAATGTCTGAATGCATGAATGAACACATCTGTTCTGTCAGTGTACAGCATATGCCAGTGAGTATGGTTTTGTCAGCTTTATGTCTTCCTTCATCTGTCGTTCCCAGCTCCTCCCCTGTGCTGTGATCTCACTCGTGCTCTCGCAGAGTCCTGAGATGCCCTCTGGTCACTGGATGAGAGGCTGGACTCGCCTTTGAATCCGGCTCACTCTTTTTCTGTGCGCCGCTTGTTACAGTAGCTGCTGTTGCTCCAGCGGCAGGAGCAGGTGTGTCTACCTCCTGTGCCTCCCCCCGCCACCCCCCCTCCTTCCTGTTCCCTTATCACTGCAGTACGGCAGCTCTGTTTGGGAGGCAGCCATTCCATTGTTCTCGCGCCCCCTTCACCTATCAGTGCTCCTGTGGGTGCCGGCTTCGCTCTGCCCGCCCCACCCTGTGGAAGTGACTGGCTCCAAATCACTGTGATACTTGGCACCTAGGTGCCCTGAGCAGGTTACGCTCACAGCTTTCTGTCTCTTCTCTCCCCGGACAGAGCTTACTACACTCTCTGCTGCAGACCGCCGCCATCTTGTTACAGCTTGTGCTGCCGGTCTGCCCGCCTCTGCTGCACTCATACCAAATTGTCGAACCCAGCATCAAGTGTTTGCCAGCATCTCTCTCCTGCCACTGCTGTTATGCTCATGCCAATCCTGCCTCTGCACAGCCTTATCACAGAACTGCACCCAGGTAATGGACTCATTTTATCACTGAGCAGAGGCAGACACACCTGAAACTTTTGGGTGTGCTTTATACCTGACTGCTTGTCACAGAATGAAGGCCACAGACAGTGATTGCAATCTCACAGCTAATGTGCACTTACTAATACAAAATGGAAAATATATATTCAAATGCAGATTGTGGGTCTCAATAGAATGACTTATAACAATCAGCTAATTAAACATAACACTAATCAGTCATAACTTTGCCTAAATGATTAACTTTTGGTTGTTTTCTTATTTAGAAATGATGAAGTGCTTCTCCTTTTTGCAGGATTTCATTGTTGTTTGTTAAAGGAGAACATGCATCATAATCTATCCCTTATTCTTCAGGCATTTCTGTTTATGGAGCCCAGTCTATGTATATGGGCACATATATGTGGTGCCTTTCTGTGTGTGTGTGTGTGTGTGTGTGTGTATGTGTATGTGTTTGACGAAAGGCAGGAGAGAGAAACTGAGCAGCAGTAAGAAAGTCCTCTTTCTAATTCTGTTTGGCAGAAACTGTGCTTTTTGACCATATGTGCTCAGAGCAGACCTCCATCATAAAATGACTGCTTCACACATGCTCACATTTGCTCACAACACACGATTTTCCCAGAACAAGTCTGAAAATAATTAGATTGTATAGATAAACTGCCATAAATTATTCACAAAGGTCTGCAGTCGAGCTGCACTTGTCCCTTTAAAGCATTTTCGTGGTACAACAAAGACACTACATAGTGAACCACGCTTCTCTCTGCAGAATCGGCTTTGGGTGAAATATAAACCTTTATTAAAGCAAAGGGTACAAACTCAAAAAGCATATTTCAGCTTTGCAGTATGGAAATTGTATTGCTGCATTAAACTGTGCTTTGGTGAAAAACAAGTGGTTGTGAGTAGGTGGAGGCCAGAGTGATGCAGCAGCGAGTTCAGAAGGGCTTCGATCCTCTCAGACACTCTGCCAAGAAGAAACTATACTAATGAAATCATAAAGAGTCTGAAGAAAACAAACTGTCCCTCGAGAATGCATCCATATATCTGAGGTTGCCAGTTTCATTTGTTTACTCGTGTCTCATACATGCACTGGAGCTTTGCAGTGATGCTGTATAATGCAAGGCCAAAAGGCTGCCTCACTGTTAAAATGTTGTCAGCTTTTATCTGATGTTCCACTTTTTCAGGTCAGTGCGGACAGCCCCCTGTCCCACCAGCTGGGACTCGAACTCAGAGCTTTTCAATCGCAGCTACTAGTAATATGCACGTCATCGTCACATTTAATCTGAATATGATGTTGTTCAAAAGAAAGTAGCAAAGAATGGACTGAATTTAAATGATTTCTGATATCAGTATCAGCTAGAATACACATATATACATATAATTGATTATCTGGAGACTGAAAATTCATCTCATGTTGTAGAAGTACTCAGTCCTTAAATGACTTCAAACACACAAACAGCAACATGTATTGATGGACATATCGTTGCTGGCAAGACACATGCTGTTTGACAAGTATAGAAAACAGAAACAGCAACACAGCAAATGGTGCAGTTCAGAGGCTCAAAATTTGCAGTCAAAGAATTGAACATTTTAAGATTCACAAATACATTTAGGCAGCCTTTGGCTTTTGATTTGTTGTGTTATACTGTAGTTTGAATTGTTCCTGTTTTTCAACTCCCTGTGTCCAGGATATGTCTCAGCAGGCAGAGATTAAGGCAACAGTTTTGGAAAACACAGCCAATCAGATCTGTTTTCTCAGAGCCTTTATTTTCACCTCACCTGTTTTAGGGATGACATCATCGGTCTGGTCAGTCCACCACTTTGATCCAGACTGAAATATCTCAGCAGTTTTTGATCATCTTCTTATGTATGTCTATGCTGAGAATGAATTCTAATGATATTGGTGTTCTTTCAATTTTTCTCAAAGTGCCACCACCAGGTAAGATGTTTCATCCAGTAAAATATCTCCACAACTATTAGATGGGCGAGACATTGGAGCTTCTTTTTAACTTTTAACAATCCCCTGGTTTTCCCTGGTTTTAATAGGTGGTTTTAAGGTAAATCTCTCAAAAACTACTAAATGGATTGCAATGAAATTTTGTGCAGACATTCATTATCCTATATGATGATTTAAATGACCATCATTTCAAATAGTCAGTTTGTCCAGTTCTTTGTACTAAATTATAACCAGGTAGCAACAAAACTGACATTCCCATCAGCCTCAGCTATACTTTGTTGAGTGTTAATCTTCACACCTTAAAAAGACAACATGATAAACTAACATGTTGAACAGAATTATTGTTGAACCACTTAATTTGTCGTTATCAGCATTGCCACACTGAAATGGCAGTACTTAAAATTGGTGCTGTTTTGTACTGTTAATTGTTATATTATCTTTGTCTGTATACTGAGATGTTATGAGGAAAGTAGTGGAGTTTGTTTATGTGGCACCATTTTTCCACCAGTATTTATCATCTGTACACTACCTCATGTAATTGCAACTCTCATATAAATGTGTTTGTCTTTTTACAGATGTATGTTTCTTTTCCTGCTCACGCAGCATATGTGTTTGTGATATATTAATGATAATAAGTTAATCAATTGAAAGCAGTGCAGGAGGAACAAACTATAATCACACTCTGAGCAGCTACCTGACATGCTCTGGCAGTGCGAATAAATCACATGAAGCAAGCTATCGATGATCAAAATTGATTAGTCGTTGCTGTCTTTACCTTTGCTGTCATACTGAAGTGATGAATAAAAGAACCAGACTGTACTGAATTATCTTCACGGCAGTGGAGCAGACATAGATTGCATGATACGGTGCAGTTTGCACATGGAATGTAGAAAGATTTCAGGCACTCAGTGATGAAGGCCAGATGTTTGAGTTATGCTTAGGAAGTCAATTGTCTACAGTTGCTACTGGGTATGACAGTGATGCAGCCGGGCACCAGAGCTGGTATCTGCTGTATAATCAAATTTAAGAGAAACCTTTCACGTATTTACAGCGTGTATACAACCATACGTGTGCTTCGTTTGACAGTCTTAAGAGAACACAGCACAAACAGAAGTGCATAAATAAAAATAGAAACAGTATATGAGTGAGTCCATAAGTAAGAGGAGTTGCTCATGAATTCCTTGGTTACAGTTTGCATGGCAACTAATCTCGTTTCTCATAAAGCAGCACTTATTAAACCTCAGAACCAAAGCGGTCGACACGGGTGTTGATCACAGTGATTGGTCAAAACCTGAAAATAAAAGGACAGGGCTATAACATTACCGCTCTTGGGCCAGAACGTCATAAGTGAGATTTAACGAGCCATTCACCAGCCATTTGTCATTAAAAACTCTTCAAAGCCACACACATTTTGCTTGAAAATGTTTTGATAGATTTCACCCCATAGCAGTGACAAGAAAATCAATCATTTGCTTTTTTTTTTTCCTTCAAAAGTTTAAGGTTTTGCAAGGCATGCTCAAGGACTAATGTAAATCTGTGCACAGCAGCCAGCGGTACATACAAACTGAAACTCATCTCCTCCTTTTCCTCCTCCTCCTCCTACTGTAGCCCCTTTTCCCTCCTTCCTTCTCTCTGCTTTTTTCTCCTCGTCTTACACGCAGTCACACACACCCCCAGCCTGTCTCTGTGTCTCACACATGCAGCACGCACGCACACACACACACACACAAACACACACACACACACACACACACACACACACACACACACACACCGTCTTTTGTTTGGATTCAGACGGCATTGAAGGCAGATCCTGTGGCCCTTCTGAGGAGAATGTTAATATGCCTGCTCTGGTCTCTCCGGGGACGCAGAGAATGGACTCTGGCTGCTAATGCACTGTCACACTAACCCCGCTCACTCTGCTCACTCAGTTAGCAACAGCAGCACTACTGCAAGCGTCGGAAAGTATGTAACTGCACTCACAGCTTACTCGATTAAAAGGAGCAGGTCTAAATCCTATTTATTTTTATGTCAGGTGGGCTATTTGTTGTGTGTACTTAAACCTGTATCACTTTGTTCCATTATTTAAGACATTTACAGACAGTAGCTGATTTCTTCAGTCTATATCCAGCCTAATCTAAAAGACACATTCATGTTTTTGTATTTCTGTTAAATTTGTTCCTCCACAAATAACGGATGGATTATATAAACAGCATCTTCACAAACACTGAAATATTGAGCTGCATTTTGGAGACTCGAACTATCTTTGTTGAGTTTAGCAATGAGCTCTGTGTCAGATTTAAACTAGAAAGATTAAACTATTTTCTTTGTGGTTCAGTGAAGAAAAATAGCTAACTTCTTCTAGATGTACTCCTATTTAAAATGTGGTCACCACAGTTGAAGGAAAATGAAGCCAGTTTACCAAACCAAACTGATCTGTGTGTCATTCCTTGATCCAATTATTTCATTCAGTCTGGAAAATTGAAAACAATAAAAAAAAAACTCAAGAATCAAACTTTCCTTTTTCTGCTTTTGCAGGTACTCAAAAATGGAAAATGACTCTTTATTCGTGTGATGTGTTTTATTTCATGCATGTATGCTGGGTTTCTACTGCTCTTTAGACATTGTACTAATTTAATAAAATCAAGTCAGTGAAATCTCTTCAACTCTATGAACAGCAAAGCAGTTATTTCATGCTTTACAATATTTTTTCACCAACAAAGCTTCCTGAAATAACTGCAAACATTAACTAAATTGCACTGTGCATCTACAGTTCAGACAAACAAGCAAAATGATTTTGTCAAACATAATTTAATTCACCATTTTGCTTGAGAGAAGAAATATTTTTGCACTGACAAATCTCAGATTTGAGGTCCACATTCAATTTTTTTCTGGAGCTTGCTGGCAGTTCTGATCCTGTCAAGCTCACGTGAACTAAAAGCATACAACAATTACAAATAGCATTGTTATGATCTTCTGTAGGTTTGCCATGCAGTAACATGCTGTCAACACAGAAAAGCCAATAAACCAAACTATAATGCCAATTTGTGCCAAATGGACTTTCCTGCACTGCACTGCATGGTGGAGTTTTTCTTTCATTCATTCATTGCTTTTCCTTTTGTTTCCCAGCTGTGAACAGGGAAAATGCACTGTGCCGCCCTCCCCCCTCCACCACCCCGTCTCACTCAACGTCAACGGAAGTCCTTTCATAATGAATGGCAAGGTACGATAATAGCCTCCAGGTTGCCATGGAAATGAGCCAGAGGCCTGTATGTAAAAATCATATGATGTTTTTGGAATTGCAACCGTCTGTCTCGTTCTCATTAACATGATATCTCAGTAACGCCTTGAGGGAATTTCTTCAAATTTGGCACAAATGGTCACTTGGACCCAAGGATAAAATGGTTTTAATTTGGTGTTCAGAGATCAAAGATCAATGTGGCCTCACAAAAATGTTTTTGACCATAACTCAAGAATTCATATGGTACTTTTTTTTTTATGAATTTGCACCCAAAGATACTTGTCTAAGACCACCTCTTCTCTTCCTCTTCCACCACCAGGAGAGGGGAGCCTCCTGTCACTAATGTAGTGATAAATACATCTATACCTTTCACTTAATTCCTTCAGAGTTTCCACTACGTAATATACATCATATATGGGTGTAAACTACAACTTGACTTCTTGCTGGACGCATAAATGGCAGCAGACTCTGGGATACTCCTCTCAGGCAGCTTCACGCTTTGCTTCCATCTTCTTATCCTGTCACATCGTTTCTTAATCAGCATTTCTTCTTCTTCTGTTTCTGCCTCACCGGATTTGATGCAAAAATATAAGAATCGGGCCACTTGAGAGCAATTAGACTGCCATTAATTTACAAAAAAACAGAAGAGAAGAAATTGAGTTTGTTCATATATCACTGGTACCGCAGACAGTTTTTATACGTGGGGCTGTGAGCAGATCCACGGCCGGTCCACGCACACTTAGATCACAAACACCCAGGCACGTTTTAGTCTGGTGCTCAAGAACCATCCAAGACTTGAAGGAGCAGATGGAGCTTTTTCGCCACGCGGGGCATCCGCCCAACTCAGGTCTCTTCTCTGCATCGAGTCTCAGTGCAGCTGCTGGCGCGGTCGTTGAAACCGAGCTCTTGTGATCTCGGTTCCCCACCAACAGCTGCTCTCAAGCCAAACAAAGTACTGATCCAGTTTGTCATTTTCACACATTTTGTATCTGGAGGTTGGTGATGATCTCTGATGTGTTTATGTCACGTTGGTGTCAGGGAGCAGCTTGGTGATAAAGTGAAGTGTTATGACTGCTAGTGCATTTGCACATGCCTCTGTTAAACTCAACATGTGTGGCCATAGTATTAATAAATCAGCAAATTAGAGCTAAGAACTTTAACCTCCTTGTAAACACCCTGTGATTAGCTTCTAATCAGCAGCACATATGATAAATATTCACATTCATTACATACAGTCATGTCACACAGTTGGGCTGAACATGTGTGAAGAGCAAAGCGAGTCTCCGGTTTTCCTGTTTTCAGTCAGAGCTGCAAATTCATACAAGAGGACAAATTGTTCCCTCCTCTGCATTATTCTTGTCTTTGTTGCGTTTGAGTTCAGTTTTGCACTTTCCTGTTTTATTTTCTGTTACTTACCTCCTCTCTTCTTTCAGACACTTCACTTCCTGCCCTTGTGTGTCTCCCGCCCTGATTACTTTCACCTGCCCCTCATTAGCGGCGGCGGCCTGTGTGTATGTCGTCTGTGTGTTTCCCTCTCCCTTTGCCAGTTCGTCTTTGTCCGCCCTGTCAAGCGTTCCAGCATCTTTTCTAGAGTTAATATTTCAAGGTTTTTAACTTTTGGTTTCCTCTGGACTTTATCTCTCCCTGCCTGATTTGTCTGCCCTCTCCAACTGTCATCACATGTACCCACCTCCACTTGTTTAGTAAAGACTCTCTATTTTGAATATTAATCTGCCACATCTGAGTCATGAATTTGAGTCGTTAAAAAAATGTGAGTATTTGTCTCTGTCGTCCCATCTCTATAACCTTTTATGATAGATATGATATGCACTGTAATTTGAGCATACTTGGATTTAGAATTGTAGTTGGACAGAACAAAGTAGTTGGTGATGTGACATTGCGCTCTCAAAACTCGTGATGTGCATTTTTTATGACTCCTAGCTGAGATGAATAGTCAGACATCCTCCTTAAGAGTCGCTGAGTTGCTAGTTTGTCTATGGCATCAAATATTCCTAACAAGATAAACAGCAATCAATATTAAGAAACACCTTTAGGTATCATTTATTTAAAGTTTAACACCCAAAAACAGAACAGCACTTAAACACCCTACAAATGATTTAGATATTTTATTTGACAATGCAAAGTGGCATAAAAACTAAGAAAACTCAGGACACAGAACTGGATTACAGGAACATAATTTACATGCTAGTAATTAGTAAAAGGGAAATGTTTGGTGTTAATTAAATTAAAAAATGAAACATATTTCAAGAAACTTCTTTTTTTGTTTATTAAAGGTTAGATAAATGAAATTAACATTGTTAGCCCCTTTTCCAACACCAAATGGTGATCATCAGGCGTGTTGAAAGTGTTTCTTAATTTGACTATTTGACCTCCGTACTCTATAGTTAAAATTCTGTATTGAGAGTTGGAGGCCGTTTAGTGCTTTATTGGACAATTAGTCAAGACAAGTACTAATGAAATGTGGTAAAAGGTGTAAACTGTATGCATTGGTGTGCATTTAGATGAAAATATCATGAAGACAGTTTCATTCAATCATTTTTACTGTGTTTCCTGATATATCATTGCAAAAGAGTTTAGCTTTGAAGTTATGCTATTACACAGGCACACTTTAATCATCTTTGTTCAAATGTCCCTTGTTCATTGATCATCCTGTTTCTCTCATTAGTAAAGAGCCAATGGCGTGTTTGGATTCTGTAGTTTTTTTTAGAGGAAAGAGTCGCATTGATTCCTCTCTGTGCAGTGAGTCTCATTGTGTTTGCTCCACAGCGGCAGCAGAAACCCGTCCACCACATGTATCTCGTTTCACAGTTTGAAGAAAAAGGTGGGGACATTGGTCATCTGTATATCAGTATTTCCTCAGCACTGGTCCTTTCTTTCTGTGTTTTGACCCCTCATCTTTTTGTTTTCCAAGTAACCACAGGTTCAAGTCCACTATCCCCTGCCCTTCATTCTTTAGCTTTTTTTTCATGTGCTGCAAACCGTTCATTCAGTTTTGATTTTCATTTGGCAATTCAGTATCATCAATACATATATCAAACAGTTTTTACTAGGTCAAAGTAATTCAATTGGCTACAGTAGCAAGGTGTCCTGCGGTGTTTTTGCACCCTGAGATGAACTGTCTCTTTTTGTTTCCTCAAATTTTTATTTATTAATTAGTTCTGCTGTCTTTGAAGCTGATAAAGTTCATTTCTGGCCTTGAAGGGAGTGTTTCTATAGGTTTTTTTGAAAGAATCTGAAACCTGTAACCCATAAATAAAAGCAAGACTTTAAAGTCTCCTCTTCTAAAGATGAATCAATGTATGTCTGATATCAAACACATTTACATTTCAGCTTATTTGAAAGACCCTTGACAAAAAAAGCATTATTTTTAACTGACCTTATTCCCTTAGTAAAATGTTTGCTTGAACATATTAGTGTTGATTTAGCTGCTAATCTTCACCTTAAAGACTGAAAGCAGCTGTTGGATGTATTGGTCAGTGAATTGAGCCTCATTTTTTATGATACTGTAAAAAAAAGTCTTCTGATTTTACTGCACTTTAATTACAGAAAGTAAAGCGACATAATGCGACCAAACGTGTAGAAATCTCTAGAAACCAGAACATGCAAGATGTTTATGAGGTTTGCAGCAACTGTTGAGATAACAACCACAAGTTTGCCACATAATTGATCTGTGTTTGGAAATATACGTTGGCTGTAAACCTGCCATAACAACAGAGGTTTGCCACAACAACATGTCTGTGGGTCCACGGTTTTATAAGACCGACAGTCAGTGCAGCTGCTGTCGCTCTGCTCTGTAAACTTAAAGCAGGCAGAATGATACACCCTCAATTCATCATCTTATTCACAGTTTAAGGACCATGGTGTGTGGTTTTTATTCACGTCACTGTCGATGAAAATCAGGAAATTGTGTTTAATTCTGTATGAATTCAAATCCCCACTGCATCTTTGTTTTCACCCAACCTATATGAACATTCATCAGCGGTCAAGTGTTCATTCTGGTCGTCCTGACGATGTATTTGCTGTTAATACTGTTATTAAATCAGATGAGTGAAGTCTTAGAAAATGTATGGATTTGTAATTGTGTGTGTTGATAAAGACTCAAAGCTGCTTAAGTTTCAGAGGGGCTTAAACTGCTGTGGTGACTGCTCAGCGTCTTAAGGATCAGATGACACTAAAGGTGTTCGGTGCATCTTTCTCTGAAGGGAGTTCATCATTTTTAAAAATGGTGTCATATTCTTATGCTGTATTTTTCCAAAGATTTATTATTTGGATTTGTATGTCCACAGTCTCCTCATGTAGAGGTTTAAGTACGGTTTGTAGTGACACTGATACTTTACTGTTGGCACTGCAGATTAAACAGACAGTGTCCATGGCTGTCCAGTGGTGCAAGATGTCTTCATGTCCTTTACTCACATAAAAGTACTAATACGAGACTGTGAGAACACTACTATACAATTAAAGTCCTGAATTTAAGCAAAGGTATGTAAATATAATTATTAAAGTGTACTTAAAGTATTGAAAGTAAGAGTACTTTTCTGGATTAATTGTTGCATTAATGTATATGTGATATCTTTCTGCTGTAGATTGCCCTCATTTTAACTACTTAATATACTGTTGACTAGTTAATCTACAGTAATGCATCATGGTCTGTGAGATCATCATGTGAAGGACCACATATGGCATCTCTAAAAATGTAACTTTCCTTGAACCCGGCTTATTTTCAGTGGACAGGAAAGTTAACTAAAGCTATCAGGAAAATGTGGTGGAGTAAAACTATAAAGCTGCATAAAATAGAAACACTCAAATACAAGTACCTTGAGTTTGTAGCGAAGTACAGTACTCGAGGAAATCTACTTAGTTATATTCCACCACTGAAATCGTCCTGTGTCTGTAGCTGGCTGGCTAGCTATCATTAAGACGGCCGCGCCGAGGAGCGTCCGTCTTTCTGTCATGGACCTGTTTTTCGCAGGTCTCTGTGGCCTTTGCAACCAAAGGCTCTTTTGGCCAAAGTCCACGTGGCACAAAAAGGCAGCAGCATTCCTGATGTCTGTGGCTAATCTGTGGTGTCAGCTTGTGTTAACGCCGCACCGCCAAATTTGAGGGCACACAGGGCCGGGGAATATTAAAAACTCCCATCAGCAGCATTCCTCCAGAGGAGGGCGGGTCTGATGAGAGCAAGGGTCACCTAAGGTTGAACGGCGGTTGTGTGTTAGAGTCGTTCGTACTGTAACGGTCTGATCCACTGGACAGGAGGTGGGGCCGGAGTGGGACGGAGGGAACACACTTCAAAGAGGGAGCGCTTTTTCCTTGTCTATCCTCATTGAAACCGGGCTAAATGAGCTTTGTGGGGGCTTTTGTTCCTGCTGTTAGACAATTCAGAGACTGGACGGAAGATGCCGAAAAGGACAGGAGGTCATATGGGTAGTTAATTATCTGCTTCTCAAACTGCCAGACGCTTTCTGCATGCCACCTCAATTGACCTATAATGACCATGAGATATTGTTCTGCTAAATTTGAGAAGTCTAGCAAGTGTAAGGTCAGACTGTTCCTACAATTGCCACATGTCAAATTTCACACAACTATGAGACGGAGTGCAGGCATTTCTCTTCAGACATCCAACCCTGCAGCGTTTTAATCTAATCTGAATAGAGACGCCTACCAACCATAACTTATAACAACCCGTACCTGAGCTCACGACAAGCAGCGCGACAGCCGAAAAATCCGGCGTATTTCTGGTCGTTTCTGAGGCTGTTCTGCAGACATGTAACATGTGCTCTGCTCTCCCCAACTCCCAGAGGGGCAAGGACAGGAATGCATTCGGGGGTCAGGGGTCAGACAGCCATGTGCACGTGCACTGCTGTAGCCTGGCAACAGGTGCTGTCCAAGAAGCCCCCGCCAAGTCATTTAAGACTGCAGCAAACTCTCAATCAAGCCGCATCTGCTTCTGTTTTTATCTAAAGGGACGTTTCCACGTTCAGTCTCTTGTTTTTCAAACCTCTTTCTATAGACGAGCACTGCCTCTCAGATACTCCTTTTTTTCATTCCACTTTCTATCAAAACTGTCACTAGATGTTAAACAGGCCGAGCTGCGAGCATAACATCTGCACAGAAAGAGGAGCTCATAGCTGAGAGGTTGGTAGTGTCTCGGGGAAATGATAGCTCTGTGCCAAGGTATTTCTTCTCCCTCCTGAGAGAGGCCCCGCCATTCAGCGCTGTGAGGTCAACAAGTACAGACCATTACCCACAATGCCCCTGAACAGGAAAAAAAAAAAAAGAAAAAAACTTAAATATGCAGGGCTGTTCCTTTAAGATGGTAAGACAGGAGCTGCCTTGCCTGAATGCACTCGGAGACAGAGCTGCAGCCAAGATGGAGAGGAGGAGGAGGAGGAGGAGGAGGGAGAGGGAGGGAGACAGAGATCTTCCAGCGATGTGGACACGGACAAACTTGCGTTTCTCTGCTTCTGCTGCAAAGCTACTAAGTTGCAATCATTCATATTGTAAAATTATGGGTGTCAGTTTGCTGATTGCGCCGCTCGGAGAAAGGGAGTCTTGTTGCTAGGAGAGGAGAGATTCAGCCTTCTCTTATTGGCCGCTAGGATGCGTAAGATGGCCCAATGAGAGCCCTCCCCCCTCTAACAGCAGCGCAATAGTAGAGCTACCCCCACATGCAGACCTGATTAATATGTCAGACATGTTTTATGGGTTAACGTGAATCAGGCTGGATGTATTGAAAATACTGCAGCAGGGATTTAGTGTGTGGATGCGCGTGTGTGCGTGTGCAAGTCTATACAGTGTCAGTGCGCCAGGGGAACACGCCGCACTGACATACAGTACCACACGCAGCACTTTGAGGTCAAGCAGTGCTCTCGATACTGCAAACACATGCAAACACACACACACAGAGCCTGCACTCGCTGTAGTAATAAACTAACTAAAAACAGACTAGTATTGAGTGGAAATAGGAAATAGGATTCCTCACATGTGCGTGATTATCGGGAGAATGCAGCGCACAAAGGAGAAACAGGAGAGAAAAACTTCGCTCTGTTTTAGTAGTCTGGTGTTGCTTGAAAGTGGGCTCGGGCGCTGGAGTGTATTTAAAACACGCTGAACAGTTGTTAACATGCTGCGGATCTCAAAACAAATCTGTCAGGGAATTTTGATCCGTCCTTTTTAACCTGTCAGAGGGAAACAAAAAGCTTTTTTTTTTTGTTTTTCTATTTTTGCTGACAGGGTTACCTCAGTGAGTCAAAATGTTCTGTGTTTTTTGAGAGTTGTTCCTGTAATAGCCTGACTCTCTCTTTCTCTCTGCGTCGTCTAAAAGCAGAGCGGCGGTTTGAAAGGAAAACCAAACGTTTTGAGCGATAAGTGTGTTTGCGGCCTTGCCAGATGGAGAGGACTCGCATCAGTGTCATCACTTCGTGTCGGGTGTAGGGAGGATAAGGTTCAGGAGTCGTCTGACCTGGCTTAGCACAAAGAATAGAGGAACAAAAACAAAAACTTTAATATTCTCTTACTCGCTTTATCTCATTAGCCAGCCAGTATTATCAAGGCTCATCTTGGTTTTGTTTAAAATTACAACTGAGAATAACTCTGATGCTAACTGCTCCTCCTCAAAGGTGATCGTGCGATGCTTTCTTAAATTACTTTATTTACGTTTTTGTCGAAAGTTACATGAGAAGACTGACACCAGTCCGACGTCTGTCTTTTAACCACCAGGTGCGCGCTGCTTAGCTTAGCATGAAGACAGGAAGCAGGAGAAACAGCTAGTCTCGCTAACCAGCGCCTCTAAAGCGGATGAACGACCGCGTTGTGGTGTGTTGTATTATTCGAAGGCAGAGCAGAATGCAGAATCTACAAATCGAGTCATTCAGTTGATTAATTAAGCTTCGGTCGATTTTTTAAAATTCCTTAAAACTGGAAGTAAAATATATTTTGGAATCTGTATTCTCGGCCTGTGTTGTACTTGTATTGTATTGTACTTGTATTATACCTGAAGACAGACGTTTTGAGTAAAAACAGCACAGGTGTTATCAGCACCGTAAGTGAAGGTGGCTCAATCTGAGCGTCCCTGAAAGCATACAGCAGCGATAGATGCTGCCTATTTCTGAAACTATTTCTTGGTTAATTGCTGCTGTGATTAAAACCCTTTGCATGCTATAAATGAAGGTCATTTTGTTTTTTACCATTCACATGTGTTTCATACAGACATTATTGTCCTTGCAGTAGATTTTCAACATCCCCTTGACGCAGCAGCGCAGGTGTTTTCACTTTCACTGATTAGACCTCGAGTGTGTACAGACTGTTCGGTTTTCCTGCACCTGTAAGCTTTTCATGGCTTTACTTGCAAATTTAATGAACTTATGTGAAACTTTTGGTTTTCTCTGTCAGTCTCATGCATTTGCATTTTTGCTTTCCCTTTTTGTTCATACTTACACCTTCATTTGATTTTTTTTGTATTTATTTCTTTTGTAATTGGCTGTGTAGTTGATGTAGCTCTTAGCTCCGCCTCCCCTCAACCTGAGCAGAGGTGTACTCAGCCAGAATAAATGAAAACACCTGTGTGGGCGTGCTGGGCCACACAACAGGTTGGAAAAATGTTAAATTACACAGGGGGGCAAATCAGTTTGGTGCAGAGCCACAGTTGGGCCTCTATCACAGGATCAGGTCATTTTAGACTATTATTACTCATATTTACTGAAGCTATCTTTAATGTATGATTTTGTTTTATAAGTTACACACTACATGATGGACTGGATCAATCTTTTTAGATTAACAGTGAATCAAATGAATAATGTGAAATGTGGGGGGGCATTGCTTGTAGTGACAGATCTACAGGAAATTATAACATGTTTTAGCATCTTTCAGCTCATTGTTTCCTTTTCTGGGCTTTCATCAGCTTTTTGTATTTGTCAGCCACAGCAGCTGGTGGACATAGCGGAGTATTTATCAGCTGAAGAGCCAAACATTTCTCAGGAGTTCGTGGAGAGTAAAACATTGTTAAAAGAGGGTGAATAGGTAACTTACATTCATCAGATGGACATGAATGAATGCATATGCTGCTCATTGTCTGTTCAAAGTTTAAAAAGCCTCTTTTTGGCAAATATGTTATCAACTTTTTGTTGCATTAATACATGAGTCAGTTAAAACAAGTGGTCCTACAGTCAGTCATAGCAGGCTTTGGTAAAGAGCTCTGCTGTTATCGCAGGTGAAAATAATTTAGTGAGCAGTGCACAATCTTCAACTAACTGTATTTAGACGGTGCACTTTGGTATTTATCACTGTTGGAAAATGCTTTTCACTGGAGCTGAACTTGCTTGTGGCGACTGCGGTAATGCAGATGCTCTCGGTGGCGTCTGACTTCAAACATTTCTTGAGTTTACACAAAAGGCGGCAGCTCTCAGAGCTATTCATATCACAAAAACAAGAAACAAGCTAAAAATAAATGCTGCGCTTCTCATGCCACGGCTGATCACAAACCACTACTCTGCCGGAAAATCGCAATTCCTGACCTGAGACATTACTGAGTGCTTCAATAGACGTTAGAAAACTGCTGCCACAGCGAGCGCTCCCTGCAGAGCAGCCGGCCTGTGCTAAATAAGAAAACTAAACCAACGTTGACCAGCTGACTGCAGGAGGCCAGCAACAACACAAAGCATGCAGCTCCAGTTCAGGTCTAATGCTTGTTGAATGACAAACAGAGATCATATAAGGAATTAAAAACCTTTATTAAATTGATCTTTATTGGAGAATTACAGGGAAGAGATCTGTCAGCAAGCAGCTGGTGGATTCCTGTTCAGTGAGCTGTTCTCACTGAAGTGGATCAATCTGAAATCACGTCAAACTTTCTGATTTATCACTGTAATTATTTCTGATGGCTTTATTTTGTCTTGTCGTTCCACATTCCTTTACTTGATTGTACAAAGTATATTGGAATAAGAGTACAGTGATTGTGTGGTACGCATTGTACGGTCACGTTGTTCTTGAAACGCTTTTTGATTTTTAGAAATAAACACTGATCTAATGTTGCGTACCGTCTGCAGTCCTGGTGTAGCCGTCAATAAAGCCTGGACTTCAAAAGCATCTCTGAAACTTTCAAAACTGTCGAGAAGAAAAACATAGATTTTTAGTAGTTTCCTTTTAAGAGTTTGGTTCCTGTTGCTTTAACTAACTGTCAGGAACACACAGAGAGGTTTTTTTTTTCCCCTTTTGTTCACTCCTCTATGGAAATGTGCATCTGTTCTCTGGCCACACACGCAGCCTGAAAAGTGAATTGGCAAGCTGCAGTTAGTCCTCTGCTTTAATCCATTGTTTCCATTTTGATCTATTCCAAATCTTTTTATTCTCCGTTTTGTTTTTTAACCAGTGTGCAAGGTGTGATCTTGCTTTTGTCTCCTTCCAGTTCACTTTAATACCACAAATCTTTTTTTTTTTTTCTTGCATCTTGTCTTTGTTTTTTCTCCGGTTGAGGCGCTCTCTGTCCTAGAAATGCAGTTGTTAAGGTCACAGACTTGGAAATAACCCCACTGAGGTTCAGTGACAGGCTCCTCCAGTGTTTGCAGTACGTTTTTGAAGCGGCAGGGTGGGCCGGCGGTTACAGACCCACCAACAATTGTCAGGAGGTCACAGGTTTGATCCCTCTTACAACCAGTGTGCCCACGTTGAGTCCGCCTCCTTCAGGGACGCTGCTACTGCCTCACCCTTTTGTTGAAACAATCGTATGAGCAAGAAAGTAGATCCATTAAGATGAACAATCATACGGCTGAAAGCAGAGAGGCCCGTCGTTCACCAGGGTTACAGTGCAGAGAGTGAAACGCAGCCAATGAAGGGAGAAGTCGCATTGTTGCAGCCCAAAGTCTCCCTCCAGTCTAAATGCACACAACACACACAAACAACACAAAGCATCACGCAACAGTGTTTTTCTTTTTTCTTTACTTGACGTTTATAAGAAGAAATCCCGGTCAGGTTCTGAGTTTCCAGTTCAGCTCCTGACTTTGCAGATTCAGTGTGAGCAGCAGCGCCTGAAATGGGGTTACATGGTGACCTCTGGTGGACGATGATTGTATGTCTTATCGCAGACAAAACAGTTGCAATGATTAAGCACAGGTTTTTATTGGTTTTGCGTTTTCAAGAAAACATAAGCTCAGTTTTAAATGATTGGCTTTTTTGAGGTACTGATCACATATTTGTATCAGTCCTCTGATTATTTGTAGGGTACCTGAAATTATTTCATACCCTCAGAGGATTTTCTCCACCCAGTAAAGTGCTTTCCTGAACCACTACTATAACTAATAATTATAGCTTTTGTTTAATATTGTAGTTCAGATTTCTATAATTTATTTAGAATTCAAGTACAGATTTGTATTATTATAAATTTACTATAAATGTATTTAATTTATAGCTGCAATTCAGAATACATACACTTAATGGAGGCTCTCACACTTATCTAATAAGGTGCTACATAAGGAGTACAATTAATTACCTCTACAGTTTTGTGTGTTATGGCATTTGCAGAGCTGGTAATTTTTTAAAAAGTTAGTAACTGAATTGAGCTTCGACATTTCCCAGACCATTTTTATAACACAAATCTGACTTAAGAAATACAGTGAAATTGCATTTTACTAACTCTTTTCTGAGTAGACTGTAGGAAAAAGACTCAAATCAGATCATTGTTTGAGGATCTACTAAATCGGTGTCAAATATAAAGGTGACAAAAACTGGACTAGGAAAGTCCAAAAAAAAGATAAAGGAAGCAGATCTATGCTGGGATTTTAAGTCTCTGTAGCTACATGACTTAGAGTGCTTTTTTCATTTATACCTGTGCAATTACAAAAACATTTCAATTTTAGTGAGAGAAATAATATATTTACAAAATTTTATTAATTAATTTAAGTATTCAAAGCTTAAAAACTAAATTCAAAATTACAAAATCTTTTTTACTTTCTTTATCTGTGTAACATCAGTGCAGTATGAATATTCTTTACATGAGAGCGCATTTCTGAGCATTGCCTTTAAGAAAATTCTGTGTGTAGGTGCATAGACAACTTTGTAAACCCTGTTGAGGTATAAATTGAATTTATTGGTAAAAAAAAGGCATTCAACAGTCATCCAAGCTGTAAAAAAAAATATTGTTCAAGTAAAAAGAGTACAAAAGATTGTTTAATGTGTTTTAAAGAAAATTCATTTGGCACATGTGATTGGAGCATCCTACTGAGCCACATCACAACTTTGATGTCTTCAGTATTTTAACTCCTGAGGCTCCTTTTGGTGTATCTTATAGTACCATATGTCAGTTTCAGGTTAGTACAAAGGGAATATAATCAGTAATATATAATAATATTAAAAAACAGAAATTAGTTTAGAAAAGAAGTTAATCATAATTCAGTCAGTAACAGAGCGCTTCATCCGTTTTCAGCATATTGTGCAGCAGTAACTCAGTACCATCAGGAATATAGTGGTTATAATAATTAACACTTCATTAAGTATTATTTGTGATATTCTGTGTCAAAAACACTTTGAACGTAACAGAAACAGGCTCATGCGTTGGCGTTGAAGGTACCATGGAAACCATACGCCATGTTAACAGGCACGTTGGCTCTTGCAAGCTCTTCAAACGTCTTGGCATCCAAAACCAGGAGGAATGAACCTTTATCCTGCAGAGAAACATTCAAAACACAGAGAGCCTATTATCACGATGGTTACAGCACCAGCAGAGCATGATGTGACGTCAGGCCGCTCGGCACACACCACCTGCCAAAACTGTTTGCTTTCTTTTAACAACTTCCAAACCAGGTCCTGCGTGCTTCAGAGTCACGGACGTCTTCAGAGGAGCAGCTTTTAAAAAAGTCACAGAGTATTAAAAATCTGTGGCGAATGTTTGATTGACTGCTTTGACACGTGCTGTTCTTTATCCCGAAAAAGAAGAAAGGGTAAATACATGAATAATTAAGAAACGATTCAGAAATATTCAGCAAAGTCTTTCACAGAGCTGACTGACAGACTATCAAGCTGCCGCTGGTAATGAGTTTAATTTTTTTCATTTATTTATTCATTAATTAATTTTTTGTCTTGTCTTTCGTTGTGAAGCACTCGGTGACATGTGCTTTTGAAAGATTCACACTACTTGATGTGCTTCACTGAAACTGTGCAGTTAAGAGAAGAGAGAAGATTAATAAAAAAAAGACCGTTGTAGCACAACTAAGATTCAAGCTGCCAGACGTGCTGTCAGGAAGGAGCATAACAACAACACCTCTTAAAATAGAAGTAATAGGATTTCATTAATTAAAAGTTTGTAATATTTAGAGCAAACTTATTTGCTGAAAGTAGCTTTCAGATGCACAAAAATCCTGCAGACATGGTAGTTTGCTTTATATATTAGACTCTTATACAACAGTAGAGTCTGTTTCTCTTCCAAGGAAAGAAAATACAGTCTGCTGCAATGCTTTAGAAAAGTTTAGATTTTCTGTTTGTAATTAGAAACTTCATCAAAATTCAGTTAGCGTGAATTAGTTTATGAATATTTATGGACCTGCTCATCTCCCTTGTGAATATTTATTATAGATTATGTGTCTGGTTAAAGACAGACTTGGAAAAGAAAATTAACCAGGTTGACTTACAGACTTGCCGGTAACTAAAACTACAGAAACACTTTGCAGCATGTGTGTCTGAAAACCTGTTTCATTTAAATTAAAGATATACACTAACAAATGCCACATCACAACACTGCCTCAACTCCAGAATGAGCAGCACGTTTACAACTAAGCCTCTAAAAAAGGTTCAGTTCTCGTCATGTCCACCTTCTGAAATGCTCGTACCTGTGAGGGGGTGAGAACCACAGACAGGATGACGCCGTCGTCCTCCTCCACAGCATCAGGCGACGGCACAAACACAGGCTCTGACGGGAAGAAACCCTTCTGCTCCCACACCTGGAGTCACACACATAATAATAATAATAGATGCCTAATGTCTCTTTATTTTGCCTTGACTATTTAATTTGCAATTTCAAAGGGTGGTTAGTCCAGATTATTGTTCGTATTACTCCCTTAGAACACCATAAAATATATTATTGTTCTGTTACTTTATTCATCACTCTGACAAACTAAACAGCACTGATACAATATTATTTACCTTTCACATTGTATAGAATTTATTATATAACACCATAATAATAATGTTTTTACCTAATTTGACATTTTGGAAATTGTGCTTGTTCTCTTTCTCACCAAGAATTAAATGAGAAAATTACATACAACCCCTTTATCTGGAGGAGAAAATGAAACCGTTCCTCCCAGCCAATTAACTTTTGGTTAGTTAAGCTTAGAGTAAAGACTGGAAATGGTGGAGGGCGTTACTCTTTCCTGGCCAAGGAGTCAGGGGTCATGACCCCGTGTAACACAGTTTGTCATTTTTACAAAAAAATAAATTGTAAGAATTAAACGAGATATAACAAGCTAATTAGTGTGCTTAGGAGGAGCTGGTGCTTCTGTTACCTTCTGCCAAGCTTTCTCCTTATTTCCAGTGTTTGTGTTTAATTAAACTAACCAGCTACTTGCTGCGGCTTCATAGAGTATCAGTGGTATCAGTCTGTTCATCTAACCTCCATCAACAAGGCATAAAAGCAGATTTCTCAATATTTCAAGCCCTTCTTTTAATGTTTATAATGCCATCAACCTGTATACTGACTACATGTGGTCTAGGCTGATGAAGGGAATGATAGTTAATTCTGACAAAAAATGTTATTTTAAGATAATGATATTTCAATGAAACAACAGTGGCAGCTGTTAATACTGAGATCAGTCAATATCACAATAAATAAGTTTTGAATTCTACTTCTGCTCATCAGTGGGAGAAGAGTATTAAATATTGATGATCAATATGTTAGTGTGAAATAGGTCATTTCCAGTATAGCTGTTTTGCATTAAGAGGAAGACTTAGTGTAATGGATAAATGTTGCTGTTATCCCTGGACACACACACACACACACACACACACCTTGAATGTCTTGTCCTGCAGGTCCATCTTGAGCAGAGAGTCTCCCACCAGGTGTCTGAAGCCACAGCCGTAGAAATAACGGTATGGTCGTGTGTTACATCTACCATAGTTGATCTGAGGGAACTCCAGGCCACCGTACTCATGGAGGTCGTCTCCATGGAGATCCTCGTGTTGGCAGAACACCTGATGACAAAGAGAGGATTGACTGTCCATTGTCGGCTATAGTCAACAGCATTTTTTTACTGCAGTGAAATCTGATGTCCCTCCACTGGGCACGGACAGATTTCTGGTTCATATCTGGCATTTGACTTTAATAAATCCAACTACTTCACTGTTTCTGTGTTTAGTGTTATTAGTTTTGTTGAGCAGATCTTGTGAATTTGATCATTTGAATTAGCTGTCTCACAAGAGAAGATGGTGGTTAGAAGTGTGGGAGGTGGAAACATTGACTGAAGTTGTACCTCTGAGTATTCTCAATTACTGTGACACTCTTTAAATAGATTTACACATGATTAAAATCACCTCATTGTAGAGACTATTTAGAGGATTTGAATTGTGCCAGTGTTGCATATCCTCTTCCATATAAATCCATTAAAATAAAGGCCCCAAATCAAACATTATTATTTTGTTATATGTAACAATCCCATTACTAAATGAGATTATTTCTCCTTTTTTAACAACTTTTAAGTGTACGGAGTGATTCAGTTCTAGTAACTGAGAAAATATACTCCACAGAGGGAAAGTTTTTTTCCACTGTATTGTAATTGTACACATTGTTCACAGTGCAGATTATTTTTTTCAAATACAGTGCTATAAATTTAATCATCCTGTAGTGTCTGAAGTGATTAAAATTGACTCCACTTGCTAAAAAAACAAAATGCTGCTTGCATGAACGCACAATATGTTTTGAGCACTTCAACAGTATTTCTGCTATAACAGGAATGTAAACATATTCATTTACAGTTCAGCTTCCATCTCACCTTATCTTTGCTAATTTTGACACATGTTGCCTCACTGGAAGGTCGAGTGTTCAGGTTCTGGTCTGTTGGGGTTTCACCAGTCACATGAAGGGGCAAAACAAAACGCCGAGGGTAAACCCTACACAGGGTGTTGTACACCTGGAACAGACGCAGTGCAGGAAGAATGCAGTGTGTGTTTGATTTTAGGTAATTATCTCTTACACTTTGTCTTTTTTGTAAAGAGACAAAAAAAAGCTGTTTAAAAAATACACCTGTAAACAAAATAAACTGAAGCGATATGTAAAATAATCTGAATTGCTCTGATATCTAAAAAGACTGTCTGGGGCTAATTATGTGCCGACCTCATCAAGCGCTTCTCCAGATTTGCGTAAGTTCTGGATGAGGTAGTTATTGATGGCTTGGCCGTCGTCTGAGCAGCACATGTCAAGCATCAGGAATCCGTCCTCCTCAAAGGCGTTGATCTGATGGAAAGTGGAGATGGCTTTGGTGTGGTACTTCACTGAGCTGACCTGCGGCACAGAGCACACGATTAGATGAAGCTGGCTATACAGTAGGAGGATTTTTTTTATTTATTTCCATCAAGGTTAGCTATAAATAAATCCTCACCACTAACCATCACAGTGCAACTCACCTTGCCTGTTCGCTTGTCAACAAGATGGAAGACTGTTTCCACTTTGGGATCCCAGTAGATGCCCTCGCTCAGAGCCCTCCCCCTCAGCCTGCATGTGACGATCTTCAGCAGGTTCATCTTAATTGGCTGTTCAATGAACACCACGTAGTTCTCAGACATGGCTGGAGGCACAAGAGAGGAGGCTGTTGCTGGGTTTTTGTATCTAAGGACAGCAGCATGCAAGACACAGACATCACATATGAATCATATGCAGGAGTGCTGCCTTACCAAAGCTGTGGTAGTAGGAGGGATGAGACTTGTCTGCAGGCACAATGGAGCAGAGAATTTTGGCTCCTTGTAGGGTGTCCGTGGCATCTGTCTTCTCAGGAGGCACTCTGATTATGTTGTAAAGGGCGCCTGGAATGTATTGGATAATAATGTATCTTAAAAAGCTTTTAAACACATTGGATAGAGAAAAAGAGCTTTTTGAGTTGTTATTGTAAGTCTTCTTGATGTTGGGTTCAACCTTTGCTTCCATAGGAGTTGCCCATATTGTAAGCGGTACCGTCAGGGTCATAGTGGGGGTGAGCAGTGGCTCCATTTACAGCAATGAACTTGCTCCAGTCGACCTACAAAACCCAACAAGGAACGAGAAGCATCAGTGGAAATGTGATTATCTTGGCAGGTACGGCTTGACTATGAGACAGAGGAATAGTGAAACAATAAGTAATTTTCCCCGCTATGGGACGAATAAAGGAATCTTGAATCTTGAATAGAGACAATAAGTACAAATGTCACATATTGTTAATAAAACTGGTATTAATATTAACATCTGATTCTCCATGACACATTGCTGGTACCTTTTCCAATGTTTCAAGGTTCTCTGGGTTCACTTTGTGCATGAAGTTTGTCTCTGTGCTGACATAGTAGTCGCCTTTGTATTTCACAAAGCTCACACTTGCATTGTCTGTGGGCTCTGTAATACAAAAAAAACACACACAGCACCTCTAAATGAATGACAGCTTTCCTCTCTGTCAGAAAAAAAACATCCTGCCTACGAAACATAAAGAAATGTAAAAACATTTAGGAAATTCCTCGCTGGTTCCCCACTGTAGCATGTTGGAGGTTGTACAAACACTGATACTGAACAAATTGTCTTTTTCTCTCTCTAGCTGTCATGGCTCTCCCGCACCTCCTCAAATTACCAAGCTGGTCTCACTGTGAGGCAACATCTGTGCTTGTTGTTTCATTTAAAACTCAGAGCAGGACAGAAATAAAATGAAGCAACATTCTTAAGCAATGACTCAACAAACCAACTACAGCTGAATTTTACCACATGTAAGTGACTACTGTAATTGCAAATGTTGATAGTTGAAATCCTGTTCCCTCTATGCTGTATTTTTGTTGTAATTTT
>JBAJHX010000067.1:8861600-8888858 GCA_037176925.1 Amniataba percoides
GGTAACTTAATTGGAATTTTGACTCCTGGAATTCTTCATCAAACGAACACGCGAGTTCAGGCATACGAACTCAACAGTATTTATGTATGTTTTAAAGCGTGTGGAAATGAAGCTTTGAATCCAGTGCAAACCAGCCAGGCAGCCCTGTCACTAAACAAACACCACCACAAAGCAGAGTTATGGCAAAATCAACCCACAAATAACTATCTCTCCAAAGATGAGACAAGATATTGTTCTACATGGTTTGTACTTTCAAAGCTGAGCACTGCCCTGCTCATTACAGAGTTTTTTTTTTCAGATCAAGAACACTTTGTCCTGCCAACACATCACACATCACACACACACACACACACACAAATGCTGCAACACGACCTGCAGGGTGACATTACAGCTGATGGGTGCGCAGGTCTGTCCGGCAGCTGCAGCAGGTGGGTGAGCTGCTCTCCCTCTCTCTTTCTCTCTCTCTCTCTCATCTGGAGGCTTACCTGAGCCGTCGGGCCTCGACATGTCTGCGGGTCTGCTGGATGGACGCGGCTCCGGATCTCTGCATCTGAGTCCTGCTGTACCAGAGACTGCACACAGAGAGCACATGCAGCCGCGAGGTTACATAACACGGTTACGTAATACGAGTATGAGAGAGGGAGAGAGAGAGAGGGGGGGAGTATCAGATGCAAAGAGGTGGAGGTTTACAGTGGTGCCTTCACGTACGAGTTTGCTTTGCCCCATGACGGAGCCCGTATCGTATGTCACATCAAGTTTCCTCATTGAAATGAATTAAAATGCCATTAATCCGTTCCGGTCCCCACAAAAACACACCACACCACAACTATTTTTTATTTTTATTTTTTGTTGTTTTTATACAAGAAAGATGTATTTATAAATAAAAGAAAAAAATTCTGTATAAAATATAGTATTTCTTTCTTTAATTCAATGCGCACTCATCTTTTTTAACAAGCTACAAAAGTGTAATAACCATACAGGACTTGGCTGAAACGTAATATTTTAAACACAAACATACAGCACCCCCCCCCCGCCCCCCCCTTCCTCAAAAATGGTTTGATCCACCCCATCCCTTCAGAGTGGCTGATGTGCAGTAGTGGTGTATATATAGATATAAATATATATAGAGAGATATGTTTTGCTGCACTCCAAAGAACATCAAATGAAAGCAGTGTTAGTTTAATCATTTTAGGAATGGTGCTTATGTGTGACATTTTCATTTATTTATTCATTCATTCATTTCTGAAAAAGTAATTTTTCGCCCTTGTGGCTATCACCCACAACCGTTTTTCTTATGACCTACCCTGCTCCCCTGGCAACAATACTCAGCTGCTGCTAAATGTTAGAGCGGCAGTAGCTCAGTCTGTTGGAACTTGGGAGTGGGGGGTGGGGCTTGGGAACCAGAGGGTCACCAGTTCAAGTCTTCATGGAGTGTGGACTGGTGGCTGGAGAAGTGCCCTTGAGCAAGGCAACAAATCTGCTCGGGGCACACTGAAGGTGCAGCTCCCTCACTCTGGCATCTCTGTCAGGTGCATGTGTGTGTATTACCTATGTGTAATACACTAATAGTACTAACGGACCTGTTACGACCCCCCAGTTGCAATGTTGCTCAAAACAGTCAGTGTGGAGGTATCAACTGTGTGTGTATTAACTCTATGTAAAGATGCTGTTTGATGTCCTCAATGCCAGCAAACCTCAACCAGGCTCCCTTTCAGAGTCTCCTTCCAGACTCCTTGTCAGCACCCCGCTTTGAATACCTTTAGACATTGTAGGCACCATGGAAAAGAACAAATTAACAGATTAAGGTAAAGTTAAAGCACAGACTATTGCATTCTGCCAAATTTAGGTTTTTTTTCTCAAGGATGTGTTGCTCAGGAAATATAATAATAAAGGAATCGACAAAACTGCTTAAGGATGTGTGGACTGTGGAGCACACAGTCACCAACCACAAACTTACAGACTTACAGAAAGGTTACTCAAACACTGACACTCTGCTCAGCTCAGCTCAGACTGGGACCAGAGGCTGCCTTTTCTCTTTGGCTAAAGAGAAGTTCCACAGCCTTTTCACCTTTTTGAATTGCTCTTTGGCCATGAGGAGAAAAGACTCCTAACACTCCTGAGGGAAATCCAGGAGAGTGACAAGGTTAACAAATTTCGTCACATCTCGGGTAAAAAATTCCACTGCTGACAAACCTTCCCGCTGCCCCAACGAGTGTCCAGAGGAGGGGGAGTGTGTGGCGGCTGCATCAGCTGCCTTCCACAGGTCTCAGTATTTTTCTTGTGCTCTTGGTTAAATTTTTACATTCATATCCTGTAGAGAGATGCGTTCATCGCACTGTTTGTGTGCTGGCAGGTCAAGTGGACACCTAACAGTAGTTAGCTGTCCATATGGACCCTGTGTGTCTATCTTGACCTGATCCAGATAATCTTTGTCAGAGGATTAAAGCCATGTCCTAGAGGAGGAGGTGGACATCGGCCTGTATTCATGTTAAAGAGCTCCTACAGCCTTTCAGGTAAGGCCTGCTTTGCTGTCTCTCTGCTGGTTTTACAACATGAATATTCCTCATTAACTACAATCAACTACAGTCTACAAACTGTAGGCTGTCAAACTCTCTCTGTGTGTGTTAGGTGTATAATAGCCTCATCTGTGAGCTCGGTTAAGGGCAGTAGGCGTGTATTTGATCAGTAAAGAAGTTATACAAGGAACATGTCTCTAAAACTTCAGTCAGCATGCAAGGGGAAAAAAACAAGAACAGCTTCAATGCCAGCTTGTAAATAGGCAGTTGAATAACTCCCAGAATTACGGGTTGCCATGGCAACTTGTCCAACATGGTTTGTTGTGACATTAGCTCTCTCATGTGGTCATGCTGCACCACATTTAACTTGTTTACTGTTGCTATTATTTTAGTTCAGTGCTGTTAACTTTAACTGTTGGTACTAGAGTACACTGTATATTGTCCAATGATAGTAATAGGCATGTGAGCATCTGCATAATACCACCTGGCACTTCAGCCATTACATTTTTGTGTTGTTAAACTGTATTTTATGATAAATAAAATACAGGGTAGTAAATACAAATTGGTCTCCTGTAAGCACTCAGGAGTGTTGATTTTGTGGTTGTGAATATTATATATTGATTTATTAGAGAGTGATCAGGGTTTAGGTAATAAAACATAATTAAGCTAATAATGAATCTGCTCATAATTCATTGTTGGTACTATACAGTGGGAATAAACGAGATAAGAGTCACAGTATCTAGTCTGCAAGACATTATGTAATAGCAGTAGAGCAATGAGGTTAGTGAATTCATCAATTAGTTATTCTGTAATTTATTAATTGCTTATGTTCAAGTCCAGATTCTCAGGTTCTGACTTTTCTTTGTGAGGATCCGCTACTTTCCTTTGTTTTATAAAATTTTAACTGAATATTTAACATTTTTGAAAATTTGTTCGGACAAAACCAGATGCCACTTTGAATTATGGGAATTTGAATTTTCACTTTTGTCTAATATTTTATTGACCAAATGATTAAATGATAAATTGTAATATTGAAGTGAGAATGGTCAGATTGATTTATAATTAAAACATTTTTAGCTGCTCTACACTCCTCACTGCTGTTTGCAAGAGTTGCACTCATGGCTTCATCGTGTGAGGACTTAAACAGTATTTACAGGTTATTTAGAGTTTATAAATTGACATAACCAACCAATCCAGAGTCATCTTATTCTAGTTGCTTCTTATTTCACTGACATGTCACTGTCTTTTGCAACAGCTGCTGACCATGATGCCTTCCACAAAGAGCTCTGATCACTGGACTTTATCGGAGCTGCTTGGACAGCGGAGACTGTTAGGGCTTGGAGCTGTGCTGGCCTGGCTTGTCCTTTTCCATCTCCTTGTGAATGTTTGGCTGCTCTGCATCTTCACCAGTCTCCTGGTTGTTCTCGGGGGTTGGCTCGGCTCACGTGCCCTGCTGGATGCAAACAGCCTCCTCCACCTGGAACACTTCCTTCCCCTTGGCAAACTCAACCCACCTCTGTATTCACCTGAGCATGAGTGGAGATTGAACCATGAGATCCACAGTGCCGTCCACAAAGCGGTGCGAGACTTTGTGTCCTCGTGGTATCGCACTCTGCTGCCAGAGGTGGAGGGGGAGTTCGAGCGTGCGGTGCGTAATTCAATGCTGGAGTCCGTGATGGAGCTGAAGGAGCGTGCGCGGCAGGTGGACAGAAAGGCCCTGGTTCAACGTTTGCTGGAGCTGTATGGTTGTCACTTACAAAGCTACATGACAGCCAGACAGATACAGTCCACACAAAAGGAGAGCATTAGCCTCTGGCAGCTCTACAGTGAAGTAGATGCCCCTCACCCAGCTCTGAGCAGTGCAGCTGCTGAGCTCAGCTACTCCAGAGCTCTAGTTAACCTCGTCTTACATGTACTCGTTCCATACCCGCAGATGGAGACCAGGACTGGAGGTTACATGGTTACAGAGCTCATCTCCTGCAATGTGCTGTTGCCACTCATAAGCAGGGTATCTGATCCCGACTGGCTCAACCAGACCATTGTAGATGTAATCACCAGGTCCAGGGAACCACAGGAAGTCAATGTGGATGAGCTCCCACCAGCTGCACTCTACAGATGTGAGATCCAGCAGGAGTCCTGGACCACCTGCAGATCACTGTCTTCCTCTGAACAAGCTGGCCTCAGCAGCAAAAGTGCTTCTGACCTCCAAGACGCAAGGAGCCAGAGCACACTCTCTGAGAGGGATTCCTCTCTGAGCAGCATGTTTAGCCTGACATCTGCTGGGAAAGTAGAAAGTTGCCACTCAGGTTTGCTCACACCCTGCAAAGTGAATTGCTGTTCGCTCACATCTGGCCATTACTCGCACTCATCAGAATCCAAAATTATTTCACTGGACTCGCTAATTCAGTCAGACTCCGACGAGGACCTGACGGGAAGCTTTTGCGACTGCGCTCCTCCAACAAACTTCTGTAACGTGATCAATTTGAAGGATGACGAGGCAGTTGGCTGCTTCGGGCCTCTGAAAAATCTCGGGCCAAAGGTGGTGGTGCCCGAGGACTCCCAGTGGCCAGCTGGTATAGCACAAGAGAAATCCCCAGTTTGTTCTCCAAGAAGACTTTGTCTAACCTCCTGCAATTTTGATAGCTCCAACAGCCAATCTGCAAATGTTAACATTCAGAATGTGCAGATTTCTGGCACTGTCACCGCAAAGGAGCAACGTGGCACGACCGCACATCCCTACACTCTCTACACTGTAAAAGTAATGTCACACTCAGCTTCTTTTTAATGTTGGACTGATAATTAAACTTGTTTAATGGATTATTGCACATTACCCTCCACTTTCTGTTTGACAGTTTGAGACTGTGGCTGAAGCAGAGCATGGTGCCAGTCTGCAACCCACGTCCTGTCACACTGTCAACCGGAGATACAGTGAATTCCTCAACTTGCAGTCACGTTTAGAGGAGAAGCCTGAAGTCAGGAAAGCAATCAAAAGTAAGAAATAATCCTCAGCTTTAATTATGCTTTAATATTTGAAGACATCAATGCAGTGTTATGGTTTTCAGATGTTAAAGGCCCAAAGAAAATGTTCCCTGACCTCCCATTTGGAAATGCAGACAGCGACAAGGTTGAAGCTCGTAAAAACCAGCTGGATACGTTCCTTAAGGTGAGAACGAGGATTGTAACGTTGGTAATGAAATGATTCATGTGTTTCTATTAATTTTATTTTTTTTCTTCTAGCAATTAAACAGTATTCCTGAGACCTCAAACAGTGAGGACATGCAGGAGTTCCTGGCTCTCAACTCAGATGTTTGCACGTATTTCGGAAGGAAACCTGCTGTCAAGTCAAGAATTGATAAGGTCAGAAAGAATCTACACAATGCTGTGAAGAGAGAGAGAGTGATTGTAAGAAACAGTTTTTGTGTGATCTGCAGTTTTTTCTTTGATTAATAAGAGAGTTAGTTTGAGTTAGGATGAGGGATTATTGGCGTTACAGATTAAATGCAAAATGCGAGTTATGTATTTTACCTGGCATTTTTTCAATAAAGGAAACTGATGTCTAACTAGTGTCTTCTCCTGATTGCCATTAAAGATGATGGAAAATGCTTTAGACACCTTGAAGACTGCTTTCCCTCATCCCGAGCTCCTCAGTCCAACAGAGGACCTTGAGGGGGACGCTGATGGAAGAACAATGGACAACAGGAAGTACAGGTGAGAGCCCCGTGTCAGTCCAATACCACTGTCCTCAACATTTTGCAGTGTCTTATAACCCCTCATCACAGTTTGCATTTTCTTGTGAGCTGTTGTCTGTTATCAGATCACCTTTGTTATTTCCCTTTTGAGATTCAGTCAGGGATTTACAAGAAAAAATACAATGATAAAGGAAAATCATTTTATTTTGTGCAGCAGAAATTTTTTTCTTATGTCTCATTCTCTCTCACAACTGATTAAATGATTTATTTGATTAGATGATTTGATGGTTTATGCCTGCAGTTCAGGATGTTAATCACTACAGTGTACACCTAAGGACACTTTGAATGACCTTGTTTTTCTGGTTTTGTGTTTCATGCGTCAGGAGGCTTATGTTCCCAAGCAAAATTTCACCATCTCTCAATATACCTGACCTACATCCTAAAGTGACGTACTGCTTCAGTGAGGGCAGTGCTGTAAGTTACCGTGCTGTATCTACCATCTCTGATTGATAAATGTGTATTTAAAAACATATTCTGGACACAGCTGACATATCTTCTTTGCTCACTTTGGCACTGTAGGTGCTCAATGGCATGTCACTGTCTGGCCTGGAGAACTTTGTCAAGGAGCAAGAAAGACTTTTGTGTGGATCGAATGGGAAAGAGACGACCAAGCAGAGCTGTGAGGAAAAGAAGACTTCAGGGAAATCACATGGGACAGGTAGAGATTTATACCACAGTCCTGTCTTATAGTTTTATAAGCGATGTCAGAACTAAGTGTCGCAAATGTGCAGTAATGCAGCATCACCACTTGAGTGCAGCAAAACTCCACTGTTTGTTTAGACAATCACTCCCACCAATGATGTCTTTTGCTCGTACAGTGTATTAAACGTGCTTTAAGGTGACCCACTTGACTTGTTTGTGTTTGCTGCTGCAGACACAGCTGTGGCAGATGTTGCCTTGAACATTTTGTGTCTGCTGATGAAAGACCAGTGGAACTGGCTGTGCACTGAAAACATACAGAAGACCATCAGACTGCTTTTTGGCACCTTCATTGAGAGGTAGGAGTTCCCTCCAGATTCTATGTGTAAATATACCTTTTAACATTTAAATGTGACGGCGGAGCTATTTTACCAGAAGGTGACAGTGTGGTCCTTTCTAATATTAAAGGGCACATCTTTGAAACACTGAGTGGTTTGCAGCACATGAAGTCTGCATGACATTCTCTCAGACATCCTTTCAAAATATTATTTCTTTTAAGTGCAATGTTTATGCCTTGCTGGGAATCTAGAATTACCACTGGGCCTGTTTTTCCCGCACAGTCTGTGGGAACTGTGCTCTTCTAATCTCTAGTGTTCTGCTGTCATTAACTGATTACACTGGCCTTCATTTCAGAACTTGACAAATGCCTCTGGGAGTTTCAAGGTTCACTAAGCTTGTCAGTAAATAATGCTCACGCTCCCACAGTGGTTTATAGAGATTGTGTGTCTTGCCTCCCTGTTGTGTGCATGTCTTTCCTTCTTTTCCAGTCAGTTTATGCTTGTCTGCATGTGGCTGCTAATTAATAGAAAAAGCACATTCCCAGAACAACACAATTTCTTGAATGTTTTCTGTTTCAGATGGCTGGATGTAGGAGTTGCCCACCTTACTAGTGCCCCCTGCTGGGTGATTTACCTACAAGTGCTTCAGGAAGCTGTGTGGCCAGGCGGCACGCTGCCGGCTCAGCCAAGGCCGGAGCGCAGTGCCGCAGAAAGAGAGGAAACCAAGGAGCAATGTCTGGACTGTCTAATGCAGCTGCTCCCGGGTACGTAACAGCTGTTACATTCAGACTGCAGCAGCTTTGATTTGCACGGCTTCCAAAGCTGTGTTGTTGTGCTGTATTTGGTCTGTTTCATCATTTGTGTCTGAGCAGAACTCATCACTGACATGCTGGGAAGTGAGAAATACAGACTGAGCTTGGAGACCATGCTGGAGTCTTTACAGGACCATCAGATAAACAAGTGAGTCAACAAGCAAACTGTCGAGTAAACACACGTCTGACTCTGCAATTTTAAGACGCCAGTTAGGAGCTCAGGACTGTATCAGAAGTGAAGACAGAACATTTCTTTGGTTATTATATTTATAATACTATAAACAGTGCACCTACAGTGAGTGCAATGTAAAGCTACTTTCACAAAAATATCCTGATTTGTATCTGTATTTGGATTCTGTGAATAATTTGCTTCATTTTCTGCATTTCTGCAAGTGTTCTGTTCTGTCACTGTTTATACTCATCATGAATATATGCATGTTTGCCATAAAATAACCTAATAGCCTAACCGTATCACAGAATTATTTAATAATAAAATGTAATGATAAAAAGTAACCCCGAACTGTGTCTGAATTAAAGCTCTGAAAGGTCCTGGTGGAAATAAAAATGAAATTAGAACAGGAGGTTAGTGGGGATAAAAAACTGGGCCACTGGGCCATGTTGCATGTTTCTCTTGGATGTTGTGTCTTTAAGTGGGGGAGGTTCAGAATAATGTAAACTGGTCTGGAGAATCTATGATGAAAAACGAGAAAACTATTGGCAGAAAAGGGCCAAAAAGCTCATGGGTCATTTTAACCGAGTAATTATTTTAAAAGGGAGATTGTTTATGTGTGGAGAGGAGGTCCAGATAAAAATAAATTTCCTCTAAAATGTCCAAAAGAAAATAACAAAGATATTGACAACATTTTTCAAACACTCCCTTGGACTTTTAGCGTTCACCTTTGAGACTATCCCTAACTCAGTTCCCTGTCTTCTGTCATGTTGTACAGTGTCAGGCTCAGGTAAAAATAACACGTAAGGAACATCTGTTTTATTTCACACTGCACCAATAACGAGTAACTGAAGATGAACCGCACTCAATGCGTAATGAGTACTGAACCTAAATCCTGTTCACACTGTACAGATAACAGTCACCTGATGTTTAAGATACAAAAATGAATTTTCTGTATTTTAAATGTTCATATTCCACACTATCCATATAAACGTGTCTTTGATATGAGTCTGTTGTTAACCTTGTTTATGCGATTATGTGCAGGCATCTCATCTATTGCATCTGTGACCTGCTGCTGGAGTTTCTGATCCCTGAGTCGTGTGACGAAGTCTTCCAGAGGTCTCTGCTCCAGAGCCTGGCCAAAGATACAGAGAAGGAAAATCCTCACATGTGATCAGTGCGTGACACAACTCTGATTCTTTACAGCTGTGAGCATTTTATATGTAATGTGCAGTTTGCGTACATGAGGGCTGTGACATAATCAATAATGGCCTTTAGTCACTCGTGGTCGTGGCGCAGAATGACAGCTGTCATTATGTGATCAGTCAGTGTTGTTTGCCCCTGTGTGGTCAGTTCATGTTCCTTTAAGAATTTATTATAAACTTCACTTGACTAACATAAAGGTTGTGCTAACTGTCCAACGTATCGATTACAATATCAGCAACTGTTTTAGCAGTAGCCAGTTGACTCACGTGATTAAAAGCAATAATTATGCATAAAATAAGTATTTAGGCTACTGATACATGCTGGCAAACATGCATGTGATAACTGCTACTGTTTATTTATCTTTTTTAAAGTGATTTTTATTTATTCATTGATATCTTGTTTTAAATGTTTTTTATAGGTTTTCCACAGAGCCCTGTGAGATTCTACCTAACATCAGTGTTTGTTTTTTCCATCAAAAATGTGACTTTTTTTATTGATATTTGTAAATCCTCAATTCATGTGGTGAACTGTTTTTACGTGAGGCCTTTAAAATATATTCAGATGTCTGTTTTGGGATAGTATATGAAACTTTTGTTTCGTCCTTTACTTCCTTTCCTCTGATGACTGATGTGTTGCACTCGGTGAAATCAGCTGTGTGGTTTAGTTCCTGTCAGTTTCAGAAGAGTCCCGATTAAGGTCTGCAGGGAACTTTAGATTGATGTGCTCATTCAAAGAAATATAAAAGCTCTTCTTTGACGGCCAAAGCTGATAATGAAGGTTAATCCCCCCCCCCATGTGATGGGATAGAAAGATGCATGATGACAGCTCTAAAAAGACGTGCGAGGTCATTTCTCAGAATGTTTTCTTTGTCAGAATACCTGGTTCTCAGTATAATACACTGGATAATCATAATTAGAGTTTGCATTGGCACAGGCACTGATGTTTTCAAGTGACCGCTGCGATAGCACGACTGAAAAATCTGGACTTGCTTTTACTTGACCGCCTGTGGGAACCATACTTAACTAAGAGAAATGAGCCAAACTTCAATATTAAGAGCACCTTAGGTGTGTGCTAAAAGAGTTTAACTTTTGACTCACATACTTGGAATGACTCAGCTAAGATCCCAGACTGAAATTTAATCAATAAAAAGCGATTTAACAAAAGTAAGTGCTGGCTGTGTTATCTTCTTCCCATGATCTTTTGATCCTGACCAGCCTTTGGATACTAATACTCCCTGCTTCACAGACAGTCTCTTTGATGAGGCTATAATAGTATGACAGATTAACACCTCACTGCACAACTTATAGTGAAAAATGCTCTTTTTATGTTTAACAAATTAAAGAAAAATCTCCAGCACCTATGAAGTGTTTCCATATGGCAACATAACTCACCTTAACATGAAAACTATGGACAAATGTTTTGTCAGACTATTATGGCCAATACTGCTGTCATGTTTAAGTTTAAAATGATAAACAGTGAACCATAACTGTGTCAGATAAACTCTCCTACATCAGCTTGACAGACACTTAATCCACTAAACACTGTCTTGCTGTGTGTCTTGTGCAAACACTTATCTTGGTACTCATCCTCCACTCCACTCAAAAAGCACTGAAGTCGACAAACATTTCCCTTCTGCTCTGTCTTCTCCAGAAAGTCATTTTAACAAACATTAACCTTTTGATGAGTTTAGCTAAGGCATTCATTACAACAGCTTATTACAGGTGGACCACTTTGAGGGAATGTTTGGTTGCTTCCAGGTTGAAAGCAAACTGAGGTCTCTGCCAAAAAGTGAATATATCACTTCATTAGAAACACGCCCAAAAAGGTCTGACATAGCAAGAATCAGTTCACTGTGTTGTCAGTGCAGAGATAGCAATATGGACATTTTTGGCCTGCTGACCATTTAGCTATGTGTCAAAATCAGTGCAGGAAGTGTTGTTGGCTCATCACCTAACTCTTCCAGCTGTTTCACTTCCTGGCAGCGAGATTCAATGGGTGCGGGTGAGACAGATGCTGTGTAATATTTAATGTAATAGTCCCGCAAAAAATAGAGGATGCTGTGTCTAAAAGGTAAAGTTGTACAGGCGGTTGACACACTAACAAGAATACCTGATAACACAATGCAAACAACATCTATTATTGTCATTTTCCTGATGCTGGTGCTCACATAATGGGAACTTGTGTCAGATGTCAGTGTCGTTTCCACGTGCAGTTCACTTCATAAATTGGATCTTAGGAACATTTAGCACGACTCACTTCCTTTCTCATGATATCATGGGCTGATGTTGGCGAGCTCCCACCTTGTGTCTCATTCCTTGGGACTTCACTGGCAGCCGGAGGAGACAAAACGCTCAAGCTGCATTGATGGTGGCCCCATACATCCCAGAGTCAAAGCAGCTGTGTTTTCACCACAAATCTCTCAATGGGACAAACATCTGTGAAAATTCATAACTAATCTGTGACTGACGTGTGGACTGCTACATGTAGCAGCAGTCCACACGTCAAACTATTAATAATGGATTTGTTGACACATTTCACCCAAATGATTTAAAACCCAGTTTGCTTTTTTTTTTTTTTTTTTTTTTAAAAAAAGGGCTTTTAAAAAAAAAAAAAAAAAAAGCCCTTTAAAATTAGCACTTTAAATAACCCCTCCCTCAAAGTCCATATTTAGCTGAATTTGGATAATGCAATACTCAATAGTCAAAACCACAATTTTTCTTTCTACCCAGACTAGTTTTATGTCTACGAATGAGCACTTTTACTGTGCTCTGAAAACTTTGTCCATCCCAAACAATCATTTGCACACTCATATTTACAACTCTTTATCTGTTGTTGAGATGCTCATGTCTCACTTCATGTAAAGACATTACTTTGTAGCCATGCTAGCAACATGGCTCTGGGTACAGTGATGCTGGTGTGATGATCAGCCCACCGCTTTACTTTGATGACTCTCTGAATTTTCCTCTACCACCATTATTAGGCCAAAATCCTGATTCGTCCATTACTTTGGTGTATAAATAAGTAGCTGCAAAAGGAATGATAGTCCCATCAGCCTCAGCTGTCAACAACACACCAGTCATTGTGAGTGTAAGTCATAATATCAGATGCCCATCTGCCTAAGTTAGATAGCAAAGTCAGCACAGACTCTTGTAAACATCCAGGTGAGTTTCCTGCAGACGTACAAATGGATGTACTGGGACTCCAACCTGTGCCATGTGGGTGTTAAAATGTGCTTTATAAAGTGAAAATTGAAACAGATATTTGTGATTAATGATTCACTGGTCTACAGTGTGTCAGTAGGTGTGTGGACGCTCAAACCTAACAGATGTTAATGTGGTCTATTTAGTCACACTATCTACCGTCTGCATTCGGGCCATATGGGATGCTGTTTCTTGCTACTGTTTCAGGATATTTGGTAGACTAATGAGTAAAAGCCCTTAAAACAGATGTCCTCCCTGTTTGAGTTGGGGAATATTGTTTTTGTCTTCAGGATGAGAGTCACGCAGTGTCCCACGTCACAGAGGAGAGATTAATAAGATGATGCACGATGTTGCATTATGATGATGATAAGCTGGACTTTTGATAACTCCTCATGGTGCCAAACAACAGATGTGCTGTGAATGTGTGTGTGCAATATTTGGCGTGCCAGCCAGGGCTGACACTTTGCTCACTGACCACCGTGAGTCCAGCCTTTAAACCAGAGTGCTGACAGTCCAGCTAAATCAGCCCAGCAGCTGCAGTATCATGAGGCGAGTGAGTTTTATGGGGGAATTCCATCTTTAAAAACATGAATGTACACACTCACACACATTTGTGCACACACTCGCAGATGCAGTGATTGCTCACAGCAGGCGAGTATCACCAGCTGAGGTTAACAAGTGTGTGTGTGAACCGCATCTGAAGGTTGTGATAAAGCTTTATCCATCTTGCAGTTATTATCACAAAACATAATTAAAAAAGGATCAGTCTTGAGTCTGTGCAGATCACCAGTGTTGTCATTTACAATAACATCTAACAATGGTGGAATATGACTGAGTATGACACAGAAATGCACGAACATCTCGGAGTGTAAGCGTGCCGAAGCGCTGATTCTAGCATCTGACCTTTAGATGAAGTGAATCTGGTTCCTGTTAGCGGTGTGTCCTCTGCTGCACAGTGCAGATGTGCAGTGAGGCCTTCAAGGAGCACTGACTCTCCGCCTCAGTGCCCTACTTCCATCTACTTAGACTGGAAAAACTCAGATGAGCAAATTTTCTGGAAAACAATAACATATTTCAGTCACAATATGACTTTATCCAATTGCAATGCTCCCGCCTTTACTCCACCCCGTCCTATTTTATTTGACTGTTCAGCCAGTGTCTCAAGTCAATGGGAAGAAGGTGCGTGAGAGCGGATGGAGAGGTAGGCCGCTGTTCTGACAGTGGACTGAGATTTAAGAATTCACATGGATTTATTCAGCAAAGAAGGAAATGTGACACCTTATGGTTGGGAAGAGTGAAAGGTGAGATGTAGACCTCTCCCTGACCCCACCTTTGAATCACTGTCTGAGTAAAACCATCTGTCACTCTTATTTCTGCTAACTTCTTTTGACTCTTGAGCTCCTGACAAGTTCCCTGAAGGTTCATCCAGAGTCTCTACGAGCTAAACATCATGTTATAAAGCCTATTGCAACGATTGTAAGTAAATCTCACTAATTCTTGACACAATTTTTGAACAATTTTCAAGAAACTAGAAACACACTTAGATGTTACACATTTGTGTACTATATATAGTACTACTATAACATAATATGGTACTTTGCTTTAGCTGCTAAATAGTCCATTATTTTTACCTGTGGTGTTGGTAACTTCAGTTAATGAATTGTTATAAAAATTTTTGATTACAGCGGCTTTAACATGCAAAACAGATTTAGGGGCTCTTTTCTGTGATCGTGCAGTGAAAACCTGCATGTCAAAATGTTAACCTCTCGCTAATTGTTATGACCTGATAGAACTCACCGTTAAAATTGTGCATTGTTTTAATGTAGTGACTAAAAGTCTGTCCCCATGTGGTGTTTCCATTATTTTGTCCAGTGTATGTCCACCTGTTTTAGAGACCTGAACTGACCAAAGAATGTCCAAGATGTTTTTTTTTTGTTCCTTGAAGGGCAAATTCACCTTTTGGTCCTTTCCCTCCACAGCAGCTCAGGTCAGTAAATCCTCAGTCAGCTGCTGAGGAGCCACTGTTTTGCTCAAAGACACTTCTTGTTCGCTGCCACAGGCGACTTGGAACAAAGTTAAAAGTCCAGTCGAGGCAGAGCTCAGTCACCGCTCCTCCACTGCCAGTCAAAACAGACAGAGACATTTTGACAGACTTTTCTTACTGAGGTCAAGGTGCTCAGCTTGGTATGTGTTTCAAGGGTTGGATGTACTTGGACGTTTGCCTCTACCATAAATTACCATGTCAACGATCTCGAAATAGGGCAAGCTACTGCAAGTTTGGTAAAAATATTTGTATCTTCACCGCTTGCTCTGTACTGTGTAAATAGTGGCTGTCATGGGCAGGTTGGTTGGCTCTGTCACCAACACTCCCACTCTCCAACTTATACAATTACTGTTTTTACTTTTTTATTACACACATGTGAAAGGGACAACCTCAGGTGTCTTTATGTTAAAACCCCTGCGGACTATGCTACTAGTTCCCAATATTTTACCTTTTTTTGGCTTTTCTTACTCCTCATCACAGGCATACGAACACAGTTGGGTCTGCTTTTTGGATATTTTCATTTCAATTTATTTTAGAGTCCTGGAGAGGTGAAACTCTTCGATAAAGAGCAATGGTTTAAGAAAAGCCTGAATAAATAAACATATTTTTTGCAGCAGGATTTCATTTTCTCTTCTTGACAGGTAACAAGGGCTGGTGCCAAATAAGATGTCAAAACACTGTCAGAACTGTTGAGACAAGTAATGTGCTGAGGAGGGGTCTTTTCTCTGTTTTTGGTTTTGCTGAGTAGTTTTATAGCTCCTCTTAAGGGATCTTTACTCTCTGGGATTCGTGACAGAATGGATTACATTTTTTTGAAGCACAAAAACTAAAGATCTTATTTCTTAGTCCAATTCTCTGAATCTGAGTGGAAAAAATGTGCTGTTTTTGTTATCTCTGTAATTTGGTGCAGTGCTTCAATGAGCCATATAAGGTCAGATCTGCTCAAAAGGGCTAAAATGTCTGAGCAGTGTCATTTCTCATCTGCCAACATGCATTATGTATACTTTTAAAGCTGTTGACATTACCGTACCGGCATTACAGAGAAACGTCTTGCATGCAGAGATTGTGTTGCAGCTTCGAGACAGCAGCTGTCTCTGGGTGATGAAACGAAGCACGTCAGTGTGAATTCTCTTTTTCACCTGTGAACAGACGATGGGGGAGAGGGTCGAATTTAACATTATGCAACACGCTCGCTCGTAAAGCTTTTTCCTCACCCTCAGTGCACTTTCTTTACATGATAGTAGTTACAGGCTGTACCTCAAAGGAAGTGTAAAAAGCGACACCACCTGTCATTTTAATAACTAGCCTTTGTAAGCCCTGGGCAAAGGCCAAGCTTATGTTCGGAGTCTTCTCTGTTTAAACAGGTAGGACATGGTAATAAGCGGGCCACAGCTCCCGGTTTGATTTATACTACAACCTATGTGGCACTAATTGCATCATCCACAGCATGAAACATAATCATTTTAACAGCACATTATAAGAACACTGACCTGAGAAATTGTTTAGATAGAAGAAACGGGCAGCAAAGTGACTCAAGAGAGTAGATATGATATTTCTTTTTCCTGCAAAGGACATAAAGTAATATTATATTACTGCACATTCTTAATGGGTGGATGTGTTGAAAATGCTCTGTATAATATATATGATGTATTTAATCTATTGTACTGCCTCTCAGTAGCCATAAGGGTAGTATTTCATCATACTTTACATACAGTACAGAAGGTATAGTGGAGGGAAGAGGTTTTTAGAAATACGTTGAATTATTTCTGTGTATGTGTGTGTGTGTGTGTGTATGTATGTGTGAGGATGTGTGAGGTCATTCCATGGAGAGTTTGCAAAAAGCAGATCCTGTATCAGGCCCAGGGAAGGAAGCCATATTTGATTTGAATTCTGCAATTACATACAGTCGTTATTAGTTATCCTGACCTCTACACGGGAGGAGGGTAGCTGGAGGCATGTGAGCAGTGTGTGTGTAAATCAATCCAGAGGGATTGAGGGTAACATCACAGGGGATTTCAGTTTAGCACTGGGCCACTTATAGCAGCGTGTGATTACACAGTGCTGGTGGAGGTTAAAATGCATACAGTGTAGTTTGATGATGAAATACCACTGCAGTTCACAGAGACACACTCTGATTGCAGCACCGTGCCTGCAGGACTTTTACATTTCTGTTCCAAATTTTTTTCATAAGCGTCTGTGCACATTGTACCATCATGACGAAATCGGAAGGTACTGTCACGGTCCTGATACATTGTCCTAGTATAGTCCAGCTCTCTGTTTTTAACAATGTTGCGTTATAATGCTGCACACACGCAGATGTGAAGGTGCAAATAAAGAACCTTTAGTACATCACAGTGCTTATAACACAGTGAAAAGGAAGCTTGCTGCAATAAAGTAGTAAAAATGTCACCTCAGTGGCACAGCTAAGAGTTTCTTGTAATGTCATCAGTCAACAAACATCACATCAATATAAAAAGTCTCTTTGGTTTTGACAAAGTCTGAATAAAAGACTGATTTGTGACTGTATTGCTCCCCAGGTACATCCTCAAGACTTTGTGTCTTGAGTCTACGCTGTTAAGTGAGCGTTCCCCAGATGGTATATCAAGTCCACATCCAAATTTCATGACAGAAATTAGGTAATCTAGATAAATAGTAACAAATCAGGAACATAAACTCATAAGCTGTCAGTTTCATACCACTCATGTCATATTACAGTATTATTTCATGATGGGAAAAGGCAACTTATAAACACCTTACAATCCCTGACTGTTGGTTATTATGATTACAAGCACTACTAAACTAAAAAAGGTGATACCCTTTAGATAAAGTGACACTTTTGTGACATGATTTTAATGTGAAACAGTCGTCCAGTGTATTTCAGGGGTGGCTATAAAGTATTTGTTCATCATAAAGTTAATTTTAATGAGGGAAATATTAAATTCTTTAGTTTATTACTGACAGCTGTGTTCTACAGCTGTGTCTGTGGTGTTAGAAGCATGCTCAGTGGAGAAATGACAATTATGGCCAGCTATGACCCATCGTATATCTGTCTTACCCATCAACAACATTTGCAAACAAAGTGACTTTTTTTTAAACCAACCCTCCATAAAACTCCACTGTAACAGTCAGGTCTTCACACTTGTGTTTGTGAAGTGACCTGGGTGAAATGAGGTCTGATGGTTTTATGGGAGCTTTGGGACTTCTGGGAAATCACTGTAATTGGATTTAGGCTGTGACTGCTCTCCTAAGGTGTGAGACGAAAGCTATGACATACCAGCAGCCAAGCCGCCAACAGGTTTTAGCAGAGGTACGAGCGGGTAACATAACACAACGGCCTGTTTTGTTAATGCACGACACACAGTTTACAACACTATTAACACTCTATGAATGACTAAAACGCGTTGTTAAATCTGAATGATGTCACACCAGATCTTATTTGTTCTGTGCTGTTTTGTGTTGTACTGAATTTGACTCTCAGATGTCTATATTCCAACACTGAATTGTAGCCCCACATCTGATTTGCACTTTTGCTGTCAGAGAGAAGTACTCAGTTCAAACTAGAGTGATGTACATTATACTGAGTGAAGAATAGGAATATCAAAGAGAGTCATTTCAACAATTCAAATATACTCCAATTTTTATAGAATTTGTGTGTGGGTCTCATGAGAGACTTGTGAAAAAAAGGAACTGTTATTCTTTATCTATTTTACAAATACTGCTTTCTGTAAGTGGCAAAATTATTCATTGTATAATGGTGATTTTGCTTCTTTTTTAAATAGAAGTATTTTTTTAAGAATTCCAACTCAAAGTCAGTTTTTTGGATTTTGGCTGAGTCAGCTCTTAGAGGCCATAAGGTGGCAGTGCAGTGAACCACATCAGTCTCTCATCAGTGATAAATGGTGTGTGTGTGTCATTGCTACAGTGACAAAACCTTCAGGCTGACATCACTGTACTGTCGGACGTTGGCCTCGACTTCAGAGGACGCATGTTCTCTTTCTGATTTCAGATGTAAAGTGTGAAGTATAACATGCAACACATGAAGAAAACACATGACAGCTGACATAATGCAGAATAACCCCACCAAAGCCAGTGCTGACGCAGGACTGCAGTCACCTCATCGTCTGTCAGGATTTAATTCTACCATCATTCATACGATCGATACTGACGTAACACGGAGCAGGAAAGCTCTCAGTAGGCTGTGTGCCAGCAGGCAGAAAAGTTTGGCTGCCTGGGTGGAGAGGGAAAAGTAAAGTCTGCCAAACTGCCTTTCTTATCCAATACGTACAGAAAAAACTACTTTTGCAGGTCTTACATTACAACAGAAAATGACAATTTGAGTCTCACTTCGTCTCTGGTTTCCAAGCAATTTCTCATTTATTTTGGTTGCTCTCACATTTCTATATTTTGACTTTGAAAGTGGAAAAGATTTGGTGAAGTAGAAAATTTGGCTTGTGATATACATGCCTGGTACGATGTAATGTGTTATGTAACTACGTAAATATTAACATTTAGCTAAATTTGGTAATGTCGCAATAAAGTTGCTTTTCCAACAAAAAACTGACATTATCTGTGTTTTTTGTACCAATTACTAATGGATCAGGAAGTTTAATTCTACACACTTGGATGGATGCATGTCAACAACTACTTCCAACTAATTAAACTGATGGAGCGCAGCTGATTTTAAGAAGAGTGGAACTTACAAATAACATGTTTACTCACTGAATATACAAAGAACTTCAGAGCCAAGCAAAGTGGTCCCCAAAGCTTGTTTTTATCCTTCTGCCAAAGTCAAGTTCACAGAAATGAAATACCCAACTCAGCTGGGCCTCCAGAGAGAAGTTGATTCGATTATATTTTTTGCTGTACAGTGTGATCACATACCTCTCATGCAGGGATGACGAAGGGAGAGGTGATATCACTCATCTGTGCTGCTCCTGAGCCTGAGTTGGTTCCCTCCACTCTCTCTCCTGTGGAGTCAAAGGGTTTGCATTAATACTTGGCTCCATGGAGAGGGACTTTCTGAAACTGGCCTTGGAAGTTTGCTCTAAGCCACGGCTAAACAGTCTCAGCAGAAAGTGATGGGATCTGCACAAATGAGGCACAAACACTCAGAAACAGGACTGCAGTCCCCCCCCAACAAACGTTAACTCTTCACTCTGATGCATCTGCAACTCACTGTGATTGGGCTGTGATTGGTGAGAATAGATCTTATGAGCTCATGTCCCCACCAAACACCACCATGTTGTGACTTATTTATTTGAGTTTGTGTTCACATCACTGTTTCCCCTCTGCATGACATATATTTATTTTGTTCTTATGGAAACTGCAGCTGGTTTGCGTCCCAGCTGTGGAGCTGTAATCACAGCTTGAACCGGAGGATTTCCATTTCTGTTTGTTAAAACCCAACATGTGAAATTCATATAGCTGCCCACCACCAGAAACAGTTTGTTCTAATGACGATTCTTGCTCACATGACAACTGCAAGAATAGTCAATTTTTCTGGTTTTGTTAAAGCTGCATATGATGTTTTGTGGGGGGGGGGGGGAGGGGGGGGGGGGGTTGAGTGGTCTTTCTTGGAAGCTAATGAATGCAACATGCTCTCTCTCACTCTCTCTTGTAGCTCTATTTTAGTCTTTACCAACTCCTGAGAGACTTCGTCTCTCTTCAGCAACTTGATGTTCGACTGATATTTTCACAAACTAGTTGCTAGCTTTGTCTGACTGCAGGTCGGTGCTGTGTGGGCTGTCCACAGCGGGGTTATAGAACTTTTTCACTGAAAACAGCTGGATACCAAGTTTGTAAGAGCGGGCTGTCAAACCAAAGCAACGAGCTAAAAGGAGCTAAAAATCTGTGTGGAGCTGATGGGAAACTGCAGATGGTGATTATCCTTATACATAAGTATGCCTAAGTAAACCTTCCAGATTTTGCAAGATGAATTGTTGATGGCTGGACCAAAACTCGACTGAAAATTCTCAATACTGTGACTTACACTGTGGCTTTAAACCTTTTTTAACACATTGTTCAGATACTTGCCACCATGGAGCCACATCAGCATTCATTTGGAGTCGTGCTTCTGGACACCTGCTGAATCTAAATCAGGTATCAGGTATCCAGAATTGTCTCTCTTCTGAGCTCCATTTTGCTTCCACTAACTGTGGTACTTAAATTTACCTGCTAATTGGTGTTCACCAGTTAGTAGCTAAGTAACCTTTGACTGCTGTTCTGACACTGGGAAGTCACCTCTTTGAGCTCATTCACTGAAAACCAACACTAATGACAGCAAAAGTTGTGGGTGAGAAGTCTAAAACATGAATAAACTGATGCTGAAACACCTCATAGAGATTCACAATGATTAACGACAAGAACAGACGACCGCCGAGGCACTCGCATGCAGGATACAAACACACTACATCCTAAAGCTGTGGTGGCCCATCAAAACCACAAATGTGCATCTGTGGAGGAAAACCAAACAGGAAGACATAAAGACCATAGTGAAAAGGATAACGCGGAAAGGGCTAGGTCACACCCTTAGGAAGGACACAAATAACGTCACAAGACAAGCCCTGGACTACAATCCGCACAGGGGAAGAGGAAACAGGGTGTTGGCCGAGAAACACCTGGAGACGTTCCACGCTTCAAGACTTGGAGAAAATCAAAGTAAGCTGCCAGGAAGCAAAAGCCTGGGCCCAAAGCAGAGTGAGATGGCAAGCTCTGTTGTACGCCGTGTGTGCCTAGATAGGGTGGAGAGGTTTAAGTCAAGTGAGCCCGGGCAACCTCTGTAACCCAAAATAATATGGTTATAATGTGACACAACTTTCGTGACACTAGTTTACTGCAGAGCCACCCATTCGTTTAGAAGATGAGTCGACTCCTGCCGGCCCCGTGTCAGGCCCCCACCGCAGGCAGTTCTGCGTCTGGCGTCAGTAAACCCCTGCTGGGTTATGTAACACCTACAGGAGCAGGCTGGTGATTTATTGTACAGGTGTTGGGAGGCTCAGAACTGGTAGAGCTCCAGTCATAAAACAATGCTAGGGGCATGTTCACTGATGAGCAGGGTCAGGACGCACATGTGGACAGGTGGAAAACGCACATTCATCCTCATGCAGATGGAGGCTTTCACGCTCTTTCACACTATACACATGCACACACATTTATTTGACAATTACATCAAGGACACACGAGTTCTCTGGTTTTATCATTGTACTCTATGTTCGAGTGCCAGGTGTTGTGTGTGTAAGTGTGTGTGTGCATTTAATAAGACTTTTTTGCATTTGTCAGATCTCCCTAATCTCAGTGGCAATTATTTTAAGTCATTTTCCATATCTTGTCTTTATGGTCTACAAAGGATTCAGACTATTTTCAGACAAGACGGGAGGAAAGATGTCTGTGGAGCTTAGTTTGAGGCACTGCTTCCATATGACATTTTCCACATGTAAGAGGATTGTTAATATTATTCAGACATACTGAACTCTCCATATGCTGCATAGTGTTAACAATAAAAAAGTTCAGTTCATTGTAAATTAGACTTTTATTGTGAGGCAGAAAAAGAATTTTTGAGCCAAATTACCATTTAAAATGACAAGCACTGTGTGTAGGGTGTAGTCACAAATACTGGTGACTGAATAATGAACTCCACTGACAAAGGAGAAAAAACCAAAAACAATCTTAACCACAGAATCTAAATACAGAATAAATGTATTTGCTTATCAAAATATTCATCATTGTGGCTCCTATTTTGCATGCAGTATAGAAATGTTTTCCATATTTTGAATATCCATGTATTTGAACTTAACTGCTCTATAAAAATATCACTGAATAAATTCCTTTGCACATGAGAAGCAAAGACATTCCCAGATTTTATAATTCATTCACAGGTGAAGTACACATTTAACATAATGATAGATGAACAGAATGGGAGCTTATAATAAGTCCAAGTTAACTGTGATTAGTGAATGTCCTTTACGTGTTCTGGGAACTAATCTGAGCATGTTAAAATCTAAAATGATTTCACACCAGCTTTAAATTTAGGCTTATGAGCTGCTTTCTTTAGTAACGAAGCTGGCAGCAAGAACCAAATGAGAGTTTCAAATGGTGGGAACTGAAGTAGATGAGGAACAGACCCCTTGTGTGTCTGAGTTTTTTAAGGCTGACAAAGTGCCCTGATCTCTTGGTGAGGGATCTAAAGGCCTTTGATCAGTCTGGGAGATGTCTGCAGAACAGACCAGCCAACTCAAGGAGGACTGGGTCTTCACAGTTAACGCAGGGAAGACGCATCTCCTTCAGAAGATGGATCTCTGTAGTATTGATGTTTGCTTTGAAGCTCCAAGTTTTTCAGGAACATTTCAAGAGTTTATTTTATACTGAAACAGACCATCCTTCATTAGAAATATGAATATCGTGGTGCACGGCCACACGCAGTTCAGGAATAATTGGACAGATTCATCTAACATAGTATTTCTGGAATTCTGGAAACTGCTGTTATGGGTCCACAAATCCTTCATTAGGATTTAAATAATAATCTTTGGATTGCACTCAGTTTACTTTCACAGATAATTTAATGTGCTATGAGTTATGTAACATATTTTCCTAATTTGCACATGTGGTGCAAAATGCTGTGCAATTGTAAAAATATGCTTTAGCCTTGGATCAGTCTTCATCCCGAAATCCTAAATGTTGGCATGAGAACTGGAAAAAAATGTGGTTTGAAATTAAAAGGGATTGGAAAAGGGTGATATCAGGGATAAGAAGAGTGGTTGAAGACAGATATGAACAGTGGAAAGAGTTGAGCTCTTTGGCTGGTGGGGTGCTAATACTAATGCTGTCATCACTCCTTCAGCTCTCGACAGACAAAAGCTCTTGTACCCCCCCCCCTCGTCATCTAGAGGGGCAACCTTTGTTTCATGTAATTTTTCACTTTGTTCCACACTTGATGCCAGTTCTTAAGCTTGACTTCTTATTTTTCAGTGGGCAGGTTTGGTTCAAAAGATGCTAATCCCCTTTAGAAAAGAGACTGGATTTCATTCTAGTCTGACTTTGGCGAATCAGCAAATACCCTTTTGATGACTGGGTCTGTTTTGAAGGTCTGTTAACCTTTAGAGAACCTGAGATATTTCAGGTTCTCACAACAAAACAGCAAGAATAAGACTGGCTTTAGATTGAGATTTTATAATCACAAACATACCTGCTGATGTACCAGTTACATCCACTCTGGTTTGCTCCAGTTAACCAGCGCACATTTCCAGATTTGACACTGATTTATGTAGTAACATAAATGAAAGTGACTAAGTGCTATTTCTATTTAAAATTCACATTATTGTGTTTATTGATTTCTTTTCTTGGTTAGTCTTACTATTATTCATTTGACTAGTTTGTCTTAATTGAAAAAAAAATTACACAACACATCAAAAGTCACTAATAGAAGCAATTTCTACTGTACAACTGTGTCAGTGTTAGCTCTGGATTCATCCCTATTAGAAATAATTATCTCTGCTAAATGTCATTGACACATTTTCTCCCATCAAAAACACAGTTTACAGAAAATAATAGTCCTTTTTAAAATATTAAAGAAACTCTCATTACTGCTCTAAATAGCTGTGAGCCATGTAGAATTATGTCTGTACTTAGTAAAGGGGCCTCAGGCAAAGTGTCTGTTTGTGATCATATCGTAAAGTTTACCAAGATCATGTGAAACTCTTTGTGAGAATCATGCCAATGTTTGAAGCAGTAAACGCGTCGTCAGCACTGAATTTAAATTGATGTTGGTTTCATACATTCTTAAACAGGGTCCATTCATTACTTTTTTTATCCAGGTAACCTTGGGGTGTTTTGCCCTTTTTCTCACAGAGTCTGGAAAACATAACTTTGTGTGAGCAGGAATGTTTTCTTTGAAGTGAAGAACTGCAAATAAATCATCTTCTTGCTCAAAGAAGTGTGAATGTTCAAGCAAGAATGATTACAGTCACTGCACATAAAAAATATATCAGAACTGAACCAGATCTGACTTACAGTCACAGATCTGAGTGTTTCATTAGCTGTAACCACAACTTAAAATATTCACTTACCAAAATAAGCCACAAGGTTGGAATCACTTAATAAGAAACGTGATTGATCCCAAACAGTATTTGGGATGATTAAGAAGAAATTAAGTGTGACACTGTGAGACTAAGTGCAAACTCCTGCAACTTTTCCTGGATGTGATTTGTGAGCTATGAGGGACAGATATATTTACTTTAAAATTTTTACAACAATTTAAAAGTTCAAGTAGAGGCTGAAGATCTGCTGGACCAACCTCTGAATGAAATGATGGTTTCAATCATGTCATCATTATCCAGGCTGGCAAGCAGGCGAGCACATTTCCCAGATTGACAGAGTATTAAAGGTAAAACTAAGCCACTGTCGAGGATTAACATAACTAATGTCAACTCACTTGCATGATGTTGATGGCAGACAAACCCTTGTCGCTCATAACATGAACATCTTTATACTTCCTGCATCAGTGTTGAACTATCAGCTGATTATGAAAGTGAATTCCCACATTTACTTCATATGAGATTAAGTTGGCTTTAAGGGTGGGTCATTCCCACATTTTTATCAATTACTCATTAAAATGTAATGACATTACTTTTCAAACAGCTGTACATGTCATAGTACCACTTATGTCCTCAAACCCATACGTCTCCAGTTATGTATTTAACGTGTGCAGAGCCTCAGTTTTGGAGGCAATTAAAGACCATCAACAGATTACACAGGTGTTGCCTATTCACACATCCTCCAGCCTGTAAAATCAAGTGATCCCTGAATACAGACGAGTGACTAACGTATGTTAGAAAGGCAACAGAAATAAAACTACATTTAGAGGCTTATTGCTCTGTCACATCTGCAGCCCCTCTGCCAACTCTGTTGAACGCGACCTGTTTTTTTACTGAACACAGAGAAACCAAACCAATGTCGGCTTGTTCCTCCCAGTAAATCAAAATAGCAGACTTTAATATCTGTCCTTTACATTACTTGTTACTGAAAATTACATTACATTACTGTAACTCAGGCGAAGTAGGGCATGCTGATCATTTCTCAGGGGTGCAGTATTTAGGTTAGCGTTGCCAGAATAAAGCAACTTAAAGAGCAGATGACTGGCCCAGCAGTGATGTTTCACCTCCAGTATTTTCTGGACAGTCTTTCCCTCACTATCTATGGGTGTAGTTTTGAAGGGAAACTCCAGTTGTTGTTTTTTTTCAGAGATACTGGAACACTCAAGAGAGCAAGTGTGGTTTTCCTGGTTTGAAGACTGTTTTTCCTGCCAAGCCATGGAAATGTGCTGTAGCGTTCGGGGGTTGCTGTGATGTGATGCTGACTCCATGACAGCGTGGCTGTGTGAGTCAACCCCTCAGGAACCCCAGGGGTCTGAAATGTCAGGCCCCATCAATCTGTAACAACAACACGCTGATGGCTGCGCAACTCAACACATGATTCAAGAGATTAGCTCGCCTCTGCCGTTATTTTCCCCTGAGAGATAGTAACGGAAAGTCTACGGATACTGGAACAAGTGAACAGCAGTATGGAACATGGATGCCGTCATTAGCTTTCTTTGACTCTTTACACGTCAGCATGCTTTCTTTAGGTATATTATGGTCCTTAGTGGCTAAATGGATTTGTATTTATAGTCATGAGAGTCATTTACATCGTGACAAAAAATGTTCATGTAGCCTGTTGTCATGTTTCGTTGTCATGGCCTGTTTGTTTTTGGCCTTGTGTTTTCTTGTCTCGTGTTCCTTGTGTTTTCCATTTCAGGCCGTCATGTCTTGTCATGTCTGTTAGGCTGTCATGTCCGTCATGTTTCTGTTTCTGGTTCTGCCTTGTGTTTCTTGTATCATCTTGTGTTCAGTGTGTTTAGTAGGTTTCTTGTGTCACTTGTCTCCTCCTTGGCATTTATGCCCTGTGTCTTGTGTTAGTGCTTGTTTCTAGTCTTCTCCACAGTTCTGCTCATGTCCTGTTTTATTTTGTATTCCTTCTTCTCCTCATATGTCTGTCACATGACTTCTCATCCTTCTGTCATGTCCCGACTATGTCATGTCTGGCTTCCTGTTCTGGCGTGTCATGTTTTACTTTGAAATCCTAATTCTTCCTCTTGTTTCAGGTCCCTTAACTTCCTGCTATTGTGTGTTTCCCGCCTGTGAGATTGTCTGCCCCGCCCTGATTGTTTCCACCTGTTCCCTGTTACCTCATGTGCATATATAGTTCATGTCTTCCCTTGTCTTGTGGCCCGATTGTCACGTCATGTTCAGGTGTTGTCGCTACATGTTCCTTTGTCCAAATCACTGTGTTTCATGTTCCTGAGATTTAGCCAACTTTTTGTGAGTTCATGTTCATGTGTTATTTGATTAGTCTAGTCATCAAGTCAAGGACCAAGCTTTATTTTGGACTTTGTAAGTAAGACTTTTCTTTATTAAAACCTGCAAGCCTTCCCCCCTTTTATTGTGTCTCATGCATTATGTGAGCTTTTCATGTGATACATCAGTAGCGGTTTTAGGCACGGGCGAACCGGGCAGCCGCCCGGGGCGGCATTAATTTCAGTTACGTGGGGGGCGG
>JBAJHX010000067.1:8895166-8970789 GCA_037176925.1 Amniataba percoides
CACAAACATGATGTAATTTCTGTTAAGATGATTAATTATACTCTATTGAATCTTCTGTGTAACTTGATTGAATCATCACCCCTCCTTCTGGATCTCTTTTAAACTGGGTTTTTGTGTTTTTTTTTGCAAGCCAGCTTTTATATTTTATTCATACGACATGCCTGGACCCATGTTTCTCATTTTGCTGTGATGGTGCAGATGAAACACAAATTGCAGGCTGTGCAGAGCTCGCAGGCGCCAAGGTTTGGCGAGGCAGAGCTTTACAACACTGGCAGCTTTCAAGCCTTTTGGTTCTAATTAAAGCCACTCTCCTTCCCTACAAGACGGACACAACCCCGATTTATGTCAAAGCTTTTTTGGAGGCACTAAATCATCCAGGCCGTAATATTTTTACGTCTGTTATTTACATGCTGAGGATATAGATGTACAGAACTTCAAATTGGAAAAGAAAGAGTCTGACATTGTTTTGGGCAGTTCGGATGGGCAGCAATGGACTTTTCCAGGAAAAGCAGCCTCTGTCTTCCCTTACGTACAACCTATGAGGGATGTATGAGTAAGTCCTGCCACATTGTATCATTTGGTCTCACCGAACAACACAATGACCTAAGACACTCGCCAGTTTGTTCACAGCTCTACCATCTTCATCCTCTGTCGGCACATTCCCCATCTCTCTCGCTCCAGCATGGGTGAAGCCCATAAAGCTTTAAAATGCAAGTTGTTTTGTATCTAAGCAAATAACATCAGGTGTTTCTACTTAAGGCATCTCCATGTCGGTGGTCTCCAGCTGTGGGCCCTTTCTTCAGTATTAGAGGTGAATCACATTCATCCTAAATCAATATTTTCCTGCCCTGTCAAAATCCTTTCTTGTAATTGTGTGATTGGGTAATGATGTGAAAGAAATTTGATACGCCAAAGATAATACTGCTATATGTTTTGTTTCCCAGCAGTCAGAGTCACTCATCTCTTTCTCTGCATTCAAACATAGTGTGGAAAAGTAACAATAATTGAATTTATCTCCCTCGTACGCTTCTTGTCAAAACAATAGTAATGTAAGAGCATTCAGGACTTCAGCCCTCCATGTTTTATGATGTTTATCCACGTTGTTTTGAAACAGCTTCTTGACACCAGACCTTATTTCTCAGAACTGGAAAAAAAAAACCTCTGACACAATCTCACAACAAGAAAAAAACAATAATGTGCCCTCCAGATCTGATCGCAAACCATGTTTCAACTCTAAACTAATGACAGTAGGAAGGACACAAATTAAGATAAAGTTTCACAGTGCACAAAATTAAACTCACTATCCCTCTTAAATAATATAGGGTATAATAAGAAACTATGCTTTGTTAACTGTTTCTATTTATTTTGAATCAAAAGATGTTTAACCTAACAAAAATCTGTCAGTGTCTGCCCTATTATGGAAATGGAAAATAAAACATCAGGTTTCCATATAAAGCATGAAATAGCTTACACATAAGTTTGATGCAGCCTTTTTCCTTTCTTTGTACATTTACATAATCCTGCGTCTCAGAAATATGCAGAGGAGAGAGAAGATTCATGGCCACGCCTGTGCTGTTGCTGGAAATTTAAATCTGAGTGTTATGCAATCAAATATATTAAGTTTAAGAACCAAAATGTACAATATTGTGTTGTAACTCTGAATCTTTTGAAATCAATGTTAAAAAATAAAAAGGGTAATCGAAAATCTACAAAACAATGCAATGCTACAAAAATAGTCTGTAAATTTGTCTGAAAGCTCGAACTGAGACAACAAAGAAATCTGTTTGTTTATTCATTCTTTAAATTGCTATCATTAATTATATCGCTCAGTGTTTTTATTGACTCTGTGTGAAACCAATGCTTGACCTCATGTCCCAGAGAAAAATATAAAAGTAAGATAGAGATGAGTCCCTTGAAACTAACATAAAGATCATCCAGAAAGCCATTAGGAAGACTTGGCAGACATCCACTCCGTCATTTGATAGGTCTTAACTCCATGCTGATTCTGAAAAATAACTTCTATTTTGTGTATTTCATGTCCAAGCACCATTTTATTTCCAAGGCTTAAGGACACTTTATTGTTCCAGAGCTCAAGGGCAGCTTTAGTGCATTATGTTGGCTCAGACATCTTTTTCATGATGCCATTTCCCTCCATCCTATCAGGCTGCTCTTAACACGTTTCATTTGCTGGTTGGGGACGATGCATCCCATTCAAGGCTTTGCATCCTTAGACATTTTTCACTCTGTATCTATCTGGAGTAAACTAATCTGTTTGACTACACTGATTGCAGCTGCTGTTGGTCTGTCAGTGTAACAACCTGTTTATACAGTCTCATTTGATTATGTAGACACTGAATAGTGTCTATCTGCATGTGGAGAAAAACATCTTAAACAGCCTCTGAGGTTGTGGAGTTCAAGCAATAAACTGATATGTCAGTTTTCAAAGACTGCTTATTTCTGCCAGCTTTGGTGATTGAAGCAAATAGTGCTCATGTACATCATTTTTAACTGTGTTTATATACCTCAGACTTTTACAGTTTCCTTATCTGTACTGTAACTTGGCTTTCTCATTTAATGTGGAGCCACTGACCTTGAGACATGCAGTCTGTTGTCTCTTGTCTAAGTGGGAATGTTTAGCCCAAACTCAACAGTTTCTGATGCAAACACTTCCAAAAACTACAAATCCTCCCACAACTTTATCCGACAACATTATCCTGGAAACATTCAGCAACCACATCTTGAAGGAAATACATAAAAAATGACCATAAAACCACTTTAATTGTAAATCTGTAGTTCTATAAACATAACCATTAAATTGTTCCCATCCAACATCAGAATATGGTTTGGATGCAGGACAACACTTAAACATTTTCAAGCAGCAAAATTAAAGAGGGAGCAACAGCAACAGATGTGCTTTGTTAAAATATGAGTGATTTATTTTTTTTTCATTTGTGGAGATGAAACGTAACTGAGATGGAAGGGGATGTGGTTTTGACGTGTTTTAACACCACAATATTCTCATTGGCTCAGCTTTTATGCAATAATTATCACTCAAACAAGGGACAAAAGAATTTAGATATTTTGCTTATTTAGCAGTTAAATAACCTTTAAACAGTAGGCTCCTGTTGTTACGTATTGAATAGACAGATATGAAAGAGAAATCAATCTTCTCATCTAACATTTGGCAAGAAAAGTAATATGTAAATAAAAATCATGAAACTATTCCTGTAAGTCCCACACTGAACAATCTGTCAAAATGTTGCCTGTAGTCGATCAACATGAGCGACACGTGAAACTTTCACAACAACAAAAACTGTATTTCTGATTCGTCTTCTACTCAGCTAACAAGGACACACTCAAATGTTTCCTTGCTGTCCTTGTTTCATGGCCTTGATGCTATCCTATATTTTCCTTCCTCTTCATCACGCCTGGCAGCTATCCTTCATATTGTAAAACCTGCTCTCTGGTTTAATCATTACTCTGGGATATATCAAAGCTGAGATTTTTGGAAGAGCGCCACATCCATTCTTTTCTGCTTGCTCAGCAGATTGTACTGTTTGTACGGGGTGCAACTCTGTTATGAACTGTTAAACCAGAGAATAACAGCAGTCACTGACCACAAAAGTGACTAAAAAAAAAACTAACCAGATACACCTATAGGTCCACATATGTTTCTGAATCCACTGTGCCTGCGAGGAAGCAACCGGGACACTGCTACGCTGACTGATTGCTGTTGACGGTCGTGACTTCAGGCGTACTTTGCATCTGACATTACCATGGTTCTCACATCCAGATCGTCTCTAGATGTGGTTTAACTTCAGAGGGAGAGTCCATTTCTCGGAGAGAGGTCTGTTCGGTGCAGCTGTTCTCATTACAGCTGTGGTCAGTGTCACCACCATCCAGAGACGTGTTCAGATGTGGGCGTGGGGATTAATGAGAAAGTCTTCGTTCAGTTAGCATCTGAGCTCGGCCAATATGTGACCACAGTGCGTGTGTGAGCTTGGAAAGCTCTCAGAGGGATGATGATGATGTCTCTTTAAAAGAAGAACACCATCTGCCATTTTCTTTTCTTAATGTACTTTCACATACTGACTAATGGAAACCCAGTTTTGTTTTATTTTATCTGTGATCCTCCTACAGATGATGACAAATTTCATCCATCTCTTATCCACCTTGTGTTTATTTATTCCAGCACTTTTGCACTGTTAATGTTAGGCGTTGGCAAAAAAAAAAAAAAAATGGCTGACTGCACCATCATAGGATTAAGTTAAAAGTTAAGTAGGAACTATTACCATCCATTCAGATTGATGGAATTAATTAACACTTTGTGTTAAAGGTTATAAGGCTTCTGTAAATGGTTTGCAGGCAGGAGTTCAAGCTTGGGTTTGTTGGCCTTAGGGCAAAAAGCGAAACATTTACAGATTCCCAGGTGAGAAAAGTTACTCGTTCAAATGAACTCATTGTAATTTACATTTTTAAAGCCCTGCTGGGCTACATTTACCAAAACCACCCCCGCTGTTTACAGCCGTTTCCATATGGTTTAAAGTTACTGCCCCCACACTTGCAGAGCCCCATAACATAATTCAACAGATGCATAGATATCACCTCACTTAAAAGCCATGAAAACATTTATAAATTGCTCATATTAAGCTTTTAAATACATTTAAAAATCTGATCTGATGTCATCTGTTGATCTTTACAGTCCCCGTAGATGACTTACATAGGTAGTTTATTTGTAGGCTACACCAAGATACTGCATAATCCCCCAAAATCTGAACTACATAAATAAGCAAAAGTGAGCAAAACATCACATAAACACAGTATCATCAAACTTCCCTGTATTGTCTGCGTTTCCTACACCTCCCTTTCTTAAATGTGTGTGGATTCAGTTTGTTTTAATTTTAAGCTCTGTGCTTGTGTGAAATAAAGAATGTGCCGCAGCTGTTGGAATATAATTTTCTTTCCAACCACCAGAACATCATTATTTATTTGTGCTGTGTCACATCCTGACTAATAACAGTTACCGTAGACACTGTCGATCATAGTAACATCATCAGTGGAGGTGGTTTCCCGCCAAATGTTCATTAGTTTGAGAATATATTGAGTAAACTGTGTGTCAACAGTCTCTGTGGGTGTATGGGTGTTTGGGTGGAAAATAACACAATATGGCAGAACAAAGATCCGGAGGAGGAGGTAAATGACTCAGGCCTCCCACCGAAGAGAAGTACGTAGCTCTTTAGTGGGGAACTCCATTCATTTTCACATCAAAGTCTGTTTAAAGGTCTTGGCCAGCACTACTGCATATGTAGAAAAAATGGCTGGACCAAGCTTTTTGTAGCTCCAGAGGAAGCAAAATGTGTTCAGTCACCTCAGGTGATGTCACTTGAGGCATCAGTTTGAGGCTGCTTTAGTTGCTTCTATCTTAAGATACCAGAATCTATTGTACTATACTGTTGTAATATGGGTAATGTAGGTTTTGACAAGGAATAAAAGAGACTATATCTCTGGATCAGCTGCATCAATTTTTTCCTATTTTTTATATGTGTGTATTTGTGAATGCATGAATGCATTTGTGTTTGAAATATGAAGAGGTTTGAGTACCTGTGCATGTCTGGCTGCTCCACAGCGGACAGTGAAGAAGCCAATTTCTGCAACTTTCTAAAAACCAACAACAGCAGCGATTAGTCAGGTGTGAAGAGGTGAAAAAGTAAACAGGCCATGTTTAGGCTGGTGATGCAGACATTGCAATTAGAAAATCTCCTGGACCTTCTGCATCTTATTTCACAGATGCATGAGACAAAACAGCTATTCAAACGCAGGATGCTAACTTGAGACTTGTAGGACCTGACAGCAGATTAACACCTGTAGATAAATCAATGGCGGGGACAAAACTTCCCCCAGACTCAAAAACACCCAGGAGCTTGGAAATCTGCAACTGTAATTGAGGCCGTCAAGTTGAATACAGTAAACCTCCCATGTAGAGAGAAGATTAAAGGTTTAGGAAAGGCCTATAGAATATCTTTATTGAGGTAATTGAAGGTTTCCCTAAAGGAAAAATTACAGGACAACTGGTTTAAGTACAACATAGTGTACCTGCTACACCTGCACTGACCTGTATGTGAGGATGAATGGAAACACTAAACTTTAAGCACTGTTTTTTTTTTCAAAGGGAGTTAACATGCTGATCCACTGATCCTTTGAATGAAATTTTGTGCTGAAGGCTGTTGTAGATTATGTTTTGCCCTGTTTTCTACCTTATGTCAGGAAATCTTTGCAGAGAAGGTACAAAACCCAAACCAGCTCGGCCCAGTGAGCCGCTGTCCAACAATGTTTCTCACACAGTTTTACCACATTTTTTTTCCTCTCACAATTTCATGCCAAGATTTCCATTTTATGTGACACACCATTTGTGGGAGTGCATCTCTACATGTGGAACCAATTTGCCGTGAGCTAATGAGTTTCGCAGGTGGCTGGAGTTGTTGCGTGCTACACTGTAGTCGGGAACAGAGAGCAGATACTGCAGTTTGGCTGAGGTAACCGTCGCCAGCATTGTTACTGAGGGCACAGTAGGATTAGGTTGCATGTTTACCTTTGATTTACCCTTTTTTTGTAATGATCAGATGTTTTCTCTCCACTCTCTGTTGGCACTGATGCTAATTTAATACGTGTAACAAATCAAAATTGATCAAATTCACTTATTTTAGCAAGAACTGTGAGTTTGAAGGAGATCACTGCTGCTGTAATCACCACTGTACATGAGAGCAGATACAGTAATATGCAAGAAGTGTGTTGGCAATAAACTGCTGCTGATGTGCAACTTCTGAAGAAATGTGTGTTACACCACAGCTGCTTGAAGGACATTGCAAAATAAAATGGATAGCCTTAGCCTTGGGGGGAAAAAAAAGAAATGAGAAGGGGAAAATAGAATATTCTGTGAATGAGTCACTTGGTGGAGGGCGGAGAGATGTCAGCCCAGTCTTCACAGCTGAGAGACAGAGAAAGAGTGTGTGTGTGTGTGTGTGTGTGTATGTGTGTAGGTGTGTGTGTGTGTGTGTGTGTGTGTGCGTGTGTGTGTTTGTTGGGGGTGGAGGGAGGGAGGGCACCGTGAGGAACACTGGGGCCTTCTGGACCCAAGCTGTTGTTCTAAGAGCAGACATAGAACCAAACATGCATGCACTACACACAAATAATAAAACAAACTACCCACAATTCAGTTGTCCTCAGACTGAGGTCAACGACTGATTATTAGTGTCTACCTGCTCATGAATGAGCTTTCTAGTACGTATATTTAAAACATGAATAAAAGAGGTGCACTAGCCAGGTCTGAAAAAGTAAATTTATTTAAACTGATCATTGTCTTGATGAAATTATCTAATGTAATCACTGAATACCAGATTTATTATTTCAAATGTTTATTATAAGACCACCTAAGATAAAATGGTTTGTACATTACAAATTGAACTTAAACTGTGTGGAAACAAATCACTTCAAATCCTCAAAGCCCTTATATACAGGATTATTGTAACACAGTGTCCACATCACATAAACCGTATGTCAAAATGAGTATTATCTCATTTAACCCCCCTTTTAAAACATGTGTTCAGGGTGTCCTCAAGTGTCTCTGTGTTGCAGTTCTGACTTTATTTGAATGTAATTCACATCCAGTTGTGGCTTGGAGTCAGCTGGCTGAAGTGCTGGTCTGCCTGTTTCTTGATGGGTAATTAAACTGTTCAGGAAGTAGCAGAATACATTATAGCTCTGGGCAATACCCTGTATTCTCAAGCATTTACCATTCAACCTTAAATAAAGGTCATTTCACAGCACACAGACATGTCTGCTTACACACATGTGAAGGGAAAATGTAACTTGAGTAGCAGGAGAGCAAAATGGAGCATCACCATTAAGCTGATGTTGCTGACACATTTATGGTCATACTTAAACAAGTGAATATGGCAACAGGGCAAAAGGCATAGATTTAATGCTGTAACATTAACAACTTTATGGAAAAGTCAGTCAGACTGGTTGTAACAGATTTAAGGAAGATAAATAACATCCAAAATGTGGTGCAGTTTTTAAAGTTGAGCACTTTGACCTCTTTGTATCCAGGGGGTGTCATAGCAGGAAAAGCTAATGCAGCTAATGACACTAACGGTCTCTGGGTTCAGAGACAGCTCACATAGCACAGCCATATGAATTGTTAAGGTGAATATGTTACCAAACACATCCTACACATCCACAATGATGAAGCAACATCACCATTCATTTGGAGTCATGTTTATTGCCACCAAACACTCACACACAACTGCCACTCTCCTTCTTGCTCTCGTTTGGACTTTATTCCTGCTAGTGTCTAACTATTTGCCATTTGGTCTCCAATAGTAAGATTTGGAATACTGGAGGGTTTTTTTTGGCTGAGAACAGCTGTCACCTGCTGCTGCTGGAAATGAGGTTGATGAGAGCATTGAGACTAAAGCAATTACAAAAACTGATGTTTGCAAGACCAATACTGTCGGCTGAAAGGAGCAAAAAGCTTTTCTGTAAATTACATTTCACATTTTGTAAAGCGTGTGCTCTGTGGACTGAAGTTGAGGAATCAGCAAAATCTGTCATTGTGTGTTGTGCCATTGTGTGTTTTCAGAAACAAAAAGCCCCAAAAAGATCCAGATTAAACAATCTTTGACAGGAACTTTAGCTGCTCTGGGACTCAGCTTTCAGAAATCAGACAGCTGCATTTCATAAACTTTTTGCATGAGAGTGTTGTGATTGGACTGTAATTTTCAAAATGTGAATTGTGTGGATTCTGTTGAAATATGTTAATCCAAAAATGACTGATGGCCAAAAAGCCAACCGCTGAACAAATTCAGACACATCCACACATACTTTCTGCACCACTTTTCAAGACATCACCGACTTAAAGGAAGACGGTAAAACCAGGATATCCTCCAGGATGATAATGACGTGCTGTAGGCATAGAGACAACTGCCAAAACAAAACAGTTTGAACAATATCCAGTTTTTATGCTATTGTGGGTTTGAATGGATAATTCATTTTGAGGTCCCACTGCACTGTAGTCAATGAGTCACTTCTCAAGTGACCCACTTCTCTCACAGTGTGGTAAAGAACTCTGTAAAACAACCAGGAACAGTTTGTTTCTTACCACAAGAAATGTTCTTTTACCCTCTCTAACCCCTTTAACCACTTTACTCTGCTGTCTCTGCCTAAAGCCTCTTGTCATCTTTGAGAGGAAGCCTGGTGACACCCTAATCTCTGTCCCGCCGTTGCCTTTAAATTCCATCACTACTCCCGTGCTAATTGATGTAACTTTAACAGTGGACCGGAATGACCCTCTTCTTCCATAACTGGGTGTTCTCACCGCTCCTGGCTGTCGTCTCCATGATGATGTCTGCTCACCACTTAAAATTGAATATTAGGCAATCGGAGAAAAACTGAGACTCTCGGCTACCAGCTGTCACTACCGAGGTTTTAAAATCTGCTCCCTAAAATGTAGTCAAAAAGCTTCCCTGGTATCCTGCCTAAACATACTCTAATTTGCCAACTGCAGCTCTGCAAAACTGTGACGTCTCCTGCCCCTCTTTATTATTACCATATCATTTTTCACTTAAGTTATTAGGCTAGGTTTAAAGTTACAAAGAACTGGTGCAACACATGAACGTTACTTCTGCAGTCTCCTGTTGCTTTTAAAACTAAACTTCCTTTATCTGCAATCTGCACACTTTTCCTTTCTCTTTCTCTGCTCATTATTTAATGCTCTGGTTTATAGCTTTCTTTCTTGAGCTATGACAGAAAGACCTCTGGCTCTTAATCCTCCACCATATGCATTATTTGAGAACTTGATATACTAGTGTATTAAATGAAATGAGATCAAAGAATCAGACATGTTCAGAGTAACCCAGCAGAGTAATTCCAGGATATCAGTTGCAGGTCTGTGGGACGTCACTAAAGTCAAAGATTTACTGCTCCGTCATGTGTTGAACTGACCTCATACACCGGCGGCATCCCTTTACCTGTATCTGGCACACTGGGCCAGACGCAAAACCACACCTGCATCTAAGTGAAGCCAAAGATGTCTGCATGCTGACAGAGCCCTGAGTGGCTGTGACAGCCATAATGAAGACATTCACATCCGTTTTGGATGAACTCGAGTCTCTCTGACTGACGCCTTTGGCAGGCAGCCAGATGGAGCCTGTGGGTCAAGGCACTGCAGGGGTGTCGAGTGAGGGACACAAAAAAGATGAATATCCTGCCAGACATGTGTGCACTTGATAAGCTGTTTGAACTGGCCTACTCTGTAAAATGCACCTCTAAAGTACACAGTGTGCAGCTATTCATCAGTATCTCTCAGAGGATTTTTTTGGTTTTTATGTGATAATTAGAGGATCTTTTTTATAACAGAGGAGTTAATGTTCTTCCTAAGATCGATTTAGTCATGAGAGGTTGCATGAAAATACAGGTTATTGGTGCTTTGCAGGTTTTCTGTGGCAAGGTTCTTTATTATAAACTACAGTATGTGTGTTTTTTGATATTTCACTCTTTTTGTTGGACTGCTGAAAAGAACTGTACAGTCATTTCTACATTGCCATGTAAAAACTGAGGACAAAACTCAAAGTCAAAAGAGAGTGAAAATACATCAGTGTACCTGTATTTGCAGGAAAAAGCAAACTCAGCAAAGAGACCTGGGCAGAAATTTCAGGTTAACAGACATCCATAGAGTTTGGCCTAATTCCCATATGTTACAAACAGAAAATCCACTGCATGATCACGTTTTCTCTCATTCATGCACATGTATGATTGGCTCACTGATGCATCATCTTTTCAGCTAACAGCTGACAAGTGGCATCCAGTCAAGTCAAAATAGAGGCAACACATACTAATACCACTTTGGCTGTGTTTTGAAGAATGCTATACAAATGAAGTTTCCATTATTATTTTTATTATGAGATAACTTTTCATTTCTCACTGTCAAGATGAGATCTGGCTCTGTTAATCTCCCACAACTATGGTTACCCTGACATCTGAAAATGGCTGCATTATTTTAGGAAGTTAGGTGACTACACTTAACGATCAGATAAAAACAAAACAATGTCAGGGGCGACACTAACAAAACAAGGCGTTCAAACATAGCTATAAATACCTTTTTCCTGAGCGTCATTGATTTGGCTGTACCAGTCAGTAAACACATGACAGGATAGTGGAAACATCTGCAAAGCACCGAACACTGTCATCTTTCTGTATTATCAATAAAGTTAAATAAATACTACATGCTTATATGATATATTATATCACTATATCACCAAATGTTATTGCACTCAGCAGTCAGCAGAAACATGTATCCTGTCACCCCTGTGCTCACCATGAGAGAAATCCCAAGTTTGCAGTATTTTGCAGTCCTGTTGCATTTTTAGTACAGACTCTTCTGGCCTCTTGGATGATTATTCATATTAATCAAGTTGCATTCCAGCAGGCTACATGAGGAGGAAGACATTGATCACTGATCACTGTGAGCCAGGTGTCCCAGAGCTCCACATTTCCACATTTATCACTGAGACTTTGATGAAAACCAGAGCTATGACAGGTCCCACAGGAAGACACTACTTTATTGCCTTTTTTGATCCTACTGTTCATGTGTGTAAAGAAGGTTGAAGCCTCTGTGGAGCTTCTGTGCACAATTCAGTTAAATCAGTGTTTATTATTGATTGATATGTATTGATAAGGGAATTAAACTTGAACAGAAACTTAAAGCAAAAAAATTTTCTTTCTGAACTTCCACATGCAAACTGTAACTGGCCTCATAGGTCTTGAATTGACCTCTTATTCAATAGGAATTGCTTTGAATAATTAAACTGACTCAAGTATCACAACATAGTTTTTTTTCTTTAACTTTAAAATGTTCTATTGATGAACACAACAACAGAAACGTTTACCAATAAAACATCTAATGTTAAAATATAATTTAACTAATTTTTATTATTTTTTTTCCTGTGCCAACCTAATTATCTTAATTTTATCTGGTAAATGGTGCAATAGCAAGCAACAATTTGTTAGGTTTTGAGTAAAAATATAATTTATCATGATATTTCCTTGGCACAGAGGAAATATTTTTAGGCAACCTTTCAAACTCAAACAAACCTATCTGCTTTTTATCTATAAAGCAAAACAAAGGAGGGAAAAAAAAGCTGGTAATGGCTTTCATTTATGAGGCCACATGTTCTTTAAAAAACCAGCACACAGCGGGCTGCATGAAACAATTAAATGAGAGGCATGCACTGTTATAACAAAATAAATAAAAAATAATATTGATACTGTGAAATGATACTCATAGGTTACAGTCTTGTTGATGGTATCAGGCCAGAATGTGAACTATCCACCCACCGCTATACATTTAAAGGAATTTTCAAAACAGATATATAGATATATAAGCTCCCATATTGAGTTGGTTGACTTGTTATGAGAGGAAACAAAACAGGTTGTTATCATTGGAAGTGAATCATGTCCGTGATGAATAAATTGAAAACAGAAATCATACAGGCACTGCATGATTTCTTTGGACAGGCAATTGGAAATAAAATCCATGAGCCATCAACAATTTAAGAATAAATGAGTCAATTAAATGTTAAATGATCAGTTGCTGTGTTCTCATTTCACATTTTAAAAGATCTTTGTTTTATACAGATAATGATAAACTGTATAAAATTGGGTTGTAGGTGGAAGAAGACTAGTTGTGGCACTTATAAATAGGATTTCACTTTTAAAGATGTCAAGAAATCTGTCCAGTAGAACCAGTTTTATGTTGAAAACATGGTCATAAAATGATGTTAAAGTTATGGTTATAGTTTACAAAAACCTCAACTTCAGCTAAATGAATCCAGTTAACAGACATTTTGAAGTCCTTTCTGGCAGCAGAGCCGTTACCAGCTTCGATTTTGGAGAGAACGGAGGGAGTGGACACACGATTTCCAGGCCAAAACCCCATTTTTACGATATGTTTCAAATTTTTATATGAAATGTGTGAGTTACCTCTGATAACAAATGAATCTTAGACTGGACTTTGATGATTTAAATCATAAGCTCAATCAGTTTAATGATCACTTTGCACTTTCACGTCCACATCGTCGATTTAAAGTTATTTTTTGTACAAAATGTGTGCAAAGTTTTAAGACAAATGACAACTGTTTCTTCAAATGCATACATGCATAAAGCAGAAACAATCTCTAAAGCTCTTGTACACTTGGGTCTACAAAGAGCACACTGGTCTTTGTGGCAAGCCAGACCATGTAGCTGGAATGTTGTTTATAGGAATTCAATGTCTTCAAGCAAATTCATTCCTCAAAAAACGTTTCCAAGCCCACTGTGTCATGACCTTGACCTCAGGGACCATTCTCAGCTCCTCGGCTAAAACATGAACATAAATCATAATTTATACTTTGAAAGAAAACGTCACGGACTGAAGGAACTCTGGCTATAGTTGTGGGTTTTCTGACCACCAGACCTACTTCTCCTGGGACATTTATCAAGCAGAAATGCAGTAAGAGCACACAGGGAGACACGCCAGCTGAGGCAGAGCTCCAAACCATAACGTAGCCAAAAGAATTTTTTAATGTTCTTGGGAAGGTCCCACCAACACTCACACACAATATTACATTAGTAATACATATCATTTCTCAACTCATATTTTACTTTTGCAATCTGCATTTGGCTTCAGATTTAATTCCCTTTGGGTAATTTTTTTACTGCTGACAACTCAGATAAGGTTAGAAGAGTGAGATAAGTTTATCTGTGTAATCTTCATTAACATCCATCCTGGAATAATATACAAAACTATCCTTTCCTGTGAGACTAAGGCAGCTGATTTTCTACTATGTTCTTACTTCCTTCTTTTGAGAAAGACAAACATGTGGACACCACTGGGTCTGGAGATTTCTTGACGTAAAACAGAGCATATGTCTGATGTTTGTGTCCAGTTCACATTAAAACTCTGCACAAACAGTGTTCCACCATATCACCAAAGAGCTGGCTGTGGGATGGAGGGATAAAAGTCTCTGTTCACTTTCTCATGGGGCTTTATCTCCAATTCATCCACCCAAAGCAGACAGACACACCACAGCTGAGCTCTGTCCTCTCTCATCTGCAAAAGCAGTGATGTACAAGCTGCACTGCAAAGTGTTTGTATCTGCTGATGTCCACAATCACGTTCATTTGTCCTCTGAAGACTCGTGGAACATTGTGAAAACTAGAGACAATAAAAGGTCTCAATAACAACATATCAACATGCCTACACAGGATGCAAAAAAATTGTCTTGTACATGTACACCATGTAAACCAACGATAGATAAGTTTTATGAGCATAAAAGTCCTTCTGTCTTGCTTGTCGTCTCTTCTCTTTACTCATGTGATTCACATAAACTTAACTGCTCAAATTATTTTTACAGTTACATCATTTTAAGAACTTATGGCTGTAACCTTATGAGGTACAGTGCAAATGTTTCATTATAGATATAACAAAAAAACTATCTACACTAACTTCAAGTGTTGTCCTGGAGACACAAAAACAGTCACACTTGCATCAACTACACTCCCACCAATTACCTTTGATAACAAATGGAGATGTTGAACACACTCTTCATTAGGCGGTCAGTGGTAATTCTATGCACTGTTTTTATTCAAACACATTTGAAATTAACCATGTGACAATAGAAAAATCACCTACAGTATTTACATCTCAACACAAAAATAATGTACCAAAAGATCAACACGGTCAGGGTAGATTTGCCGTCTGTTGTTCCTCTCTTGATGCAAATGCTCTGTAAACACTGCCTGATGTGTTGAGCTATGGCTTTACTTTACCAGTACCCATTGGCTCTTAGTTCATTAAGGGTTTGTCCCATGCCTAGGTGTTGTATTTTGTCATGATGATGAGCAATGACGAGGTTGGTCACAGCACCATCTTTAGGGAGGATTACTGGGTGTCTCAACTCAAGAGGTTCAGATGCCTTTCTGAGTCTTCCTCCTACTCTCATTGTACCATCCCAGAGGAACAGATCAAGAGTCAGTGCAGCTTGCCTTCTCTTTTCCACATTCAAAGGCTCTGAGGTCTTGATCCTCATAGCCAGATGTTGTGTTCAAGCTATAACACTGACCACTGTGGTCCATTTTGAGAACCGTAGCATGTGCCCTTGGACGTCAAATTGCCTGGCAGTTACTACATGTTCTCTCAGCCTGACATACTCTTTTGCACCAATCTTTGGCGACTGATTTACCTTCTCTCTGAAGGCTCGTTGAACTACAAATGAATGGCCATATCTTCCATCCAGCCTATCCCATGCTTCTTGATAGGCTCTCATTAAGTGAATCAGGTCCGCTGTCACAGCTGAGCATGCATCAATTTTTCTCCGTATCTCTTGACTTGGTACCATATGTTGATATATGAGTCTAATGTTGTAGTACAGCTCAGCTCCCTCATCTCGGAATCCGGCCTCTTAGTTACGTCCATCATATTGTACATTTCTCCATCAGAGCACAATTGTTTTAATCTGTTTTGAACATCTCTTTAATTATTTTTCCATTTTTCGCAACTTAGACACAAGAAAAGTATAATGCAAGGTTTCCAAGACCTGAAACTGAGTGGAGTTGGCAGTATTGCCAAAGCGAGAAAACCACTAAGCCTTAGAGAGGCTGTTGAAAGAGAAGTTATGGTCTGGAGGAATTTTGTGTGTTAATTTCCAATTAGCCTAAGTGGATTATTCTGTTTATTCCAAAGTTAGTATTAAGATTTTGTTACAAGATAATCGAACTGCGGTATTTTACTGTGAGAAACATGCTAAAGCTGTTAGTCAGGATACAAGCTTTTGTGTGATGTGAGGTATATATATCTGTTTGGGCTGTTTAGTCACCAACCTCTTTTTGGCCCAACACAGATAGGTCCCTCTGCAGCTCTGTATCATTTGTGTGCATTTGAAATATTAAAGCAGATGTGTATGCGCTGTAAAAAAAAAAAAAAAAAGTTTAGAAAAAGAAAAAGTAAAACAAGTGAATCAGATGTTGTGGGACTACTTTGTTTTCTTCCTAGATTGTTATTATTACTGGTGAATGCTTTCATCTTGTCTGGATACTGACATTTGGATCTGGCGCCACTCAAGTGGGGAGGTAACCACCAAATCAAAGGAAACTTAACTAAGGAAGATTTATACTTTTTCCTTCAGATCTCAGATTGTATTTGTTTTGTTGGATCAGAGACTGACTGATATGTTTAGGAAATACCTGGTTGATTAAAAATTTGAAATTCAAAGCAGAGAAACACAAGACTGAATTAGAATTTAAAACTATTTTAATTAAAAATGTTAAAAGGACAAAAACAAAGACTTTTGATGACTGATAACATAACCAACCTGGACAAACACGAATTATGAGTGCTTTTCGTGGGATAGAGGTCTGATGTAGAGGCGGTTACCAACGATCTCGTAGTGAACTTGTAACAAACCAATCTATAAGAAGATATCTTGGAGAACCTCAGATATTGAAACTTTATACACTAAACCCAGGATCAGCTGCGTTCCCCACCCTGGGAACAGCTACATATCAGACACATCACAGTGGCTTGTTTTAAAGTTCATAAACCTCATGTGGCAAAGCAACCACCCATATACAATAATTCTGATTTCTACACTCCAGCCTCCTTTCCCCCAATGTTTCATGCATAAATGTGAGCACTTTCCCAAATGAGTCATCAGGGATGATTTGTGGGAGCATACAAACAGGGGGATTCTTTCCAGTATGTTTCTGTGAACAAAAGAATGAAGTGGTTTTTCAACCAAACAACCAAGTATGTAACTCCCAGGGCAATAGCAAATTCTGGCTACACAAAAACTACTGTGATGATGAAAAAAAATAAAGCAAAGCAATGAATAATTTGAAAAAAAGGAAGGAAAATCCCTCTTTTTAAGAACTGCAAATTGTTTCCAAAAACACTAAAATGTTTGTTTCAGTGGTAAATGATTTTTTTTTTATTTGAAATAGATTTCATTGAAAAGGGCAATTTCTAAAAAAACAGCCAGCCAAAATGAATGACACTCCCATCAAAATCAACTGTACTTTGCATTTTAGTGCAAAATGTTCGGTCTTTTATCAAAGACTTTATATTAATATTAACTCCAGGTGAGAGTTGTCTTTATTCTATATGGAGTTAATGTCTTAACTCCTACAATATTTCTTTTTTAACACCTGAAATGATTTTCCCTCTGCACTATTCAGTCTATTCAGCGTTCATGCTTGTACACTCAAACTGAGTTTGAACTCACTGAGAGTTTATTCCAAAGGCCAGAATTTGCTGTGTGTGATCTGTATGACAAAAAAAATCTGCTTGTTTCAAATCTGCACTTATCATAATTAAAAAGTGTTCAAAATGCATGGTTTCGATGTGTTTTCAGTATTTCAATTTCAGTACTTCAAACACTTTGAAGGGCCTTTGTGGCACATTCAACAAGAAGGACCTTTCTTATTATGTGTGATTCAGTGCAACATACATCATTTTCTTACCTTCTCATTAAAAAAAGCCCTTCAGGTCTCCCAGTTGTAATTTTGAGTGTGCACTAGTTGTAAAACATGGGGGAAAGATCAGTAACACAGTCTCATTCTTTTGTGCTCTGTTTAGTGATGCATTTGGCCGTCTAGCCTCTATTCGTGACAGCCCTTTGAGCAATGGGCTCATGATGTACATCATGATGATGTTTGGGCGCACGTTCAGTTACCATTATTCTTTTGGACCAACACCACCTCATCAACATGTGGGAGTGACTGACAAATGAACATAGCTCAATGTTGTCTGGGCCATAAAGTAATTGAATAATGCGAAGATTGTCATCTTGAGACTGTCTTAAAAAAATGTGGGGATATAATTTATACTTCCCACCAGTCCACTTTTCTTGAACCTCTAAAATTGTGATTCAGTGATTCAGAGCATCTGAAGGTAGTGCTCGTTATAGTTATTCCGTTAAATTTGAATTTCCATAAGTTACTCAGCTGAATGATCCGTGTCAAACTAAAATATATTATGTATGTGCAAACAATCTTAAAATTATATAACAGTGTTAGTGGCATGGAGGTTTTGATCTTTTATTCTTGTTTATCGTTTTTTTGTCTTTTATTTCCTCTAAATCCCATTGCGACAGAACTGCACTTCATAATTACACTTAGACAGCGAAGAAGAGCCGGAGCACATTGTAATTTATTTCATGCAGCAGCTCTTAAAAACCTCCAGCTCCACTTTAAACTTAATTTCAATCACAGGATGCTTTATTATTCCAGAAAAGTAGCCAAAGATGAAAGCACAAATGTTAATGATAAATTACATTTTGATTTATGAATTACAAGGAATATCAAAATTGTGATGAATGACTCACAATAAAGCACCAGGTACAAAGACCTTTGCTAATCTGTCTCAAGCAACACTTATTGTATTGAGACACAGGTGACACACCCTGTGAGCTTAAAATGTACACCTATAAAGTATGTTTGTTTTAAATTTTCTATCTTGTCAGTACAGAAAAGTAATCATAATAATGCCAGGTGAAGAAAGGCTTCTTTTGAAGGCTTGTTGTCTCTGCAAAAACATTACATAAAATTGCATAAAGTCTTAATAATTACATTAAAAAACCACAAACTCTCACAAAAGTGGCAGTGACTATGGGTTTATTAAACCAGTTGTAAAGTAAGGAAAATAAAAGAGGGCCTATCGTTTCCATATGTTTTTTTATTCTATTTTGTTTTTAATTAAGCATAAACGTATTGATGCCATTGAGGAGTAAGTCAGTGTGTTTTTAGTGTTTTGCCTGGAAAAGTTTACAAAATTACGATGGAACCATTTCCAACATTAAAACTTTACCAGCTGAGGAATTCTGACTTTATAACCTCTCTGCTTCAGTTTCCTTTCTGTCTCAATTATGATAATCCTTCGTTAGTCTCAGATAAGACTGGATCATTAGCGACCTTGGGGTAGGGAGGGGTTGTGGGGTTTCTCCATATTTTTAGTCATTTTGGGAGGTCTGACAGTATGTTGGCCCACTTTGGTCCAGACTGAAATATCTATTGAATGTATTGCCATGACCTTTTTACATTCATGGTCCCCAGAGGATTCAGGAGGATTCAGGAGTCATAATGACTTCATAATTGCGTCTCTTCCTATGGCGTCATCATGTTGTTCATATTTGAGGGGCTGAGTGAAATATCTCACAGACTATTTGATGGATAGTTGTGTAATTTGGTACAAAAAAGAATCAGTTCAAGAGTGAGTGCCACTCCTAATAGCACTACAGGCTGAGGGTCTCCCACGCTTTACAGCAGAATCACTACTACACTGTGTTACTAGGGAATACAACACCATAACAATAATTTAATAACAGTTGCACCATTTAAACTTGTATTACACATTTTTTCCGAGATGTGGTGATAAACTTTAACTCAGTCTTTTGCTCATTTTGCCCTGAAACTAATGACCTGAAATATCATAAACAAATGTTATGTAAAGTGTTTTAGACTAATTTTGAAAAGGACAAAGCGTTTAATTCTGTTTTTAACAACATGTCACACAGGCATTCAGTGCATGAAATACTGTCTTGTAAAACTTGTGTACACCTCCCTCCCTGTCCCCCTGGAAATGAGCATTTACAGGTTGTTTTAAATCTGCCCCCGAGCCCTCTGGCACGCAGCCACGGTGTAGTTGTTGGTCCGCTGCAGTTCAATAGGAACCTCAGAAAGGAAAACAGACATTATTCGTCATCATAATATCAATCATTACTCATGTCGATCTCTGAGTCCCACAGCTGGAGAATGATGATCTGAGGAGGACGTAAGATTAAATGCTTGTAGAGGCTCGAGCACCAAAAACACCTGAAAATGATCTATGAAGTCTGGTGTCTGGTTTGCAGACAAGTCACTGTACACTTGCAACTGGAAAATAAACTTTTTCCCCCCCTTAATTTTGTTAATACATTTTGGCCCTCCTAGATGTGGCAGACTGTATAAAGAGAGCTTTCTGTTTTTTTAAGTGATCTAATTTTTGATGTGACTGAAGCTTGATCAAAAAACATAGAATTATATTCATAATGAGACTGGAAACACGATGACGCCTGCCATACACTTTGGCAGAACATGAGAGAGACGTGCGAGGACATTTGCTATTCATCCCCTGCCACGATTAATGACTTCACTTACAGTGCTTTTCTGATATGAATTCCAGTTCGCCCCATGCTGACATGGAGGAGCCAACAGGAAGGATAATCTCCCCTGTTCTTTTACGTTGTTCTGCTTGCGGAAATACTCGTTTCTCTCTTTGCTTCTTTGCTGTTTTCTCTGTTCAGAGGGTTCAGGATTCAAACTAAAACATTTACATCTGCATATCATCTTGACACGAACATCTTGACCTGATCTTCAGCTTTGTCACATTGTTTGCTCAAATCAAATAAAAACGGTCCTATTTGAAATGTCTGAAGTGTCTGAAAATGTTTGTTCTTCCATTTAAAACAAATATACCTTTGTGCTCATTATCTTGCTAAACAGACTTTGCATCTGCACCAACTTAAATGAACATACTATCCATTCTGCAGCATATGACCTTGTGTGTCTCAAACAGATCTGATGCATTTTCCAGGCATGTTTTAGGGTGTTTTGCACACAGCAGGTTTACATTAGTGGGATCCTGGCCTTGATTGCTCTTGTTCGTAAATCATGACTTATGATTAGAGCTCTCAACTGCTCATTTAGGGATTAAAGACTTTAGGTTTGGGCATGGACTTTTATAATGCCACATTGTCTGATGAACATTGTAGTGCACTTTTTTTTTTCATTCAGACAGAGATACAGAAGAATAAAATGGCCTTTCTCTTGCTAAACACCCTTTTACAGCTTTATAGCGTCATATGACTTCATCCTCTCCCTTCTCCCTTCAACATGCTTAGCCAATGAGAAATGGATTCAGTCTTCAGGGACTTGTGGGGCCAGACTGATGTGGCTGAAAACCAAAACGCATACAAACTGCAGGCGGCAGGACCTCGCTTCTCTTCTCAGCCAAGGTTAAAGGCATAATATGACGTTTTGAAATTCAGCAGATTATTTGTCTCTGCCAGGAACTGTCACTTTATAGGAAAAACTTGCCACTTTGTTTCCCTGAAATGGCTCGCTACCATCATTAGCATTCCCTGTTGAAACCAGGGGGCGAGGCCAGCCAGAGAATCGCACCAGCGTTACAGAGAGGGAGAAAGTTTGTGCTACATCATTGCACATGAAACCTCCACCTAATTACTTATGCATACGCAATGCTTCTTTTATCCTGATGAATTACAGATTGCATATATTTGAGAAAAGGTAACTCTTTGTCATTCTCTGGCCAGCCACCACAGGACTGTTGCTGGGCATGTTATAGGAGAATCAAACTTTCTCTAAGCTCGGGTTAAACAAAGGACCCAGAGCAGCCAGACCACCCAAAACATTCATGAGTAACATTATGAGCGGCCAAAGCAGCCAGCTCGTGTCCTGCTCCTCAGTGCTCTGTATACACTCTGTGACTTTGATCACAGCTCCATGATTGATGCCATATTTTTCATTTGCATGGGTTTGTCTTTGTGATCCAAATTATAGTGTGAAGAATAAATGGCAGAACTCTAAAACAACCCCCCATACAAACACACACACACACACACACACACACACACACACACACACACTTTTGGGTACTTACCATATCCCCTCTCATAAAGACACACATGGTTCTACTTAATCTCTCTCTTCATTCTGGGACCTTAAAAACCTCTTGATTAGAGTAAATGAAATATAAAACCCCAAATTTAGGCCTGATGGTGTGCCTTCGGATGAGCAAGTCAAATGAAACATTAAATTATTTCTCATACATCTGCACTGAAGCAATGTTCTGCTGGCTGCATTGCAGGATGTTTGTGCCATTTGAACATCAACACATATGAAGTTGCTCACCGATCACTCTTGCTCCCAGTGTCAAGTTCATATGGAGAACTGATGGGCTGCAGTCAAATACTGACAAATTAACAAGTCAATTAAACCACTTTACAACACCGGTAGGATCAGTTAATGTTAACACTATTATGTGCCACCATCACAAAATTCTACATTTACCCTGTTTAAGCCTGTTTTGGAGGTTTTTCAGTAACTGACACATAAAATATTAAATAAAAACTGGCACTTTAATTATGGCATTATGGCTGTTTGACCAAATAAAGACCAGTCTCAGATAAACTCTGGGAAAAAAGAGCAAGAAAAAACAAATTATGAGCGCCTGTGGCTTGTGTGGTAAAATCTGCATAATGCAAATTTCCACAGCATTAATAACGTCAACTCAGCATGATGTGTTTTGAGCTCATTCCTAAAAGAAAAACTGCTCTCACTGGTTCATATTTTAATCGTTTCCACTTTTCTGCAGCTGCACTTAATGAAAGTCAACATTTCTTGAGGATGTTTCATAATAAAACCCTCTGCAAGAAGTTCAGGAATTACTGTATACCCACAGACCAGCTGGAAGTGCTTTTATGTGAAGTAGATGGAGGGCTGAATTTGCATTGAAAGAGAGCAACAACACACCAACATGACAAATGGAAGAGGCTGAGAAAACAGAAGGAGTCTCCTCTAAAACAATGACTCCAAGCTCAGCTGAGGTTGATTAAAGGGACAGGAACCAGAAAAGAACGATACATTTTCTTTATTTTTTCAGATGTTGTTAAAGTCTTTGCATATTTTCCAGAAGATAATTTGATTAGGTTTTTTTTATGTCTCCAGGTCACTAAAAATAAATATATTTGACACACATATGGATCAGAAGAAGCCATTGTTTTGTTTTACGGAGTCTCAAGCAAAAAAGAAGAAGGGAGACAGTGCTCTAATACATGGTTGAGATATATCTGAAAAGAAGTCTTTCTAGCATTACTTTTCTCCCAGCAGAGGTGTTTTTCTCTCTCCAGTAAAGGTAGATGACGGAATTTTTGGCTCCTTGCTGTCTCCTGCCTGACACTGCAAAGACAGCTTTACTTAGCTCTCATAAATTTCCTTCCACCCATAATTCTCCAGGATGAGAAAATAAACGCACCTGTATGCAGAAACTAATGCTTGTTATGCTGCATTCCATTTGCTCCAGCCTTACTGGAGGCTGGAGGGTCAATGATCTTATAGCAGGCAGACAAAAGGAAAGAAGAAGCACGTTGTCGAATCATTATATCACGTAGAACAGATTCAGATAATTATGTTAAGCTGCACCGACACAACCGTGCTAACCATCCAACTAAAAGAAACACAGCTGAATCAACTAGAAGTCTGACATCCCTAAAACTTGTTTATTTTCTCCTCTGTCAAAATCTAAATTCCTGCTGTTGCCACTCAACACACTCAAGGAAGCACAGACCTGAAGCTCACATTTCTCCTGAAGCTTAAACCAGAGGCTGCTGCCATTGTTGGCTTGGCACTGATACCACTGTAGATTATGTAAAATGCCAGTCAGCAGCTCTGTGTTTATAATGCCAGTCTTAACTTCAAAAGGAAAGTCCTTTCACTCCCGTTACAAACAGGTAAAAGGCTGTTGTTTTATGTAGTGTCTGGTGTCTGTACTTGCACTGGCCTAATCTCATGAACATGATGGATAAGGTCTCGAATGTCTGCATTGTGTAAGCTGCTATCAAAGCTTTGCATTCAGAGCGCTGACACTAAATGCTGGAGCTCAGAAAGTGGTCATTACTCATCTTAAATGCTCTGAGATTTAGTAAATATTAAGCTCTGGCCAAAGGAATGTCCTCAGTGACCCGATCCTCACCCAGACATGCCACGCAAACAAGCTCGCACCAAAGTCAGGGGTTTATCTCTTTTCAGATCTGCAAAAATACTCCCTGCAGCTGACTGTTTTTTGTCCTTTCTTATCATCTTTTGCTTTGAGTTTTTTTTTCTTCAAGAAGCTATTATAATCTAGACATTTAGACTGGACCCAAAAAAATGTCCCACTTTGAACGTGATGTTTAAAATACACAGTGTGGACAAAAATGAGAACAAGTGGAGCAAATTTTGGAATTTGTGTTACCTTCTCTATTCTGTTTATCCTCACCCTTTCCCACTCATTTCCCACTCAAACAAAGCGCGAAAGGTGTGTGCCACAGTCGCAGGTGACCAAACTCTCTCTGTTGAGCTTGGAGTTGAGCCACTGTGCTGCAAACACATTGAATCAACAGAGTCAGACGTTACTGTTGTCAGCAGCTTGCTTTCCAGATGACTAGTGTGAATGGATGTTTACAAGAATATGTTAACTACAAACATCAGCGTGGATCCCAGATTGATTCATTTTTAGGTACGGAAAGACCCAGTTAACTCTGGCAGACAGTTAGCTGAGACGATTGATGTTGTAAATATGATGTTGGCTCTGTCCAAAGGTAAAACCTGCCTCAAGCACATCTACAGCTCAACATTTAACACAGAATCTCTTCTTTGTTTAATTGCACAAAAAAAGAAGTGTAAAAAAATAATAATAATACAAATCCTGGTCTGGATCAGCTGCCCGGTGACCAGCAATGACTCCGCAGTGGTGACCAATTACAAAGTCCAGCTCAACTCAACATCAGGCCAATATGATGTTGTGTTGAACACTGTGTTTAGACAATTGCTTTTGGCTTGTTGATGTGTCACAGCTAACGAAGCCATAACAAAACAATACACCCAAATGAATTTAAAGAAGTGGCATGCATCTTAACTCACGAGGCTGAATCACTGGAATAGTTTTCTATGGGCAGAAGTCAGCTGTGGATCTGTCATCACTATTGTTTGCGGACAGATCCTGATCCTGCTGCAGTCAGCAGACCTCCTCAGAGATGCGCATTAATGAGGCTGCTCATTGGGCCTTACCATGTGCCCATTCAGAATCACATGGGCTGTGTACAAAGCACTTCTTTGAGTGGACATCTTTAAAATGGTTTGTGGTGTGCAGTCCATCTGACTCAGCAATAGCTGCAAAAACAGAAATCTGCTGCTGATCAGACACAAGACGCCACATAGAAAATGTGTCACTGGGCACCTCACCGTAATTACTTACAGAAACCCCCAGGTCTTCACCAGTTTATAACGCTGTCACTAATTAATGGTAAGCCTCTCCTTGGTAGGGGAACTATAAAAGGGATCAAAAGAATGCAGAGTTATGTCTTTTTTTATATATAAACAGGAAACGCAATGCTTCTTGATCCAGCTTGTTAAGGTTGAGGATCAATTGTAAGCTCCCAGTGAAGGGCTTATCGTTAACTTAAATTATATATAAAAAAATAATTAAAAAGTACATGCAAGCTAAATATAAGGGCAGATCACCTTTAAGTGGTCTTCCAGGAAAAAGGATGATTCAGATACATAAAAACATGGGCCTTATTGTCATATAAGACAAGCTATTCAGCAACATCAGATGGGTTTTAAACAAGGCAATAGTTTACCTACATTATCTAAACCACTTTATTTGGACATAAAACTGAAATGTCTGTGCAAAGTCTTTCAATGGTTAAAACTGCAAACAGACTGTAAAGATGGACCAGGACATTTATCTGTTCACAGTGATTGATGCTTAAAAAGGGCAGTTTGATCAAGAACCTTGCTGTTTGCTTTTGTTTTCTCATTAAATATCTTTTTCCAATCTTTAACATTTTTAGTGATGTTGCCATCTTCCTGAACCCATTTTTCCTCATAGGAAAAAATTACACAAGACCCAAATTGAGTTATATCAAATGATCAAAAGCGACGATCCAACTTGCACATTTCAGTCATCAATCTCTCTGCCCACTGTCTCTCTCTCCAACAGTGGAGAACTTCAATAAAAGTTAATATCACTCTATGGGGAATGTGTATAATAATACACTGCACACTGTTTTAAAGGCTATGATCATCAATCTTTGGTACCAAGTTCAAATAAAACATGGACTTCCCAATTAATAAGATCTGCTTTTCCAAATCAAAAACCTCACTTGAGAGAAGCTGGTGAAGCCAAACATTCTTCATGATAAGAAGCCTGGTTCAATTATCAGCCATCGAACCTGCAACTAGATATGACTATAAACCCAGACAAGAGGCAACTAGGGGAACAAATAAATATTTCCACTGGCTCTCCTCCAGGTTTTCCTCTATCTGCTCTTATGTAGGTCAGACTATTCAGCCTTTTTCAACATATCACTTCCTTCCCAAAAAGTTTTAAAAAATGTCTGACACAAGACCTCCCATGCTAAACATCTTTCTCAAAGGCCTCAGACAGTCATGATGTAAAAATTGCACAATTCAAAATTTCCACCTTCTCACGCACAGCTGGATTCTTGGACTGGTCAGTGACACAGACAGGCAGAATGAGTCCACGTCAACCGGTGGAAAATAGCTGTAGTTGGATGTCTGAAATGTTGACCGTGAAACAAATGCATGGCAAAGTAGAGTTTATAGGCCACAGTGAACTGCTACAAGGCATGCTGGCCACCCATCTCATCCACACACTCACCGCTGCTGCAGATGTGAGAGCTGTTAGCTCATTTTCAAAGACAGGAAGCGGAGAACTTGGGTATACAGTATGTACTGGCACGTGTTTTATAGTCCATACTTCCTCTGCTTCCTCTTTTTAATTTTAATGCTGACCATTGCTGTAGGTGTTCTCAGCAAGGGTTCAGTCGTTTATCTCCCTCTGGCAGTATGTTGTAGGAAAACTATGCATTACTTTCATTTAAAATAGGGGTTTACATGTGTTATCAAGCCTTTTAGGGAATAAGAAATGTGGAAGTAGCTTGTGGAAAATGTGGCCTTCATAAAGGCTCCCAATGATGTCACTTTGGCAGTGTCTGGATTCACAGAAGAAGAAGCAGCATTCATTGTTATATACAGTCTGGTCAGGACTGCTTACTGACAAAAGTGAGAATTTGGAGCTCAAAATTAAAACATCAGCCCCTCAAGTGAATCTGCTAATGATAATTGCATTGGAATTAATTGAATTTGCAGCAAAAGTCATTGCAGAGCAGAAAAAAAGCAGTATTAGATTTAACTTTTCATGAATGGCTTTATTTTTGGAATAAATATATTGAAGTCAAGGACAATTACAAATGCCTGTGTAAAAAAAAAAAAAAAAAGAAAAACAAAACGTATTTACATTCATTTTTGCACAGAGCTGGATAAATGTATACATAGTATACAGTACAGCCCATGTAGGTCATGTTTCTTTTGCTATACAAAGTGCAAAAGCTGAAAAAAAAAATTAAAAATGATAATCCAACTGTCGCAGGATCTATCCTGTAGTTGGATGTTGGACTGGTTGATGAGGCCCCTTTAAGAAACAAAACAAGAATATAATAGATTACAGGATTTCATCAAGTGTGTAGAAAGAACAGCTTGGCTCAGGCTGTGGGGGCCATGAATAAGGAGATCCAGGAAAACACACATTCTGTACAGCATAACAGAGGGCTTGCCAGGTTTTCTTCCCCTCTTCGTTTTATCGTTTCATTGACAATAAATTATCTGTGGTAACTGTGCCAGACAGGCATGACTTAACATGGCTGAAGACTGTGAACTAAGGAGACAATTGTTGTGGTCAGATGATAAAGGAAATGAACAGGCTGCACACGAGGCAGGAACTGAAGGCAGCATGTGTGTGAGTGCATGTGTGTGATATCAGGCTAAGCCCATATATCAGGAGAGCAGTGCAGTGTTGGGTGCAGCCTGATGAAATCACTGAGCTGGCGGCCACACAAGCTGACAGGGGGCCGTTGTTTCTCGCCAAGCTTTGTTTGGCTGGACCTGCCATGAAAGCGATCTGTGTGACTTCAGATTCTCGTTCATGACTGACACTGAGTGGAGGCTGCACACACGCTGTGTCTACAGCGAAGATGATTCCTTCTTAATTTTGATGGAGAAATGCTGGCTGCATCACTGTAGTCTGTTTCTGTTGGAGTTTTAAAAGTACGTGTTAAAAATGACACAGTGGTTGTTAATGTAGAATTCATCCCCGTGTTCACTCAATGTTGATTTGCAATGTTTTAAAACTTAACAACCAAGAGATTTAATATATTTGAAGTGGATGTACAGTGCAGCAGCAGCATAGATAGTGTGTCAAGACAAAGCTGTGCCAACACAGAAATTATGTGATTTATGTGGTAGAAGGTTCCCTGAAGAAACACTGAAAAAATAGCAGATGAAGATCACACATTATGTTAATACATCATGCTTCTTTGAGTGCAGAACATTGGCATTACATTTTGTCCAGTTTGTAAAGAGTTATGCATGTCAATCCTAATATACTTTTCTTTCGGACAACCAGGAGGCTTCACTGAACTTGCGAGACTCAACTTAAACTTTGAAACCTGCAGAGTTGACATGACATGAAATAATTTCCAGACTCATAAAATGATATGGATTGATTGCTTGCAAATGGGCATTCTGTATCTCCTGACAGTACAAGGGATTCAGCTACGTTTCATTTGACCTTCTATGTTCTTCTCCTTTGTTATTTTGCCATCAGATTTAGACCTGGATAATGTCTTTTAAAGTCAGAGTGATGGCAATGAGAGATGTCTTCCAGCATTCGTCCTGCAGCTTTCACTCTCCTCCCGATATTCATGTTCTTCCTAGCAAGTGTCCCATGATGCAGGTGGAAAACTCTGCACCTGACAGACACAGTGTGTGTGTGATACTTGCATGTGGATTTGATTCAGTCCATCTAAAACATAGCGAAGATTTAAAGTTTATATGTTTCAGGCACTAGCAAGGCCTTAGGTTACAGAAGTCCAGCTCCTGTGGCTTTCGTACACCAGTGCAGTGGTCCCGTGGGAGCAGGTGCCCATTTTGGGTTTTGCAGTGCAGTGGTCGTCTTTTGAAGCCTTTCCCACAGGTTCTGGAGCAAGGCGACCACTGCCCAATATGCCACTCAGGACACGGGTCTCCACAAACCCTGCTGGCCGAGGGTCTTTGTGAAGGATCGCAGACCAACCCTGGCTTTCCATCCACTCTCAGACACTGCACCATCCTCCTCTGAATCCCACTGCCGCAGGTCACTGAGCATGCGTCCCAACCTGTGGATATCCATTTCCCAATGTCTTGATCATCCTTGCTATAAGATTTCTTCAGGGTGTCCCCTCCCTTTTCCTTGACACCGTCCTCATTCAGGACACTGTTATGGGAGTTTACACGCCCCTCCTTCTTCGGAGTCTTGTCCTCCTTGGTCTGACGGGCGAGGTAGAAGGAGTAGCGGATGCGAGGTGGCGTCATCTGACCGGCGCACAGCACCTCCACTGTCAGGGATTCTCCCAAGGGTTTGACAGCTTGCAGAGTCTCAGAGAGACCGGCGGTGCCACTGTAGCGCAGCAGGCTGCTCTTTACAATGATGTCCCTCTCCCCAGCTGACACTATGTAGTTCCCATTGAGCAGGTAATGGCCCTCACTGTTTTTCACTGCCAAATAGTTGTCATCACTCATCATTCCCTTGTAGCCTCGCTGACGGATGTCGATGTTGGCTGCGCCCACTGGCAACATGACCACAAAGTTGTAGCCATGCCTGCATGCCAAAACATAGTACAGTCAATGTGAGTCAAGTCAAAGGGGGGAGAATGACGTAAGCAATATTCTCTAATGGCTACCACATGACGATGTCGTGTTTACTCACACAGGCTTTGTGAAGAGTCCTGACACCTTCTTGCAGCCTTTGTTATCACCTCCGCAGATTCCACACTTATCAAACTTCTTGGTGGAGCCAATTTTCCCATCGCAGCCAGCCTTAATGCACTTCCCTTGGACACACACCCCTGTGGAGTCTGGGGAGCATGAAGTTCCATCCACAACCTGGAGTGTACACACACGCATTTCAAGGTTAGCTTTTAATATACGCTGTCCAGTACGGAAACAAAGCAAACATTTAATTTGCTTTATATTTTTATTCCAAACTACTGAAATACTCAACATTTTGATTGCACAAATTAAATGTAGCCCTCTTGTTGTATAGCTTTTTTTATTTAGTAACATATCCTTGGACAGTTTGGTTCCCCAAATCTTTTACCACAGTCCACTGGAAACAGTTATATATATAAACCAACCTGTTTTTTTTTTTAAATGAATAGGCATGTTGGTAAAATAAAGAGTGAAATTTACCCCATAAATGTATCACTTCCAGACATACATAACTAGCAGTGAACACACGAGTACCAGCCTGATGTAAAATACTGTATGTTCTGTGGAAAACAGTATCTGAAGTGAGGCTGTCAGCCACATAAGCCTGGAAAAATGTGACCGATAAGTCCACTTAATGCCGTTGCAAACACCTGGACACAGACATTTTGTCATCCTAAGATGTATCTTACTTTGAAGCTGACACCAAATGAACTTAAGTCCAGCTCAAGTTTTAAACTAAATTGTACATAGAAAGAGCTGTAAACTCATCTTTGGTTCAAAGTCATGACTCTGTGGTTAAAACATCCAGCTGCACTGTGATTTAGAGCTACGTGTCCCCCGAGTGATCTTATCTACGCCTCCTAAGGCGGTATGACGGAGTGAAGTGTGAGTCTCACTGCTGCTAGACTTCACCTCACACCCTGCTATCTGAAAGGGCTAAACTGTCCTCCTCTCCTTCATTCCTGCCTCGCTTTGTGTTTCAACCAGAGGCAGCTGGCTGACATAGTTTCACATTCTCCCACATGGACTCATGGTTATCTTGACCTCATATCTCAAAATCTAAACCCTAATTTATCCAGACCTTGGTCTAATTACCCATCAATCATATTAACATTGTTCTCAGAGAATTCTGTGTACCTTGGGTGCCAGGACGTAAAAGTAGCCAGTGCCATTGGCCCTGCAGATGAGTTTACACCTGTCATCGGTGGACACTCCAGAGTACTTGGGTACCCACACCACAGAGGGTGCGATCCGGTTACTGTTGAAATTGCGACCGCTGATCTCACACTGCTCCTCACGGTAGGTCTTACCTACACAGAGAGGAAAGAGGGTACAGAAGGTGAGAGGTGGGAATGCTATGGGGGAAAAAATGTCTTTGGACATAGTTGTCTGTTTTGAAGGACCCGTACCTGTGTCAGGGCAGTGGTTCAGGTTACAGGAGCGGTATTTGACCCGAACCCCTTGGCAGTATTTACCCCCGTTTGATGGAACTGGATTGTTACACTCTCTTTTAGACAGCTGGACGCCGCTCCCACATGTGCGTGAACAGGAACCGAAGACGCCCCACTTACCCCAGCGACCATCCACCTGGAAATATAAAAAACCAGCAACATGTTGCAGAAGGTGTAACAACAAAGACCTTCCTGAATCACGTCTGAAATAAGGTATATGCTAATATCAAGGCCTCAGTCTTGGTGTGAGCCTTACCTTATCATTTTGGACCTGTTTGTTGGCGCAGATTCCTCTGTCGCAGACCTGTCCATCCCCACAGTGAGTACCATCTGCCCAGGGAAAGTGCCGAGTCATACACACCAAATGGCCATTGGATTTCCCTGTGCACCACAGGCGGCCACATGGTGGTTGCATAAAGGGACAAGGCTTGGAGCCTTCTCCAAACGCAAGCTCACACTGGCGATCGAGGTTGTACGATGCTCCTGGCAGCACGTCTGGAAGGACCAGCGGTTTCTGAGGCTGGTCGAGCAAACATTCCCCTAGAAGAGGGAGAATCAGTGAGCAACACACTGAAGCAATTGAACTGTCATCTCTGATTTTGTCTTTTCATCACCAGCTTCAAGCACTTACATCAGTTTATTAAATAAAGACAATCTTATATTTTACCAAAATATTATAACAAAATGATGAAAAACAATGCATTCTATATCTATGCATCAATGTTTCCACTATCCTTTTCATTACACACACGTGTGTGTTGTGGGTGGGTGGCATTGTGGGTTGAGGGGAGTAAGCAGCCATTGCCCTTGTGATTTGGGCTCTTTGAAGTGAAATCACAGCTTGATGCAGTGCATGCAATGTATGCCACATACCACACACAGACGCACACATAAACACACACACATACACACACACAGATAAACATACAGGAGCTCCCCACAGGCAGCGCCCCCCACCCCATCCCATCCTCAAACTCTCCTCAAAAAACGCACAACCTCATGTTTGATTCCACCTTTGTTGTATGTCTGTAATGATGTTATACTTTTAGATTTGGACTTGAACTCTTAAAACTAAAAAGTCAAAGACACAGACCCCGTTTACAATAACTGGCAGAGGGAAACCTTTCCAGGAACAGGCTGATAGTTTGACGAGCAGGTGCTTGGAAACATGAAAGAACAACGTCACTGGATGAGAAGGTTTCCAGGAGGAGGTTTTTTATCACTCAGCTTTTCACCCTTATGGGGAATTCACATATCCAGAGCAAGTCATTTGCACTGGAGGGGAAACTGGGCTCACTTACTCTGAACTGTTTATTATGCCACTCGTGTTGCGGTGAATTCACGACAGATAATGAGGCAGCGAGTGAATGAGCTGTAACTGGTGGCAAATCTGTTTCCTCCCATTTCACCGCAAATTTGGCAGATGAAACGCACTGATTAACTGATAGTACGACACTGTATACACAAGTCACTCTGCACCGAATGAGCTAAACCTCACCTCTTCCTTCCTCTACTCTCTCTCCAAAGAGCAATCATCGAGAGCAATAACTCGTACTGTGTGCATGCAGAGAAATGAACGGGTTACAAATGAATTTGGGGCGCAGCACTTCGGCACTCGTGAAAATGCCTCAAATGTGTTCATGAATGTTCCTCTGTGTGTCGCTCCAGACCGGTTTGTGTTCTTCTGTTCTCAGACAAACTCCAAAACGGACGCAGAAAGAAGCAAAAAAGTTTGTCTATTTGGAGTAAACCTGCATGGGAAACATGGGGCAGATATACTTCACTGTCCAAACCACTGTGGTGACTCTCCCCAGAACAAGCCCTCTAATTTGGGACAGATGTGGGGGCAGTTTTAAAACAAACGTTTAGCATCGTTCCGAGGCCAAGTCTTGTGGTCTGGCCTGCTTGGCAAACAATCTGCATCCAACCAAATACATTCCTCTTTGGCTTTTTCTGGTCTTTTCTTATGAACATCGTACTATAAGGGGTTAGGCAGATGTCACATTTGAAGCATAGATGGATGGTGAAATTCAATCATGCTCTCACTTGCATTTAACTCAAATCATTGTGGTCATATTGCAAATCAAGAGGCTGTTAACCCAGAAAAAATGAGAAAGGAAAAGGCTGCTCCTCCTCAACAACTGTGTGGAAGTCCTGACCTGATCCACTGACATACAAACAGTTAACAGTCATGACAACATTATATGCTCTTCTAACGTGATCAGCACCTCATAACATGTTTGATAATCCAGCACTGTTATCCCACAAGAGTGCCAGATTCATATTTTAAAGTTTTAAAAAAGCAAATCAGTCAAAACTGATTCAGCACCCGGGCACTACATTACACTACATTACTCACACTTACTCACAATGAGTTACAGAGGTCATAATCTCACATCTTTCTAACTCCACACAATCATATTTATTTAATCTCCAGGCTTGTCATCTTCAGGCCCAAAAGACTGATCGGATTTCACGCAGCTCCTTCTGCAGCCACAAAAGGCTTTAGACCAGTAAACAGACTTTGATGTGTAAAATTGGTGGAGTTCCCCTACTTGTAACAGTTTGTATCTGTCCTCGCTTTGGCTTCACGTCTCTTCAAACACTCTATGTGGCTGTTTGCAGTCAAACACAGGGGGGTCATGGGTCGTGGAAACTCACCGTGCCCGCTGTCCAGGAATTCAGTGATGATGGCAGCACTGCAGGGGGACCAGGGGCTGGTGCGGTTGATCTGAATGAGGGTGGGAGACATCATGTGGTTGTCCTGCAGTTTCCCAAACACGTCCTCACAGGCCTTCACATTGTCATGTGGCATGTTGAACACGTGTCCTGTTGGGAGGGAAAGAGATATTGGATGTCTTTCATGAATGCACATATACTTTCTGCATGTGCTCTAACAAATTACACTATCGATGTATATTGAATAATGAATGGTGTCGGCCTGGCTCACCGAGCTCATGGGCGGTGGTGAAGGCTGAAGGCAAGCCGTCGTCTTCAATTACAGAGCAACTTCGCTTGGGGTCGCACATGGTGCCAACGTCAGCCATGCCAAGAGTGTCACAGGTGGAGGCTCCACACAAGTCCTGGACAAAAAAGGACTTCAGCTCATTACAATTTGAGTCTAAATGTTTGAAGCTTCTGCCTTCATTTCTATCTCCACATGCATTGGCACACATCATTGGGTGTTTTGGGGTCTTCAAAAAAACATAATAAAAAAAACGTAATCTTTCATGTAGATTTGTTGTCTAGAGACTGGGAAAGGCTTCAGTAGTATTAAGCCACATTTTCACCACCCAGTCTTCAAGTGTTTTTAGTGGGAAACACTGTTTAGAGCACACCTTCTTCTATGACGTAATATAACTGTCCCCAATCACAACATTTCCATGGAAGAGCAGAGTTTCCAGACGACCTATTTCTCCACCACAGACTTTCAAAACCCAATCTTAGTGAGTATCCATTTGGAGCTGAACCTCCTAATCACAGGACAACTTCGGCAGCAACCACCACAGAGAACCACCCATCTGCCTGGCCCATAAAAAGCACTGTCTCTACACACCCAGGAACTCAGAAACCCAGTGGTCAGCTATTACAGATAAAGCACAGCACAGGCTGAATGTCACACTGCCCATACAATCCTCTGCAGCACCGAATGTACACATAAAACACACTGCCAAGTGAAGACCTTGAGTGCTATGACAAATCATTCCTAGAATAAACGACAAAACCACAATTGTTGGCCGGTGCAAATCTAGTCCAGATGTGCTCATGTGCTGATGACATCTGAACGTTTGGGCCATTTATGAGCAAAAACTAAAAACTGCAGGAGAAACAGTGGAGAAGAAACAGCAGTGTCAATGAGTTTCTTCTTTGCTATGACCTACTTCCCACATCTGTCATCTATCTTTGCACTTTTTTGTGTGTTTCTGCAATTTGAAAAGCATATGCAAGTTGTCTCAGCAAAGAAGCATTTCTATTTTATTTTGTGTACAGATTTCAGTGCATTTATTACCATCTGGCCTATTAAAGTTTGTGTTTTGGGCGGAATATTCATAACTATCATGTTGCTCACTGTTTCACTTAAAGACTGAGGAGTAGAAAAAAACAGCTCTGATACAGCAGAACCACAGTCATCTGGACATTTGAATGTACTCTTTTCTTTCTCAACCCATTATCTACCATCTAAGTAAAGACAAACATGCTGTGAGTTAAAGTACAACCACCCCTTTCTCTCCCAGGGGAATCATAAAGACGTCAGATTTACAGTTACATCGAGTCTCGGCTGTTCACATACAATGAACTTTCTGTGTAACTTAATGAACTGAGTAAACATTCTTTACACAACAATCATGCTGGCTGTAGAGTTTAAAGACTACCGCAGTTGCCTCTGGACAGCACCGAGTTGGTCTTCATAAAACCTACAAATTACACTGCGGGCTGGTAAACAGCAGACAATGGATGTTCCTTCAATCCCAATTGAAGGTCATGGTAAACCAAAACAACACCACCGACTAAACTGACTAATTTTGAGTCACTAAGTCGTGAGTGTAGGAGGCCTGAATGACCAAAGGTCTGGTAAAAAAAAAACCCATGTATTTCAGCCAGAATTAAATAAACAAGAGCTGACAGCTGTATAAGTTAATTCTTAATCATATCCGTTGGAGCTCTTGTATTGTACACTGGAGCACTTAGCCCTTGAAGTGGTGACATCCTGGATGATTTGCACATGCTGTTGGCAATCTTTTTCATATTGCTTTATGAAGGCGAGTTCATTTTGCTAGATTCAGTGGTACATTTATCTATAAATAAATCTGAAAAGTTCATTGCCTGCTTTGTCGTATATAATGTAGGTCACTACTGTACCTCCACAGCAGCTTGTTTTGATGTATGGTGATAGATAAATATATTGGATGTGCTCTCTTTGTTTCACTCTCTAAATACTGCACTCAATCCTTTTTACCTTCCAAAATATTTACCATGTCAATGTTTGGTGTCTTTTTTCAACACAACATAACCTATATGACCTGATTTATTCAGTCACTTTGACACACTGTATTGGAACAACTGTTTTCACATCAGTATGACTGGGAACCTGTAAGGGGTAAACTGTAGACTGTGTGCTTATTGCCATACAGTTTTTGTTGTACAGTTCAGGTAAGTAGGATCATCAGTAGGAATCTCTTTATTGCTCATAAAGTTAGGGTTAGGGTCTTTGTTTGACTGATCCTGGTAACTGCAGCTGCTTCTGAGATATAGTACCTGTTATAGTTGGCAAAACATCTTAATAAAGCAGCTTAGGTCACCCATTCACTCAAATACAAAGTTAACAGTGACTGAATCCCTTGATGTGTGACTTTCTGCTTTATTTAGCAGATTTCAGCTACATGACTCACTGTCTGTAGGCTGGTCTGGTACAGCTAAAATGGGGTCATCTAAGCTGGCTGCAGACTTTATAACACCACCTCTGCATGTGGAGCTCATGAACCCAAAACCTGGAAACACCCTAGATTTCTATCTGAAAACACGGCTAATCTTGGAGACAAAAACAGGAAGAGCACACTGTACCTATAGAGGAGCCTTATAGGGAAGAACATGAGTTAGAGAGGATGTGTATGACAGAGTGAGAAAAGTATTGTAAAGATGCAACAGTGCAGGCTGACTGCAGCTGTGTTAGCTGTGACATCGCTGATATGAACATAGGACCCCCACCCCCCCTCCCCACCCATACACACCCGCCCCACCCTCCTCCTACATCACTCCCTCCATCTTTCCCTTCAGGGGCCTGTTTAATGAGGAGCAGGCAAGGTGGTGGGCAGGGCTGGAAAACCCACAGCTGGAGGAAGAATGGGAAGGGCTGAAAGAAACAAGACACTTCCGACTCATGCATCCCTGAGGGCAGAGAGGGTCCTTAAATTTGGCAAACTTACAGATAAAACAAAGATTTGTTTGAGGTCTGATTTGATCATGTGCCGTGTCATGTTAGTGACACTGGCAAAAGGTAATGCAGCACCTTCGTGTGTAATGTTTGACTCTGAAAATCTGGCGGGGGAGGCTTTGAGGCTTTAACTGCACTTGCAGTTGACCCTTTGACTGCAGACTGAACAGTGCCCAGACATGATCTTTCTCTGTAATTATACACACGTCTGCAATGTCAAAATGAAAGGGAGACAGTTCATCACGGATCAGCAGGTTACACACTGACCAGTGAATGTGAGCGATGACTTCATCTCTGACCCTGTTTCATCTGCCAAATATTTGGGAGTGCAGCGAGAACTCAGAGGAGGGTTCCAAGTCTGTAAAACTACTCTCTAAGGATCAATGAAGAGCAATCAAGACTATCCCTCTGTTCAGCTCAAGTAAAGTCCTCAGTGACCCAACCTCAGTGTCAAAGCTGTGATACTTTTGGCAAACTGTGTGTTCACTGAGTCCAGCAGTGGTGGAGCATGCATGTGTTTTGAGAGCAAACCAATTAATTGACACAGCAGAAGAGGTTGGGGAAGGCTCATCTCATGAACCAAGACCCTTTCTCTTATCAAACATCATTATCATCATCGAGGGCTTCCTTATCTTGGGAATATTTTCAGATTAAACAAGGTGCTTGTTGAGGCACCAGATTTATGCATTTCTGTGCGTAATTACGCCTCATTAAGACCTCATTCTCCCCTTTAAATCAGTCCCAGTAGTGATCTCCAATAAATCATTTTTACCTGTCTAGTGAAGAGGATTGCTGTGTCCCAGTAGTCGGGATGTTTGTCAGTGTTTTTGTTCATCTTTTTCTGCCAAGTGCAGAAGTTCCGCAGCGTCATGGCTGCGTTCCCGGACACTTTGGGCCCTTTGTCCTCCTCGGTGATGATCACGATCTTCACCACCACGATGCTGATGGAGTTGAGGATGCTGGGGTGTCTGTAGAGCCTCGCCGCCACTGACATCAGAGTCAGCAGGTAGTGCTTTAGGTCATCTCCGTGGAAGCGCGCCATGGACTCGTCCGCCACCACGAGCGTCTCCACGTACCGGGGCACCGATGCGAAGCGTTTGGCTCTCCCCATCCTCTTCAGCATCGTCTCGGTCACGTTGCTGTGGTCGCTGAGCGGCTTGTATTTCTCCAGCGAGTGCGCGAGCTGCACGCTGATGTCGCTGTCGACCGCGCACCTGGATGTTGAGTTGAGCTTCAGGTTGTCGCTGACTCTGCGCCGGATGATGTGCGCACTCTCTGCGCTTGCGGTGTCATTTCGCTCCGGGCTGATGAAATATTCCCAGCCCTGAAAGCCAAAAGCCCCTTGCACACCTTTGCAGAGGCTCAAGGCAGCGTAAGAGTAGCGATCAGCATTCACGTATCCGGAGTAGAAACACCGGCTCAGGTCTTTGGTGGCGTCGGAGCTGGAAAGCCACAGCGCGTCTTGGTTAGAAATGGACGGGGCAATGAAATTAGAGTCCTGGTGCAAATCGATAACAAACTCCTGCTGGAAAGCTCGTATTTTAAGGACATGTTTTCCATCAAGGCTACCCACTTCGTTGTCAAAATCCCCCCCGTCATGCCTGTGGTTATCCAATCTAATCGGGAAGCAGAGTTCACTTTCCATGCAGCGTCCAGGCGTTGAGAGTGAGACCACAAAGCAGAGGAGAAAAGTTGTCCTGATGAACATGACGATGATTGCATTCAGTAAAGAATGCAACGATAAAGAGGCGAAACGAAACGATGTTGAATCTGCAAGCTCAGTGGAGGCGGTGGGAGCCACAGATCAGATCAGATGAGGGTGAAGGGCATAATCCAGTCTAAAACAACGCGGGTCCTCTCTGTGCAAACTCCTCCTGGTCATGACCCATTCTCCACCTGTGTGTGCTGAGTCGACTGCTGCGCCTTCTGAGGACTTTATGCATTTTCGTGTGTGTAAAAAATATGGAAACTTAATCTCCCCTCTTGGAGGAGGAGGGGTGGGGGTGAAGGGGGGCAGTCCTTGGAGGCGTTCATTGGATGCGCGCGTCTCAGCTCAGGACTTCTTCTGCGGCCACTTGAAACTCAGCAGACCGCACGTCTGTCATCACGTCCCGACACACCGTGATGGATCATCAGATCTCCTTCTTCAGGGTGCTTTGTGCGCAGAGTCCACACGATCCGCACAACAACCACGTCGATTCATTAATAAATTCACAAATTACGCACGCTGGATCAGCAGCAGATCTGTCCTCCAAAAACGTTTCAAACGCTGCAGAAGGGTGCTTTCGTAGCTCACAAAGATGGCATCTTTAATGGACTGTCAGTGGGCTAAATTGATTTCATATTGAAATACAGTGAACATGACATAAGCTGCTGTAATATTGCAGCTGGAGTCCTGTGGAGGAATATCACTGAGATTCTGCATCAGTTGTGATGTGAGATCATCTCTGCATCGTTTCTCTGCATAAATCTCGTACGACACCTGGTGGACAGCAAAGGGACTATTCCATTTAAGACTAGTTTGATTAAATCATCTTCCAGCTGTGTCCTGTGATACAGAGACACAAGTGCAGACCAGTGGTGGAAAGTTACAAAGTACATTTACCCAATTTTGGCACAGTTTTGAAGTTCTTAGGGACTGTAACCCTGCACCCCCTGTACTTTGCCCAGCTGTACTAATTTGCCTTGCAGATTAAAACTATTTGCAGAGCATATGATCATCATTTAATATGTATCAAGTTGTTACAGACAGCCAAAGAGTAGATAAAGTAGTTCAAATGTGCTCAACTTTGACCACCTACAACAATAAATTGCATCTTAAAGTACATGTTTAGCAGCGTTAATACCTCTTGAGATTGCTTCTTGTAATGTTATCATTTCTGACTTTGTCTTATCTAATGCATCTGTTGTAATAATTCATGTAGTGAATGTAAAAGAAACCATATAACACTCTGAATGTGGAATAAGCTACTGCATAAATTAGGAATAACATCTGGTTCTGATACTGTCAAATATAATATCATATATAGTGAAACACTGTCAGGGAACATTTTACTGCAGAATGAATGTTGATACTTTAAATCCATTTAAATAAAAAATACTGACATACTTTTATTGCAGTAAGGTTCTGAATGCAGGGCGTTTACTTGTGGCGTAGTATTTTTACAGTAATGGTGAACTACAAGTACTTTTACTTGATTACAGATCTCAATAGATCCTCCATCGCTGCTTCTCTTCAGATGACGTCACTCTCCTCCAGCCTGGTTTGTTTTCCGTTCTTAGCCCGTTGCCAGGAACGCAACCTTCGTTGCTAGGCTAAGGACCCCTGTTTCAGGGTTGTCCACAGAAAAGCCAGCGTTAACTTTTGTGTCACAAAGTAAAAACAAAATATCAAAATATCAGGTTTTTGTTAAATAACCAGATAAAACAGTAGGCACATAAATACTGAATATAAACTTATTGTAAGTCAAACTTTAAAAGGTGTTTTGTTGCTTTTGTGAAGCGGCAGTTAGACTTGCTCTCTAACGTATAACGTTTATCACATTTGTTACCTCTTCGAAAAAAAGTGAAACGCCGCTCTAAATGAACGTCAATATTTACTGTCCATAAGTCTTAAAAAAACAAGAAACACGTATGTGTTTGCTGCCCTAACAGATAACTTCATGTTACATCGTTAGCCTGCTGTGGTTCACCGTCGACATGAACTCGTATCATATTTTGGAGCTGGTGGGAGAGGGCTCGTTTGGTCGAGTTCACAAGGGAAGGAAACGTTTCACTGGACAAGTAAGTGCCTTTAGTTTGAATCGTGTTAAAAGTCTGGTTTATTTTTTCTAGTTTAGGTCACTCACACCGTGTCGCCCTCTGTTCAGGTGGTGGCTCTGAAGTTCATGCCTAAAGTGGGTCGATCTGAGAAAGAGCTGCGAAATCTGAAGAGGGAGATTGAGATCATGAGAGATCTCCAACACCCAAACATAGTCCAGCTCTTTGACAGCTTTGAGACTCAAACCGAGGTCTGTTTACTGTAATATGTTTCTTACACCCAGAGTTTTAGCTCATAGCATGTATCATCGCTTTGATTATTTGACCCACCAAACTTATTGTTGACATCTGAGTTTATAATCCTCCACATGCTTACAACAGGTTGTGGTTGTAACTGAGTATGCAGAGGGCCAGTTGTTCCAGATACTTGAGGATGATGGGAACCTACCAGAGAGCCAGGTACGTGTGTTTATATATTTGAAGTGAACAGTTATATCTGACATTGGCCTTTTAATGGTAATAATAATAAGAAAAATGTTATTTATGCGGTACCTTTCCTTAACCAGGTTTACAAAGTGCTTCACAGAATAACAGATAATAATAATTAAAATAGAGCAAAAAGACATACAATACAGTCATAAATTACAACAAATAAAAACATTAGAGTTTAAACAACAAAGCATATGGTGCACAAAGTTAAGACAAAGACAAGACAGATTGAACTCTAAGAAAGTCTTCAACTCAGATTGAACCGTAAAAGTGCGTTCTAAGAAGATTCTTAAATAAAGAGGTAGATTTAGCCATCCTAATCTTACCTCGAAGGTTCTTCTAAAGTGTGGGGGCTCTGATGGCAAATGGCCAAACAGTCTGGATTTAGGAGCTATCAGGAGAGCAGCATATGGCTTGTGATGGCAGGTGGGCTGTTAACAGGTCAAACATATAGCTTATAGAGAGTAAAGAGATGTCTGCAGATGGAGGACAGGGAGTTGCAATAATCTAAGTGTGATTAAATAAAAATGTGACTCTTTCAATGATTTTATAGAGAGAAACTGACCACTTTAGAAATTGTGTGTTTGATATCCAAAGTTAAGTTGCGGTTAAATACCACTCCAAGGTTTCTGTACTGCAGAGTTATGTGATAGTTTGAACCATAAAGTTGTAGGAAAGTTGTAGCAGTTGTAGGAAACGAAGTCACAGCTGAGAAAAACCTGCATATCATCTTTGTAGAAATGGAAATTGATGTTGTTTGATCTAAAGAGTTGTTCAGCAAATGAACATAATCAACATTTTCTAACTCTTCTTATCTTCCCAGGTCCGTGACATTGCCTGCCAGCTGGTGTCAGCTCTGTATTATTTACACTCCCATCGCATTCTGCACCGTGACATGAAACCACAAAATATACTGCTGGGCAAAAGTGGGGTGGTGAAACTGTGTGACTTTGGGTAGGTAAATAAGGATCATTTTAAAGAAAAGGCAGCTATGTTCAGCATTTCCACAAAGATAGACTATGTGATGCAATCTTGCTGCAGGTTTGCAAGAGCCATGAGCGTCTCCACCTTGGTGCTGACTTCTATCAAGGGAACACCGCTGTACATGTCTCCCGAGCTCGTGGAGGAGAAGCCATATGACCACACTGCTGATCTCTGGTCTCTGGGCTGCATCCTGTATGAACTCCACACGGGGGCGCCTCCGTTCTACACTAACTCCATCTTCCACCTGGTGCGGCTCATTGTGAGAGACCCAGTCAAGTGGCCAGACACAATGAGCAACACCTGCACGGTACAGTACAGCTACAGTCTAGTCCTTCTGTGTTGCGTTTGGGACAAAGCCAACATTGGCACTGCATGAATGTGTGATTTTTTTAAAAAAGGCAAGCTGCTTTAACACTGAAAAGCATCCCAGTACTACTTTTACACACCTACACCAGTGCAGATACTTTTAGAAAGACACCAAAAACAAATGTACTTATCCTCAATGATAGTGCTCTAGGACTGGTAAAGAGGCCATTGTAGACAAGGCATTTGCTTTGTTTGGCAAACAAAATATATTTCTTTAACCACACTGTTTATCAACTTTTTCCCTTTCAGAGTTTCCTGAAAGGTTTGTTGACCAAAGACCCTCAGAAGCGGTTGTCGTGGCCAGACCTTCTGCACCATCCCTTTGTTGCTGATGGTGTGACAGGTGAGGCTTACAACACTTAATTTTAATAGAAGATTTCCAATTGTGCATGATGCTTGTCTGGTCTTGCAACTATTTTGACGTCCCATATTAATACATTGGCACAGTGGTGGCAGACACAAATCTTTTCAGCCCTTTGACGGTCACACCCAGCCCAGACGTGCTGGCGCTGAAACTTCAGCAAGTGGCGGCAAGAACAGTGCCAACTTCTGGAGAGAGCAGACTGTTGCGAAAGGCTAGGGAACAGACTGACAATGGCGACAGAAGGAAACCAGTAGGCGGTGACGGTGCAAAAGTGAGTCACAAATTGATTTCTCATTCTTCGATTAGTCACATGAAAATTAGTGGAGTAGCTTTCAGCTGTTCTGTGCACATTAGCAGAAAAAGACAGATGGAGTGGGAAATGAAAAGGCCATTTCTACAATGGTGGCAGCAGCACCTTCAGGAGCCAAACCCCCCACCAGTGATGTCTCAGTTAACTCTGGTGCCTCTGTCGCGACTGCTACCAATCAAAGCCTCAACCCAAAGAATCAAGCCAACGCAAGATCAAAACACAGGTGTTTATGGAGGTTCTGAATAAAGACACAGTGTCCCACTAAAGCAGACTCAGGTGTGTGTGTTGACGCCTCTGCGCATATTCTTCTTCAGGGGTCAGATCAGCAGAGACTATGAGCATGAATTTCCCTCTGTAGAGGTTGGACCACGACTAGTGCGGAGGTGCAGTAAAGACAGTGTGACCACACTGCACAGGCAGGTCCGTGTCAGCTGCTTTGTCATAATAAGTCATTGTCAAAATTTGTGTTCTTCCAATATATAGCAGTAAATATTCTCTTCCAGTGGCAAATCTGTCCTGGTTATAAAAAACGGTTTTTAAAGTAATTGAGTCCCACTGTATTAATAATTTCCAAATTTTCAGGATGTTGACAGTGATGACTATTGGGAGAATTTGGCCCAAGAATCAGACCCAAGCATAAAGCAGAAAGAACCTTTAAATTACAGTACCATCATACCTCACCTTAAATCCAACATCCTGGCATTTAAAGCTCAGGTAAGCAGGTACAACTTTACAAGACTGTATGATTTTACTCTACACTGGAACACTTTTGCATTTAGTCTATTTTTTTGTTTGGTCAGCTATCAGGTGGCGTTGTTACAGAAGCATGGCGCATTCACAAACCACTCAGGGTCTTACGCAATCTGATCCTGACCTCGGACTTCGAGAAGTTGGACGACATCGTCCGGGAACTCGGACTGCCCCATGTCCTCTTTAACCTGGTCCATGATACTGTAGAAAACACACATTTCATCAAGGTTATGCTCAAAAACAGACCCACGTCCAATACGGCATTATTCCTGCAAGAGTATTTACTGACATTTCTTGTATTATTTCTCCTCAATCAGCAACCATGGAGTGTGCCAGCACTTGGAGAAATTATATTTGTGCTCATAATCTATTGGGAGAAACACTGTGACAAGGAGGAGGAAGAGTACAGGTTTGAGTATTACACATACAAGTGACTCACTACCATACATCACCATCATTCAGCTATTGCCACTCATCATCTGTTCTCTTACTGTAGACTGGAAGAGTTCACCAAGCCCTTCATTACAGTTCTCAGTCAGCCAGACCTCCTCCCTTTGACAGTGAGTACTCCTTGGAATGAATATATATGTACTATAGGTTTATGCTGAACTTTCCAGTTGTGTGACATATGGTGTGATCTATTCTGTAGCCTCTGGCTGCCTCTGTTTTGTGTCTGATAACGCAACACGGTGTTGATGTCAGCGTTGATCTTGACAATCTGACCTCCTTGCTGAAAAATCTGCTTCTGGACTCTCATGAGGTACTTTACCTGTGAGAATTACTGTAATTTGTACATTTCGCAATTGAATTGATTTTAGATCTAAGTTTAAAGTGTGATCCATCATCGTCTCCGCAGCCCCAACTTTCTCTTCCCTCTGGCTGGGCACTCTGCGATGGCCTCCTGTCTTTACTGCTGCACTCGCTCTCTGAGGTCAGACAATAACTACAGTGTGACAAAAACACTTGACTGGATGGATACCAAACACAGGGCTACATTTTTTAACATGTTTTTTTTTAACAGTGTGAAAACGCCTCTGGATCTTCATGTTTAGATCCAGTCATGTTTCTGGATTTGTGGAGAAGAATTAGCACTTCATTAGAAAGGACAACACCAGACACATTCTGTTCAGCAAACGGTAAATATACGTTCTACAAAGCCAGCTGTATTTAAAACACTTTTAGCGTTCTTTTACTGATTTTCTTTTTCTCTTTACATCAGGGCTGTATTTCTTTCTGTCTATCATACTGCTCGTCTTCACCAAGGACCCATACTCATGCGTTCCTCTGTTCTCTGAATCCAAATCAAAATGTGTATACACTCTTGGCCGTCTGTTGAGCACTGACTGGTTGGTATTATTTAATTAACTCACTGTTTAAGTCATATCACCGAATTCAGAGTAGCTACAAAATCAGCTGCTAACAACGTCTTTTATACCCTACAGTCTTCATTTGTTTGCTGGAGGCAGTCTGGAGAGACTTGAAGTCGATCTGAGTCACGACAGCCTGTCCATGCTGAGCTGCCACTTGTTGTGCTTTCCGTTCGCCCTGGACCTGCCCGCGCACACAATGTCCACCATTTTTCAGCTGTATGACAGTTGTGGTATTGTTGCAAGCCTCCTGCAGGTTAGAGCCCTCACATGCTCCGATTAAGACCTCGGTGACAAACATAATGCTCTGATGCAACACAGGAAAACTCTTGCTGCAGGCTCTCATCAGGCACACACTACTGTACATGTTAATGTCTCTTGTGAGAGCATTGTGTTGTTTGTTGTCAGCTGTTTGATCTGTGATGAGCTGTCTGGGTGATTTTTGTTGTTTTTCACGCTTTGGCAGGTGATTCGAACCCATCCTCCTCAGCTGTTAGAGCTGCCTCTCGCCTTGCTGAGCCGTTTGCTCCTCTGTGACCCCGAGCGCTCTGTTTCCCGCCTCAGAGAAGCTGCCTGTGGTTTTTTTGCGCCACCAAGGAACAGCCAGCTCGCTGCCTCCGAACACCAGCCTCCGCCAACCAGAACTGCCAGCTCCCTGCTCTCTGATTTGCTGCAGCTGGATGTGCTGTGGGACTCTGCCGTGGAGCTCCTGACTCTGTTGTCCCAAGTAGCCCGATGTCTCCCTCGGCCCGCCCACCTCCAGCTTCACCTGAAAGCCTCAGTGCTGCAGCAGGCACTGGCTCACTCTCATGAGCAGATCAGGGCTGCTGCATGCAGACTTTTGGGAAATCTGGATCCATTCAGGCCTCCTATGCTGCACATACTGAACCCTGACATTTTCAGAAGCATGATCGGCTGCCTTCATGACTCCTGCACGCCTGTGCGGCGATTGGCCTGCAGGGCAGTCGGGAACTGGCTGGGATATATTTTAGTAGGGGGAGAGCTTAAAGGGGGAAGGTCCAATGGAAAGTGTTCTCACAGTGAGGCAGCAGGATATTTTGATACTATAGCAGAACGGGGAATAGATGCTGAGGAGGGGCGCAGGTGGGTCGAGGAAGCCCGGAGGTCGGCGGCCTCGCTGGCGTCTCTGATTACTGACCCCGATGCCCTCACACGCCGTCACTGTTGTACAACTCTGGGAAACCTGGTGAACTTCGATGGCGCCGCGTCCTCGCTCTTGGAGGAGAACGTGTCCGTCTCTCTTCTGAGAGCTGCGTGCACAGATTCCCATAATGCAGTGAGACAAGCTGCCATAGCAACCCTGGGTCTGTTTAGTGAGCACGGCGCAATGCGTCAGGTAATGAAAAGCGCAGGTTGCAGGAGGACAGATGTCGACATCACAATGAGTCCCTTTCTGTTTTCAGAGGACCTTTTTGTGATTGTTACATGTTTAATCACAGAAAGTACATATTAGTTACACGATTCTATTTAGTTACTTTATGGAGGAAAACAATTCACATTATATTCTTTTAATACCGTTAAGGCTTATCGCTCTTAATCTGCTCAGATGAGTTGAGCTCATTCATTCATTTACAGTTCATAATTCAGTGCTTATTCTTTCATGGTTTAGTCAAATACTTCTCTGTCAGTCTGTGCATGGATTTAAACATCTTTACAGATTACAATTACCATTTTCCCATCAGTCACTGTCTTTTGCATTTACTTTAAGGTCCTGATATCCCTCGATGCCAGTAAGAAACTCCTGCAGGCTTCACAAGGTGCGGCTCCACAGTGTGACTATCAGCGGCTCATTGGACAGCTGTCAGTGAGTCCAGCTCAGCAGGATTAAATGCCATGTGTAACTATTTCCTCTCCCTCCTTATTTTATCATCTTCCTCCTATTTTAACCAGTGTGGTAGAGGACTACAAAAACTATGCTAATAAGTTCCAGTTTCTGACATTTGTTTTTCTAAAGCCTGTTTTTTTAAGTGATAAATAAATAACTTTTCTTAATTAACATAATTGTTGGCAACCTGTGTGGAAATAAAACGGTTTATTGCTCTTTACTGATGTTTCATTTTATGATACCAGGTGTTTAAATTTCATTAGGGGGAAAAAAACTATCGAAATTTGACAGAAAGGGCGGCGGATTTAGTTTTTAATTAGTGAAGAGATGATTTCCTGCTCTGCCCTCCCCTGTGATAATCCTGAGTGGTTATGAGCGACACATAGATGTGTAATTAAGCAGACATCAGAAATGTTCCTCTGCTCTCACACCAGCGCAGCATTCTCTGTTAAATCCCGTCTGTTTAAATGTTCATCAATGATTTTTAGAGGGGTGTTTTTCTTTTTCCGAATCCGAAGTCCGAAGGTAAATGGATTGAATTTGATTTTAAAGCCTTTTGGGCAAATTTATTTTTATTTTTTTTACACCATACAAATAAGAAAAAAACTTCCGGGCCTCTGCAAAGCATTTTTGGGGGAGTCCAATTAAATGTTAATTTGCTTTGAAATAGTTCATTTTGCAGTGTAACATCGACTAAAAAAGAAGGCTTCAGTAAAGATGAGAGGAATCCGAGTTTTTCTCTGGATTTGTGAGGAGCTGTTTGAGCCGCCGGCTCGTGTGTCTGCGTCCATCACAGGGCCCGGAGACCTGATCTTTGCTCTCACAAAATAATACAAATTCTAATAATAATTTTAAAAAACTTTACATTTATTAGATTTTTTAAAGGCACCAGCTGTTCCGGGCTGCGGCTGCTTCTGGTTTCATTTCCGGCCGGAGAGAAAAGCTCTGCACGAACACAGCGGGCTGTTGATGACGAACTTTATTTATTTATTTAAAGGAAAAAGAAAGTTGACGCCACACAAAGGAAAAATGCGTACATGATTAAATGAAGTTGGAATTACGAAGCGTTGTAATGTGCTTTCATTTTCACATTTTTGGTTTGAACGATCGGAGCTGACAGTGCAGAGAGTCCGACATGAGAGCCGAACAGGTGAACCAACAGGATAAATAAAAGTCTAACATCAGTGCTCATATCCAAGATTGTCTTAAAATAAATATGCATAGAACAAATCCATCCTCGTACAGGCAGTCAACAGTAACAGTAGTTGTTATAGCAACAAATGAATGGAAAATCATTTCGACGTTTCGATATCCTCTTACACCAAAGCTTACACTGCAAAAGCCTAAACAAATTATCTAATGAGATTTTTTTTTCAGTTGATTTTCTACAAAGAAAAGGCTAACACACTCCACTCCCTGAACATACAAAAGTTGTTACAAATTAGTGCAGATCAGCCAGAGGCCTATAAAACTTATTGCCTTAACAAGCAGTTTAGAGAAAGAATCCCCGACTTTTTCTGAAATCCTATTTTCTATTCCAAGAGAGGGAGAGAGAGAGAAAGTACGTTTATGGAAAAACATGCAGAGGGAAGCTGCTAAATCTCCACTACTTACAATATTTGTACATAAAGGAAAAAAGGTTTTTTTTTTACATCAGGAAAACCTGTGTGAACAGCAGTGAAATCTCCATCATGTAAAATGAAGAGAGAGAGAAGTTTCCAGTTATGAATCGTCTTCTGACATTTGTTGGATTTGAGATGATTGAATATCCTGAGCTGCAAAATAGATTGTATAATTTGCAATTCACAATAGGAGGATATTTTTACAAATCACCGGACACACAATAAAATATCAATATCCATCTTCAAAACAGTGCAAAGGGTAAGTTAGAACTCTTTTGGTCACAGGTTTTATAATTTAGATGTTATTTGCAATCATTGCTGGAACAAGATGGTTGATTTGTTACATTAAAAGTAATGGAAATATCATGAAAATGAAACAAATTGTAAATACAATAGACAAAGCAATGTTTGTAACAAACAGGGTAAAATGTAGATATCTGACCTTCAGGAAAAGACAAATGTGTAAAAGGAAGAATGTGCTCAAAATATATAAATCCCATTAATTAGTTCATATTCAGGGCTGGGTTTAAAACCTGAAAGTCAATCAAATGCTTTGTAACAAAAAATCATAACATGTATTAAAATATACAATTTATAAAAATTGTACATTTTTGCCAAGGTTGATGATGAAAAGTTTTTTTGTTCTTCTCTACATCAGTGATTCTTTCCGCAATTGTAAAAGTCAATATATCTCCAAGCGTAATTCTGATATTTTAAAATATTCATAGCAATTGAAATATCGTTTGCTGAGGCTAGAAGCAAATCTAGAAAAGTATTTGGTTTGAAAGATGTGTTCAAAATGAAATGACGCTGTTTTGTATGTTGACACCGACAACATATTTGACTGCTTCAGCTGTTGAAAAATGGGATAAAGTAACTGCAAATAAAAATTTTTAATAGAAAAAACAACATTAAGTTCTATTGCTGACATCAATTCCAATGTAAGGCTATTAAAAATATTAAACCTGCATAATGAATAATATTACTTCTTCAGAAATAACCGTATTTCAATCAGTAGATTCACGCAGTGCGAGATCTAGTAGAAATGATTGTCATTTAAAGCATTGCAATGCCACAGTGCAGGCTCAAGTGATCAGAGTGCGAAAGCAACGGAAGCATTGGATAAAGTGTTGATTTAAAATGTCAAAAATAATTCACATCAGCAAAGCATGCATTTAACCCATCCACCATCAAAGAAAAAAAAAACAACTAAACATTCAATTCTGGACAATCTCAAGACACAAACATTTTCCCTGTTGTGCTCTCTTTAATGTACTTGCAGGAGCTTGGTGTTACGCTGTGGTGTCCTGCTTGTGCCTTTGGCTGCGGGCCTTGTAAACTTCAATCAGCAGGTCTTTCACATACTGGATTTCACGTTCTACCGACTCTGCTTTGTCCCGGAGCTCCCGGTTCCTTCCTTCAAGGCAATGCAACTGTTCCTCCAACGAATCTAGCTCCGCCCTTTTTCGCTGGCGATACCTGCATTGGACGAAAAAAAAAAGGATTAGATGAAGAGCTTTAGCTGTGAGACCATGTCAAGACCAATGTGTCACCACACACAAACATACCTGTGAGCAGCGGTTTTGTTTTGATCCCTCTTCTTCTGTTTGCGCTCGCCGCCTTCGGCCGGAATGATGTCCACTTCGTATTTTAAAGCACAGTGGTCTTCCTTCAGCCTGCACGCTTGTCTGTGCCCTGAGGGCTCCAAGCTCAGACTATCCCTGGCCATTACGAGACACTCTGGGCCCTGATCCTCCAGGAAATTACAGTGTAAATCATGCTGCGCTATCTGTAAACCCTCGGATTTCACCTGCTCGTTGATGTTGCCTAAGAAGCTATGATAGGCCTCAGACTGTGCTGCCACTGGAAGGTAACAACCTTCGCTGCTCTCTGTTTTCCAAGAAACGGTGGCTTTTGTGACCTCCACACTCGTTTTGATACTATTCAGCACCTCGTTGTTACCGGTGCCTCCGCTGACCTCCCTCATGCTATACATGAGCAGATCTTCTTTCTTATGTGGGACATCGAGTGATCCACCAAAACCAAATCCACCACCAACAACCTTCGCACCGCCTATGACATCTTGACTGAAGCAGCAATTTTTCTCTTCTTTTGGTAGGACGGCACATCTTCTGACCTCGACTGCACTGCCCAGACAGTAGCTTTTCCCTACCAGCTGCTCGTCCTCTACACAGCCATAATTACCTGTCAGGGTCACCGCCGAGGTACCTGAGTTACTTCCTTTGGAACTCAACAAACTGTTATCGTAGCCTTCACTGAACCTCACACCGTCAGGAACCCTTTTCCTACCACACCCACTGGGGCGACTGCAGCTGTACGGGGCGTGTCTTGGTATTTTGGATCGCCCAATGGGCCCGCCACAGATACTCAGCAGGTCCAGTTCTCCGGTTGCCAGGGTAACAAGAAGTGGGCTGGACTCCGATTGGTTGGACGTCGAGTATGATGTGTATGGCAGCTGACTGAACGGCTGAGGACCCGCAGGCAGTGGACCCCTGTCGCATTTTCCCAGCCTCGGCCCTTTCTCTGGCAGTGGTTCAGACAGGAAGTAGTCCTCTAGTTGGGCGAGTTCCTCTTGCAGCAGAGAGGTCATGACCTCCAAGTCAGAGGGCACCTGGATATCATTCTGGAGGGGTGAAGGGGGAAGGGAGGCATTGGTGGAGGAGGGAGGGGAAGGAGGGTTTGGGAGGTACGAGGAGAAATCCACTTCTTCCGTCATCCAGTCAGTGAGACCATCACCTATCGACGGGGGAAAATAAATGCAGTCGTTACATGCTGGAAAACAGTGCAGCTAAACTGTAACGTCCATGTAAACGTAATAAAAATATCAGTCATCCAACGTTGCACGTAGCAGTTTTCTAAAGGCATAATCTGGTTGATAAAAGTAAATGCAAAGAGAGATAGTTCCAAAATGTAGTTGTAGCATATCAGTATATTAGACGTAGCTAGTTTATTACTTACTGTTCGGGAAGGAGGAATGTGCTGCAGTGCCGAGCCCACCTGAAATGGGGAAAAATATAAAAAAGCGTACTCGCTGCAACTCACCAATTAAGTGCTGACTCTCCTCTGACACCTCCCCCCTGCACCCCTGTGATTGGCTGTGGTTAGCCTGTGGGTGAGAGAGAGCGAGGGGGTCTGCCGGGCAGACACGAAGAGTCTTCCAAACAGGAGCTGATGTTGCCATCATTTTGTCTGCTGGTGCTTTGATTCAGTCCAAGTCCAAGCATATGCTGAGAGGAAGCAGGGTCTGACAGATGGGCCACAGAGAGCAGGGCTGGGTGAGCATAATGAAACCTGGAGGGAGGGGAGGGGGTTGCAGAAACAGGGATCAGAGGTGTGCCGCTGAAAAGGAAAAAAGCAACTTGTTTGGGCGACTGGAGCATCACTCTCCTGCTGCCCTCAGCAAGTTTCTCAACATGACTCAGTCCGGCTGACGGAGCGGCTACAGGGAAGAAATCACCTGTACGCCACCATGCAAGAATCATGGGGGTCTCTCTGTAAAGATGCACCCCTTAAAAATATATCAAAACACAATAATCATAACAACAACACAATGATCAATGTTTAACATGGAAATAAAAAAAAAACAACCCTCAGAATATGCACAGATTTACAGAAAATAAAGAGAGACCTGTCCTTTGGGCTTTGAGCTGCCTCAAAGCAAAATGCACTTGACGTCCTCAAAACACGTGGGAGTCTGTGTTGAGACTGACAACTTCCCAACTGTTGTCAAGAGGCTCTGGAGTCACTGTCTTCACTTAGAGACACACTCATCATTAAATCGGATTAATGCAGATCAGCCACGTCCAAATCGCATGTTCTGTGTTTTAAAGTAATCACCTCTGTTTGATCACTTAAGCAGTTTAGCAGTTTGGGTGGCAATGATGTGCTATCTAAGTGAAACCCCATGTGAGAGTGGCTGAAATGTGCTGCTGTGGCTCAATCTTCACAGCCTGTTTATCTAAACAGCTTCAAATGCAAACACAGCTAACCAAAAAAACCAACAGAAACCCCGTAAACAAACATGAAACATTTAGCAAACAGTCTACATGAAGACAAAGAAACACAAGAAACTGTAAAAAAGCGATAAACCAGCCAAAAACCTGGTGACAACGGTAACAACAACACAGTAAAAACACTTGACACAGCTGTATTTACAGTAGTAGTAGTAGTAGTAGTAGTAGTTGGACTTACTCCATTCTTGCAGAGAAAATTAGAGCACTTGGGGGTGCGTTGCTAAAGCAAAGCACGACTTCTTTTCGGGTCTAAGTACTTCACGAGTTCAAAGAGCCATATTTCAGCTCGGAATATCCGGGACGGCGCAATGTATGTATACAAAAAGAAGAAAAAGGAGAGGGACGAGCTGTTGCTTTGTTGTGGTCGCCCTGTAAACTGAGGAGCTGTTTAATTGCGAGGAGGCATCAGTTCATTCACACCTAGCAACCGACTGCGTCACCGAGCGCAGATCCCTCCGCCCCTCCCTCCGCCGGTAACCGAAGGACCGTCCCACAAAACACGTCCGCTCCGGTACAAAAGTAAAGTATTCAGTTCCTTTATGCTTGTTTTTAAAATTAATATTGCACCGTGTGATTTTTGTAGTTGAAAATTAAGGATTATTTCAAGTTAAAAAATCGCCCTAAAATTATTATTAATAACAAAAAAATAATAATAATGATTAGGTATCAAATACAGCAGGAAAAAATTATGCTCTAACTTTAAAATGACCTGGTTTAAATGTAGTGAAAGTGACCTTCTAGAGTTGTTAACCTTCCACAGAAAAAAAGGGTAGGGTTGCTATTTTTTACCGTTTCGTAAAACCTGAATTAAATTAGCTTTAAATTAGAGAACAAATACTAATTTAGGATCGATAATTTATTGTAACTGTGGGATTTAGAAGTAGAGCAGGAAGAAACAAGTGTCCCCGACTACTTTTAGTGTTTATATAAAAGCAGTAATCCGGAAAGTAATCGCGTTACGTAACGCGTTACACCCCGTCATTGTTTTGTCTGTAGCCCGTTGTTGCTATAGCGACGGGGCAGTGCCGGTAGTCTGAGCTGGTGGCTCGGTGGCTCCATTGGAAAGAATAACCAGCTAATAGGCTTGATGTTTAGGTGGAAACAGGGCGCTCAGTTACACACCGGTACGAGTTCACAGGCTGCACCCTGTTATGCGGCGTGGCATTGTTTTGGAGAGGGGACTACTTGATTCACAGCGCACTTTGTTGTTCAGTCTGTTGCATCTCTGTTGCATCAGTGGTCCACCACTCGCAGTGATTGGCTGCGTGTGCTGAGGCTGCAGCGTTCTCATTGGTCAGAATCGGCGGCAGGTGAAATGTGATTGGTCGGTGGTAGGCAAGGCAGAGCATCACTGTGTTGTGTTTTTTTTTGTCCCCCCACCCCACCTCCTGCAGTGCAGAGTGTGCACATGTTTCAGGTAAACAAACCGGGTGTGGGTATCAGTGCTGCAGGTTTAATCCTGAGACCTTTTCCACCAAATTCATTCATACATAGTCTAATAAAACAGCTAATGGTAATCAAGCATGCCTGATTATACAGTTGACCATCTATATTGTTTATTGTTAGACTTAAAAGAAACTTTATTATAGGAAAACATTTTGCCATTGATAGCAGTCTCTTTGTATAATCACTCTATTTGTAATTATGTCAAATCATGGTTTAATATTCATTTTGACTTATTTAATGAGTTGCTGTCAGCTCATTTAAGTTTCAACTTCTCCAGGGCATTGTTTGATGAAATGACACAGTTGGTGAATAATGGAAGATTAATTATTCCCTCTTTGTTTTTGACTGTAATCCTAATAGACTTTGAGAATCCTCAGTTTCCTGGCTGATTTGCTGAGACACAGCTGTCTGAACCAAACTAATCTACTGGTAATGGCTGTCAATAACAGTTATGCAAGGAATAAAGCTTTGTTTTTCTCCTTTCAGCAAATCCCGATGCCGAGTGAATGTGCTGTTCTCCTGTTGCTATAGTAATAGCGGACACTGCCCCCTATTTTAGACTTGTTTTCTGGTTGCTGTTGCCATGGGATTTGCATCTATCTCTCTCTCTCTCTTTCTCTCTCTCTCTCTTTCCCTCTCTCTCTATCCTCCATACCTGCTGTTTTCCTACCACCTCACCTCTGTTTTTGCACCCTCCTAGTCCCAACTGTTCCTCCATCTCATTTGCTGAGTTGCATCTCTGTGACTTCTTTATTTTGCCTAAACCAATAAGGCTTGTTTCCAGTTCTGCTGAATTTGCATATTGGCGGGACACTGATAGACTCTAATAGATTAGTCCAGTGGGCAGCACGTCTGTGTATTGAGTGAAAGTCGGAAACATCCAACTTGAATTGATTGTACATAATCACATTATACAGACTGTCTGCAGATGACTTGTTTTCACACAAAGGGAAAGAGAGTTCATCCACATAAAAACTCTGTGTCTGTCAGTAATACACTCTGTGCAGGACACTGATATATGCAAGTCCATCTGTGTTAATCTGAGTCATTTAAAGGGACAGACCCGTTACAGAGGAGCTATTCAGCAAAATGCCCACCATGTGTCATGTAACCATGAGAGCGGAGCTTTGAGAGATTTGTAGAAAGGCGACCTGATGCAATCTAGATAAATGTAGTTGTAATGGAGACCAGATTGAGATAGTAGTAGCTGGTGAAGTTGAAGGGTCTCCCAGGAAATCGCTGACTGCTCTCTCTGTCTCTATTAATTGGTCCACCGAGGGCTTCCTGTTTGCGCATTATAAGAGAAATCCAAGGTGCTGATGGTGACAGCACTGCTGCGTTTCCATTGTAGTCTCCTCTATTAAGTACAATTGCCTTTGTCGTTATTTAGGAAAAGGTGTACAAATGTGTTAATTGCACAGCAAAATACCTTTAATTTTCCCTCTTTATCTCATTTGCGCACTGTCTCAGAATATAATCTGGATCATCCAAATTGTTGCTAAAACAACATAGCCAAACTCAGGAAACTGTAAATTAAAAGGAAAGACGTTTAACATTTAATCAAACTGGAGTTCAGATGTATTTGAGATATTTATTATCATGTTCTGTAGCGAGTTAAAGCCATCCATCAGTTGACACCCAACTTCATTGTCTGAATATTGTGTATGAGCCGAGAAGTCAGAAAAGTCGATGCTGCATGCCAAGTGCACGTATGGCACGTTAGTAAGGGTTACACCATCATTTCATCATCATCTCACTCAGAATTTATTGTCCTCAACTTTTGCCCCTCTTTGAACATACGGTGAAAACATGGAATTCAGTTACAACTTGTGAATGGGAGCCTCTCAGAGGGGACGTGTGGGTGTTTTTGTGTGTGTCCAGCCTTCAAATCACTCTTATTTGTCCCTGTGTCCAGCATCGAGACAGTTAATCAAGCCCCCCCCCACCTCCCCCACAGAAAAAGTGACAAGCATAAATGTAATTTTCATTCATGAATGTTATCTAGGCGAACGTAATTTGCATTCAGCCATGACAGATCTGAAGCAGTCACACAGTCACAGGGTAATTTTTATTTACTATTCCTCAAGGACTTCATGGTAAATTAGAGGTGTTTGATGTAAAGGACTACGGTGTCTGTTTTGTCCTCCTTTGGGATGTCACAGCTTTTAGGAGATCACTCCTAACTAGCTTGAACTCCTGCAGGCACCTTGAATGAAGGCGTGCATGGCACACAAAGCTCAGCCTATACTGACCTGGCATGAAAAAAATACTAAACTATTTCACTTTAGTACCACCAAGTCATCCGTGGATGGAAAATTCAAAGTGGTGGAGGGGAAAAAAAACAGCTTATAATAGGGCAACAAATTTTTACTCCAACTTACTGTTCGTGCATCACAAAATCTTCTCTCTAAGCGAACAAGTCCCAAATGGTTGCTCAGTGTCATTCACAGCACTCAGCCTGTGTCACGCTGCCCCGCAGAGCCATTTAAACTCCAGAGGCTCAGCGTCTGTCACCCTTTGAGCTTAACACAGCCGATATCTATTCAGGCCATATGCTTTCTGCTCATAGCACACTGCACTTATATTATTCACTCATCAGAGCTCAACCTTACCATCACTGCAGTTTATTTCATATATGCGATGAACTTTAAATTCAAACTAAACATGACTTTTTTATTCTTCATGATCCATCATTTGATTAAACACTTTATTCGTGTGCAGTGCTTTTATTTAGGGTGACTTCATATTAATTCATCTGTAAATTTAATTCAAGACAACTGATTTTACAAAGAGGTCAAAGGTCGAGGCCATGGTGTCCCAACAATATTCCCCCTGTAACACACACATTTCTTTAACATATATTGTCTTTTAGTATTTTTTCTACCATTTGAGGAATAATCTATTATCTAAAAATCAGTGTGGTAGAAGTAGAACTGAACACATGCTGTGTGATACTAATTTTTACACTGCCCTGATATATCTGAAAGTACTTCAAATTCATGGCTGGTTCTTAATGGAATAAGAAAGAATAATATCCCACGCTGGGGGAGCAGCTGCAGTATTTACAATCTGTGTTTCTGTCAGCCCCATTAGGTCAGCACTGGTGCTTTTGCTTATTTTCCCCTCTGGATATTTTTCAGAAAGCATTGTTGCACTTGCCATGAAAACATGTTTCTCTCATTGTAACTTAATGATTTGTGTGTATCGTGCAGCTTATTTCGAATTGAGGACCGTCATTTTACGCCGCCTTCAAAGAGAGTGAAGACGATTTGTTCAAAGCGGTAAACATTAGGAGTGAAACTTCCCCTGCTGTATCAGATGCATTTAGTGAAAGCTTCTTTCATCTGCTCCATCTGAGTGAGCGAGTGTGTGTTTGTGTGTGTGTGTGTGTGTGTGTGTGTGGGCATGTTCGGGGTTGGGCAGGAGATATTTCTCTTTAATCTCCTAAATTGCACTGAACTCACATGTGGATATGAAAACTTATAAATTACAAATGTCGAACGCTGAAATCTTGGTGACGGACGTGCAAGTGAAAGCCTCTGACAGGTGGTGCTGCAGACTTAGGTTGGAGGGATATCTCCATTTCATCAGAGCGTTTGAGGTTGTTTTCAGACAAGGTTAACATCTCCCATTAATATTGACAAAATCATGCGAGACTTGCTAATTCACAGCTCAACTATCATATTTGTGCTCTGAAGGCCTGGGGGAAAAGGCCGGTCTGCGCTTGTGAAAGCGAAGTGGAAGATCACCCTCGGCTCATTAATATTTCACCAACAATAAGGCTGGGTGCCACTCATGTTCAATCACCACGGTAATGAGCTCACACTGCCCTCTTAAAGATCTGTTTATTATTCAGACAGGCGCAGCAGAGACTCAAAGATACTGAGTGGTAAGATGTGTGAAAATCTCTCCCAAGGTCAGAGTGAAACAAGTGGTGCGAACGCCGTCAGTGTCTGAGCTGGAAGTGAAAGACTTTCCCCTGCGTTGACTGACGGCGGGTGAAATGGGCGTTCATTTTAATAGATACCGCCAAACAAAACATGTTTTTCACTTCAAAACAGGGGAATTTAAAAATTATCCTTTCAAGTGCTGGATCTAATTGGTACCTGTCAGGGGCAAGGTGCGTTTCTGTGATTACCTACATGTCTGTTAAATATTCCAGTGATCCCTCAAATAAATTAATCACACAGCCCAGTCGTATATTATCAACCAGGGGTGTGAGCTCTGTGGAAATAGATTTTCACGGAGGAATTTGTACGTGAAGTTGTTTATGGGGACTTTCTGAGAGCGTCTTCTACATGAGAAGTTTTTTTTTTTTTTAACATGATTTCAAATTTCTTGATGTTGAATCATGCATGTTAAGACGCATGCAATTTCACTTCATGTGTGTTTTTAATTTTTTTTTATGCAGCCTACATAGTGTAGTCTGTATAATTAATTCGACTGTACCAGAGATACATGTGACTGCGATACTTTCTGCTCATTAGAGTTAACAGGCCAATTAACTAATTAAACCACCTGACTGTTCTTGTGTAAATAGAGGGGGGTCTTAAAGGAAACACCAATTGTGTTCTCTCATTTGAATGTGAATGCCAGCAGCTCATTAGGGCGGGCAAGATTATTTAAAGGAAGCCAGTAATTTGTTTGCCAGAACTACTAATTAAGGAAACTGTTTTGTCTTCAGTTTAGCCAGTTTGTCAGCAACAATCCAGTCAGGCAAACAATCAGCTGATGCTCCATATAATTTTTATTTATTAGATGTACATGGTAGTTGTACGATATCATAAAAGGACTATAATTTATTAATTTTGTTAAATGCTAATAAAAGCTTTTCTTTTACATATTTATGCTCAGTACACAATGCTGTATTATTTGAATATAAAGCCCTTTGAACAATACATAGTGATAGTGGTATTAACATTTGCATTGTAAAAATCTGACAGAACATTACATAAAGTATTTGGCACCAAGTAATGTTTAAGTGAATAAGTCACATTTGACTCCTAAAATGTTTAAGAATATTTGCAAATTTCTTAACTTTTTAGTGGTTTGAAATATCAAGAGAATCATTTTTTCATCTGAGAAAAGTTTACAAACTCAAAGTACAAATGTATCAAAAAGGAAAAAAAAAAAGGCATCGTTAGAGTGGCAGCGCTGCATGCATAGATCGGCTTCACAGGCGGAAACTGTTTGAGCTTAGGTGAAGTAAGTGTTCCCCCTGAAAATTATATTTTAATACATATTGGTGACAGAACGCGATCTAATTGTGAGAGCTCCCTTCATAGATCCATTGGCAGGTTACGCAATTTTCCTCTATTTTCCCTCTCAAGGCTGCTGAAAGATAAATACAACTTATAGATTCTTTCAAATGTCACCTCTGTCACAACCGAGCCCTCATTTGCTTGAAGGCATCAGGCTTTTTGGAGAGCTCCAGATAATTTGTCTCTTCAAATGTCCGTCCGTCACACACCATCAGACTTCTCGTCTTCTCTTCCCGCTCCGGCAGGGAGCAGCTCGGTCTGGCTCGCAGGTGTCTGGGTGCTCGCTCAGTCATCCTCCTGATCCTTCCCCCAGTGGTCCCTCAGCTCATGAACTGCGTGTAGCCCTCGGCACCCGTTACTATGACATCCATCCAGATCCTCATGGCCTCCGGGGAAGGCGCCACCATGTAGTAGAGGCGGTCGTGGGTTTTCACACAGAAGGTCAAAGACGGGTTTGGGCTCTGGAGAGTTACATGGAGGAAAGGGAGACTTTTTTAGACCAAGCTGCACCTGTTGCATCTTTTACCTCAGAGACGTTTTTCAAAACAACACAAAATAAAACTACAGTTAGGAACATAATTGGGTCAGAAAGTCTCTTTCAACCATTTTTTTCACAGCCTGCAACATCATGCACCACTGCAAGATGACAAATTAACAAAAAAACAACTTAATTCAGTCGGATATGGATCTTTCCCTGCCACTAAAAATAGCTCCTTTTTTTATGTAACACAGACACCCAATTTGGCAGCAGGATATTTTAATTATGTTTCAAGAGTTTAATTGCTGCTCACAAAAAGGCAAACTTCTGATAACACTTCCACAGTTAGCATGGACTTTGAGAGTCTGAAATGTAGCCTAAAATTACTGCCACTCTTTAAATAAAACAACAAACAAATGTTGTTAAAATAAAGTGAATTATTCTGAATTATTGAAAATGATAAAAAAATTCTTAAAGCAAGTTTAAGATCTCACCTGCCCAAAGTTATCCCACTATTTTTAGTGCTGAGTTTAAAAATGAGAAGCATCCGTGCAAAATGTTATAAAATCGCAGATGAAGCTCTGAACTGTGCGTAATAAAAAGAGAGCGTTGGTTACCTTGGTGGCACTGCGCAGGTGATCGTAGTAAACCTCCTCAATCGCCTGAAAGTAAATGAGCCCTTTCAGCTTGGTCTCGTGCTTGTCTGAGAGGAGAAAAAGAAAAAAGAAAAAAAAAAACATATTAAGATACATTACATTACGCCTTGTACTGATGCAAGACCTCTGTCAGCCCCAGCAGTAGACAGTACAATCAGCCGGCGATGTCAGGGAACATTTCATGTTTGTTTTTGGTCAAATAATAAGAGACAGTCTGATGTTAAACAAATATTAATAGCATTTCATTTTAGAATATTCTCTTTCAAAATATGTACACCTTCAATTTAAATTTACATTTGACCATGAAATAAACTTATAATAGTTAATGGTAATTAAAAAAGTAAGCTGTATACTTCTTTCTGCCCATAAAAGATCTGTTTAGAATGAAATGTGTCAGAAAAAGAAAAAACCTGTGCACATAAAAAAATGTGTTCAGTGTGGTGTAATGACATGTAGTCCTAAAGGACCCTGTCGAGTCCCTCCACAAATTCAGACAAATGAAGAATCAGTGGAAATAAAATTGAAAACTTTATCCAAAGAAAGATTAGATCGAATGTAACAGAATCATTTTAAAAACATCAGTGACTCAGTTTCTCTTCTAATGAAAATATGTGATTCACTTCTTTTAAAAGAACAAATGTTCCTCTACGTTTTCAATCAGAGCTGATGTGAATGAAAAAGACTCAATAAGCCTTAAAACTGCCTGTGGGTCGGAGCAATTCAGTGGTGAAAAGCAGATGCTTGCTTGTTGCTGTAGTTTAATTAGATTCATTGAAAGGGGAAATTCCTATTTTTCTTCATCTCTTTATTTGTTTCCACAAAAAAAACTGATCAGATCCTGCCATAAAAGTAGTTTAAAGAAACAGGGGAACAAATTTAGATAGAGATGACACAAAAACAGGAGAAAGGTGTCAACTCTCTTTTTTCCCAGCAACACATAACCCATGAATAGGTATGAGCAGTGCTGTGTCAGAGTAAAAGTTAATTAAAAGTACGAGTCTATTTCAAGCTATGCCTGAAGTCTTTACCATCCTATTAATTTGACTTGTTTTCTTCAGTCGCACTTTCTGGATTGTCTCTGTGGTTTTTTAGCCCTTTTCCCTGCTGGCAAGGCTCACTACTTGAGATCTTTTGTAAATCTTAAAAAGAAATGCCTCCCTTTTTGTGTCAGATTAGATCTTTCAGCTCAACATTTACCTTCAGGCAGGTCAGGCCTTTTGTCCGGTCCTTTGGATCACTGCTGCGTCTTTGCAGAGTATCTTAAAGCATTTTAAAGTCAGGGGTGTGATAGTTATTTTTCAGGGAAACCAGCGGATGAAGCTCACAGGACGCTGTCATTGGACTGATGGGTTTCTCCAGTTTGGGGCTAAACTGTAGGCATTTAAGTGTGAATGAGACTTTTCTCTAAGATCATTTTCTTCAAATAAAATCGGTTCAAAGAGTTTCTGGATTTCGCTCTTGTTCAAATAAACAGCCAGTCTTTTTGTCTCGTCCGTGCACACTTGAGTGCCCGGCTAAGAAACAAACATCCAGCAACAATTAAAGGCAATCTTTTGAAGTACGTCTGACACTTTCTCTTGCTTTCTTTTTTCCATAAGTCAAATCTGCTTAGTAATGAGATAAATGTTTTTGAAATGTGAGTTTCGTTTTATTAGTCACGAACAAGCCAGAAGCTAGCCTCCTCCCCAAGAAAAACACATCTAGAGAAAGTATTGCATCTTATTTCATCACCATCATCACCATCATCTTCGTCAGGAGTAAGGGGGTGAAAAGGCTAGGCAAGTGAGTGGAGAGAGAGAAGCAAAGAGAACGGGGGGCGACCGTAATGAAAATATCCCTGGATTCTATTTTGAACTTGATTGTAAAACGATGGACTCCAAAACACGCTCGTGAATTATTCAGAAAACTAACTGTTCTCATTTCAAATTCAGGGGACAGTCTGAAAGAAGTGAATTACAAACTGAGTTTGGTTATAACACACAAAAACAAGGCGGAAGAAACCACTTAGTGCAGCTTTAATTAGTGTTTGGTTCCAGATGACTAAACGCTAGCTGGGACAGAAGTCAGGTTTTATTGAAAAACGCAGCAAAGAAAGTGTACATCGCTCAGAAGAGCCTCAGCACTGCTGTCGGGTGAACTGAATAAATCAGGCCTGGGTCTGGTGCACAGCAAGGAACTTTTCCACACTAACTTATGAGTTTATGAATACTACATATGAGTGGGAGGTTATCTGAGCAAATTTTTGATCAAGACCTCAGAATAAACAAAGGCCACGACTTGAACTGAGCAAGAAATGCCGAGCTGAACTGAGCACAGACGGATCCTTTATAGAGAGTTCATATAAGAAAATAAAAAGTTCATATAAGTAAAGTTGTTGGTCCTTAATCCTGTGAAGCCCTGTTGTGTAGATGGCAATGAGTCATCTTTAACGGAGGATGTAAATTTAAGGCCTCAAATGTAGTTGTGGTATTTTTTGCATCTTTGTAGATTTTGAGGAGGATGAGGAAGTCTCAACATTTAAGACAAGATTTTTTTGGCAGATCTTACAAGGTGTCTGCGGCTCTAAATAAAGTCTAAAAAAAAGTTTGAAAAAACATACATACAAGAGGTCTCACAGGAGTGACCCCATGCTTAGGAAAGTCATTTCCAAACCTTTACTATCAGCGATAAAATATTACACAGTTATCTGCTGCCTAAAAAAGAAAAGAAATGGAAAGGGATCCTTGATGCAGCGGCTCTGATTCACAGGTTTTAACTGTAGGCCGTTTGCTTCTTGTTATCCTCCCTCTCTCCCCCGCCTTTCCTATCTCTCTCTAGCTGTCTCAAGAATAAAGACAGAATTGCCAAAAAGAAAAAAAAAGTGTGAACAGCCGAAGTAATTACTGCCCTGACACACAGCAGAGGATAGATATCTGGACAGTATGTACTATATGTGGTGTGTCCTCATATTTGTGCTTGTAAATGTTTCTGTACTAAACATAGGCCGTGACTGATGCTTAATGAGGAGATTATCTTGAACCCTTCTTATTAAATACTTTCATAACTGTAACTATTAATGGAGCTAGATCATTTAAGAGATATGGTTTCTGTATCTGTTGGTCACTTTTTTTATGTGACGCAATGCTGTTACTTTATAGGTGCATTGTCCAGGTGTAATTATCTGTTTTTTCCAACCTGATGAAGACCCTGTGAGGTTGAACCAGTCCTATTTTAAACAATATGCACAGCTTAAAAAATATCACTATTCTCCTCTTCATATTTAAGAGTGTCTGAAAAATGCTTTCTTCTCTGTGATCACTTTTTCCTCCTTCGAGAGCTCTTTAATGTTCCCTGAACTTACTGCACGTGAAACTGAGCGAGCGCTTGACCTTTTCATTTTTCTTTGTATTTTCAAATGTAGAACTTTAGTTAGTTTAAATGATAAATAGGTAAGACCAGATCGCAGGAAAGGTTCACTTTAAAAGTTCTCTAAATTGCAGATTACTGGTTTCCAGTACTCTTTAATGCTAGAATGAACACACTCGTATGTGAATATATCTTTATGACATTTGTGACTAATTTTATTTGTGTCTCTGTGACTGAATCATCTTGAATGCATGTAACAAATGATCTATAAACATTAAACAAATACGCCCTGATATCACAGGCATCACTGTATCCTCACCCACGTAATAAGAGAAGTTCCTCTTGAGGCGGTCAAAAACGAACCAGCGTTTCTTCCACGATTTGATCTTGCCACCCATCTTCACCAGGTGGCCCTTGCACATCTTCTCCGTGAGGATGACGAAGGGGCAAGTGTCTATGCTGTGGCCGGACGACTCCACGTGGGCACGCAGGTCAAACTCCTCCTTGCGGTTGGGTAGATAACGCGTCATTGGACGGGCCTGTGAGGAAAAACGTTTCGCGTTGCTTTAATGCTGCTGACCAAGTCGTGTGAGTACATAAAATATAGAAGAAATGAGGAGAACTGTTTTTAGCATGTTGGGGCAAATATCTCTGGATGCGTTTTTTCAAAGCTGTTAATTTAATTTCAGTAAATACAGTTAATGTTTTAACATTCAAAGTGTGACATTTATGTGATGCTGCCTAACACTGATATATTTATTTTTTTATTTTCCTGGATTTTAAAAAAGTTAAAGTCTTATTTTTTGTAACTCAAACCTGCTTTAAGTTTTTGTTTTAGTGGCAAAAGGTTGTAAACACAGCACTGAATTTGTTGGCAAACATTTGCGTATTTTAAAGTCCAGTTACAGAGCAACAGCAGCCTTTATCTGGAGGCGCAGCTCTGTCCACCTGATGAATGTGAGCCTAATATTAAGTTGACTTTTAGCTCTGCTTTGGCCTCCATCAACTCTTGAAGGACACATCTGGCTCTTTAGCTGCTACATGCTGTGCTTGCTGAGCAGGTATATTACAGGGCTTTTAGCTGATAATGGCTGCCAGCTGAAAACAACATTAATGAGAAAGCCAAAAAAGAAAAAAAACAACACAATGACCTAAAAGATGCTAAAATGCTAAAAAGGAAACTGCAGAGTTGAGTGATAACGATGGAAATGATCAATCACTCCCCTGTCACATCACACACACTTGACACACTGTTGCCATAAACATAACGACTTCAGCAGCTTTAGGTCGGAGTCTCCAGCAGAAGTGGAGTAAGGTGCATCTGTGTTTGATTTGAGCACATTTGTTTACTCGCAGTACTCCTACCACAGATAACTGCTAATTACATACACTCAGTCGGGATTACAGCTTTAATTATGTGTACAATGTCGTTTTTGCGCGCCCCCGTCCATTCTTCTCCCGCACGCTCTTCACCCTCCTCTCCTCTCCGTTCTCTCCCTTTTCTCTCCCTTTTCTCTCCCCTCGCTGGAAATCTTTGATCTTCCCATGCACCCAGCCTCCCTTTAGTGTCTCGCCTCTCATCCTCTCCCCCAAGTCTCCCATCCCCTCCCTCCCCCCTCTCCCCCCTCGCTTCTCTCTTCTTCCCGCCGCTGCTCTCCTCCCGCTGCTCCACTGACCTGGGAGAAGTGTTTCTCTCTCATCTTCACCTCCTCCTCCACCAGCCTCTGCCTGTGGGCCGTCTCATCCTGGAGCCTCCTCTCGGCCTCCTCTCGCCTCCTCCGCTCCTCCTCCAACATCTGCCGCCGAGCCTGCACCTCCCTCTCCTGGGAGCGTCGGGAGAGGAGACAGAGGAACAGATGGGGAGAGAAGAGAGGGGGGAAAATAACAGAGGGAAAAGAGAGACGGGGACAATATGTAAATGGTAGGCAAATATTGCAATACAAAGTGAACGACTGTCAGAGGAGGCACAGGAGAATTCAGGTCCCAATCGAGGGTTTTGTAAAATATTTCCCTTAAGTCTGTATATAGAAGGGTAAGCTTTGCTGATGTAAAATGATCCTTTGCAGCTTTCAGACACTTACATACAGGTGTGCTTTGTTTCAACATGTAGAAGTAATACAAAGGTAAACAAACTACTTATGACTTCATTTCACCACTTCCTGAGCTGAGGGATCACTTTGAGAAAGACGTACCGAGTTTTTTATCTGTTAAACAGGAGAAACCCCAACTCCTGCGATAATTCAAAGTTATTGTTCTTCCACTTTCTGGGGAAATGTTACGTTTGGTGATGATATGATCACATCATGTTATTGTTTTATAAAACTAGTCATTTCAAACAAATAAAACTGGGTTATTAAATTGTATTTTTTTATTACACCTGTAAGGAGTAGTTTTTAATGGTAAAATGCATAACAGTGGAAAAGACTAAAGTTTATTACAATGAACTTGATTTGCATATGTGATGTACTGTATTGATGTGGTTTTATCCTTATTATCTATCTCAAAATGTGTAATCGTAAATGTGTAATCTATTCTGATAGGAAACATCATTACCTTTGAGAAGGTGGATTCATTTCATGCTCACTACTGACAACAGCTTTAATGTGTTGGTTAGTGCAGCATTTGCAATGGCAGAGGTGAGGTGATGACTTAAGGTCTGCCAGCTGAAACAAAGACTGCAGCCAATTCTTGTTTCCATTATAGATTATTCAGCCAATTAAAGTACACTATAATAGTTTTATTTATAAAATAGTAAAAACAAACAAAAAAAAAAAAAACCTGTTATGATATCCTACAGCTAATGAAGATGAATTTACATTGTTTTATTTGACTAACACCCTGAAATAACCAGTTTACCATCATATAAGACAAAGAGAAGCAGCAAATCTTCACATTTGGAAAGTTGGAACTATTACATTTTTTGGTATTTTTGCATATAAAATAACAATGGCATGATTATCAGAAGATGGCTGAATCATTTTTACTGTTAATCAGTTAATCACTGCAGCTTCAGCTGAAACCTTAAATGAACTTGGAGCATACAAAGTGTAGGAAGTGATGGTAACTTCACATCAAAACTCTGCAGCACTGAAGTCAGGAACTCACTCGGTTCTCGATGAGCCTGGCTTTCTCCTGCTGTGCCTCCTTCAACATCTTCTCCATCTCGTCTATCCTCTGGGCCTCTAACCCACAGGCACTACAACACACAGAGGGAGGTAGTGTCTGATGACACGGCTGCGACAAGGCTCAGGGATGAAAAAAGTAAACAGACATGCCTGGAAACCAAACACTGGGAGCAGTAGGGGATGAAGACAAAGGTTTCCTCATGGAGAGCAGTAACTGGAGTCTTTGAACTCCCAACTTCATGAAACACTGGAAACTTGAAGGGGTTGGCATGGCAACAGCCAGTGTATTCGCAGTCCCGGGAGCAGACATGTAACAAAACATGTTGTCACAGGAACAAAGCGCAGTGACCCTTCTCCTGGGAGACGGGGCAGACTTGAGTGTTCCCATGGAAACAGAGCCAATTGCTCATTTTCCAGTCTCTCACCTTTCTGGGGTACAGGCGGAGTTGCCGGTGGAGACGCTGGTCTCCATGCTGTCTGAGCTCTCCAGGCTCAGGGTGTCGTACGCTTGGCTGCCACTTGGTGGCAACTGATGATGGAGGATGGAGTGATGGACTGTGGGAGACTGATCTGTGCAGAGAGGGCAGAGACAGCTGTCACAGACTTACAGTGCCCTCTACTGATTGAGCCAAGTCATTGCTTATATTTGATTATAATCAAATCAGAGCATGTTAAAGGAAGTGGACCTGATACTATTCCCACAGATTTTAAAGAATAAGAGGCTATAGTCTTGCTCCATGTCCCAGAGTAAATGACCACAGCTCTCCTCCAAATAATTTTATCCATCTAGAAATGATGAGTTCATATCGGGTGAAGCCGTCCAGCGTACCTTTGCTCTGCAGAGCCAACTGCCTCCTGGAGTCCATGTCTAACGGGTTTGACATCTCTCTCAGATTTAACTGTAACCCCTGGAAAATATATGCATATAATGCAATGCAAAGAGCTTAACATAATCATAATATTAATTAAACAAAAACAAAAATAAAGTCAAATAGAATCAAAACAGCAAGACAAACAACCATCAGTTGATGAACAGATTAAGAGCCCCAAAGAGCTTCAGGAAGACCATCTCAGAGTTTTAGGTGTAAATAACAAAAGCTGACTCTCCGTACTCCATGAATTTATTAAAGTAATGTGGGCTGTCCGTCTGTTCTTTTGTCAGAACTTGTCTCGCTGTGTTCTGTATGAGCTATAATTGACCAATAGCTTTCTTTAATACACCAAACAGAAGAGCATTAAAATAGTCCAGCCTGGCAGAGATAAAGGTTTGTGGGAGATAAATCTGACTCTGGCAGTATTCCTCAAATGACAGAAGGACACGTTGTTTTTACAATCCCCACATGGTAAACTGATGTGCTCACCTTGGTGGATGCATTTTTCTCATGAGCAACACCACTGGAGTGTGGCAGGGCCGCAGCACCGCATGACGCCACCTGTCCTACCTCACCATCTGATTTGGACTTCAGCAGCTGAGCGAGATAAAACAGGACACTTCATTTTTTGTTCTCATTTCAGGAGCAAGTGGATATGGTTTTGAATTTGATTTTAGTTTCTGGTTTTTGACCCAAGCATTGTACTTCAGTACAGAGTTTGAGTTACTTCCCAATTCCTGCTTTACTTTATACTTCTACTCAACAACTATGACAACATTAGTTACTGATTACTTTGAAGATTCAGACTAATAATAAAACAGACAGAGGATGGTGATAGTAATGATGATGTGATATACATTGTTCTGAAACTGGCCAGGCCAACTCTTTCATACTTTTTTGATTGCATGCCTTTTCTTTGGAACATAGTATTTCTACACTCTGAAATTGCTGTTTTTAATTAGGAAAAGATCTCTTATTCTAACATTTTAACTCATGTAAACAAATGAACTGGATTGTTTCTTAAGTAGCCTTGTATCTCGGCCCTCAGACAGCACGTTACACTGCTTCTTATCCAGCTCACAGTGTTTTTTTTTTTTTTTACAAGAAGTTGGACCAGACTTTACTTTAAGCCTGCCGGATCCCAACTGAAGATTAGACTGATATCAGCAACTCTAATGGACAAATCGCAGCAATGTTCCTCATTAAGCTTCAGATGCTGTGTTACAAGTTTTTTTGGCAGCAGGAAAAGTTCACAGCCCTGTTTGCCCACTAGAGGGCCTCCTAGTCATAAAAATATGGAAAGCTGCAGGACTAATTAAACCAGCTAAAGTCATGGGATCCAGACAAAGTTTTGGCAGTGTATCTAGCCTGCTGCATGATGCCCTTTAGGAAGACTTCAACACCCTAAAAGCTGACTACCAGGAGAGCAGCTCGAGCTAGAGAGTGGAGACTTTACCTGCCCCTGTCTGCGTGCGGAGAAAGACTTTGCAGGCAGCGGTGGAGGACATAACTGAGGCTCTCCGGCAGCCATGATGTCCTGGTACCAGCGCTCGAGGTTAAGAGGAGACAGGGCATTCCTGCTCAGCTCGGGCTGGCTCTGAGGTGACGAGAAGCATCCAGCCAAAAGAGAGGGGAGTGCAAGTGCAGCATCAGCATCAGTGACAAGAGCATGAAGCAGGAGGAAAACATAAACATGGGACAGTCGTTCGCTGGATGGATGCACCAGTTAGGGCAGAGTAACAAACCTGTGCAGAGAGAAAGGCGGAGGGACTGTATGTGGTTGAGTGGCACGAGAAGGTGGATTCAGAGGAGGCGAGTTGGAATGATGGAATAGAGGAGGAGGAGGAGGAGGAGGGATCAAGTCTCTGCATCCCAAAGATCTGGCTTAACTGACTGACTGTGATGTATTCCTTCACACCACGCAGACAACCAGTCAGTGACAGATACACACAGAAACAACACACACACACACACACATACATTCACAGAGCAGAAGAAGAGAAGAAAGTGGAGAAGAGCGTCAAGAATTTGCACCTACACGACAAGTATTCGCTGCCAGTGTGTTTACAAGTCCAAGTCAGACATAGAGACATATCAGAGAGCAGGCAGGGTGTCTACCTCACATGGCAGAGCCGGAGCTACAGCGAGGGAGAGGCAGTGGAGAGCAGCGGGAGAAGAAGAGTGAGGCTGCATTGAAGCATTTCCATACATCTTATAGACATCAGAGAGCCTGAGGTACTCCTGCATCAACAGCCAGAAACGCAGGGTTAAGAAGGCTGAAGACGGCGACAGTTAGCCTTTAGAAAAGTCATGCAAGGATGCACAAATCAAACAGATGGAGATCACAACTCTCTGGTCTCTATTTTTTCAATGAACACCGAAGTCAGTAACTTTATAACAAGGTCATCTTACAAGTTTCTTTTGTTTTGGTTGCCTAAAATGCATCAGTTCTAGATTGCACAACCATACAATTTGCATAATTTACAAGCCTCAAACTAACACAATATATAAAGAAAAGCTAACTTGATCTATCAACATACACACTGCAAGCTTTCTGTTGTTTGTCAGTATTTGCTTACACACCCACATGCCTGTTTTTTTATTGTAGAACTGCAGCACAGACTTTTATGGTTTGTTAGGTTTTGTTACAAAAATGGGGTTTGCTGGTTTGTTGAGATTTACCTCTTGTAGCCTAACAGGACAGAGCTCAGGGGAAGGGATGTGAGAGGAGGAGAAGGAGGCGGAGGACGGACAGGGGCTATGAGTGGGACCGTCCACATGAGCAAGGTCCGTTTCGCTTATGTGAAGTAATTCCTGTTTCAAAAGTTCATCTAAATTTAAAACAAAATCCACTTGGAAAGAAAGTTGTTTTTTTTCCCAGAACTTCTGTTCCAGCTTAGTAACCACAGACAGTCGTGACATGATGTCTCACTCGTTCCCACTCACCTCTTTCATGCTGCTGTTGGGCTTTGGGAAGTTTCTCCCTCCTGTCAAGGCGTGGTACCTCTTCTCCACAGCACACAACCTGTCTTGCTCCTAAAAGACAGAAACAGAATGGACATGCTTGCATGCATTTGGAATTATGCCTGCTGTATGGAGAGTTTATTAAAAGCGAAAGGTGAACCTTGTGTAGCAGCTGCAGAGTCACCGTCCTGTCTTTAACCATCCTCTCACAGTCTAAAGCTGCCTGTAACCCCAACTGCTTCACCTGAGCCTCCAGAGCGCCCATCCTCTCCTGTGGATCAACATGCCCAGTTTCTTGGTATCACACTAATATATCATTGCAAGTGATCATATTTCACACACACAAATATGTTTTTTTTTTGTTTGTTTTCTGCTGTGCACATATACTCACCTTCCTCCTGGCCACACTGCAGTGATACTCGGCCCGCTCTTGGAGGAGCTGCGAGCTCTGAGTCTCCTTCTTCTCCTCTAGACTGCTCTCCTCCTCCAGCTGGCAAAACTCCAGCTCCTCAAACTGCTTGGTCCCAGACTCCAGAGTTTCAGCTTTCTGTCCACATACAGGCATGTGTACATGCAGGTTATTCACACTGTTCACATTGATCAAACAGGGGTAACACAGGATGAGGCTGGAAATATTCTATATTTTTTTATTATTCACAAAATCCCAAACCAACAATGATTAACTAGAACTGTCTGCGTATCCAAAGCTTGATACAGCTTCCCTCAGGTGACATGAAATCAAATATTTGTGACCTGTTTTTAAAGATTTACTTCTTCAGAAGCTGATAGGCCCACAGACATACTGGAGAGATGCACTGAGAAATGGACTGTCACATTGTTGGTTTTGGCATCTTCATGGGATTTGTTCACCATAAGAAAAAATAGACACCAGCCATATCCTTTAATGTCTACGATGAAGTAGTCCAAATTTCATACCATAAAATCTGACAGTGCTCGGCCAGTAACATACATTAAGTGTACGTGTGTGACTTGGATAATTTATGGCAAAACTTTCATGCAAACTTTTAGAGCAAAACTGTTAATGGCATTATTAATGATTTCAAAAGGCATTTGACATTTCAAGCAGAATGAGGGAGGAGCAGCAGAGGTTAAGCAGCAGTCTGAGATGGCTGCTGGAGTAGCAGAAGCGTTGTTTACTGTGAAGGTCACACTTACAAATGGCACTGACATGATAAACCTTGTTTGATCAGATGATGAAGGGCGACAGCAGAAAAAGAGGAAATGCACAGTCCGCAGATTTATGAGTGCTTCAAAACAGAGTCAGTGTTACATCTGAGGCCGTTTCTGTGCAGATCATACAGTACTGTGGTATTTGGTATATTATAACTCACTGTTGCCAGCCAGTGGGCTGCGTGAGAACACTGACCCTGCTGAGCTGCTCCTGTAACTGTTCCCTTAGAGACAAGGGGCACTTATCAAACTGCCTCTTCAGCTCATTGTACTCATTCCTCTGCTTTTCCAGGACCTTCCGCTCAGCCGACACATTAGCCCTCCCCTAAAAACACATGGAAAAACACACACGTACAATCGGGTCCGCAATCACACACACATACACGCACAGACACACACACACACCACCCCAGGGAGAAACAAAAAAAAAATCACAGACAACTCAAATCCATGCAGCCGAGCTTCAGCGCCTTTAAGTTAGAGTATTAGAGGACTGAAGCAGAGGTTAGCTTGACAGGAGTGTTAGGGGCTTCACACATGTTAAAATGGGAAAAAAAAATAAAGAGGGTTAGGGTCTGAGTCAGCATTTTAGCATTTTTCACGTCCGCTGAAAAGCCAACGCATGGAAGAAGATTTCAGCTGTATTTTTCTTTTAAACACTGCCGGACAATTCAGAGAGGAGACAGCTTGTGCTTCATGATTTAGAACAGACGGCTCACAATAAGCAGTGCAGGTCAGCTGACATTGAGAAAAGGGGTCTACAGATACTGTACATCTAGACTGTTTACACACAGGAAGGAGTGAGTTTTCACATGTTCAAACACAGATGTTGAAGAACATGTCCAACATTCACGTGCACTGGCCTTGAGCAAAACTGACAGTAGTTAATGTATGACACTGTTTTGTCCCGGATGCCCACCTTGTCCTTCTCTTTCTGGGTGGCCTTGTCCAGCTGGCTGAGTTTGAGCTGCAGCTGAGAGATGATTTCATTTTCAGCCTCCACCTGCTCCTGCTCAGCCCGCCTCTCCGCCTGCAGCAGGGCTTGCTCCATCTCCACCTGCAGACGAACATGGAGTCAGAGTCTTCAAACCACCAAGTGCTATCCGGCTAAAATAAACACTTACAGCAGACCATATTTCATCAACAGTGTGTCTGACTCTGTGTTCACCTCCTGTTTGGTCTCTTGTAGCTGCTGCTCCAGTTCACTGACTCTGCACTTTAAGTCATCAACCCTGGCCAAGATCCTGGTCCTCTCCTCCTCCAGGTAGACCTGCTCCTGACCGGCCAACAGCTCCTCGCACTGAAGGCAGATTTACATATTAAAAAAAAAAACTTAGAAAGAAAAACACATTTGACATAATCAAACCCTTTTCTTTATCACCTCTTGGTGTGTGCTCTCTGTGCTGCTCGACTCCTCTCTCTGGTTCTCCTCATCGTTCTCTCTTCCCCTCACAGGTCTATCTGCTCCCTGGAGGGACGTCCCCCCTGCCGTGTCTGAGCAGGTCCCTCTGGTACCCCCCAGCAGCCCGCTCCTCACCACCTCGGCCAGCTCCACAGCGCTGTCCTCGTGATTATAGTCCGCGCACAGATTGAGGATGGTCTCCAGCCTCTGTCGCTCCTGCAGAAGAGATGTGAGACATGTCCGTCCTACATTACACATCGTGCTGCAGATTAACCTCAAGTGTCCTTGTCTGACATTGTCCCATTTCGGCAGCTGTCCCTCAGCCAGTGGCACGGGACAACTGTAACCTGATAGTGGGGAGGGTGGGTGGGGACGAAGCTGATGTGGTTTCTCTCTCAGGAGGGGGTCCAGAGTAAAACTTGTCAGAGCTGGAGTTGCTAATAAAACAGAAACTGACAAACTGTGATAATTGCAAGAAGACTAAACATGGCCAGTTTTATCTCGCACCACAATTGAGTTGTTATTTGGTCTTTGCTTCCTGTTCACAGCTGCTTTAAATGTTGCTCTTTTTTTAGACCCTTCTTTTCCCCATTGTGTTGTGTATTTGTTTGATTTGCCACATGATTTTAGCTTGTGGTCAGTCTGCCGTCTCTCATCGCTCCAAACAATGAGACGCTTGCTTTAAACTACAAAAATAACAAAAAGGAGGAATTGTCATTTCCACAACCACCAGCCTGCTTTTGTCTGGTATTTGAATTATTTTGGCAGTCAAAATAATTACACCAACCCTGTCATAAGCACTGACTCTTACTGCAAGATTTATACTTCAGTTGTTTAAGCTGTTTGCCAAGTTCATTTTCTGATGAAAATCAGAGACACCATCAAAAGTCAAATCATATATAAATGATCTTCGCGGCTTCAAGTAAAATACAGATGAAATGATAGAAATATAAAGCTGTAATCAACCAGACATTTTAATTCAATAGATTGTAAGTTCAAAATTGCTGCCTTCTTCTCAAAAGTTATATGAGAGGGTCCATACCACTCTCATGTTTGCATGTTAAATTTGAGACACAGGTAAATTTAGCTTAGCTTACCACAAAGACAGGAAGCAGGGGGAAATAGCTAAACTGGCTCCATATGAAGGTAAGATGATCTGTCTACTCGTACCTCTAAAGGTCACGTATCAACATGTTTTATCTGGCAGGTTTTGAAACAGACTAATGAGACGTTGTGGCATCCACGTTCTTCTCGAGCTCTTGGCAAGAAAACAAATGACTCCAGTTGTCCAGTCGAGATTCTTTATGCTCTCTGGAATGTATTTCCCAAAATGTTATCATAGAAATCCCCTCACTTAACTAGTACCTCCAAAAAAAGAGAAATATTTGTACTTTCAGCAGTTTGGCCTCTTCCCAGTGGAGTTGATGCTAAAATTAACTTTTCTATTATACCTCTTCCTCTCTAGCTATGCCCTTTAATTTTGCTGGAAGGTAAAGGGCAGCATGGCACTTTAAAGTGCAGCACTGTCCATGTGTGTACATTGGCTTCAATAAAGTGAAATAAAAAAAACCCTGCATAACTGTGCCAACTATGCCAAGAGAGCAGTGTCCCAAATATAGGACATTCATTTCACTGAGAGGAAATCCTCCCTTTGTGTCTCTCATCTATAGGTCTACAGTTTTATCCTTTCTTTGTGCGTCTTTAAAAGCTACAATACCAGCAGATGAAGAACCTGATACAGGACTTCAGACCCAGTTCATCACAGCAGATTTGTCATTAAATGTATTCAGTTTTTACACAGCTGCAACAGAAATAACAGGAAGGTGCCCTGACTCGATGGATTGACTAATATGGACTAAATGGACTAATACTGCAGTGTTATGTCTCTTTCTCTCTCTCTCTCTCTCTCTCTCTCTCTCTCTCTCTCTCTCTCTCT
>JBAJHX010000067.1:8970889-8985495 GCA_037176925.1 Amniataba percoides
CCGATCTTATATATATATCCATCCATCCATCCATCCATCCACATCCATATTGAACACAGCACTATAAATGCCTACAAAATTGGAAATGGCTTGCCATCAGCACACACTGGATGACTCAACACGAGGGCAGAGTCGCTGAGACACAAACATGCACATACTGTATCCAACCTCAGTCCCTCCCACTGAGACGCATGTTGTCAGTAACTCTCTTATTTGTTACCAGAAACCTTTTGGTGCCTGAAATAGTCTGTGGACAGGGAGGGCTGGGAATTGCACCCCACTCCACACCCCCCCACCCTTCCCCACATCCCCCTATGGTCCCCTCAGCTGTCAGAGGCAGGCTGGTGTGGGGGCAAAAGAATGGCGGGGAAGGGGATGGTGGGTGTGGACTGAGGATGGCTAACAAGCATGCAGTCAAAGATCTGGTGTTGGTTTGAATAAGAAAGAGCCTTCAGTCAAGCAAAAGGGTGCTCTGAAAGTGAAACCTGCCCGTCTGTTTGATAAATATAGTGTTGAGCAATGAACAGCCACGCCCTCCGCTCTGGACCTTAAGACATGTGGAAGAATGTTCACCCCGTGTTAGTCGGGCCACATGGGCTCAACGGTGCCAGTAACGCTCTGGGGAGATGAGCTAGTGGCTCTGTGCCAGGAGATTTAGACAAGATATCTGAATGCAGACATGCTGTCTGCCATGCCAGCAGTCTCAGCGCCTTCTCCACTTAACTTTATTCATGGTCTTTGAAATCATGGCCATCATCATCGGCCATCCTTTGTAGTATTTAATGCTGTGTGGTGAAGCCAAAAGTACTTTTTCAAAACATAATTAATATGCTTTTATATTACAATGGGAATAGTTTGAGAGATACCACCCTCATGCCTGTCTGCTGAATATGAAGCTCCAGCCAGGAGCTGATTATCTTATCTTAGCATTAAGAAAACGTAAGCTGGGTCTATCCAAAGGTAAAACTAAACTGTCAATCAGCTCCTTTAAAGCCCACTAATTAACATGTTGTTTGTTTAATCTCTGTATAAATGAGAAAGGTCACACTTAAATATCAAGCTAAAGGAGACACGGATAGTTTAACACAAGGACAAGAAAAGAAAACTTTTCATTCCTGCACTTCTTTACAGATGAAACACATTTGTGAGTTTTAGAGGAACTAGCAGGGGATTTCCTGTTTGTTTGTTTCTCCTGCTTTCTGCTCTCCAACCAGCTGTTAAATAGAACTGCACATTGAGCAGGTTATATTCACTGACATATTTCTGTAACACAGCTAAAAGAGAGTCAACACTGGACTTAAATTCATCAGGTCACTATCAACACAACTCCTATGTCAGCTGGATATTTGCTAAAACATGTTTACAAAGATGTTTCATTTTACACGCCTGGTTACAGCTGTGGCTCTGTACCCGTGAGAGCTCGTTTTGATGTTTTTATCATGACAGGACAAAATTGATTATTACAGAATCAAAGTATATACAGTTCCAGCCCGCACGCGGGGTATAGAATAAACAAACTGTCAAACAGAGCAAAACAGAGCAGCAAATGTTTTCTTCATGACTTCCTGAGCATAATTCACATTGGAATCCAGATTCAGACTGAAACCTTTAAATGCTTTTCCACCCTCATATCTACTTAAAGCACTCATCACCTACCAGTTTCTCCATTTCCTGCTCCCGCAGTCGCTCCTCTCTCTGCCAGCGGTGGTACTCCAATAGCTCGTCCTCATTGTCACTGATCTCAGAGATGCTGTTTTTGCGCTCTCTGGTATAAGGTTTTGTCAGACCCTGTTCTTTGTTGGAAGGTCCGGTCATGGAGGTCTTTCTTTGGCTACGTGGGCTAGCGATAGGAGACGACGCAGACAAAGAGCACAAACCTGACATGATGGTGCTTCCTGGGCCAGATCTTAACTGCCTGCCTCCAGGCTCCTTCTCCAGTCCGGAGAGAGCTGCTGGACTCTGGGCGTACAGTGCCCTCATGGCTTCTGCTTTTGAATGAGCTGAGAGTTTGCGGGGGCCCTGGGGGCTGTCGGGAACGGGTTTAGCCGCGAAGCCCTGTGAGGTAAAGGAGGAAGCCGAGCCCTGCGATCCCAGCACGCCTTTGCGGGACATGTAAGGGCTGAGAGGAGGAAGCTCTCTCAGGCTTGTGGACCCAGTAGGCTCTGGAGTCCTGAGCCTTTGGGGGACATCTACAGGAGAGGGGGGCTGATCTCGCATGGGACTGGGGGATCTTTTCTGTAGGGAAGCGCCTCTTACTCGGGGACTGGATGGGGCTGTCGGGGAAAATTTGACCGAGGTGGGTTTGTGACTCAGGCTAGAGTTTTCTGTGCCCTGCACCAACCCCCGGTTCGGCAGCGTGGAGCTGGACGTGGCCTCTGCTCTCAGGTTCCTACAAAGCTTTGGACTCTCCTGGGCCCTCTGACCACCACCAGCACCGCTCGGGGCCACAGAGAGTGAAGTCCGTGGATGGGGGACAGGAGTGTGGTTGGTATAAGCGGACCGGGCGGGCACCGGAGGGGTTTTGCTGCCCAGGTTGTGGCACAGAAAGCTGCTGCTGTTTTCATAAATTGCATCCTCCTTTGTGGAGCCATTTCTCCCATTCTGCATGTTCAGAGGGGAGGGCTGATGAGCAGGCTGTTTGCTGGGTCCTGACGATGACGAGGCCTTCAGCACCAAGGAGTCCTGCAGGTTCTTTGCTATGTTGTTGGTTTTAGAGTCGCCATTGCTTGAAAAAGACTGATGGTTTCCATTCTGGACAGTGCGGGAGTCTGTGAAGGGAGACAAAAAACACTTGTGCATGAGCGTTGCTGTTGGGTAAAGGAAGACAGTTGAAGAGACAGTTGTAAAAACACACATACACAAACACAGTCGGAGGCATCTGTCATGTGTCACCTTTGTCCTATTGACATCCAGCACACCTCAGGTCAGTGTTGTCAAACAAAGGGCGTCATCCATAAAAGGAACAGCACACATGCCTGAACACGCATACACACGGCGTCTCTGTGGCCCAGTCGAATAGTGATAAATGTCTCGGGGCCCGTGTTCTCCTGTATGTGCAGTGAGGATGTTGTGCTCCTCTGTAGTGTTGTAATCCTACAGGGATCTGGGGCTGCTAAATATAAAAGCTGCAGCCGTGTACCTCATTCAGAGCTGATGAAATCAGGGCCTGGTCAGGAAAGAGTGGGCCATACACACTGGGCAGGGTGTGGCAGCTCTTACTGTACTGTACAGGCGCTGTCAGCCAAACCAATAAGGTCAGAGGAGAATGGTTTCTAAATATCACCGACAGCAAAAGGCAGCAGTCGCAGCGAGCCAGGGATCAGAGGAACATAACATCATCCAAGTGTAACTGTAACAGGAGAGACTACAACAATATGTCACAATGGGGTCACACTTCGAGCGAAAACTACAGATTTAAATGAACTAGATCACAATGTAGGCCACAGATAATTAGTCCTGAACCAGCTATTTCTGCATCCCGTCAAGGATAATGACCAATATTTCTTCAAGATCAACTGAGCAGGAGATGTAAAATTAAAAGACCTGGTAAACTCAAACTTGGGAATAACAAATACAAATGTATCATCTAAAATGAAAATGTGAGTTCTTTTCAAAATGTCAACATTTCCTTAACTTGTATCATGTTTACTGCCCAGCATCTCAGTCACCATCTTTTAGGACTTAGGTCCTAAATTTTGAACAGTGTAAAAAAACTAATAATGCATTTTGTTAACAATATGTCATCCCACCAAGAAGCCAATGTGTCCTTTGCAACAGATCCTGGTTCAGCTTTAACAGGAACATGTGAAGTTTTACACTACAATAGTAGGAACCCAACTGTGACTAATATTTTTCTAATAGCTCAAAGCATTTGCTCTGCCCGGTATGACCACTTATTTCAGTCTCCCTGATAAGTTATTATTACTAACTGAACCCACACAGTGTTGTACACTAATCAGAGCAGGGTCTTTACCAGTCAGCTGAGCTCTCGTGGTGGTCGGTCCTTGGCTCCCTCCAGGCAGCATGCTCTTCATCCGCAGGGCCTCCTCTGGATGGTTGAAGCGGAAAAAGGCAGACTGACCAAAACACAGCATGCACCCTAGACACAGAGGACAGAGCAGAAATCTGTCAGTGATGGTAATCATCTCCTGACTGGGAAATATTAACACCACCACTCTTCTTCTTCTTTCCTTTAGCTGGTTTACATGAACTAACAAGTTTAACTCACGTGGAATTAACCAGTTAGTGAAATCAGCTCCTTCGTCTGTGCCTGCATTTCCAGTGACTGATATATTCCCTGAGACACACACTGACGTTTTGTTTCCAGTGATGGACACTCCACAGGGATTTAATATTTACTTCATCCTTCACAGTAAAGTCAGAGGTTGACTTGGCTCCAACATTGTTCTTAGGCTGTTATATAATTGAGGCTGTTTCCTCCATTCCCAAGTTGTTTTTTTCAGGATTTCATGACAGTCCTTTGAATGAAGTGAAGCCTGAAGTATTCCTGTTCAGCAGCTGCTGCCTCCACACTCACCGGCTGATCACCCGGCTTCAAATGACATTCTGGTGTAGCTGCTGGCTCAGATCCCATGGAGGGGGGACTGAGGGGGGGGCGGGACTGTTGTGCCTTTTTTGTGGCAAGTATGTATGTTACTGGAAGGACATGGGACTGTTTTGTTTTTTATGAAGCTAGACAGTGTTATTAAGCATAAACAGTCAGCTGCTAATTAGTGCAAAATAAAAGGAAACCTGAGGCAGATGGGATTTTCATTAGTTGAAAATGGTAGTTGCTGAGAAACTTTACATAAAACTACAAATATTAACCTCATGGTGACACAGGGTGAAAAGTCAAATGGATTCAGTGTTTAAATCTGAATCAAAGTAGCAGACCGATGAACTGCTACCACAGCCATCTTCAGAGCTGCACTGCATAGCAAATGCAAACTTTGACTTTTTAACCTCTTCCAATGGACACAATATGCACAGTACTGTCATACTCAATCATTTGTAACCATCTGGCAAATGTCATAAAAGTTATGTAAATCATCCGCCATATGATGCAGTAAAGAACACCCCAATCATATCATGTAATCATTTGAGCCTGCGAAGGTACTACCTTGTGTGAGGCGATAGGGTTTGGTGATGGGAAGGCCATCTACAGAGCACTGGCTTCCACATGGGTACAAGGTGATGCTGCCTGCTTGGTTTTCAATGTAGCAGTGCTGAGCTGCGATGCCGGGGCCCTGCAGAGAGATATCAGTGGCCCCACTGCCCAGCGTGGTCCTCCCTGCAACGACAGAAAACATTTTCTCAGCGTCATTTACGGGAGGTCCATGTGGGCCTGTGAAGTCTTCTCAGGTTTCAGTTTAGAGGCAGAGGCGACGGGGGTCATCTAGAGGTCAAGGTCACATGGCTGAACATTGCTCAACAGGTGTCAGTCTCAAGAGATGTGCTTAGCCTTGCAGATGAAAGGTATCTTGTCAGAGGCAATTAATATAACTATCTACTATTTACTGTGTTATAATTTGAGTATATGTTATATTTCTATTGCTGTCTAGGCGCAAGATATTTAATCCACCATGCACCATTTATTTCGTTTGTGATAGCACTGACGAGCACATAGAAAATCCCAGAGGGTTTTTCTCTTGGGTGCTACCGTCACACCCTCTCCTCCTCTGTGGTGTCTAGGCTCACTGCATGATAAATGGTGCAAGAAAATAGCAGACAAGTGTGTTATTGTGACTGTGCCACAGTATGAGTACAACAGGATAGTTAGAACGTAATGTGTCATCAGATTTTGTGAATTAGAAGTTGTACTGCTTACTCACTTAAGAACAACTGGCTGATTTGGAATAATAGTTGTATCTACATTTGCAAACAATGACATTACAGATCCTATAGTCACTACAGAGACATCTGAGCTCACTCAAACTGTAGTTTTAAAAACATGTTGAGTTTCCTGATGTTATTCGCATAGACGCCTGAACAAATTAAAGTTGCAGCATGTTACAGACAGATTGTATATTTATCAAGGAGTCAACCAGACTCCAAAGGTCCCATGTTACCAGCGCAATGTATTTTTATATTTTAATGAAATCAACACTGTTTAATGCCTACAAACATAGACAGACACAAACAGATCTTCACCTTCCAGCAGTGGAAGCAAGGTGATGGCTGTGCTCAAGCGTCCACTTCCCAAACTAACCAGGTGGGGTCGCTCTGCCTGGACTTTCAGAGACTTGCCTGTCTCAATCAGGTCTAAAGGAGTGCTCTGTCGAAACAAGATCAATTGAAAGAAGTAAAGAAGTCAATACATGATCATGATGATGATACTTAATTCTCACTAAAGTGGGTTAGGGTTAGGGTTAGTCAAACGTATGTATGTATGTGTGTATATGTATATACACACACACATATATACACACACACACACACACACACACACACACATATATATATATATATGCGTGCATCGGTACCTCATGTACAACCTAGATGTCTGAGGTTGTCTGACTGAACACAGTAATAGTTTGATGAAAGACAGTTTTATTCTTATTTGTTAATAACGAAAAGGAATACACCTACTACAAATTCATAACATAGAATAAACTAGAGATGATCATGTGCATTTACATGTCAAAGATTTAACAAATATCTATATATGTGTGTGCCAAAAGGTAAATATGAATTTGTTGTTCACAGATTTATTGCTAAAAATAAGGCACAGTTCTCTGTTCTTACAAAAATAATTTTGTATTCCTCTGGTATGTTCAGTAACATAGACTTACAGAAGAGGATAACAGTACTAAAGTCAGTTTCACAGGATTGAACTTCCCAGTTGTATCAGCTGCGAATGGTCATCAACTCACCTGTAAGACCTGGTGGGTCTGTCGGCCAGGCTCCACTTTATTCCTGCTCATGCGGTCCATGTCTCCTGGACTGTCAGAGTTATCTGACACATGAAGATACTGAAGCAAACACACACACACAGAAAGCGCGTGTGCGAGAGAGAGAGAGATAGTGAGAAAGAGAGAGCAGTCAGGGGATGAATGGGAGCACTGGGAATACTGCTACTACAGTTGTACTACAATGGGAACAGAGCTTTCCTTAGAAACCTCCTGCCCCACTTCTAAGCCCATGTGACCAAACCATTATACTGGGTAATTGTCTCTCTAGAACTAGCTAAACAAACCAATCCGTAAGGAAAGCTAGCACTGAATTATGCCTCAGTTTAGGAGAGACTACTCATTTAACACATCTGACAGCAGGCACCGAGATGGCAGCCTGCTATTATGTGAGTGTCAACGCAGATATAGTAAAGGGATGCAGCAGAAGGTGTGAACGAGCTGTGCAGGTGGCTTGCACATCAGGGGTCGGGTCAGTGCTTTCCCCAGCCCACCGTGAGTCACCGTGACTCATCTGCTCACACACACACACTCTCTTCACATTTACAGACAGATGTGCAGATTACATCCAGCTGTCTGCTCATCAGACAGAGAGGGAAACAACAACCCGCGAGCACCAGACAGACCTCAAACAATCACACTCACAGACGCATAAGCAGCCCAGATGACTCACCATATTTTTCCGCTAAAAGTTGGTATCCACATCTTTTCCTCTATCACCCACATCGGCTGCTTGTCCCGGCAACAGTTAAGTATCAGCTCAGCATTCCAAGATGAAGTGAAAGAGACACAACTACCTATTATCTAATGTCTGTTTTGACTACCATGGACCAAACTTAAACACCTGGATGTCATGTTTGACTGCTGATACATACATTTTCTAGTACAGCTCTTTAGTTTAGTGACCTGGCAATCTCCAGATGTAATAAACAAATGGACAGCAAATTAAGGAGATACCATAAAGTGTGTCAGTAAGGTGTTGGACCACGTTGAGCCACTAAAACAGCTCAGAGTCTTTGAAATAGGAGGGATAAACAATCTTTCTGAGAAATTCCCATGTTTGTTGTTTTGATGGTGTGGGTGAGGAAAGAAGTCTGTCCAAAATCTCTCCTATGTTCTAATGGATTGAGAAATGGTGACTGTGAAGACAAAAGCAAATGATTCAAACTATTTTCACGCTGATCAAACTGTTAATAGCATCCCTCCACCTGTGCCTCTCATTTACTCTGGTTTTCTCACCGGTCAGGAAATGACCACACCAGCACATGACCATTGCATCAAGAAGAAATGCTTGAGCTCTTTTTTTTCCTCTGTGCTGACATCATTGATCAATTTAAATTCTTGAAAAAAAAAAGGCAAAAAACTACCCACAGCTGCTGCACTCCAATTTTAGCCCGGACTAAAGACAACAGGGTGTTCAATCTGCGTCTGATGTCACTCCAGACGAAGCCGCCGGGTGAAACCACACATATCTGACAATCACGACCAGTGTGCGAGTCTCAGAGGACCCAGTGACACGGAGAACAGACCGTCCCCTCTGTTCAGCTCTGACACTGGACCCCTCACGCCTCTGCTGTCAGCCCACGGGGCTGTCAACACTGGCCCTCTTTGAGCCACGCACTCAGACACAGGACAGCAGAGTGGGCAGGGTAATGTCTCTCTGGCTGTCTGACTCACACACACACACACACACACACACATATGCACACACATGCTCCTGCTCCCACAAGCCTCAGTGATTTAACGTACACACCCAGGCCGGAGAATACTTTTAAAGCTTTCAAATGCAGGGCCTTCGACTGTAACCTGTGATTATGGGGGCAGTTATGCCCTTCAGAGTTGCCATGAGCTCCTCAAAATAGACACAGCCAGCCACACAGTCTGGGCTGATACTTTTAAAGAGAAATGGTTTCTGCTGAGAGCGAACGCTGACAGAGCGGAAGAAGACAGAAACATCTTCCATTTAAATCGATGATTAAAATAAACCAGTGTCATACATAAGGCACAAGATTAAAAACAGACAGGAGCAACCAAGGCAGCAGTGCTGGTAAACGCAGGCTACAGTTCGCTCTCTTCACTGGCACGCATGCGGCTCTTACCATTTCTCTGCTCCTACAGGGGCCAGACAACAGCTAGATCCATGAGTTGGTCTGAAGTGTATTAATCCACAGAGCAGCGTCCACATTGTTGTTTATGTCTTGCTCCCAGCTTTTTTCATTTACTCACTGGGTTGCTCTGCTATTTCCCTCCTCCCAACCCCTTCTCCTCCCCATCCCGGTGCAGAGTTACATCCCAGACACTGCCCTTCCAAATTGCTCTTCCACCTCTGACTTAAAGACGTCTCTTTTTTATTGACTTCCTCTCTGTTTTTGTGTGTAAAGTAAAGATCTCCAACTCCAAATTTCAAAACACCCCATATTAAGACAAAGTTCACATCCTCCTCAGAGAGTCACTGACATGTATTCACTCCTACAGGATTTCCAGTGATTGAGAGATCAGATGAACCACACCAGAGGATCAGAGGAGGTTGGAAATCAAACACTCCAATACTGTGAGTCTCCTCAGCATTGTCTATTGGTAAAGCAGGTGTTGACAGTCTGTTCCTGGGAGGAAATAAAACGTGGTGTAGGAGTAGGGAGATGGAAAAGACCGTGTGTCCTCTGGCTTCCTGCTCTGCACTCTGTGCCACTGATGTAACACACTTTAGAGGGGTATTTCCACTCTGGAAAACTGTCGAACAACAATTCATAATAATATGACTAAGCACGTTGCATATTAATGCATCCACTGTACTCAATACAATGGTGATGGTGGAATAGAGAAATACTACGCTCCACAGGAAGTGAGCAGGACACATGTGAGCCATCTTTTTAAATGTCCCACAGGAACGATTTGGCCCACAGACGAACAGAGAGAGAGAGAGAGCAGGAGAGTGGGAGAAAGACTCCACTATTGATCTCGAAAGGCTTTTCCCATGGTCGGGGGCCAGAGAGGAGATGGAGGAAATGAAGCAGATGATGAGTCACAGAGGAAAATCAAAACAAACAAACAGACGCAGCTAAGTAACCAGATGGACTTAAAGAAAAGTCTGCAGAGAGGGCTGATGATCTCTGTGATGATGTGAAGGTTACAGCTGAGGGGGTGAAAAATTGCTGAATGGCCTTTAAATGGTGATGTCAAGTGGAGATTAGTCACTCTAGCTAGAGTGAATAAGTTAATACAGCACAGAAGGCAATTTAATCCACATTAACCACCAGAATGAATGAATGAAAAATAATGAATGCTCATATGTAATTTCTTAATGTTTTTTTCTGTCAGATTTGTTTCTTTTTACCAATCAGATTGCATTGTAAAAAATTGGGCTTTTGAGGTTATTAAATCTGAGATTTGATTAAAAGATTAAAGGAGTTGGCTGAAAGCTGAAAGAACCACAAATTCTTTAATTTTGGTTTGAATAAAAACTTGATGTAACGTTTCAATCAGCTCAAACCATCCAGACTATGAAGAGAAGGTTTTTATTTTGCCTTGGAGTTAAAACACACTGCCCTGGAAAATAACTGATAGCTAAATTAAGCTACATGATCCGGTGGGATTTAAGATCATATCAATAACATCAATATTAATGTCTGTTTGCTTCTGACCTTGATCTATGACTTAATGCTACTTCATTCTCCCTGCACATGGTCTTGGACAGACTGTACTGACTTTAGAGATGCTTCAGTGTTCAATCAGGTTGCGAGCACTGTGGGAGGATGATAAAAGTTCAGCACTATTGGAAGATTTGCCAGCTGGTGAGAGGATTTCTTCCTGGTCTGGAATTATGTGTCTGGTGGGAAGGTTCATCTCGTACAGACTGTGCGCCCAGCAGACACACGCTGTTCTAAACCGCCTAACCTGACTCGCGGAGCAGATGTCTGCAGATCTCCCCAGGACGTCTGGACATGATTCGAAAGCAGACAGGTGGAAGAAGCTTTGCTTCATGCAGCCGAAGAGCGTGTGGGAGCCTTAATGAGAAACAGCTTTCACCTCCTGTCTCGTTTGAATTCAGGTAAAATCAACTTCCTGCACTGAACCGCATCAGCATTTCCTCCAGAGCCGTCCACAAATCCTGCTTCTTCCGCTAAGTTTGATGGACCAAAACATGACCTTTGTCCTGACCTTTACCCAAACTTAAACATAACTCAGTAGCGGAACTTGTGGAGGGAAAAGTGCTGCATGAGAAACTCAGTTCAGGATAAGAAAGACCCTGAAGGTGATGTGAAAAAAAAAATGATTCACAGATGGGTTACACAGATTAAACCACTCGTTTTCATTCCACTCAACAACCCGGAAAAAAACAAAACATGTCGAGTTATACAGCAACACCTTTCCAATGTGCACACATGAACACCACTTGAAACTTCTGATCTGCACTGCTTGATATAACGCCCACGTTCTTATGTCCTGTAATCAGTTCACAGTACAGAAAGTACCAGCTCACATCATGTGATAACTCCAATAAGGCACAGAATGAATAAAAAAGAACAACAGGAAGCTGCTCAGATTCCCAAAGCCTTTCCTTCAAGAAAGCCTCCCATCAAACATCTGTCCACTTCTCTCCCATAACTTCTTGTTCAAGACATGCATAAAAGAGGAGAAAGATGTATATTTAACCTGTTTTCCTCTATCACACAGAAAAGCACTACATGAGAAGGTTTTTTGGCATTTCAAATAAAAAAAGAAAATACTCACTCAGGTACATGAGCACCTACACTCGTGTCAGGGAAAATACTTCCTCAGCCTGTAATTCCACCAAAATACATTACTAACCGCTGAGCCCCCAGGGCACCCTGCTCTCACATATAAAAGTGGCCATTCACAGACCGGCTGGGTTTGCCTCCTAAGCTCTCTCTCTCTGAAGCCATATGACTTCCACCTGCTCTGACTGCTGTGAAATGTTTAAGCTGAAAATGGGTACGTACAAAGACAGTAATCAATAATTATAGAAATGATAATGGACGTATGTAAACTCTCATACACACAGTGAACGGTGAGTGAGGAATAACTGGGTCGTGTCAGGCTGAAAACCATGTGTGTAAACTGCGACAATAGCCCCATTATCTCCTCCTCTCGCCCTCTTAGACTGTCTTTCATAGTTCACACACACACACACACACACACACACACACACACACACACACACACACACACACTCACAAACACACACCCGCACATCAAGCAAATGTTTTTGTTTCTCATTACCAGAGCTGGCGAGGAACATCTTCTTGTCTGTGGAATGATTCAGTCCAAAGATTAAAACCATCTTCCCGTCTCTTCATGAGAAACGTCTCCCACTTCACTCTGGGATGGAAACATGCAGTCAGCCCTTCGCTGCTGCTGGGACAGTTTCAAAGTGAAACATTCGTTGCATCCACATACATCTTGTTGCTGGGTCCACCCCTCTTTCCGGCCCTTTTTCTCTCCCCACTTATCATTCCTTTTTCCCATTCATGTGAACCTACCCACTCTGTATCCCCACATCACTCTGGGATTTTCACAAGGCAGATTTTTTCTCTAGATCTCTTGGATCTATAGATTTGTACATATAGATATGTACAGAGCACACTTAGACAGTTACAGTCATTTGAATGATCTTTCCCTTCTGGATCCCTGGGCCAGCTTTAGGTATTTTTTTCTTCCAGTCATTATTTCACATGCCATAATTAACAAAACATGGGAACAGTGTCTTTAGTATAAGATCACTGTTTTATACTTGAACAGCCGGCGTTTGTTCCCTTTTTTTGAGAGAGAACAAGTGACATTTCACAGACATACTTTCTCCCAAGGCAACAATTTCTCTGGCTTTACGTCTCTGCCTCATGCATAAAATTACATAAACACTGCACAGCCACAGAAAAAAAAACAGAGGTAAACTGAGAAAGAAAACAAACAGAACACCACTGGGTTTGCTTTGCTTTGTCACAACCAGCTGAGAAGAGTAACGCTGGTAAATTTAGAGCCTTTGACAGAGCGCCAATCAGGAAATTATAGTTATCACAGCCAGTGGACATTCAAGTTTTTTTTCCTCCCAGACTGGAATGCCGAGCCTGGCTCTTGGTGTTGGACACGTTGTCAGGGCCGGAGTAATTGGTTCAGCCTGTCCTGGGCTCAGCTCGGTGCTCGGTGCGTCATGCTGCTTTTGCCACCAATAAAACAGCCAAGGCAGACAGAAATATCTGCAGGCTCTCCTCCTGCAACGGAAAGGTTACGGGAGATTTTAGCTGCACACGTCTGAGATGTGATGAGAAAACAAGTAAACTCCACCACAGATGGCATAAAATACCCCACAGTCTCCCACATGTAGGATGATTAAGTGTGACTGTTGGGAGGACTGATGGATCCTCAAAATAGTTTAACAGATATTTTACATAACGTCGCTGGTGATGACTCCATGTCGATACTCCTCCAGCAGGAAAATTTCTCATGACTCTCCTCTTGGTGTTATGGTGAGGCTGCTTGAGTTGAATAACTGTTGGAAGAACATGTGCAGTGAGCTGTCCTCAGCTGTTATTAAATGGAAACACACACATCAACACATGTCACACACATCCAAATGCGTCTGACGTGAAACAATTGACCCCTGGTGGCAAAGTCAGCAAAGTGCACCTTCATCATCATGATCCCCATGACTGATCTTACCAATGCTATATTGTCTGATGTTTGAGATATTATTTCTATGTGCTTTAATTATAATATAGATAAACTGAATTTGTTCTGTTCAACAAGCTGCTTAAAACTAAAGCATATAGGAGACATTTAGCAGGATCAATACATTCTCACGCTGGTCCTCATATAATTTGACCACATCCCTTTCAGACCGGACAAAACACTTTCATCTGAATCTCTCTACAACACTAATTCACTTCTCACATTATGAAAGCTGAAGTGGTAATTCACGATGTTGTTAATACACTTGAGATGGTTCACATGATGCACAGGAACTTAATCCAAATGCTGCTCTAATACTCTGATGGCTTCTAATTTGTGTTTGAATTAATGATGCACTAATCTCTAGCACATATCCTGTACATTTGGATAATGTCATTTATAACAAGTGGGTATTATTAAGAGTTAAATATCAGTTTTTCCCTCTGCACTAGAGCCACATGTATTTGAGCTGATGACACTGCTGTCTACTAGTGAAGTAGCAGCAGCTGTTTGTTTCTTCATTTGTTACAAGGATACACAAAAAGGAAACACCTGGAGCCTCAAGCTCAAAGAACCGTTACTGTGTTATGCAGACTTTAACAGATGCACACACTCTGTATTTAGGGCACTCATACATGAAGACAGCTGTCTTAACGAAAAAAATCCCAGAAGTGGTGTTTAAAACAACTTGCGCTCTGAAGTCAATTTCTTGGGTATAGTAAATTAAACTCATGCAGTTTAATGTGACAGCCCAGCTTCATGTGGGCTTGAGTTTAGTTCTTATTGAAACATTTAGAGGGTGTGGGTTCAACATTACAGTCATGTCAGGCTGTTCTATTTCATTATTCAGATAATGAAAACTAATGCATTATGAATGTTGTCATTGTTTGTCTGTTTATTTTGAATTCCCAAAGATATACTGACCTCATTCTATTCACAAACATGATTGCTTATTTATTGTGCTACATGTAGCCTATGATGTGGTGGTGGTTGATATTTTCGTGATATATA
>JBAJHX010000067.1:8985609-9005050 GCA_037176925.1 Amniataba percoides
TATATCTATCACTGTATGTTAGTTAGTAATGTTAAAAAGTTATATATATAACTGATTAACATTACTTTGATAAATAACAGTATTCCTGCATAGAGTAGCTATTATCATCTGCCCCTCCCCTCATCCAAGTAATCATAAACAATTTTGCAAGTATATTGTAATTTATTCTTGATTTGTTATTGACAGGCCAGATGTTGTTGTTTTGTCAAAAAGTCACAAATCTGAGCTGTTCAGTTTCTGACTAGTGAATCTCCGCTGCACCAGTAGCCTGGACCTCAGTCATATTTGATGTGTGGGTACACTTTAAGCAACACTCTGGCCTTTGAACACTTTAGATCAATGGGAGAAAGCTAAGCTAACATTAACAATGAAGCAACACATAAACCAACCTTTACACATCCTCAAAGTGTGCCGGTGTATGATCAGTGTGTCCCTCAGCAGCAGTCAATAACCTGATCTATTAGCACAGTTATATTAAGTCATGTCACTGCCACAGGCTAACATTACTTACTGTTACTTTGCTCCAGATACAACATCCTCTCGTCCGTTGGAGAAGAGAGGTGAAAAAGGTGGTAGAAATGGCGGAGGACTTAAATGTTATTTCCTAAAAGCAATCATCAAAGCTCCTCCTCTCTCCATCTTCACGATTTGAGCAGGCAATGGTTAACAGATCAATAGATGCTCCTTATGTTGGTAAACAAAACGTTTAGGTCAAAGCCAGACCAGTTCTCTCAATTGGCAAGTGAATCCAATGTAATGAAACTATTGTCTTTGTGAGGTGAATAATGTTAGTATATTTTCATCAGGATGGGACACGGTGAGAAAAACACTGCTCTAACTAACTTGATTTAGGAATTATATTTGAGCTAATAATCTTAATTTAATTTTTTAAAAGCTTGATGACAATAAAAATTCTTGATTGACTTCTAATTTCAGACTAAGTACAAGACGTCAATAACAACATCATCCATTAAAACCATTGAAGTAAGAAGTAATTGGAGTAATGTTTGCTATTTAACTTTATGCTAAGGCTAGTCTTAGCCTAATGTTAGCCAATAGTCTTATCAAATGAAGTTGGTAATGGAAAACTGTTTTGCAAGAAACTGACCAGATTTCTCAAACACTGTTTTTATGTAATTGTTGACTAAATTGATATGTTTAATGGCAATATATCTGTTTTTGTAACATATTTTGGAGGGCTGACCTGAAGTGGAGGGAAGCTAACGTTGGTGGCTGCTGTTGCTGGACATTCGTAGGATTGTGCATAATGTTTTCATAAGATACCATACAAACCAAAAAGTGCTTTGGGGTCATTTACATTGTTATACTGTCTGTAAAGTGTTTCTGCTCAAGTTTAATGATTGTATGGCAGTATTAGAACTTTTAGAACTGTTTATTTTTCCCCTCAAAATATTTTGGATCGGCCCTGCGACTGACTGGCGACCAGTCCAGGGTGTAACCCCGCCCTCGCCCTAAGACAGCTGGGATAGGCTCCAGCACCCCGTGACCCTGAGTGCAGGATGAAGCGGGTTAGAAAATGGATGAATGGATGGATATTTTGGATCAACAGGCGTTAGATCATTTTCTACTAACTATTAATTAACTGTTTTAGTTACTACAATGTAAATACAAACGGGTGCAATTGATTTAATCTATTTCTTACATCTGTTTTAAATAATGAAAATAATCCATCAGATTGAAATGACTTTTGGAAGGAATGCCCCTCAGGCCTTTTTTTTTTAAACTGGAGGAGTACCCTGGATGGCATTTTATCATTTTTTATTTACCTGAGAGGACATTTTAACACGTTTTCTCCTCTTCACAAGAACAGTTTTCACATATATCATGTCCAAAGCAGAGGGACATGGGGTCACCTGTGGACAGGTAGGAGCAAGAGTCTGTTGTTTGGCTCCAGCAGACCTTCTTCTTTTCCTTCTTCTTCTTCTTCGTCTTCTTCTACATCTCAGCATTCTGTGGTTGCCATGGTTTGTGCTCGTGCATCATTTGGAAATGTTCCTAATTTGAACAGAAACAAACATCGATCACTCACTAAACTTTTTTGGTTTGTGTGGACACTTTCTGCTGAGAGAGAAACTCAAGCGGCGATTTTTGGCACAGAGACCTACTAAAGACCTGCTACCACTGACTGACGGACCTTTGTCACTCAAGGTGTGAGATTTGTTCACTTTTTAAACTCGTGCTGCTTTTTGTTTATGTGCTATTATTTGTATGTGAGACTTTTCACTTGACTGAAGTTTCAGACCAAGCTTGATTTAGAAAATCCAAATATTTCTTGGTTTGTTTTGAATCTGAGACAAGTTGGGAAATGCTGATAAAAAAAAATTGAGAAATGCTGATAAAAATAATGTTCCCATGTTTTTAAAGGTCTTGATGATACAGACGATGAAAGCAGTGATGTTAGCTTTTAATCTTTACTTTTGTAAAAAATTATGGTCCTTCTCGCATTTATATTTGGGATATTTTCAAGTTAAATATTTTAAAATAGGTGAGCAGCAGAGAGCTGTGAAGGAAGTGAATTTTTTTCTCAAAAAGGTCCAATAGGACCTGTTGAAATTGATTCATGACTCAGTCTCGATGTTGTGGGAAGTTTGACAGTTTCTCAGTAAAAAAAAAAACAGAAACGTAAAATTGGCATGTTGTTAAATAAAATCTGGAGGGAATTTCTTAATAATTAATCATTTAAATCATGTTATGTTTTGATAAAGTCGATTGTTTTAAAACAAAATTTACCATTCATAGGGTCAGTGAGGTGTGACATTTAATCTGTCTCCATCTCCATGGCAACATGACAGATGTCCATCATGTACATAATCCCTCACAGCTCATTTATCACTAATAAGAAATAATAATATGATTTATTATAGGGGATGGTTCAGCTAATTAACTTTTTGACATCAATTAGTAATTATTAAGTTATTCGTTTTAAATTGAATTAATTTGCCTGTGTACATATAAATGATATTTACTTTTAATTGATCATTGTTGTATTGAAGTGTTGATATTTTTAATTCAACATGTGACAGAACTTTTTCACAAAGTCTTTAATCTTTGTTCACATAATGTAGAGCAGTGGTGTGAAGCTTGTATTTGTTTGTATCTTCAGATGGGGCAGCCCTTCAAGTGGACTTCGGTCCTCCTTCCAGTTCCCGGCCGGCCCGGCAGCCCACGGCTCATCCTCCGCAGGATGCCAGCTCCCACCTCCCCTGGTGGGTCCTCGCCGTGCAGCTCGTCCCCGGCCTCTTCCTCGAGCTCTTGCTCTTCTGCTGTAAGTAAACTGTGATGAAGCCCTCACATGCCCATGTATTAGTATATTAAAATAATAATGTGATTATGATCTGAGGTATTATCAGGGAAGTCAGCTCATGAACATTTTCACATTAATTAGTTATTACTAATTTATTTAACATTTGCTTCTGTGTAATTCAGTACAGGAAGATTACTTTTAAAGGAGTGTTATTCTGCTGAGTTGCTGATACTTTTAATCCAACATATAATATGATGACTTTTCTACAAAGTTTTTATGCTTTCCTAATATGATGAGGAGCAGTGGTGTGAAGTTTGTGTTTGTTTGTATCTTCAGATGGAGCAGCGAGACAGGTGGACTTCGGTCCATCTTCCAGTTCCCGGCCGGCCCGGCAGCCCACGGCTCATCCTTCACAGGACACCAGTTCCCACCTCCCCCAGTGGGTCCTCGCTGTGCGGCTCGTCCCTGGCCTTCTCCTCGAGCTCTTGCTCTCCTCCTGTAAGTAAAAAGTACCAACTCTTACAACTCTTAACAGGACCAAATGGGATTAGAAACAAATTTCCAGGCATCAGAGATTTAAGTCATGTTCTGTTTTCATAAATTCGGATGTTTTGAGACAATAGTTGGAGTTTAATGAGGTGTAATGTTCCTGCTTCTCAGACACTGAAAGAAATGCTTACATTCAGCACTTTAGTTTTTTTGAACAACAAATACTTAACTTTTGCTTTTGTGGATTTCAGTTTGTGACATTTGCTTTTAAGTGTGTGAGCAGTGGTGTGAAGCTTGTATTTGTTTGTACCTTCAGATGGAGCAGCGAGACAGGTGGACTTCGGTCCTCCTTCCAGTTCCCGGCCGGCCTGGCAGCCCACGGCTCATCCTCCGCAGGATCCCAGCTCCCACCTCCCCTGGTTGGTCCTCACCGTGCAGCTCGCCCCCGGCCTCCTCCTCGAGCTCTTCCTCTTCTGCCGTAAGTAACCTGTAATGATTCCACGATGTGACAATAAGACAGATGTCAATTGTGCAGAATCCCTCACATGCTCATTTATCACTATTATAAAATAAAAGTGTGAAGTGTGGAGTCTTTATGTTTTGTTAATATGAGGTGGAACAGTGGTGTGAAGGTTGTATTTGTTTTTATCTTCAGATGGGCTTCTGGACTTGGCTCCCCCCGCCCCCCCCAGTCCCCAGCCGGCCTGGCAGACCACGGCTCATCTCAACACCCGGTGAGTCGCCACCCAGTTCCTCTTCACGCCCTCTCTCCGGCTCCTCCTCTCGTTCCTCCACAGGCTCTCGTTTCGTTTCAGGTGGCTCCAGAAAACCTCAACCATGCTGGGGCGGTCCGGAGCCGAAGTGGGTGAGGAACGCCAGGCGCCTGATGAAGAGGAGGCACCGGGTTGGCAGCAGGTGGCGTAAGTGAGCTGCTCAACCTGCAGGTAAGTCTTCAGGTAAGTGTTTTCTAAACTGAATTTGATTGATTTGAATGAATTTATTTGAGTGAATTTGAACAAAAATAAAAAATAAAAAGTATTATAAAAGTACTATGATGTTGTGGAATAAGTAAAGACGTGAAGAAACAAGAAAGGAGGGCTACAGGAAGTATGAACTTTGTCATGTAAAAGGTAAATATGATTTCATTTATTACTCTCAAAATGGTACAGTTTTATTCTCTTTAGATTTGAACTGCTATATTTTGTCATTAACAGAAATAACAGAGAGGAGGGGAGAGGAGAGGAGGAGGTGGGAGGGCCAATATAAAGCCTTAAGTCTCATGGAAAAGGTAGATATGAATTCATTTTATGTTATTAAAATGATACATTTTGGTAATTTGTCTGTTTTTCTTTAGATTTTAACTGTCATGTTTTTGTTGCTTCTAGAAGAAATAATTTCGGATGAGATGAGAAAAACAAGATAAGACACAATACCAAACGATGGAGGAGAGGAGAGGAGGAGGTGGGAGGGCCAATATAAAGCGTGAACACTCATGGAAAAGGTAAATTGAGTTGATTTAATATTACTATCACACTGATTTATTCTCTTTAGATTTTGATTATATCCTGTTGTCTGTTTTTGTTTCTCTAGAGAGTGAAGACGAGAAGAAGCCACAGAGGAGAGCAGAGGAGAGCAGAGGAGAGGAGGAGGTGGGAGGGCAAAGCTGAAGCCTGAACTCTCTTGAAAAAGGTAAATATGAAATCATTTTATGGTGTTAAAATAATACACTGATAGTTCATCTTCTCACCTTTGTTTTCTTTAGGTTTGAAACTTTTTGTTGTTTTGTTTTTTAAAAGAGGGAAGAGGAGAAGAAAAAACTTGAGATGTCACGAGATGAGAATAGGAAGAAATACTTCAAGAACAGTGAAGCAATACCAGACGATGGAGGAGAGGAGAGGAAGAGGTGGGAGGGCCAATCTAAAGCGTCAGCTCCCATAGAAAACTGTAAATATCAGTTAATTTGATATTACTATCAGACTGATGCTTTATTCTCTTTAGATTTTAACTATTTCCTGTTGTCTGTATTTATTTCCGTAGAGCGAGAATAAAAGAAGCAACAGAGGAGAGGAGAGGAGAGGAGAGGAGGGCCAACCTGAAGCCTGAACTCTGATGGAAAAAGTAAATATGAATTCATTTCATGTCATAAAAAGCTTAATATTAGAACAGTATTGTTTACATTTATTTTCATTAGGTTTTAATCATTTTTTGGGTTGTTTTCATGTTAAAGGGGTTGAAGTGATGTGACAGTACAAGAAAAAAGTTTTTTTCAAAGCAGACCAAAGAGAGGAGAAACCTGAACTACAACTTTGAAAATACGTCTGCCCTCAGTGATTCTTCAATGACTTCCTGTGTGATCAAACTGTGGAAACAATTTATTGTTTTAAATAAAATATCAAAATGAGATGAAACGTCTCAGTTTGATCTCTACAGCTGATGTTTCACCTCGTGGTTTATGTTCACAATTTTGAATGCTGCAAAATCAAAAGCTACTTTTATATTGTTATAGTGTCCGCAAAGAGTTTCTGCTTAAGTTTAGTGATTGTATGACAGCATGTATTTTTTATATAATCAATTCTCACTTAATTACTACAGTGTGCAATTCATATAAAATACTAATTTATTTCTTACATCTATCAAAAGAAATCTGAGAATAATCCAACAGATTGAAATTACTTTCTGCCAAAGAGGGTATTATTATTATTATCACAAGCTTTCAGTGGAAGGGAACCCCAGAGGACATTTTATTAGGACATTTCAAGTGTTATATTAGAAACGAAATGTCACATTTGCTTCATTTAATTACGTCATCCTAAAACCTTTATAACAGCGGCGCTGAATGAGTCTGTCTGAAGATGCACTCAGCTGTCTTTGTATTGTGATGTGGAGTGGGCGTACTGGATTGTTTATGATGGAGAACTGTTTGTTCAGTGACCTCCTGCTCCTCACTGACTCAAAGGTCTCCACCTTCTGACCTCTGATAGTCACAGCCTTGTCAATAAGTTTGCTGGCATCTCTGCCACTGATGCTGCTCCCACAGCAGACCACAGCACAGTAGATTACACTTGGGGTGCTACTGTAGGAGATGAGAAGATATAAACTCTGTTTAGGAAAATGCACCTGCACCAGGCAGGGCAGTGGATTGGTTATTCTGACAGGGAAACTAAATAAGTGAGTGACTCAGTCTGTTACATAAAGCACAAAAAAAAACAATCATGAAGCACATCAACGCTTCATCTGTAACAGTGCAAAGGGAATGCAATACACCGCAAATATAATATAACAATTCTTGGAATAAACAAGTAAAATCCATATCACGTGCTTGGGTTTTTCCTGCACTCCGCAGTGGGAAAAGATTCAGGATGTCCACTTCAAAGCATACAAGCACAGTAATATTTTGCAAGTCATCAGTCATTTCTGCACTTTTCACTTACAGTTAGAAATAACTACATTTTATGGGAAGGTTTCACAAATCTAAAATTGTGTTTCGATGAATGTTTGTGTTCTCTTGGATAATTTAGAGCAGATTTGTTTACATTTTCCAAATAAAATGTATGTCTCACAAATCTAAAACTGTTAATGTTCAACTGCTGTGATAATGTAGTGCAGATTTGAGAAGTCTACATACTTTTTCTGATCAGGACCTGCTCAAAAGTAGTCTAGATGTGACATAAAACTGAATGTCAACATGCCCTTTTGGATTTCCACAAATAGAATAAAGGTTATACAAAACTAACAGTGGGTCTCAAAGTTTGTGTTTGAAATAAAATGCCTAAAAGGATTCCACATCAATTTAAAGGTAAAATGTTCAGTTAATTCCCCCTTAACTACCACATCGGAAGTTGACTTGGCGCAGCAGCCATCTGTCACACACACACACACACACCTCACATCTCGCAGCACTTCCGCTCCCTCCATCATGACGCCGACCTCAGTTGGATCTGTGGCCTCTGCTCCGCCGTGTCACACAACATATTCACATCTCAGTTTATTGGTGAGACAATGTTAGAAACGACCATGCATGAATACACACTTAACAGCTTCAACTAAATCTGAGCATTAAGAGCCGAGTGAAGGCAGGACTTCATGTCGGATCAGCCTGAAACTGCTCTGATCAGATGTGATTCATTAACTGGGAGCAGAGGCTTGGTTGCAATGTGCTAAAACACAGGGTTGGCTCAGGTTTCTACCCTGAATGAAAACTGAGGACCCAGCATGCTCGAAAAGCTGCACAGTCACGCTAGAAAGACAGATGAACCGCAGTCTGCAGGTCCCGATCAAGAAACTGATTCATGTTCATCATGAGCTGCAGCATTAGTGTGTGGCGCCTTGTTGTACTGAGCCACACATTAAACTCTTTTTAAAAAGCAGGAGGTTACTATGCATGAATCAGCTAACGACCAACAAACTTCATTCACAAAAAAAACAGCAAGTAGCCTCGGCGAGCTAAACTGAACGACGAGTTGTGACCAGTTTTACCAAAACGAACGTTTATTAAATAAAAACAATGCGAAGAAACAGGACAAGATAAACAAGGAAAGTTGCTCCTCCAGTGAGGGGGTGGGTGGCCCTTAAAAGGGCCTTTGGGTGAAAGTCTTCAGCCGGGGAGCTAATACTCCTGGGACTGAGAGGAGGCCTTCTTTCCCGCCTTGCCGGAGCTCGGGGCGGACTGGCCGGTCTTCTTGGGCAGCAGCACGGCCTGGATGTTGGGCAGCACGCCGCCCTGAGCGATGGTCACTCCGCCCAGCAGCTTGTTGAGCTCCTCGTCGTTGCGGACGGCCAGCTGCAGATGTCGGGGGATGATACGGGTCTTCTTGTTGTCCCTGGCTGCGTTGCCAGCCAGCTCCAGGATCTCAGCCGTGAGGTACTCGAGCACGGCGGCCAGGTACACCGGCGCTCCGGCGCCTACACGCTCGGCGTAGTTGCCCTTGCGGAGCAGACGGTGGACACGGCCGACGGGGAACTGCAGTCCGGCGCGGGAGCTGCGGGTCTTGGCCTTGGCGCGGGCCTTTGCTCCGGTTTTGCCTCTTCCAGACATTATCGGTCTTCGAGATGCTCTTCTAAATGAAAACACAGCACGGTTGTAGCTTTGAATGCAATGCGGAAACGCAGCTGCACGACCTGGATATAAACCCCCCGGCTTGGTCCCGCCCCTTGACGCTATTGGCTTTCGGAATGGAACAACCAAACTTGATTGGCTGCGAAAGGTCAAAGGGGACCGGAAGTTGGTGATCATTGGTGTAAGTTCCGCAGTGTACAAACCAATCACAAGGAGCGCTACAGAATACACAGAGATGATTGGTTGCTGGCTTGCCTGCTTCTTGTGAATGGGTGTTGCGTAAAGAGGCGGACATGATGGACCAATCCAATGTGTTCCCTCCAGCTTCAAGTTTTTTGGCGCTTCTGCAAATTTGCTTACTAGTGAATGTAAGGTAAATATACTGCAGAGTGTACATGACCATGGCTGATCAATATAAGTTTACTGTGTTATTACATATATGATCAGATCATTAAACATTTTAAAGTTGACATTTAAAGGTAATCTCCTGAGCATAGGTGGCACATGAGAATAGTGAAAACACATAGAGAGGATACACACCATGACCAGATGTGTAAAAAAGTCATTTTTCTGCCTTTTAGATAATCACAAGCAGGGTATTTTTAACCCACATTTCTCTGCACAGCCACATTTTGTGTTTCAGACCTTGCTCGCTGTTTTCTACGCTTTTGATGATCAGGCCCTCATTTTATATCACAGATGTCATTCAGCTCCTCAGTCTCTGACAACAAACCTCTCTTACATGTCTTACAGTCCCAACTAAAACAAGAATGTAACAGAGCCTTTGCGTGATTGTGGAACCAGAGGTCAATCTCTGTTTTTTCATTTAAACTGTGTTTAACTGTGCTTCATAAATAAATTATAGTAGTATAATAGTAATACATTACTCACTTACTTATGTACCCTAATAACACAAACGACATTAGGGTGACTGAAAGATAAAAACAATAATCTGGAGTCAGGTACAGACTGAGTGATGCTTCAAAAATAATTTATTTGCAATAAATTAACCATTTCAAATATAACAGCAGAAATCTTCAATTTTGCAGCTGCTTTCTGTGTCACATTCCAGCCATATAAATAATGTGCCTTTAGACAGTGAAGTGGCTTTGTTCATTTCTTCAGCATGTCGACTTGGTTTTGTAAAGCATATGGTAAGTGTCCATCCCAGTCCTTTTGATAGCAGTGGCTCCCTTTTAATGGCTATACCTTTATTGATGCAAATCAACCTAAATGTCAAATCAAAATCATTTGGTTGTTCTGAAGCCCCATAATAAACATAGTCAATTAAAAGATTGTTTTCATTTTCTCTGGCTAAACACATATGTCCAAAGATGTATGTACATGTTTATATAGTCCTGTTTGTCTTTGAAAGATGCAGCACTTTTCCTAGTTGCTAGTAGGGATTTCATTTCTATCCCTGAGTATGTCCACTCTAGCCATCACCTTGTAATAGCAGTCACTTAAATTTATTTAAAAAGAAATACATTGTGATAATGCTCCTAAATGTAAACGCAGGGTAGATTTAGCTGTTTAGTGTATGAATATGAGCTGATCACCTCAGCAGGTCCTGCAAACAAATCTGTATCATTTCACTCTGTATATGCAATCTTGCTGCAGAGCAATGAAAGTTATTGCAATAATGAAAAGTCCATATGAGCATCAACTGAGGTCCCTATGATGTGTTTGGGTGTGCTTAAATGGCGTCAAAAGGAGCCAAAAGGAGAAAAGGGCCTAATTGTGTTGTTTTTTTTGGAATTTTTTTTTTGTATGTTTTTGTTTTTACAGACAGAAAAATGTAAGTTTAAAGTGTAAACTCACTGACCAGCTTGAAGAGTCTGCTAAAGATCCTTGCTGGTTGAAGCTTCAAAGCAAACGTAAATGTGTTATGATATTCCACAGAGCGTACCTTTATGAAATAAAAAGTACAATAAATAGATCATCTTTTCTGCTTCTCATGTAAGATACAACATTGAACAACATTCTAAAACCAATGTATAAGCAGTTATGAATGGACAGTACAGCTAGATTAAGACAGTTTTCTTAACTTACTTCAATTATGTGTTTAAAATTACATTTGCATGGAAAAACACAGCAATGTCTATTTTACAGTGTGACGCAACTATGATGACTTCTTTTTTTTTGATGGGGGTAAAATAAATAGCACTTATTTCATGAGAACCACAGAATAATAAATTACATTTGTACAACCCAGGAATTTTACATGTGCTGTTAAAAAAAGTGCAACCAATAGCATCATTTTATATCATTAAATTGTTTCAGAGCATTTCAACCATCGGCCATGATCAAAAACTCCCACTATAGCTTGTGTTCAAACAGGGAAAGAGACGTTTCATTCTAACTTTTACCTTTGTCTTACCCAGCAGCAAATTTCTCTTTGAAAGAAATAAATTTCATGATTACATTTGAACTTCAGTGATGTTATTAAACATGACTTCTGTCCTGAAGGTGCAATAATTTCTCTCCAGGGGAAAGCCCTCCCAGAGGTATCCTCCTTTCAAGATGCCCAGGTGACAGCCCGCCTGGGGTGTTCGACCTAAAAAAAAAAAAATAAAAAAAGACTCCTGCAAGGTTGAGTTGTTCTTCTGACAGTAATAAGAGGCCTCAGAGCAATAATGTTAAAGTCAGGACGTACCATGTCCTACCACAGCAAAGATAATCAGTTATCCAGTGAACTCGCTCCCCCGTTGGTGGCGGTGGCTTTGCCTTTTGATTTGCCCGATGAGCGGAAAGAGAAGCGCTTGATGAGACGCCGAGAGAAGCTGCCAGACTTTTTGCGGCTGCTGGTCGCGACAGCAGCAAAGTTATTGCCCATGTTGGAGATATCTTCATGGGATTGGCTGAGGCAGGACTCCTTCTCTCGATGTCTTCTACGGAACAACAGCTTCGACCCACTCTGCAGAAAGCCAACTAGAGGAAGCAGACAAAGCACTTCGGTGTATTTAAGTGGCAATATAGAATTTCACAGATTTCATGAGATACCTCCCTTATCAAAGAGATATTCAAATTGAATTTTGCACTGATTCATTCATGACATGCTACAGAATGGCCTCCAGAGGGCAGTAGCAGGACTTTAGCGTCATCTAACATGGCCTGTGAATCAGCCATTACTCTGATGATATTATTTTGATGCTGTAAAATGTTTGTTTGCACCGAAATACACTGTAAGTTTACTAGGATAGCATTGAGTTATCAAAATAAAAACTTACATGGACAAAAAAAATCTAGATCATCTCTTTGATTTATGGTGTGGGAACATAATCAAAAAATGGGAAAAACTATATTTGATTTACTGAACTGTGTTTATAATTAGCACAAGACATTGCAGAACAGCATCAGTGGAAACTAAACCTCTGCCACTGATGAGGTCAGTGCAGCAAGCTGTGACGACTGTGTTACCTTTATGGTCCTTGAGGCTACGGGTTTCTAAGGCACCGGTGGAGCCAGTATCTGATTCCACATCGTCCACAGACGGGCGCTCCGACACGTCGGAGGGTGTGGTTTCATCTGGGTCCTGGTGATGCCCCGCCCCGTAATGGTTGCCGTGCATGGCTGCATCCATCGCTGCAGCGTAGCCACTCGATAACGCACAGTCATCTTCCGACAGAGGAATCTGATAAGGATCAGAGGGTTGGATGCTTAAGGCGTCATTTTATCATTATTATGAAATCTCTAAATTGCCAGCATTCTTAAACCTTCGCAATCCAGTGAATGTGTCAGGTTTCAAATGTAGACTCCTGCACTAAATACATTTTTGCAGGCTTCCAGGCCAAAATCAGGTCAGAAGACTCATTCGGATATAATGTGGTACAAGTGGGGCTGCGACTGTGGACTAAATTTAGATCAAACTCATTTTGCCTGGCTCCATGTATTTTAGATTCCTTAAAAGTAGGTTTTATAGACTTAATGGCTCAGCCTAATGGCTCATGTAGTCAGATTGAAGTTTGGTAAATCACGGTAAGTCAAGTTGGATGAATGTTGTTGTTGTTTTCATTTACAAAAACAGCTGTATAAGTAGGGCCCGAACACTGAAACTGAAAATGTTGAGATCATATTGGCACTTCTCTGACCTTTGACACCCCCGAGATGATCAGCGTACTCCTTTTTGTTGGTGTCTTCCGAGCTGCTTTAGCAGCGGACTCCGTCAGCTGCCGGATGGCTGTTTCTGCAACGGGATCCAGGCCATTAGACAGACGGCTGCTCTCTGAGCAACAAAGACACAAATATGTAAATCAGCACTCTAGAAATAAATGCAAAAACCTCTTTTGTGTCAAAGTAAAAAGAGCATAATTTTATTGCCAGTGGGGACTTCAACTATGCCTATCATATTTATCAAATGTTTTTTGTTCTCTGCTTTGGATAAGACAGTCATTCCCTGTTGTAAACTCGTTGTAAAACTCTGAAGGTTTTTGAACAGAAGTACCTGCACAGAGAGAGCGCGATGCGTTCTGAAAAGTGCATCGGCTCTCATCTCGTGTTACACTGCAGCTCGCAGCTGATCCTACTTTGCATCTGTTATGTAAAACAACTTTTGGCCTTTTGCTCTGGAACTCACTGCTGCTGTTGGGGCTGCCTCTGCTGTCTGATAGGATGGTGGGCTTCTTCTCTGTCACCTCCACTTTGGACGGGGAGCGCAAAGGGGAGTCCCCTGGAAAGGCATCGCAACGATTTTACATCTTTGTCGTTATTATCACGGCATTCTTAAATCTGTTGTTGTACAACTACTCTACTACTCAAACTTTGCTCTATAAATATACCTGGACTGCGTTCCAGTTTGAGTCGAGACTGGACGGTGGTGACCGTGGTGACGATGGTCCCGTCCGGCATGATGGTTCGGTCCACATCGACTTTCTTGGTGGGTGTGAGTGAGGAACGAAGTGGCAAAGCATTATGGGTGCTGCGTGGTTCCTCTGTTTCCACATACAGCAGCTAGAGGATTAAATAAAACAATAAGTTATCTTTTTTTAGCAAATAAAAATGTACAGAGGATGGGCACTTTATTTAAACTGACATCTGGACCTGCAGGGAAAATTTCAGATGCCTAATCAAAGTAGGTAGCAGGTATAGGTCGCAGGAGGGGTAGAGTAAGACAGGGAATGCATCAATATGAAATGTTAGTCTCATTTTTAGGCAGCATATATGTAAGAAGGAAAAAAGGCAAAGAGCTGGCTGGTAAAAAGAGACCTGAGACAGCTGTTACATGAATGCCGGTGTACTATTAGCCGTTATACAACACTCCCTCCCTTTTGTTTGCAAATCTTTGTTTCATTCCAGCTTGCTTGATGTTAGATAATAAACTGTGATGTAACTCAACACTTCAAAGCATGAGAATGGCTTTGAAAGAGTTCTCCATCATTTCACAGAAACACGCAGCATCCCGTCACTCACCTCCGCCGTGATGGTGCCGTTTGGTGCCAAGCCGTGGCCGGGGCTTATCGACAGCGTGTGTTGTCCAGTGGGAACTTTGGAGCGGACGTCCAAAGAGATGCAAGCGTGGCCAGGCAGGAATTCTACCCAGATTTAAAACAAAAAGGAGGTCTTAGCACGTCTGTGCAAACAGCCGGACAGCTGCTCCTTTACTGCAGTTTTGAGGCAACATTGGGAGCATCTCCTGACATTTTATACACCCTCCCCCCAAAATGCTAACAAAAAACATTACAGCAGGTCTGCCAACAGTGCATTACAGGCATCGATGATTTTGCTTAAGTAGTCTAAACGTTACTGCTGATCAGGTTTCTGGACAGCAGCCACTAGTAAAATCCTATTAAGAAATGTCTTACGTTCCCTTTTGCCGTTCCGTTCCAGAAGTCTTAGTCTCAGCTCTTTGGTTTCTAGGCCCAGCTCCCTTAAACACACAGGGAAACAACTGTGTCAGAACGGAAGTCAGACCCAACAACGCAACAAATACATTGATGGAAATAATGTAGATTGTTTAATCAGCTTTTAAAGCCCTTAAAACTGGCTTCAAAATTTCAGTAATGCTCTATAACATACATTCATGAGTTTAAACTCTAAGCAAAAATCAAGGTTTGGAAAAAAAAACCCACTGTTTGTAAGGAGTTTCTAAGTTAGCGTCATCATGACTGTGTGGCTGTTTGATCAGATTTGACTGACTGCAACGAAAAACAACCCACCAACTTCCACCAGCTTCTGATTCAGATGTTGAATCCTGATTGATAAACTCACACGCGTAACATCATTTACTTTCCCATCAAATCAGCGAGAAGAGCAGAGTGAAAGAACAACAAAACAGAAACCTCTCATGTGAAATACCACAGCGTTCGTGTAGAATCTCCCTCCTCACAGTAAGAAGCTAATGTAGAAAATACTATTTCAGGGCCTTTAGTGTTGTCATGCATGTACACAGTCACGACGCATTAAGAACAGTTTGACATTAAAGACGACATCTTACAGGCTAATCTCTTCGCTCCATTCCAGCGGGGCGTCGGGGTTGCTGGGCACGGGCAGGAAGCGGGTCGTCCTCTCCGTGTAGGGTTGGTCAAGGCTCAGGACGCAGCACAGCTCCCCTGATCTAGACCACTGACCTGCAAACCCACAGCGACACAGTTAGACCTCCTCGACTGGCAGGAAGCAGGGCGGAAACAATCTGACGCCGATGGAGAATATCTGACCTTTACTTAAGGTCGCCCTGAGCTGCCGGAGCCGCAGTCGTCTCACCAAGACACTCTGGGGGACAGAGTTCAATCCCACTGATAGATGGTCCATGGGGGCCTGAGAGGGGGCAGAAAAAGGGTTTAACTATAAAACCAGTACAAGATCTGTCATTCACTATTCAGTCAAGGATTTATTTATTTCAGATAAGTGGTCCAAGTTAGTTTTTTTTGTTGTTAAAGACATCGAAAAACACATTTCTCACCAAAGGACTGGGCACACAGGTCTTGAGGTTGAGGACCATGGCTGGCTGAGTGCTAAACAGGGTGTCCTCTATCAGTCCCTTTATCATGTCCAGGTCGGCCTCGCCCTCAGTGCCCTGAGGAGAAAAAGAAGCAACTGATTATTCCCTGATGATAAAGCTAGATGTGTTAACGTGAGGTTAATAATAATTAAATATGGACACACATGGGGGTTTTTAATAATTGTTTCTGCCTGATATCATCATAGGTCTAATCCAAGATGTAATACAACATATAAGTAACTGCTGCATTTACATAAAAGATATTTAATTTGTTCAGAAAGCAGTGCACTTTCAAAGGACTGAATCAAAGCCAATATTTTATACTTACGTCTGGCCTGAATACAAATATAAAATTCATACTTTTATATTCTTGTTTTCAGATTCAGAAAGTATCCCTGAGAGCTGAACTATTTACTGTGCTCAATATTTTTTCTTTTCTTATTTTGTTGCTGTCATAGACAGGAGGCATTAAATGGTGTGCAGATTTATGCGATGATATTTAAGAATGGCATTTCCTTCGTGACTCATGATTCAGTGGGTCGGAAAGTGACTCACATGCACAATAATACATGCTGACTGAAATTTATGCAAAATTTGACAGAAAGCCTGAGCCCAGTCCCAGAAAAAATAAACCCACGTAATTTTCCTTTTTTGAATACACGCAACCTTTTAATTTGTAAACTCTGGACAGTCTCAGGACCGAGGCCTGCATGAGCCAGACATATCATATCAGCGGTATCAGTATCAGATGTTCTCACCTGTCTCTGCAGCTTGCATGGAGACACGGACAGGGTAAATGATGGCTGCTTGGAAAGAGTCCAAGACATCAGCAGCCCTTCGTCCTCCACCTCCTCCAGACACACCACCACCTGACGGGAGACAGACAGTGGAAGGGGACAGGGTTGGAAAACACATCAGACGTGGAGGCAGACAGCAAGTTAACAGGCGAGCAGTTACCATAGATTGCAGCTGCACACTTAGAAAATACATCTTACATGCACATTAAACTGTATGGTGATTTTTTGATAGCGAGCATGCCATGGGTGCTTTTTTCTTGAGCAAAAAAAAAAAAGTTTCTCATCATATCAGATAGCAAAAGGAGTGACATGCAGATGGAAAATCATTTCCAACGTGATTATCCTCTTAAATTAAGATAACACCACTGACATAGGAAGCAACAGGACTTACTGGAAATGGGCTGTATAATTTTTATGTATATTTGCATTACTGCAATACAACAGAGGCCACTTATTGTCATAACTTGTAAAATGTACTCATACGTAACATTTAATGACAGCGATGGCAGGAGCACTTGCAATTCTTGTGTAAATGTACAAATTTGAATAAACAATGCAAATGATGCGCATGATTCTCATTTGTTTTAGTGGCTTGCCCTCAAATGTGCAAATTGCAAACATCCAGGTGGTGCGCCTTTGTACCTTTGTCACCATAGGCGCTATAGTGATCTGATAGGTGTCCATGGAAACAGCGGCGGGTGACTGCTGGGTGACCGTCACAGGAAATGTCACCGTGTCCACCCAACATTTACAGTGTAAGACCTGTAAAGCAAGAGAAGGTTGACAAAGTACAGAGAATAAGAAACACTTCTCTTTGCCTGTCTTCATCTGGATCTCACTTGACTTGACACAGAAATTCAGTCCAGCAAATTTTTTTTTTTTATCACGTGTTGCTCCAATTAAAATTTACTGGTTGGCTGATTAAAGATGTCTGCTCCAGAAGTTAATCCCTGCATGCGTTACAGCTATAATGAACAAGGACCAAAACGACCACTTACCATTCTGTGTGCAGACTGGTCAGTGCAGGTCACGCTATCTATTGCAGAGGCAGCAGTTAACTGGAGACTGCTGTCAAAAGTGATCTGGATTGAACTCTGGGAAAGAGACAGAGGGAAGAGAAAAAACATCCTAAGTATTATGTAAGAGAAAGAGGAGAGACACTTGGGGATGACATGAAAGATTTTGTCCTGCAGTGATACAGCCTTTAATGCAGCTGGTTAGCAGTTAGTCATAGTATTTATGGATTTTGAGTCCATTTGTAGATGAAACTGCTGTATCATCTAAACCAAAATGCAAATTAACTGGGGCATTTCATGAATTTTAAGCAAGTCTGGTAACTTCACTGATCTCAGCTCAGTGATTGGACGATCACTGACTTCACACGCTTATTACATCCTCTCGTGCCAAAGGATCTCCGTTTCAAGGTGACGCTGTGAAGTCTGATGCAGAAAATGTGCACGAATCAATAAACTAGCTTTCATAATGTGCCATGATGTGTATGGCTGTAAATACACTGTTGCCAACAAGCATGAGATTACTGTATTTACAATGCTTGGCAAAACACAACTGTGGTTGAGGTCCAGGCAGCTCTGTGGATTTGTGCACTCAGTTGAAGATCGCCCGAAGATACTGGCTGAGAAGTTACAACATATGTTTGACCAAAGGCTGGTGAGGAGTATATTCAAGTTAACATGAGCTTCTGTAATAATGCAGAAGTTGGTGGTTTCCCTCTCTCTCTCATTCAGGCTGCGTTCAGAAGAGTGCGCTGTGCCTCAGCCTCGCAGCAGCATCCATTGTCATCCAGTGCATCAGTCTATGCTTAGTCACGCTCCTAACTGAATGAGTGTTGGACTTGGAGGACACCCCTAACAAGAGGAAGGAATTAGTGTCTCAGTTGTATGAAAAGATTCACCAGAACTGTGGCCTACTATCTGTGTGTGCCTGTGCCAGAGGATCTGTTTCAATACACGGCTTTAACTGGCTCAGGAGATGCAAGTGAGAGAAAACAAATCCCCTATTGTCAGAGCATATGTTCCTCTAGGTCCAAGTCCAATCTCTATCACACACAACAGTGGAGGCGGGGCAGAGGTGGGAGGATGATATAACAAAGTTAGTGGTGTGTGTGTGCATGTGTGTGTCAGTGTTCCAGCCGGGAGGGCAGGAATCCAAGTGCAATGCTGCAAGCTTACGTAGGTTCCCTGGACCAACACTGCAGACACATGACCGCAACGTACAACCGGCTGTGTTTACTTCGGTTGGCTGGAGCCTCTAAAACCGCTCAGTCACCCAACCGTTCATTACATCCAAAGTGCAGAACAAATGTGATGTATCCCAGATTGTGAGGGCTTTAGATAAAACCATTAATCGTGAGGTTCCGGTTGTGCATGGCCCGTAGATGTGCATTAGCAAAGGTTTGTGTCACTGCAGTCAACCACCACAGGCATCGTTGCAACGAGGCTAATTAGTGAGAGCACAATGTTGTGAGTAAATGCTCCTAAATGTCAGTATTCTGGGGGAGTCTGCACTATGCAAATGTTAATCTGTTTACTAGCAAAATAGCATTACATTATTTGTATATCATTCACAGATCTATATTCACATTTACAAATATCAATACATTTGCAATTCTGAACACAGATTTGGATTTTTTTTCATATTCACAAATCACAGAAAAAGAGAGAGAAAGAGATTATTTTGCATGTTTATAATGTCTGATGCATACACAGACTGAGATACAGTTACACACTACTCTATTACAATAATGGCCGCATACATTTTGCCATCATTAGAAATCTGATACAGACAAGAAGAGAGAGGAGTATGACACATGCAGTATAAGTGTATGTAGACAAAAATGTATGTGGATATCTATTATTTCATGTACAGTGATATATATA
>JBAJHX010000067.1:9007853-9024376 GCA_037176925.1 Amniataba percoides
TGTGTGTGTGTGTGTGTGTGTGTGTGTGTGTGTGTGTGTGTGTGTGTGTGTGTGTGTGTGTGTGTGTGTGTGAGGGGGTCTTCGTAGCAACCTTCTTACAAATCACCATCATTAGACTAGAGGTGGACTTGACATATCTTCACGTTTGTTGAGAACCCAGCTGCAACACCAACCACTCTGCTCTCCACCCTGGGGTTGCAATTGTCTCCTCTAATCTACATGAGATGAAAGGCACTCCATGTCTCTCAGTATCTCCATGAAATTAACTAATTTTGCTCTTGGAACCTAAGTCGTGTCAATAAAAATACAAATCTCTTGCCTAGGAAGAAGCTGAATTGGACAAACAATGATTCTTGTGCTTTGCTGCTGGTCACTATATTTATGTAACAACACCCAGACCCCCTGTCAGGATTCAGCTCCCTCAAGCATCTTTAAGTCTCGTCTTGTTGTTTTTGAATAGTGGACTTCAGGGTCAGGTCAGGGTTGGGTCTCCCCTGTGGGTCCCCCTTCGCTGTGAGGATGCAGCATTCTGATGACACCGGACATTAGTGAGACACCATGAGCTGTTTTGTAAGCGAGCAGTGTTTACGTGGTCCGGCGTCAGTATTAGAGGGTTCCTGGCTTGCATCACTCTCTGCTGCAGTGAGCAGAATATCGACGAGGGCTGCTGAACCAGACCTCTGAACTGGGTGTTACTGAAAACTACATACAGTGACCCACTGAGAAAAACTGTCAAAAGTCAAACAGAGGTACGGCCCTGCTTTATGAAGCTCATTATTACTGTGAACAACTGTGGTACGTGTTGCTCGAGCAGAATACACACGTTCTGAAATGAATCTTATACTTTATGATAAACCTAAGTCTTAAAAACAATCATATGATAAGCCACATTAAGAGGCCGCAAAAATCTAGGTGTTATAATAGTTCCTTTTCCACATCATAGTCACCTGACCACAGAATATGCTGAAGCAAACTGACTAACTTATGATGTAGTAAAATGTTCTGAAACTTTTTTACAGAGTAAAAGCCCTGAAGAGGTGCTGAAGATGATGCACGGTAGAGACTGTGGCTGTGTTCAGAGTTAGATAATAGTAAGAAATTGCACCTTAAAAGGCCTCGTCTTAGAACCAGGCGTCATAAGTCTCGCATGAGCTTTTCCTAAACAGTGGAAAGCACATGTGACACACATGTGAAACTGCCGGCCTCTTTGGCCCTCTATACTTATCTTCCAAGTGTTTTTATGTCATATACAAACATATAACGGGTGTGTGATAGGGATACATTTCTCTGTCACTATATATGAAATTTGAATAAAAAAAATAAAGATACAACAAAAATGATAAATAGAAAAAACGTAAAAATACAATCTAAAGACATAAATGACATTATTATGATGATATAAACTATATAAAATCTGACTGTAGATACATTTACATCATATTTATCAGCAATACGCTGGCAAATAGTGTAGTGTTCATTTATTGTTTATTAATGACATCCGGAGATAAACTGAAGCCAGCTAATTCATATATTAATACAATGATTAATTTGTCAATCATTTGTGTTAAAATAATAGATTAACAGTTTGGGCAATAAGTTTAGTCTCATTAATGCCCAGAGTAAGATGAGAGCATCAAAAACGACTCTAGTGACTTGGAGACCCAGCTTGTTGCTTGGCAACCTCACAGCGAAAACAAGACATCAACAAGTCACTGCTTCCAGCCTAGAGCTGCACATAAAACAACTCCGCAAATAAAACAACTCTTTGGGGGTTTTTCTCTGTCTCTTTGTACAAATTAAATAAATGAGATATAACGTGCTGATTTCTGAGGTCATCTTTAGCTGCCTCCATTCTTTATGCTAAGCTAAGCTAATTAGCTACTGGCTCTAATTTCTTACGTAGAGCACTCTCTTATCCTACTCGCAACGAGAGAGTGAATAAGAGCATCACCAAAAAGTGTCCAACTACTCATTTAATCAGTGAATAGTTTTGTTTATATGTCAGAATAATGTCCAAAAAAAGCCCATCATGATTTTCTCATATCCAGATGAAGTGCTTTAAGCCTTTTTATTTTAGGTCACACAGGGTGTTGAGTGAAAGAAGGACAAGAAAAATAATTATTGGAAAAAAAAAACAACATAAACTATTTAAAAAAAATCCACTTTTTACTCTGAGTTTTGCTGAACCTTGACTTTTGCTCCAATTTTCCACGCAGGCTCACTCAGCTTGCCCTTATTTGGATAAATTTCAACATAATTATTTAAAGACCTCTGTCAGCATCGATCTTAAACGCTGCAGAAGTACTTAGGTTAATGCTATAAAGGATTTGTGCACTAATCCCCACATGATGACACCGGGGCCGTATCTGCATCGCACCACGTTCCTCCGGGGAAGCTCAAGTTTTGCTTGATGCAGAAACATAATTAATGAAATGCAAGTTGCAGGAGAACGTGAGTCTTCGGGGCCGCAGCTTGGATGGCTGCTCTAGTGTCTGTTTTCCAAGTGGCCACGGCAACATGCCTGGCAGGTGGCAGGTGCTTACTGTATGTGAGACAAAGAATGCCAAGTGACTCGCTCGTGGCCACATAATACTTGCTGCAAACCCCCACAGCAGGTTTTTCCAGTCTGTTTTTTCAGGAAGGAGGTGAAAAGCCAGAAATGAGGGGAGAACCAGGCTGCAACTCTGAGAGATTCAATTAGCTGTAATACCAAGACACAACTTACCAACAAACACAACAAATTTCTGTGTCTGATGCATCAATCAGACAAGGACGTTAAGATAATATTAAGACAAAGGCGGCGTCATTAATCTGCTCCTGGATGCAGATCTACTAAAAAAGACCTGTTGGTGATTTGTTATCTCAGTATCACGTTCGAAGTTTCATTAACAAACCCACCGGAGATTTGCATGCGCCCCAGACACATTTAGAATAACAGATTGCTCTGCGCGCCGACACAATGACGAGCAGATATTTTATTGTGATGACTGAGCTCGGGAAGCTTTGGCTCGCACTCTTGGTTCGCAAACTAAACACTACATGGACAGACAGACACGGACAGCTTGTCTCCGTCTCCTCCGCCGCTGACGCATTTACCCAGTCTGGAGAATTATCTTTGCATAGCCATCAAAGTTATCACTGCAGGGTAGAGGCCATGTATGTACGGGGTTAAAAACCATTTCATGTTTTTAAAAAACACAACCCGTTTGAAGCAGTCGGCCGAATTTCACATGTTTAGTGCAGCCAGAGCTCTATTTTAAGGTTTCTACACAGCACACAGTATCATTATTGTTTAAGAGAAAGAGAAAGTGTGCTCATCACCTGGAAACTGCATTAAACTATCTCTCACTAAACGCTCCAAAGTTCATCCAAGGTTCACACCCATGTTGTGGAGTTTCTTGGTAACCGAGAGCAACGAAGGTCGCAGTGGATCAACCAATTAGGCTGTTATAAGATAACTGAACTGGCACACTCCCATTCACCACCATTAATCAAAGGGAAACTGTTCCAAAGGATCATGCCACTCTGTTTACTGACCTCTCATTACCGCCGCACAAATGATTAACGCTGCAGTGAGAACAGATACGAGCTCAGCGTGTGACTGCATACCAACACATGTGTGGTATACAAAGAAAATTCATACAGAGATTCACCATGAAGGATTCACGTGTTGAACCCACGGGTCTTCAAAACTCTGTGAGCCTCTTTTCACTTGCAGTCTGCAGAGTGTAAACAATATCTTGGCGTGAACATCCCTGGCCGTCATGTTACTCTCTTACTGAGGCGCCTACAGAGTGGCACAAACATGGTCGGACTTTAAGAGAATAGATTGACATTGCGCTTATTCGTTTTCTTGCAGAGAGGAAGACAAAACTATCCTTATCGCTCTCAGACTTGCACACTGAATAGAGCCAGCAGGCGGTTAGTTTAGATTAACATGAAGACTGTAAACAGAGGGAAACAGTTGGCCTGGCTAGCTGCACATCTGAATAGATTTTCCAAAATGCTGAAGAAGTCCTTTAAGATTTTTGTTTATTCCCAGTAGAGGTGGGGGTTTTCATAATCATAATCATAACTATAATCACACTACTAACAACATTTTAGTAACTCAGTTTCATTTTACTGGTATGAACTGGTTTGAACAATGCCCCTGAAAGGTGATAACTGATAATGGCCGAGCCATAATAATTAGTATTCAACTGTGAGAAACAAGGTCACATTTTAGATTTACTCCTCTCTGTTAACAGCGTATTTACAAAAATTATGGATTGGATTTCAACATGACCAGATCATCAGTTGATTAAATTATCGTGTCGTGTTGATCTGTTTTTTTTTTTACTCTTTTTGACTTTTGACTCTATTTGAGACCTTGTACTGGTGAGTAAGTCAGACATCTTTCTGTGCACTCAAGGCAAAAGGCATCTTGTTGAACCAACAGTGACCTTTCAGCAGCATTGCAACTAGACTCAAGTGTATTTCTTTCCAAACCAATGTGCAACACTTGCACCACCCCATTGAGCATTTCTCAATCAGGGGTGTTCACTTAAACATGTGACGGGAGGCTTTCGGTCAGCCGAGGCGAGGTGACCCGTGTGTGATGTCTGTTTGTTGTGCACGTTCACTCTGTGGATTGATCTGACCCCTTTAAGCTCCGCGCCATCTCATCTCTCATTCAACACACATGCACACACGCACACGGCGTGGTCTAAGTGGGGGGTAGAAGATCCATCTCCTCTTCCAGTCCCTGTAGGAAACATCTGACTGTGTAGCGGACTTTGATTCACGCAGATCAAAGGAACCATTTAAAAAAAGAGACAGACCTTTAGAAACGTATGATGGGTCTCTGACACAGGCCGGACTATCGCCCAACAGTCTGACCACACTGAATCCAGTATTTATGTATTTTTATGCACGCTGACACGCTTTGTTTCAGGTTATGAGCTGCAAGAAAAGGTGAGACAACCATTCTCCTGTTTGATGTTGCCTCCTCCCACTCTGATCCAGCACATCCATATCCCCCCTCTACAGGCAGGAGGAGGGGGGGGATCAGACTATTTTTATGAAGTGTGGGTGTTCGTACTGTGGCTACGCCAGCTCGTCTTGCCTCTCCACTCTTATGTGCATTGATTCAGAGCTGTTACGCAAGGCTCTGCCCCCCTCTGCCCACATCCTCTTACCGATTAGACACTCCAACTCCCACAACTCCACCTACACCTACACACACACACTTCCAGCGCACATGGGCACACCGACTGTATCAGCCCTCACTGTTTAACTATTTATGCCTGGTGGAGTAACCTTAAGCATGCTCCTGCACCGCACGCTGCTCTGCTTTGCAATATGACTGCACCTCCTCCAGGTCGAGATCTCAAACCAGCAACTCACCCCGTGCCTGCAGGCTTGCTCATTCAGAGCTTTGACCCAGGATCTCTGCCAGTGCTCCCTGAAGGACTTGAAGGAGAACAGGGAGGTCAGCAGGCCTTTGACCCCGGCCTCAGACGCGGGCCCTCCGTCACGGCCAGAGCGGAGCTTCAGCAGGAAGCCCCACACCCCCCCGGCCAGGCTGTGATGGTGCCTCGTGAGGGAGAGCTGCTGCTGCTGCTGCTGCTTCCAGGTGGAGTTGCCTCCATCCTGCCCGGCTGCCTTCCTGGCTCTCCGCAGCCGCAGCAGGGCCAGCGAGTACTGGAGCAGCCAGCCCAGCACAATGAGCACGGAGGCAAGAAAGAGAGCCACCAGACACAGCCAGCCCAACTCCTGGAGGTCCATCACCGTGTCCTGGTCCGCTCACATCACCAGCTCCAGATGGAAATACCAGGGCTTGTCAGTGAGGAGCAGATCACCCCCCCTCTCTCCTCCCCTCGAGCCTGTGAGTGGAAGAAAAAGACTTCTTGATCAAACCGGGTGATCTCAAGTTATAATACACAGATGAGACACAGGCATGGCTTCACCTCACTGTGCTTGTTTAACATCATTAAAACACCACTCGTGTGCGCACCAAGCAGCAGACACAGCAAGCTGCACCATCAGAGGGCGAAGTAGGCTGCAGGTGAAAGGACCCAGCTCGGATCATCAACAGCACACCGACTTACCGCTCAACTCAGGCGGTCCGAGCTGCGGGCTGCAGGTAATCGAAAGCGAGGTGACATGAAGCTGGCTCGGTGGCGACGAGCGGCGCTGCGCACTGCAACAAATGAGTCTGTCCCATTTCCGAGTCAGCAGCGAGGAGTCTCCGCCGTCTCTGCTCCGCCTCCGCTCGGCTCTGCCTCTCCGGGTCGGACCGTCGCGGGCTCCGGCTCCGGTCGTGCCCTCCTTCCTCCGTCAGCCCTCCACGGCGACGGTGTGACGAGGAGCGGCAGCGGCCTGCAGGCGGCGCTGCGGGGCAGGAAAGAGACGACAGCCGCGGAAAGGAGATGCGGAGCCTTCAAAATAAAAGCGCAAAGCTTGAAACCGAGATGTGGATTTTTCTTTTTTAAAACAATTTATTCATCACGAAGCTTGATTGCCGAGAGAGAAAAGCAATAAGCAGCCCACAGTTCACTGTGTGTCCATCGGAGTTAGATTATTTTGCCTGTTTAATTCAGAATTTTCTCCACTTAGGACAATATTAACTGAGTCCTGCATTGTTACATAATGTTGCGGTCTTGTGTTGTAAAGGGGCTCTTTAAAAACACCCTGCTCTAAAATCTGAATCAATTGTTCATGTGGTGCATGATCAGTAAAGTTATGTTTAATCAGACTTCTACTCACAAAGCTGGGACCAAGTGGTTATGTTTTTATACACTTTATATTTCACATTTCAGTTGGCTATTATTATTATTATTATTATTATTATTATTATTATTATCATTATTATCAGTAGTAGTAGTAGTAGTAGTTGTTGTTATGGTAGTAGTATACTACCACTAGTACTACTAGTAGATACAGTATCAGGTATCATCAGGTACCTAACTGGACATATTTAGTCGACCAAATATGCCCCATGTTTTTACATGAGTAATATTCTAAATGCAGGACTTGTGTTTGTAATGGAGTAGTTTTACTTAGTGATATTTCTGCTTTTATTTAGATAATGGACCTATATATTTATTCCACCACTAATGTATATTGTAGCATGTTAAATAAAATAAGAAAACTCTTCCTCTGATACAGTCATGTATTTTAAGGAGGGTGCAGGGGGTGTTTTGTCGGTAATATTCATATTTTATTCAAATTGCAATTTTTTCCTCCACATTTTCACAGTTCCCTTTGTTGTTGATAATTGATTGATATTTATTTTTACAGTGAAGCTCATTTCCCTCTGCCACAAGACTGGAGGAATACAAAACTGAAAGCACCGGTAATTTATGAAAAGAAAGTGTAATCTCTGAACATTAGTTTTTGACAACAGATGGCAGAAGTACAGTTGTGTGATACACAGGACCACCACAGAAGAAGAAATCACTTCCGCGTCACAGCGTATTGGCAGCGACAGGAAGTTGTTATGAAGCTAAATGTTTCCGCACAGACGTGTCAAATTAGCAACAACCATGCACAGTAAAAAGTGGTATTTAAAACCAGAGCATATATGACAGTGTTTTATTTAAAGAATACAGTACATCGAGTAATGGCTTCTCTTTAATGCATCGATAATTAACAGCTAACTATAATGATACACTTTATAATATACTTTATTTTGAAGTGTGGCGGAAGTACCGCCCCCGGGGAACAGCATAGGGTGACAGTCAAACAATAAGACGTGGAGTTCAGACAAGCAGGAGGAGAGCAGATAAAAGCGTCTTTAACCTGTAATGAAGTATGTCACGGTCCAGCACTGTGGCCTGTGGACTGGTTTCTCTCTGACAGGGAGATGTGTTTGTCTGTGAAGCGCTGCTGTGGCCTGTTTTTAGCTCGGTGAAGGCAGCTCGTTCATCGCCCGTCAGATTATCTACAAAGGTGCTTTCACTGCCGGAGACAGACCCTCCACAGCGGCAGACAGCATGTCCCCGGTGCCGGTGCTCCCTCTGGTGATAAACTGCCTCATGTCGGCCCTCGGCTGCTTGGCCACCCTGAAGCTCATCCCTGCTTTCAAAGACCATTTCATCTCAGCCAGGCTCTACGGCATGGACCTCAACAAAACCACCAAAAAAGAAGTGTGAGTGTTTGTTTCATCCCTGCTGTGTTTTTTTTTTCTTCCAGGTGGTGTTTTTGTAAATCATATGTGAAATGTGTGACTTCCTGTCCCTGATTCTCGCCCTGTCTCTCCTCCTGGTCTCTCCTCTTTGCAGCCCAGAGTCGCAGGGAGTCATCAGTGGGACAGTCTTCCTCATCATCCTCTTCTGCTTCATCCCAGTGCCTTTCCTCAGCTGCTTTGTGGGAGATCAGTGCATGGGCTTCCCTCACGATGAGGTGTGTACGTGGATGTGAAGGATGTGCGTGTTGCTCTCGTGTTTGTCTAACTCTCGCCTCTCCTGCTCTGCTCAGTTCGTGCAGCTGATTGGTGCGCTCCTGGCCATCTGTTGCATGATCTTCCTGGGCTTCGCCGATGACGTGCTGAACCTGCGCTGGAGACACAAGCTGCTGCTTCCCACCATGGCCTCGTTGCCGCTGCTCATGGTCTACTTCACCAACTTTGGCAACACGGTCATTGTGGTGCCCAAGCCCTTCAGAGCCCTGCTCGGGCTGCACTTGGACCTGGGTGAGTTGTTGCAGCGTGCTTCATCCTTTCAACCCCACACACACCCTCCAGCTCCTTCTGAGCAAATCACAATGTTCTCAGGCCAGATTGGACATGTGACCCCTCCAGCATGATCTGTGTCTGGGGTTTCTCTATTAACTTTCAACCAAGTGCAGTAAATCTCCTAAAAACATTTAAAAAAAATCTACTCAACTGTATTTACGTAGTTAAAGTAGCTGCACCTCAGCCAGCTACAACAGTAAGAGCTATTTGTGCATTAATACATGAATAAACCTGATAAGATAATATATGATGATATTGTTTTATTCTTTGATTAATGGGAGTGATATTTGCATAATATGCATCTTATCATGTACATTTCATGTATTCTATAATGTTATTTGTCTTTTCTTCGTCTGTATATTTTCATGTGAAGTGAGCGAGTGCATGCAATTTCCTTATTGGAAAGCACTGAGATGAATTTATTGCATGAAAGGTGCTCTCCCAATTTATTAAATAAACAAGCTTTTCTGGTCATTATGTTAACAGACATCCTGAAACACACTATATGATGTGGAGAATGACACTGTTGTTGCATTCTTGTCTGGTTGTTCATTAAGTGGTGCACTTTCTGACCTCCAGGTATTCTCTACTACGTCTACATGGGAATGCTTGCGGTATTCTGCACAAATGCCATCAACATCCTTGCCGGCATCAATGGCATCGAGTCTGGTCAGGCCTTGTTTATATCTGGCTCCATCATCATCTTCAACCTGCTGGAGCTCAGCGGTGTGTGGTTGTTTATATCAGCCTATGAGTGTGTTGGGTTGGATCATTTAAACGTGAAACAATTGTGGCACTATCATATTGCACTGGCAGAACTTTTTTGAACTGAATGTGAGACTGTGATTTGTAATTGTGGACATTTTATAATACGCAAAATGAATACGCTTGGTCTGACATTTGGTTTTCTGTGTTATTGTGACGGAACAGGAGATTACCGTGACGACCATGTGTTCTCCCTTTACTTCATGATACCATTCTTCTTCACCACATTAGCACTATTTTACCACAATTGGTAAGTTAAACCCACCGCCCGAGGCAGTTTTGTGAAAAAAAAAGAAGAAAAGTTCTATGCACTTGTAAATGCAGAGGGATACTTGTTGGTGTCAACTTGCCTCCTGTTTTGTCTGCAGGTATCCTTCATCTGTGTTTGTCGGAGACACTTTCTGCTACTTTGCTGGCATGACCTTTGCTGTCGTGGGCATCCTGGGACACTTCAGCAAAACAATGCTGCTGTTCTTCATTCCTCAAGTGGTTAACTTTATTTACTCCTTGCCTCAGCTCTTTCACATTATCCCCTGCCCCAGACACCGGCTCCCCAGGTAACCCTTTAAATTTGTTTGTGATGTCTTTTATTTGTCATTTATATTGATTATTTACTCTCAATGTGGGTCTTGCTTATGTCTTTCTCCCAATGTCTCTGTAAACAACAGGCTAAATCCAGACACAGGCAAACTGGGCATGAGCTACTCTAAATTTAAGAGGAAGGACCTATCTAAATTAGGACAGCTCATTCTGCAGGTAAAGTTTCTTCACATATGATTGTTCTTTTTTTTTGTGCACACCAAATGCACATTGTGCATTGTGCACATTTGTGCACATTTTCCCAAAGCCTAAACTAATTTTTTCAAATTGTGTGAAAAATGAAAAACTATTTAATAAAAAAGATGTTTCTGTGAAAAAGAAAGAAGCAATAAAAGAAAAACAACAAAGTTAGCCAATTTTACTGCTCATTTACTTAAAACAATAAATCCAAAAGCAAGATTGAAAATAACTAAAATGGAAATGATTTCATCTTAACTATGTGTTTATATGACTGTTTTTGCACATTGTCAGTCCACAGGAAAATAATGCAGTGGAGTTATTTGGTTATGCTCATGTACTGTACGCGCATCGTGTCTGCAGTCCTGTGTGCTGCGTTCACATTTTGGATGGCGTGCACCCCCAGTTCATGAAAGCAACTAAGCAGGCAGCAGCAGGCCTGATGGTGCAGATACAGTAAAACCATAAATGAAAGCACTGGCAGACTTATTAGTATCTGACAAGTCTCTGACCTGATTCAGCTTGAATTCCCCTATTAATTACCAACATAGTGAGACAGAAATGCAATTTTGTTGCACTTCATTATATTACAGTTTGAATTGCTGATTCGCGATTCACCAGGTTGCCCATAAAAAAAGGCCTCCTACTGTTTATTGGTTGATAACAATAATGCCTTCAATCTTCAACAGGTGGCAGAGTTATTGAAGCTGCTTGAGGTGCGAAGAGGCCAGGAGGGAGATGATGATTTTATTGAGTGCAACAACATGACCTTAATAAATCTGGTGTTGAAATTACTCGGCCCTACCCATGAGAGAAACCTCACAGTCTTCATGCTCATCATACAGGTAGAAAACCAAGCACCTGCTGCATTCAAACTCCCTGGAATAGTGTTGGGAAAGTATATGAATATGGATGCTCATTTTGTGCTTTTCTCAGGTGATGGGCAGCGCAGTGGCTTTTGGGATCCGCTATCATCTGGTGCGTCTCTTCTACGACGTCTAGACCGCTCTCCGGGACAGAGGAGGATATTCTGACTGAGAAAATATGATGTTGTCATGGAACTATTTCACAGGCTTGTGGTTCATTTGCCTATTTAATAGAGTCCATTACCTCACTGTTGCTTGGCTGTCTCGGACTCGAGACCTCGGACCTGCAGTAAAGACTCAGTGCGAACTTTAAAGCTACATTTCACTTATTAGAGCATTTTCACAAACAAGCATACACAGCTGAAGATCTGACATCAACGTTGATACTGCTTGTTATTCTCCTGGTACTGGTAATTACGAGCAGGAAAATGTGTCTGGGTCTTAATTATCTTGTGCATCCACCCTGAAAGTATATTTTTTATACTTGTTTTTTTAAGTACAGTAGGTGAGGCTGGTTTTCAGTCTTCAGGGCAGCCAACACAATGCCTGACTGCTTCTAAATTGTTACCATTTGAGAACAGATTTATAGTTGTAGAAGTGCCCAAAAAATATTTATATATATAAAAAAAATCACACAGTGGTGCACTGCTTGAAGCTGCTGATGTTGAAAAAATGTACCCATTCGCACTTCATTTAGCCATCAATCCCTGCAACATGGATGGGAAAGTTTGCATCTTTTGGTTGCTTGTTTTTTTTTTGTTTTGTTTTCTTTTCTTTTTTACCTCAAAAAACGCACACAGAATGGTGATTGTGAAGAAATGCAGTGTAAAAATAAGGAGGCTATAAAGGCAGTCAAGACTATCACGAGAAATTGTGTGGAGATGGATAAAGAGAGATGAAGAAAGGTCGTAGTGTCTGGGGTGTTTTAAAAGTTACTTAAGCTTTAAAGAAGGTGAAGGGATGAGCATAATTGGAATTAATTGTTTATACCTTTATTGGTATTATTGGATACATAGCTGTATTTTTATGACTGATACCCATTTTTTCCCTGACGGTTCAGCAGACGTGACAATGTGAAGTCAACTAGCACTGGACTATTTTCTTTAGGAATGTAAGGACAAGTAAGAATCTGTTTACTGTTGAGATGTAAGCCTCAAATTCCAAAATAAAAGCTAGTAAAAGCTGAAAGATAATCTGCAATTGTGCCGTCATTATTATAAACTATACATAAAGAAGTTTATTAAAAGTGAAATACACTGTGTAAATACTTGACTACAAATATAAGTCTTGTATTCACAGTATTATTTATGTAATTTATGCAGTTTAAGTATTATCCCCAAACTGTATCAAGTGAGACGGTGAAGTTTTTATTAGTTTTTTAATGTTATTATAATGACCTTAGTTAAGGTTATCACAGATATATCACTATCTGTGTCACAATTAAATTATATGAGCTCTTTATAAAAAAATAATTTCTTTTTCAAGGTAAATTAGCTGATACTGTTGATGATACCATTGGATATGCTCAGATATTAGTATGGACATTAAAATCCTTGTCAAAGTTAGGTTTAACTGCAGCATTTTCAGAAATGTACAGAGTTCCTTCCAAGTGCTGATCTCAAAATTTTGTGGTAAAGAGGTGAAGAAGCACTCAGATCTTGTATTTAAGTCAAAGAAGCACAACCAGAATAATAAATATCACTGAATTACGATTACAGTTGCATAAATGAGTTGATCACTTTAATGTTGCAGCTGATGAGGATGGAGCTAATGGCACCTACTTTAAATACTTTATCTCCATGGTAGCGTGTACATTTGTCCACATGGATCAATAAAGTCTTCTCTTAATTTATTATATAACATAATTACACACATAATTTGGTGATTATATTTTGTAGTGTTAATCTAATAGTTGTGGATTACAATTCAATAATATTAATGTGACATTGGCTTCTGAAATGCGGCCTAGAAGAAATAGGAAATAACAGGAAATGATAATATAGAAGGAAAAAGTACAAGTACCTGAATATTGTACTCGAGTCAGTGTACTTATTTTACAGCCCTACAAAAAAAGCTTCAGGCGTCAAGATTTTTAGGCGGAACTTTTTGATGTGCGCTTTGTTTCGGGGGACACATTTCTGCTGCACACAGCCCGCTCTTCTTGTGACTACTGGCTTGTTTACATACAGTCAGTGCTCACAAACTGCAGCTTTTGCGTGAAACCTGCCGCTCAAGAGACTCATTTCCACTTTTGATGTGTCTTCCTGTGATTCAGAGAGTTTTCGGAGGTTTTTTGTGAATCTGCTGCTGGTCGTGTTGCACAGACTCAGTCATCAAAAAAGCAGCAGCCGGCTCCAGGTGATGCTCAGACCTGTCTGTGGTGAAGCAGCGGCATTTTAGCCAGAAACGGAGACATGCCTCCCAACAAACGCATCCACAAGAAGTCTCTGAAGCTGGAGTGTGAGTGGATTTCGTGTCAGGAGTCCTTCAGTCGGATGGATCACTTCTGCAAACATGTGGAGGGTCACCTTAATGCTCTGAACATGGCGGAGGAGGACGAGGAGGAGGCTGAAGGTGAGCGGGGTTGTGGTTATTTTATAGTCTGCTTGTTCAGACACCTGCCTGCGTCGCATGTGGTGTAACTGCTCATTGATGTGACTCTGTGCTGCAGCACACTGGACTGAAATCAAACAATGACTGAGAGTCAGCTGTGTGATGTTTGACACCTGCCTGACCTCAGTTTCTTTGAGCTTGTGTCTCACTTGTTGGAGACCAGAAGCAGAAAAGAGCCCCCAAAACATGTATGAAGTGAAGATGACTGCAGCACACCACCTGGGAAAAGTGTTTCCTGATGCCTGAAGGTTGAAAATCCCAACCAGTCACTGATCACACAGGATATCTAAAGATTATATATATAATATATTGATGTATCCATTTATCTAGATATTATATGTGATGGCTTTATTTTGTCCCTCAGTTCCTGCACTATTAATTTAATGTCCATCCAAACTGAACTATAGCTGAAAGTTTTTATGTCTGCCAACTAGTTACTGTGTCATTTCACAATGTGCTGTAGTGCTCTTACATGGTAAATGATAAAGGGTTACCTCACTAATGAAAATTTTACAGCTACAGTGATTCATAGAGTAGTTGTCAACTATTAAATTAATCGCCACCTGTGTGAATTATCAGGGTTTTTTTGGTTCATTTTCTGATACAATATGTCCAAATTTCAGCTTCTCAGATGTGAATCATTTCTGGTTTCGTTAAACCTCTTTGGCAGTAAAGTCAATATCTTTAAGTTGTGGAATAATTTGAGGACATTATCTTGGGCTTTTGGAATTGATCCACATTTTTACCATTCTGTATGAAACAACCAATTGATTAATGAAGAGAAATGTTCAGTATAATAAGTGATAATGAAAGTAATCGTTAGTAAACTCTGTAAATTTTGCGCCAAGGGGAGAGGAACTGTCTCTGGAGAGGCTGCGGTTTCTGTTCTGTGGAGGGTCCTGAGGAGCTGCGGAGACATCTCTTCTTTCACTGTTACCACACTAACCTGAAGCAGCTGGGGCAGCAGCTGCTAAATGCCAAGCCAGAAATTGGCACCTGCTCCATCGGCTACCACAACATCATCCCTGAAATCCCAGACAATTTCATCTGCCTTTGGAGTGAATGTGAGGTAAGCTTAGCCGCGGCTTAGCTGGCAAATTATGCAGAAAGATAGTGACTTAACCTCTAAAGTGCACACAGCTGAGAAAAGTGGGAGGATTTCTTTCCTGCATGTGTCTGTAACTAAATATTTCTGGCTTTGTGTTTCTTCTCTCCATGAATATTTATTAAAGCAACCACCATTTGAAAACCCAGAGTGGTTCTACCGTCATGTGGAGATGCACAGCCTGTGCATAGATATACCAGCAGGAGACTGTGAGTTCCCACTACGCTGTGGATGGAAAGGTACGTCATTTATCGCCACTTATCTCAAAATTAGAGTTCAGTCATCAATGTAACTAAAGATTACCCAGCCGATTTATGAGAGATAGTTAAGCCCACGGTCACTCCACAGATTGTGAAGCCACCGCTAAAGGGCGTCCCAAACTGCGGGAGCATCTGCGCAGCCACACCCAGGAGAAGGTGGTGGCGTGTCCGAGCTGCGGGGGGATGTACGCTAGCAACACCAAGTTTTTCGACCATATCATACGACAGAGCGCCATGGAAGGTAAGACCTGTGAGGATGCAGATTTTTTTTAGGTTCAGATTTTATCATCTTGTAATCTCACCTTGCTTTGTGTGCTTGTATGTACATTTGTTCCCTGTAGGTCAGAGGTTCCAGTGTTCTCACTGTTCAAAACGTTTTGCTACCGAAAGACTACTGAGAGACCACATGAGAACTCACGGTCAGACCCTTAAAAACACACACACACACACACACACACACACACACACACACTCTTGCACAGGTGTGTGCATAAACATTCGTAAGCTTGAGCTCTTTAGACCCCTGCATCCTGTGAGCAGCTGGCATTGTGAAGAAATCTTTGTGATAGATGTCTGTGTTGCCATAGAAACACTGGAAAGTTTTAAAACAAATTATTTTTCCAGGATTTCTTGGCCTGACTCAAGAGGAAGTAAAAATAGGCTTTTATGATGTCTATTTTTGACTAGTCTGACCATGTGATACACTTTGGTGTCCAAGTGAGTGAGGCATTCCTGTTGACAACAAACAGTTCTGCATTATTATTAGATGATTTCATCTCCTCCCTGGTTTGTCTTTCTCTCATTGGCACAGTGAGCCACTACAAATGCCCGCTGTGTGACATGACTTGTCCGTCGCCCTCTTCGCTGCGCAACCACATTAAGTTCCGCCACAGTAATGAGAAGCCGTACAGCTGTGAATATTGCGAGTACAGGTATCCTTACCCTCTGAGGCTACAGCGGTGCAAATCGAGATTAAGCTGTTACGCCAACAATTTCATAATATTGTTTCCCCGTTCCTGATTTTATATTTGCAGCTGTAAGAATCTGGTCGACTTGCGCAAACACCTGGACACCCACAGCAGCGAGCCGGCATTCAGCTGTGACGTACCCGGCTGTGGTTACACCTCCCGTACCCTCGGCACCATGAAGATTCACCACAAAAGAGAACATGAGGTATAAAAGGGGAATCTCTTTAAACCCACCACACTGAGTTTTTAACTGTTTATGAAACTGTCTCAGTTTAATACTTGTGCTGCTGTATGATCTAAGCAAAGCAAATTAAGATCTCAACAACAGCAAGAAGATTGGCTTTTTCTGCAAAGTTGTTCTGAAAGCCTTGCTCCAGGTCCAATTCCCCACAAAATCGGGCAAAATGTGTTAATGTATGCAGACCATAAGAGGCTGTGTTTACATTTTCCAAG